>CM021110.1:128478989-129211451 GCA_007115665.2 Sequoiadendron giganteum | reverse complement strand
AAATATTTCTCACCTTGTAAGCTCCTTGTTTTGGTTGGACCACATAGGTCAGTGTGTACTAGTTCCAACAATCTAGCAGATGATACTTCTTTTCCTCATAATGTTTCCCTGGTATGTTTTCCTTGTTGACATCCTTTACAAATAAGGTTGTCTAGTTTGGTCAGTCTTGGCGAGTCTCAGACTATTCTTGTTGAACTTATCCTTATTAAATTGTCAAATTTTATGTGACACATTGATAGGCTGTCGTTAGGTCCTACTAATTTAGAATAATTGAATGTCAATTACTCGACCAGGCAGTGTCGAAGGCAGTTTGTAGAAGGAGATTATTTGGATAATCCATTTTATAATTTTTTTTATTTTTTTCTTGAACTATGAAAAATAGTTCTTATCTAAAGCCATTACTTATTTAACTAGAGAATAATCTTACTCTAAGAAAAATCCAGAAATACTAAACTAAAAAGCATAAACAACTAATTTAGAAAGAATTACGACTAAAATAGAAAGCATGGAGATAAGAAAACTAAACAATTGATATACTACGGAAACAAAAAAGTAAGGAAGTAGACAATTAAACATCTTTTAAATAGTAAAGAATTTTATCACTACGGAAGATAACTTACATAAATTAGAAAAAAATGGTGCTCCAAAACTACAGACTCAACTCTTTAATCAAATTGTTACTTCCTACTAAACAACAATTTACTTAAACAAAGAAAATAACTTAACAGTAAAGTACTTATCTATCTAGGCTAACTCCCTTTGAGTGGCCAGCTCGCGGGATAATACTTCATCCTTAAAATCACATAAGATACAGGTTCTCAAATCCTTCCATTATAAACAGTCATCATCATTTGAAATTCGACAGTTACCAGTAAATAAAAATCAGATAGCTCATTCTAATAGTGCTTTGAGAAATTATATGAACAACATAACGATACTTTTTCTATCTTATTCATCACTTGTGAAATTACATTTTTATAGATAAATTTTTTACTAAATCCTAAATTTAAGATGGTGTGGATAGCCATTGAAAATGTCTTCCTTAACTTGAAAATAACTTGATGTCTTTAAATCTCATGAACATATAGAAGGCTCGTGAAGAGCCATAAAGTTTTAACAACAAAAATTTAAAGAGCGGAAACTAAATCTTCAGCGCATCATCCAGGCATCTAGGAGTGGGCTCGCAACATTACTCTCAAGGCACGTGTTGGATAAAATTTTGTAACACCCGCATGATGACTTGCTATTCCCTACAAAAATGCTCAAGTCAACCCATTAAACCTACTTTGGTAAATTTTCTCAATTGATCAAAAGAAAGAAATAAAGCATAATTTTCCTTTAAAATAAGCAATTACTTCTCCCAAATTTTAATAAATTGGCACAAGCTTAGGATTGAGCTAGCAAAGGTAAGCTTTCCAGATTTAATTATAATGAGGTTATGTTTACCTCATCACACATCCTTAGGTGCCAAAGCCAACTATCATTTCTCTGAGAAAATAAGCATCTCTTTGTAGCTCCTTCTAGTTGATACATATTCCCACTTGTTCTTTTTCCTATTGCAATAATAGTTCTAGAACTCTTCTGAATCTCAAAACCATCATCTTGAAATATAACATTATAGCCATTCTCGCACATCTATCCAACACTCAAAAGATTATGATATAAACCCTTCACATTGTAAACATTGTCATTTTTATGTTTTCCATCAAAGGTAATAGAAGCAATTCCAACAATCTGTTCTATTTTATCATCTCCAAATCTAACAGAACCTCCATCATATTTCTCAAGCTTCACAAACTTACTTTTATCACCTGTCATGTGATTCAAACATCCACTATCAATCAACCATTCATCTCTATTTATTTTTAAAAAAATGCAACTTTAGTGTTATCATTAGATTCCAGACAAATATTAGAGATATCAAATCTAGGTTCATCCTTTTCCACCAAAAACATACAATCCTTATCATCTGATTCATCATCTGAAATACTAGCTTTCTCATTAACATAATATTCCTTCTTATTGATCTTTTAAAAGTTTTTCCTTTTTCCTTTCTCTAGACACTTAGTTGCTAAATGACCAATCTTTCCACATCTAAAAAATTTAAGAGGTAACATACCTTTGTACTTGTCGGTACCATTCTTCAGTTTCCTTATGAAGTTTTCTTCCAACTCATTTGAACTTTCAATATCTAGATCTTCTTTTGTCTTTGTAGATTTTAAGGTTGTTTCAGATTTCTCCTTTTGTTTTCCAAATTTCCTCATCTCAAATGTGGTCAAGGTGCCAAATAGTTTCTCTCTGGTGAATTTCTTCAGATCATAAACTTCCTCAATAGTTGAGATCTTGTCACTGTAGCTCTTCAGTAGGGTCATCAGAATCTTCTTCATAAAATCTTCATCTCTCAGAGTGCCTCCTTGGTTTTTGACTTCATTTACTGCACTGCCAATTCTATGAAATTATCTTGTTATACCTTCACCTTCTTCCATCCTCAAGTTTTCATATCTGCGCTTAACTATCAACTTCTATGATAATTTGACTCTATCATTTTCTTCATAGATTTCCTTCAGCTTTTCCCAAACTTCATAAGCAGTGCTCAATAAAATATTTTTTTTCAACTTAGTCTTGTACAAAGCACTAAAGATTGTATACCTTTCCTTTTCATTCTCTTCATAGGTTGAAATCTCATCCACAGAAGAAGGACCATTTTTTCGGTTCAAAATATTTTGTCTCATTAGCTTTCAAAGTTTTGTAGCCTAGAGAAATCAGGTAACCTATCATTTTCACTTTCCAAAAAATATAGTAAGATCCATCAAATACAAGAATTGTTAGTTTGTGTGCCATCGGATCTACCCCAAGCCGTTAAGCTCTTCTTCAAGGAACCAAAGCTCTGATACCAATTATTGAATAGTTTGGATAACTAAGAGGGGGGTTGAATTAGTTATTATGAAACAAATTTCTTAACCTTAATTAATCTGGAGAAAAATCAAACTAATTAGATGGTAATTAAACATATATGAACATGAAAGCACATAACAACACCATGCACAAAGAACACCAGAATTTACATGGAAACCCAAGAAGGAAAAAACCACGAAGAATTCTAATTATCAATTATAAAACAGTGGTTAAGGTGATTTTTACAAGGTCTCACTGCTAGTGGGCTCACTACCTAACTATTATTGCCAAAGATAAAAAGGCTCACTACCAAGAGAGAAAGGCTCACTGCCAAAAGAGAAAGGCTCACTACGTACAAAAAAAGGCTCACTACCAGAAGAATGATGAAAGGGAATCCACCATTGAAATAACTAGCACCAATAGTCACACCACAAGAAACTCACTGTCTGTTGTCTTGTTGTCAAATAAGGTTTGCACCCTTGCTATAGCTATGAACTATAGCAACCTATTGACACATCGGAACACTTCGTGGTTGTGGGTGACCAAGGAATGAAGTGGACCTCCAGGTTATGGGCTGGTTCCCTTTGAATTTTCTTGAAAATACTGAGATATGATGAGGGAAAGAGTAGAAATATATGCTTGAAAGTAAAAATCTATCACTAACAGGTGGTACACCAAAGGTAAGAATTTTGACCCAAAAGCTGTTGAAATGCACAAAGACCTCAATAGAACTAAACAATCTCACAACGCATAAACATATGTCTGCAAAAATTATTCGATGTAAGGCTTTGACTATTCTAATGCTCAAAAACAAGGAAAACAAGGATGTTTTCACAAATATAAAAGCAAGAAAAAGAGATCACTAACACAAAACTGCACTATGACATAACATTACTTGCATCCAATATTGAAGGAATCTGATAAAATAAAGGATAACACATAACTTTATCATGCAATTCACAACTAATATTGAAACAACAAAGAAAATAGGTGAAGGAAATAACTTTCGATTGAGGAAAAATAAGTATATGTATTACAAAAAATGAGCATTTGTATTACAAGAGACAAAATATCATGAGTTACAAAGTGAGAAGCATATGCCTCAACAATCTTCAAATGAAGAACTAACTCCTATATTGAATGAAGAAAAGGACTTATAGAAATTTTCTCCAAAATTTGAAATTGAAATTTAGCTCCAAAATCTCATGTGTTGTCAATCTTCTCCTCCAAATAGGGTAAGTAATGCCAACCAACTCCAACAAGAGTTGTCAAAGTTTCACCAACTTGGTGATCCGTATGCAAAAAGAAAGCCCTCCAAATCAGGCTCAAAACTGAAAGATAACTCCATATATGTGCCTCATATCACTCCTTGACTCAAGTCAAGTCAAAAGGAATTCAAAACTGAATGCAAAATCTTGATTTGGGCTCCAAACTCCCTAAAATTGCTCCAACATGTTGGAACTAATTTCGGAATTTGACTAAGTCTTTGAAAATAAATGTCAAAAGACACTTCATTTTTGCATTTCAAATATCTTTGTTTAAAATAATTTATAATTTATCACCTTTAAACAAAGATTTACAATTTTTGAACATAATGCAAAATGAAACTAGACTTTACTTTCAAATTCAATTGCATCTAATAAACATCTTTTATTTAAAAAATGATTCATTATAAATCATTTTAAAGAAAGATCACAAGCTTGAATATAATTGCAAAAAACTCAAGTTTTCCACTAAATCAAAAACAAAGAAGTAAAAGACCATTGGAAAGTTATCAAAATAAAATAAAAATCCAAGAACCTATAGCTTAATAATATGAAGATTCAAAGAATCTTAAGGAAAAATCCTATCCATATCGCACCCTCTAGAATATCAACCCTAAAATGAAAGCAAAAGGTTTCATTTTATTTTTACTCTTGCTGAAGAAGAAGAGAGGTCACAATGCTCAAACCCTAGCCACCATTTTGGAGCTTGAGATTTTTGTTTCCTATATTTCCTGCCTGCAAATCCTAGAAGTTTGATGGGAATGTTGAAGGTAAGCCAGTGTGATCGCATTTTTGAAAGACTTCTCCATTTCTAAATCTTTTAAAGCTTCGACATGCCTTCAGGCCGCGACTTTTGAACATTCTTTTGATATACTTCTTTTGTTTTTTTTAACCTCTCTCTGTTGCATCGCCATCATGGAGAAAGCCTTAATTTTTTAGTAGGGAATTCATGCTTGGATGCCATTGTGAAGCTTCTAAAGGCTTTCATGCTTGGATGCCATTGTGATGCTTCTGAAGGCTTTGAGAAAAGGTAAGTCTGATTTACACCAAATTTGGAAATTTATCTTTGTCTTTGAAAATTTCTATGCAAGTTTACAGGCCGCGGCTTCCCTTGCTTCTTCTAATGGCTTCATTTTCTGTGTTATTTTTTTTATCTGGCCACCATGAGCATTCTTCATTTTGAGCTTTGTCTGGAAATATCTCTTGTGTACGCCATGAGCAACTTTTGGCTGAGATTTTTCCTTAGAAAAAAAGTGAGAAACACAATTGCTCTGTATTTTTCTAGAATCCTTCATATTAATGGCTACGACAAATGCGTTTTCTATTGATTTTTTACTTTTCTGGAAGTATCATTTGCACATGTCGACTTCCTCCTTGCTGGTGTTTATTTTGGCTGAGATTGAAACCTCATCCAAGCCTCACTAAAATCTGCATTTATGCCATTACTATAGTGTGAAACCAAGGGTTTCATGGCCATTCCTCACAGATCACGGTCTTTTGCTCTGCAAATTTTACTCCTTCAATGGTCGTGAGCTCTTTGTATTTGTGCTTTGCAGACACTTTGCATTTTCTATACTGGTTATCTTTGAAAACTCGTATAAGCTCAAGTAGCTCCATTAACTCACCTCCATGACTGCAACCATACATTTTTCCTATAGCAATCTTTGTGACCCTCATTTTTAAGGTTAAGAAGGTAGTTGTCCCTTCATTGTTACTATTTTCTTTATGAGAATATTGCTAATCTTGCAAGAATTATTACCATTTTCCTGTTTCTGACAACTAGATATCATGAACCTTGACAAGAATTAATTCAAACAAGAATTTCCACATAAGCCTTTATATATATATATATATATATATATATTTGTTCTCAACAGAGCACCAAATTTTTACTAAGTTTGAATCGTGGTGAAGGAAACTTGATATTTGTTGCTTCCATGAATAAATGGCATTCTTCATTGAAAACTTCCTTTATGGCTTCCCTCTTTTATTTGGTTTTCAACATTGTGAATTTTACTTTGTATTTAAAAAGAAGTCAAGCTGGCCTCCACCATTATGTATTTGATATCATGCTACAAAGATTCTATAGATGACATAATGTTGTCTGCTTGAAATCTGAGAATAATGCAGTCTAAAAATGAAATTAACCTGCAGCACTGATGTTTTTTACACTTAGCATACATATTGTAATGAATTTTCTAAAAAATCTGCAAAACACGAAACAAATTTTCAGGATGTTCATATTGCTTATATTATAGCTAATGATGGGCTCAACCCTTGTGGGAGCCACATTTTACCCCACTCATTCTATAATATGATGAATAAAACAACAACGTTATGTTTCCTGTATTTGCACATGACACAAACAAGTTAGTAAAATATGGATTCAATGATTCTTTTTTATGCTCTCCTTTTCCAAGTTAACCATCTGGTGAATGCTTAATAAGATGTAAATTTAATTTTTGTTTGTAATGTAGGGACAAGGCAGAATGTGATTTTTCATTGCTCTAACATCACCCCTCACAATTTTGCAAGTAAACTTTCGAGCTGGAGTTGAACATGACACCAGAGATGAACCAAGATCAGCACAACTGCGACAATGATTCGTCATTCCAAGAAATGACGAATCACCTTCTCTCCTTGTTCTTACATTACTTCAGCTATGTGATATACATTTTCTTTTTGTATTCAACATTTGATTAGAAATCAAATCAGGTTACTCCCACAACTTGTTTGGGATTTCAGTTTTTTACAATATGAATAAAAACCAGCATTACTATACAAACTTATGAATTCCTCTAATACAAACATTTGCATAAAAACACTTGAAATTCACAAGTAATCAAAATTATGGAATATGATGAATACATAGGCAAAAAAAATTGTACCTTCCTAAGATGAAAGCAATTCGTCTCTACCTGTTTTTAGCTGAAGCTAAAAATAGGTAACATGTCTCTAGTATACTTTAGCATACTTGACAACATCAAGATTCTCATATTCACATTCACCATACTTTCTTTCATTGATCATAATCAACTTTTACTTATACCAGTCCATGCCTTCATAATCTCCTAAGTCGACCAAACACAATTCCATGCTTCCATAAAATCCTAAGTTAGTCAAACACAATTTGAATTAGGTCACCATAAAAACATTCCCATGGTGGAAAGGAATGAAATATGGACCATGTAGAACCTCCTGAAGTCAAAAAATCAACATGCTGCATATTAACCATGATATTCATAACCAAAGAATATACATTGTATAATGCAAATTTTTTTTTGAGGCACACTAACCATATTCCAGATTGGTCTAGACCCATAACAGTGTATCTGATTATGTTGAAAAATAAATGGGACCAAGACAAGCATTACCAAAGATAGATCATCATAGCACATAATCCAAAGCACGCCAATCCGGATCACCAAAGCATCAAAGTCAAACCTTAAGCAATCAACCAAGATATGTTGACATCAATGACAAGAATCAACAATATCACATTTCAACACATACATTTGCAGGTATTATGCTATGTAGAGGATAATGTAATCATGTGAAACAATTGTATTGCTATGGTTACCTACCATAAGATTTCTACATAATGTTTGCAAGAACAATATATTCATCCTAGGTTTCCAACATTGGTCTAAGTTCAATGGTCGTTAGTTTTTGTAATGAATAGGTCTTCCTCTCAAGGGTAGGCCATAGATTTTGATCCAAATTTGTATGTGGTTGTGCAAGTGGGTAAAAAACTAGTTTTTTGTCGCATTTTTATTGGAAATGATCATATTACCAAACCCACAACTAATGAATGCATCTACAATATCCAACCAAGGCCTCCCTAGGATTAAGAGGTATCATGCAAGGTTTTCTTTAGGTTGTAAGACCATAGAATCTATAGGGTTTTCCCATGAATCTAAAGTGATTACCAAGTCTTCTATAATTCCCTCTAGTTTAATAGTTGACCTATGTGCTAGTTCTAAAATAATAGGTGTAGGTCAAAGCTCCATTAACTGAATTTGTTTCATGGTTTCTTTTGTCATAACATTTGAGGCTGCTCCTAGGTCAATTAAGGTGTTTTTAATGAGAGTTCCATTAATTTGGACATCTACTACAGAGATTCTAAGGGTCCTTCTTTTTTCTACTTGGCTTCTTAAGGCATAAATCTCTCATAGTTTTTTTTTATATTGGTTCTTCTTTAATTTCTTGAATCAAGAGGATTTTATACAAAAAAAATTAAGTTGGCCTAATAGGTCAAATTTATTTTCAAAATGATTCTTTTTTATAGTTAGTCTTTCAAGCAATGGTGGTTATAGACTTATGATGTTTGGGTGAACTTGACTTTGTTTAGGTTCCTTTGGGCGTCTATCCATAATTTCTACTAGGGGCTCCTTATCAATAAGCTCTGTGATGTGAGTATATGAAGGCCTAGCTAGCAGTTTCCCTGAGTGAATATGGACATCACTCACCTCAACCCCATAGGTTGGGTACCAGATGGTGTCATTACTATAAGAATGTTGAATAGGTTTTTTGTTAGGGTTAGGTGCAAGTTAGGTTGGAAGCTGAGGTGCTCTTGGTTGTGATGGTGTATCTATGGATAGATTTGGTATAATAGCAGGTTGTTACAACTACAAAGGTTGTTGTGGCTGTAGGTAGTTTTCATTTTGGTTTTTCCATTGTTGACCTCCACACCATTATGATGGCCATTTCTTTTGCTATGGTTGTCACTGGGAATTGTAATTTGGGACTTGGTAAGGTTGTGGTGGCCATATCCCCTATTTTTTTTGTGTCCAAATGGATTCTTTTGTCATTGGCCATGGTCTATGTTGTGTATTCATACAAGGTTGAGGGTTCTAATTTGATAAGTGTAAATTACCACTTGGAAATGGCATATTGTAAGACAAGGGGTCTCGAGGCATATCTTGTCTTGGTTGCCATGGTTTGTGTTGAGAGATGTAAAAAACTTGGCCTTATTCATCATCACGGGTGTGAAATTTAAGCTTCCCTTGCTTTTCTTCAGAGATTCTAGCTAGCTTCTTACATTTGAAATTAATGTTTTGGTGGAAATGTGGATAGAATTCAGTTAGGGTTGCCTCAACTTCTTCCTTCTTTTTAATATGAAAGGTTTCCAATTAGGTATCTAAGTGGATAATTATGTCCTCATTCATATTGGACAAGAGGTTACCGAGTTCCACCCTTGAGACCCTAGAGGATTTTTTTTCAAAAAATAGATTCTATCAAGCCTCGTCTTCTTTATGGATGATATGGAGTAGATTTTGTATACCTTATAAATATCAACAAAAGGTAGTTGAGAGATATCCCCTACCCCTAGGATATTTAGAGCATCCATACAATCTTCATATACTCCTCACAAAAATACCAATTTGAATAACTTGAGAGAGAGTCTATTTTGAGGTGTTTTCTTCAGACATAATTGAAATCTTTCCACATAGTCCTCAAGTAGTTCATCTTCTCTCTATGGCATACTGAAGATTCCATCCCTCTTCATTATTTTTCCTCTACAATAATCTTAATATTTCTCCAAAAATTTAGTCTTCATTTTTTTCCAATTGGGGATAAAATTCCTCCCTAACCCCATAAACTAGCATAGAGTGGCATCCTTTAATGTGGCTAGAAATAGTCTGATCCAATGAACATTTGTAGTATAATAATAAATTTGGCACACCACATAAAATTTAAAAAGGAATGTGTCAGAGTCTTCAGTAACTAATCTGTAGAAAATGGGTAATGCTAAAGGAGGTATGTTCTTAAGAGAAACAAACCTTTCTTGGTTTGATATTTTAAACTCAAACATTACATGCCCTACTGGATTTTCCACTGCTTCTTCACCGATGATGTTAAAATTTATTTTGGAAGTCTCCTCTATGTTTGGAGTAGCTATTGGCGTGGGATAGTTCTTCTTTTCTAATTCCCTTAATATGTTCTTTGTTTGCACTAATTCCTTCAAATTCTTCATTTATTAAGGGGGGAAATATTCCCAGAGCATCTCTCTACCTTTGCATACAATAGTTAGTCTCTTTTAATTGGTGGTTCCTACACACTATTAGTAATAGTTTTCTTGTTGATTGTAAGTGTCTACAGTTCCTAGTGCTTATAAATGGAAAACTTATTAATTCTTCAAAAGGAAATCAAAATTATTCTAAACACAACTAGAAATTTTGACTAGCACCATCCTTGGTAATGGCACCAAAAATGTAGAGCTTTCCCTAATTTCTAATTAACTGGTGTAACTAATCATACATATAACTTAGTGGATCTGAAGATCCTTCATGTCTAAGTGGTTCATAATTTAAAAGGGGGATTCATTCAATTATAAACCAGGGAATCATAAAATTAAGATGATGTTGGCATTGTATGTGCATTTTGGAATCCTAGCTTAATCAATTGAGTACAGGTGACTGAAAGAATAATTCAAAATAACTTTTACTTAAATAAATAGAGTAAGTAATCTAATTAATTCTAGTTTCTAAGAGTACCTATTACTTACATGGAATGTGTCTAATTAATCCTATGTTGCAACGTACACTTATCTTAACTTAATCATTGAACTAAATACAAAATAAAGCATTGAATTGGAAATTTTAAGATAACGATGAATTGCAATGTAAACTAAGAATTAAAATTTAGAAATTCAATGCATAATCTAGCTAACTACTCTTATGTGAAATAAACAATACCTAAAGTGGCCCTTGCTTGAATGTTGTGTTCTGTAGTATCTTCAATTAACTCAGCAAATCAAATATCAAGAGAAATCTCTTTATTGTAATATATCAGATATCAAAGCATAATGTAGCAACTACTATTCAATGTAATTTCTGCAAAGATCTACCATATATCTTCTAACTACTTCAATCTCTCAATAGAACATCTTCCTAAATAGGGTCTATTAGAGTCCAATTATTATCAAACTATTAACAAACTATCTAACAAAATTCTACTCTTCTAGGAAGATAGGAAGAGGACTTGATTCTTTACAGCTTAACAAAAATAACTAACTACTGGAAGTGCAAGTGCATAAAGTAAACAAGGATTCTACATATTTTAAGAAGACTGCTATTACATAGGAACGCACTAGATAGAGCATCCTTATCATAACTATCATTCTCATAGGAATTTACTTCTTCTTCCAAGTTTATTTAACAGATGGAATGCCACATGGATAATTGTGTCCATGACTCCCAACCATCATCTTCATCCCATTCTGGAAAGCATTTTGATGTTGTAGTCGATTGACTCTTTTGTTGTACTAAACCATCACCCCTTTTCTACGAGTTAGAAATCCTTTTGCTATTGGTTGATAGGTCTTTGTGTTGCTAGGGTTTTGTCTTATTTCTAAAGGAACATTTTATAGTTAGTCATTATAATTAATCAAGAAATTCCAGACTAAACTTATAGATGTCCAAAATCCATGTATACATTCATTAATACCACATACATAGTCTTTAAATGATTTGAAATACTTAAAGGTATATAAAAGGTCGTGGTAGTGTCTTTAAATCTCAGTAGAAATAAGATAGAAAACATGAAATTGCAGCAAGAAACTAGTCAACTCTAAGGCTCATAAAGTATGATGAGTAGGATAGAAGAAATGATTTTGGATACTATTGGATAGATGGATAATTCAATAGATAGATATATGGAATATGTTGATCAAATATTGATAAAATCTATAGTTATTAGGATGATGATTTGAGATTTTTTATTAGAAAATAGGATGGGAAAAATAATTTTCATTTTCATTTTTGTTATGCTAAAAAATGTAGAGAGCAATCTTTATTTTGATATAGAAAGTAGACACTATGCACCAAGGTATGAAGAACCAAGGTGACATTGTATCTATTGCATGGACTTTGAATCTACAAACAAATCCAAGTATCCTTGTCCATACCTAACATATAGAAAAAATTATTTTATCTTGTGAGAGAATGAAGCTCAAACAAATCTAGGCCTATGCATAAAAGGTATTAACCTAATCTGAAATGATTTTTTGTACTTCTTGAAACTACCTCTACACACAAGGCAAGTATTCGCCAAGGTAGTATTACAAGAACATCCAACAAACATAATAGATGAAAGAAATGAGTACGCCCTATTATGTACTCCTCTAGACACCAAGATATTGAAGATTGATGTGGCTTTGAGTAACTGATGAAAATATACAAAAGATAATTTAAAAGAAAAGATCAATTGATAAAACATATCAAAATTTTCATATCTCTTTCTTCCGATATTGTTGTGATTCAGGGTGATTCCTATTGTAGGAATGATATATACATTAAGGTAGTTGTTTGGATGCCAATTTAGATGATTTAGGCAATTGACATATAGGTAAGGAGTTTGTTTCACTAATGATAGATGCTTGCAAATTATCATGAATGTTCTAGATTTGAAAGATTGTTGTATTTAATTCTACTTACTTCATCAAAGGTGATTGTGATGTTAGGTTTATCATGGGTAATGGTTTTATTGTGAATGGGAAAGTTGTGTTGATTTGTTTTTGGTGATTTTTTTGGGATTTTTAAATGTTTTTGAATTTTTGTTGGACTATTTGTAGCTATTTTTGAATGTTTTTTGAATATTTGAATGTTTTTCAAATTTCTATGAATACTTGAGGTTGCTTTAATATTTTTGAATATTTAAGGTTGTTTTTGGATTTTGAAATATTTGGATATTTTTGGATTTTTGATATATATCTGAATGTTTTTGGATTTTTAACTATTTGGATGTTTCTAGATTTTGGAAGGTGTCCAAGTCAGTAAATGAGCTAGAAGACATGTATCAATAATTATTCCAAAGAAATATGTAGGCACCTTCCCCTAGTGTCTAGCAATGTATGGGACACTATGAATGGATGAATGGATTAGTGTGATAAATGGATATGTGTCATGGAAATGGATATAGGATAAGGAATTTCACTTCCAAGGACTATCTCGTAATAGGATAACATATAAGGCCACATAACCCACTTCCTATAATAGATATGGCAACCTTCTAGTATGTGAAATAAAAGTACATGCTAAACATATGACCATAAATTCATGGTACAAATGAGTATAGCTATGTGTGTCTTAATTCCTAGTTTTGACTAGAAATGTTGTCATAATACATTACAAATTAATTGATATAGGATTGAGTTGTTATTTGACTTGATGATACTTTCAATTGTTCAGTGCTAGGAGGGAATTATTTAAATTATTAATGGAATTGCTTTTATAACAATGTTGGTTATTGAAATGATCCACCTTTGACATATTTGGTGATTAGCTAGTAGTGCTAGTTATTTTGGTTCTTATGAAGAAGCTAATGAATTCTAGTTCCTATGAATGCAAATGTGTGACACCCTAGTCGGTAGATTTAAACAATAAATCTTTCATTCTTATTGTTTCATATACCCTCTTAGGGTTTGACATGCATCTTTATAATTTATTTTTCTATTAGTTCTAGATTATGTTTATTATTGTAAACGAGATGTTGTGTGTGTGTAAGTCTGTGTTGCTTGTTATGTTACTATGTTATACTAATGAATATGAGTGAGTGTGTAGGGGAATTTCAATGTGATACTAATGCATATTGCTTAACCTTGCGACATTGCCATGCAAGTGTGTCAGACAAGTAGTTTTCTTACCTTGTTATATTTTATTATTGTAGAATTATTGATGTTAGTAATAGAAACAAAGTGCTATTATCAATTAGTTGTAATCTATATTATAAATTAGGATTTATTGATTGAATAATGTTTGAGGAATCCAATAGATTTAATAATAATTTATTTATTTTGGTTAGCCTTTCACATAACTTGTAAAATAAAATTGATTTATGAATTTTGTAATGGATAGAGTATGTAAAATAACCATTGATATATTGTATATACAACTAAGTGATGATATGACTTACTATTATTTGTGCCAAGGTGGCCTAGGATGAAACTCTTTTCATTTATTTATTTATTTTTGGTGTGAAATATTGGACACGTGACTAACTAAGATAGTTTTACAACAGTAGTATATTATACATATTATTGTACTTCTTACACCTTAGTAGTATGTGTGTTAGATGTTCTTGACTATACGTATTCATCCTACAAAGAAAGGAACTTTTGAAATTTATTTATGTATTATGATAAATGGGAGGACATGGGATTAGTGTGTACCTTATTGTATGACACATCCCAAAGATCACTTTTGGGGATTTTATTAGGTCTTTATTATGCATGTTCTACCTTCTTACAAAACTTCAAACAAGTTATATTTTTTATCTATTTATTTCATTTCTCTAATTAATTAGTGTTGAAATCTATTGATTAATTATCTTGGTATTGAATGCATCATATAGATATAAATACTAAAGTGAATTAGTTTCAATAGACCATGGATTCACATAAAAAAAAATAGAAGACAACCGTCATCATAGAATGTGTAGCCATATAGAACCGCCTAGATAGTTTGAATAGTTATCCTTGTAGTAAATGTGATATTAATATCACTAAATTTTATTCATGACTAGAGGTCTTTTTTTGGTATGGGAAGGTGTAAATGAATGGTCTTCACTATTGGTAATCATTTACATTCATTCTCTTTATCACTACCCATGTTATGTATAAATAGACTTCAATAGAATGTCTGAAGGGTTTAATATTGAAGAGGAAAAGTTAAGGCAGTATTCATTGCTTTTGTACTGAAGGTTGGTTTAGAGTTCTTTTTTCTCAAAATGTTTTTGATAGATATGAAAAAAAAGGATCTGTAGGTTGATGTTTGAGAATAATATGCTTCATTGGAAGGTTTGGAATGTTCAATTTGTAAGCTCAACTTTATTTCATATTTTTCATATTCTACTTGACCTATATGACTTATATTTGGGAGAATTTAATTTTTGTTTGGTTCATATTTGTATATGACCATGTTATTGTCTTGATTTGGTATTATCCTACTTGTTGGATATAAAAGTATATTAACAACTTTGTACTTGAAGGTAATAGTAGATTTGACCTACGAGGTCAAATAGACTAATGTGGCTAGACTTGTATTTTGAGTAGTTAAATTGAAACCTTTACTTACTAAGATAAGATACTTAAATTGAGATAGTATGCACTCCTTTCGATATAAAAATGATTAGTGACACAACATGATAGTCATTCACTATCAATGAACAACTCTCTATGATGAGAATTATTTCTTTGATTAGTATATGTATGGCTGGAAGATTGTATTTAATTTGATATATCATGCTCTTTGGATAAAATAAATAAATAAACTATTTTATTATTATAGATTTCAGCTATGATGCTAGAAGTTAATCATGTCATTTACTAGTGGGATTAGATTTTTTTTTTTTAAGAAAATAGCACACATCATAACTTGGCATGTCTTATTATTGGGTCATATATTTAATGGCTCTAGGAAAATTCATCTCATTAATTTACGAAGGAAAATTCTCCGTTATAGAAAATTCACTGGCTACAAGTAAAATTTTTATTCACCACCAGCATTTCACCGCCATGGAAAATTCATCGAAAAATTCACCCCAGCAATTCACCACGGCAGAAAATTAACAGCATTAATATTTTTTAATATATATTTTCAAAACTTTGATTTTATTAAAAATATTAATGGGGTTAATTTTTTCCACTGTGAGAATTTATGGAATGTCCTAGAAAAATTCATCGTCAGCAATTCACGAAATTCATCACCAACAATTCTCAATGGTAAATTTTACACCGTGAGAAAGGAGGCATGCCGTGGATTAGGGGGAGAGTTCAACTTGACACCTGCCGATGGCTTTTTGGGGAGAGTTTCTTAAGCCTCTTCTGAGAATCCCTTGGGAGATGCCCTGCAATCGGCTGCAAAGCATGAGACCACATTTCTTTGAAGTATTTTTGTCAAACAGTTCATGCGCCTTGTCTATGTTTCTGCATTTTGCATGCAACAGAACCTAATTCATCTTTGAATGAAAGGAATCTTACGTCTACGTCTCGGAGGTCGGTTGATGCACATCCCTGGCAAGATCTTGAGATTGGTAAGGTCCATCGTTGTCCTATGCTCATCTTTGTTTATACGAAAAATGTAATCAGTACTCTAGTCGAGCTCTTTGCACATTAGAATTGTAATGGTTACCAGAGTTAATTTCACATAGAGAGAACAGTGGCAGTCAGACCAAATTTCACCAGGCAATGGATTGGCGTGACATAAAATGATTAAAATTTTAAAAGATTATGCTGAGTAGGTGACAATAGCTCAGTTTCCAGATGGAAACATCCCTTGCCCACGCCTGAAAACAAATTTTTAACTCGCATCCAATATTCTCGTTTAAGAGGCTGCAAAAGAGCTCAAGAATCTGGTTAGGTTGAGTTTTTGTTTATTGTGAACAGTTTTAAACAGCAGCTGTTGGGAGATTGGTAACCGATCTGGGATTGATTTCTCGTTTGAAGATGCTGGAGTTGGCGTCAAAGTTCTCAAGAGAAAGCATTCTTGTAGTTTTTGTTATCGTCTGAGCTCTAGCACATGGACCTTTTCTGGGGATCCATTCTATTGCTGCTAAGCAACCTGGAAAAATGATTCTTTTTAATCTGGGTAATAAAAATGTGTAGACTACAATGAAAAGAGTTGGACTACAGATGCTATTCTCTACTGTAAAGTACCATGCAGCTTCATATATAACCTTTCAAAGTATGATTTTATGTTATATCTTCTCTAAATCCAAATTCTTTGATTTACCAGATTTCTACTTCAACTATTAACTCTCAAATTTCGTTACAAGTATTAAATGTGATTATGGTTTGGAGTTCCATTTCATAAATCCCATTCATTTGACTCTAGGAAAATTCAATTCACCGTCATGACAAATTCATCTCAAGGAAAATTCACTACCAGCAATTCAGGAAAATTCATTGACATTAAATGTACGGTGAATTGCTGGTGGTGAATTTTCTTTGAGATGAATCTCATGATGATGAATTTTCCTACGGTGAATTGCTAACAAGAGTATGACTCATTGGTTGGATTAATAGAACAAATCATGCCCACTATGTGTAATGATCCATTCCTCAACCTGCAGAACTACCCACTGATTCAGTATTAAATTTCCAATAAATCACAAAAATATTCTTAAATCCAGGTTATCCCACCATTCCAAGATTCAGAGTAATAATTGCAGACCTTTGGCTGAATTGGGATTGGAGAAAGGATGCTGGTGACAGGGAATAACCTGAAATCCATGGGCAAGTGGGAGGAATTGACTTGCGCTTAAATCGAATCGAACCATGTCAGTTCTCCTTAACCCTGCCCACCATTTCACCTTAATACCCAAACTTTGTTACAATGTGACTATGGTCCAGGAGTTATTCAACGAGGCCTCAAAATGTATTCTCTATTTGTAATAATAATAATAAGGAACTTTTGCTCTTCATTCGAGTAAATAATCTCAAAGCGAAACACGACCAAGTGTTTAATTGCTCACTTACATGACTAAGGACAACAAACTTTTGTGGTTCTAAATAGTTCACTTGCATAAAATGCCCAGACTAAATAAATAATACAAGCATTACGATTATTTTATAAGCAGGTGATCTAGATATATGAGCTAGGATAAAAATATTTAAATATTGAGGTTAAATGTGGAATGAGTTAGAAACAGGAAAGAGAAGTTCAAGGTATATAGTCTTCATCATTATTATAATTTATATAAACGAGTATATAATTATAAATATTTATTATGTGTTTATGTCAAAAGTTATGACTTGTCAATAACGATTCATACAATTATAGAGTTTAATCAAATGTTCTAATGAAGATACAACTGCTAGTAAAATAAATTTCAGATCTTATTAGTAGGATTTTAAGGAAATGCCCTAAATACTATCCCTAACCAAAATAAGTAATTCTTCGGTTTTGCGCATCTTATGCATAGCATACTAAATCTACTTTGCACACCACACTTGCTATTCTCTTTTATTCCCATATCAAATTTATTTTCAGGTTATGATCATATATAATATATACAAAGGAAAATCAATAATAGATTTCTTGAATTCAATAATAAGTATGCTTGAAAGATCTTTCAACAAATTGATACCTTTGATATTGGCCATATCTCATACCATTACAAATTACATTTACCTTCAAAACAAAACACCTATTGTCAGTGGAACATGATTATGGATTGGTGTTGGTAGCAAGTAATTTAAGGCTTGTGTTTTGGACAATATAAAATGAAAAGAAGAAAAAAAGAAAAGAAAGAAGAAGCAATAAATAAAATTAACTTGGTGATGAGTTAATTGCGTGGTGTAGGAGCACCTAGGAGAAACACCTAGAAGAACACCTAGGAAACACTAGGAATAGGTAAGGTTTGTGAAATTTTGTTTTAATGTGATAAGGTCATGTTGACCATTGAACTTGTGGGAGAGTTTTAAAAGTATCTTGGTTAGGAGCTATCAAGAGAGGAAGAGTTGTGAGTTTAGACACTCATGGTTGGGAAGTTCTAATAATTGGAAATAAAGCCCAAAATGTTGCTTGGAGCAATTTTGGCCAAATGTGGTGGTTATGTCCGACCAAGGGAAGGGTAACCACCTTGGGAAACCTATTTAAGGTTTGCGTCGACCTGTGTGAAAGGTTGGAAGGCTTTTGAAGTTTTGTAATCTTGCAATTGTCATGAAGGAGAAATAAGAATAGTAAGAGTAATTGGTGAATTTTCTGTGTTTGTGTTCTTAGCAGTGTATTAATGGCTTAACCAGGCCTTGGCATACGTGTGGAATGTAGTGTATCTATTCTCAAAGTGTTGGTTGGTCAATAGCTAGTTGTTTTCATCATTCAAGTTGTTGTTTCATGTTCTCTAAGTTCTTGTTTTTGGTTATTCTACCTGACAAGCTGTAATAAATGGAGACCTAGACCACCTTTCCCCTATACCTGGTGTATGGGCTCTTAGAAACAGTGGCTAGGTTCCATGCCTATATTTTTAGTAGTGATAGGATTCATTAGGAGTCAAGCAAGCATGAAAGAAGACCTTTCCTAGGCGAGCTAAATAGTGCCCGACCAGGAAAGTCTAGAGGTGAAAATCACCTAACTTGCAGGGGAGACCTCTCCATGAAAATTCCCGTGGTAGAAAGGTGGAAGAAGGCCATACAGAGGTCTGGTATCTAGTAAGAGGCTACACCAATCCATTTGATGGAAGAACTCTTTGACAGTCCAACCAGGCAGCCAAGAAATGAAGAAAAACCCTACATTTTGCTAAAATTGGTGAAGTAACCTGTGTACAGAAAGACTAGGTATAAGACCTTGGAAATCTTGAAGAGGTTGGGATCAAGACCAAGGAAACATAGGGAAGGTTTGGGGTTCTTTGGGAAAGTTTTGAGAAACATCCACTTTTCTCGGGCTAGGAGGGCTAAAAGGGGCTCTAGGCTTGTAGCCTTTTTAACCCCAAGTGAGGGTTTGGAGGGAGTGATGGTGAAATGGAGTCTAATGGTTGTTCAAGAAACCTAATAGGATGCTAGGAAGCATGATAGTACATCTCTACACCCCTACAAGTATCTAGTTGAGTGTTGTGTGTATTTGGCCTTTAGGGATGATTAAGGGTCAAGGGTGAAACAGTGGTTAAGCACCAAGTTTTGGTTGTGTTGTGTGACATGGATGGAAGAGGGATGGCCAGTAGAACTAGGGGTATCTACATTTGAGTCAGGACCTATAAGTTGAGTTGGTGGAGAGAGCCACCAAAGGGAATTGCTAAGGTGAGACCCGGAGCATGGAACAGTGAGTGTTTCATCCAACCCCTCTTACACCAAATTGGTATCAGAGCAGTGAAAGGTTTGGGATAAGTGAATTGTATGTTAGAGGTTGAATCAAGTGGTTCCAACACCATGGTGACCAATGCTGAATTGGCAAGGGATCTGACAGAGCAACAAGAGAAGAATTGGCAACTTGAAGAGACAGTTGAAGAGATGAAGTAGAAGTTAGAAGAAGTGGTAGAGGCTGTAGGAAAAATGAAGGTGCAACTAGCAGTGGTTAGAGACAAGGGTGAAGATCAGGTTGAGGAGGACATTGAACTAGACCCTAATCCTCCACTGAAGGAGGAACCCTTCCTCAAGGCATTGAAGGCTTTGAGTGGCAAAGCATTAGAAGGTATTCCCATTTTTACAGGTAGAATGGATGCGGAGTTGGTAATGGAATGGATAGAAGGAATGGAGAATCACTTTGAGTGTGATGGAGTGACTGAGGCACAAAAGGTGAACATAGCAAAGTCAAGACTAAGGGGACAAGCACTGACTTGGTGGAAGTTCCTATAAGAAGAAAGGGAGAATGAAGGCAAGAAGCGCATATCTATTTGGAAAGCTATGGTGGCCAAAGTGAAGGAGTATTATCTACCAGAAGACTATGAGGTCCAACTACATAAGAAAAGGAAAAACCTTAGGCAAAGAGACCTAGATGTGGCTACTTACACCGAGAAGTTTCAAAAACCGAGTCTTAGATCTAGGGTGCAAGAAGTGGAAAGCATCAAGGTGGCGAGGTATCTAAATGGCCTCAAATGGAACATCCAAGAAGAGTTGAGTCTCTTTACACTCACCAATCTCCATAGTTGCTTCCAAATGGCTTTCAAGGTGGAGGAGAAGCTGAAAAAGTAGCAAGACTTCAATTCTAAAGGTAGAGGTAAAGGCAGGGATCAAAGAGATCAAAGAGGACAGCGAGGGGGCTACCAAGGTAGAGGCAATGACCAAAGAAACCAAGGAGAGTTCAAATCCACAGATCATGGCAATGAAGCACCTTCTAGAGGAGGGTACAATAGAGGTAGAGGTTCTCAAGGAGGATCAAATAGAGGAAGAGGAGCAGGCAGGAGTAATTCCTATTTTGCAAACATGAAATGCTATCATTGTGGTCAAGTTGGGCACCTAGCCTATAGGTGCCCAGAGAAAGCAACTTCATCAAGCAATGAGAAAAGAGTAGCTTATACACAAGAGGACACCATGAGTCCTAAGGCAACTGAGGTCAGTCACATTGAATCTGAAATGGGAGAGAGTTTGATGTTTAGAAGAGTATTGATCAAACAACCAGTCAAAGAAGAACAAAAACAAAGGAGAGCTCTATTCAGGGTAAGGTGCAAGATACTTGGTAAAGTATACAAGGTCATAGTAGACTCAGGTTCAACAGATAATATTATCTCAGAGGAGGCAGTAATGAAACTGAAATTGGAAAAGGTACCCCACACCAACCCTTACAAGGTCACATGGCTTAACAAAGTGCAAAGTGTTTTAGTGAATGAGCAAGTAACAGTGGAGTTTTCCATTGGAGGGTACAAGGACAAGTTATTTTGTGATGTTTTTCCCATGGATGCATGCCATCTACTATTGGGCAGACCATGGCAATATGATAGGAGTGCCATGTATGATGGAAAGGAGAATACAATCTCATTTAAGAAGGATGGAAAGACTTTTAAATTGCAGTCATTGTCAGAGGAGGATGAAGGACAGTCAAAGACACCAAGTGTGCTACTAAGTAGTGGGAAAGAGTTCCTCAACACCCTACATGAAGGTGGAGAAGGATATGTAGTTTTATTGCAATCCAAGGAGGAAGATAAGACTGAAAAACCAGTCATACCCGGAGCAGTCCAAAAATTACTTGAGAAGTACAAAGACATAGTAAGTGATGGCACACCTGCAAATTTACCTCCTAAAAGAGCTATTAGTCATCAAATTGACTTCATACTTGGAGCATCTTTGCCTAACAAAGCAGCACATAAGCTTACACCAGATCAGAATTTGGAAGTGGCCAGACAAGTGCAAGAGTTGTTGGATCAAAAATTGATTCAAAAGAGCATCAGCCCATGTGTAGTACTAGTAGTTTTGGCAACCAAAAAGGGAGGAAAATGGAGGTTATGTACTGATTCTAGAGCAATAAATAGGATCACAGTTAGGTATATGTTCCCTATTCCTAGAATTGAGGATCCAATGGATTGTCTTGGAGGAGCTCAATATTACACGAAGCTAGATCTCAAGAGTGGATACCATTAGATCAGAATTAAGGATGGTGATGAATGGAAGACAACATTTAAGACAAATGATGGGTTATATGAATGGAGAGTGATGCCATTTGGTCTCTCCAATTCCCCTAGCACATTCATGAGGCTCATGAATGAAGTGCTCAAGGATTTCACAGGAGTATTTGTGGTGGTATACCTTGATGACATCCTCATATTTAGTAAGACAATAGAAGAGCATTTACAACATGTGGAGTTGGTTCTTAGAAGGTTGCAAGAGGAGAAGTTGGCAATCAATCTAGAGAAGTGTGAGTTCTTTAGGCAAGAGCTTGTATATTTGGGTTTTGTAGTGTCTAAGGGATCATTGAAGATGGATCCAAGCACGGTGGAGGCAATCATAAACTAGCCTACACCAACAATAGGGACTGAGTTAAGAAGTTTCCATGGATTGGATCAATTCTATAGAAAATTCATAAGGAACTTTAGTGGTATTTGTGCACCGGTCCTAGACACAATAAAAGGTGGTTTGAAAACCAAGTTTAAGTGGACATAAGAAGCTGAGAAAGGGTTTGAGAAACTAAAACAAGAAGTGGCAACTCAACCTATTCTTTTGTTACCCAGCTTTGACAAGTTGTTCACTGTGGAATGTGATGCTAGTGGAGTGGCAGTTGGAGGAGTGTTAAGTCAAGAGGGTAGGCCTATAGCATTCTTTAGTGAGAAGCTCAATGAAGCAAAGAAGAATTATTCAACTTATGACTTAGAACTTTATGCTTTGGTTCAGTCACTTAGGAAGTGGAGACATTACCTTCTACCCAAGGAGTTTGTAGTTTTCACAAACAATCAAGCACTCAGCTACATCAACACTCAAGAGATGTTGAGTAATAGGCATTTGAAATGGATGGAATACATCCAGGCTTTTACCTTCACCATCAAGCACAAGAATGGGTAGATGAATAAGGTAGCAGATGCATTGAGCAGGAGGTTGTTGACAGTACAAGAGATACACCTGAAGAACATAGGGATTGAAAGCTTTAAAGATCTCTATGGAGAGGATGAAGATTTCTCAGAAGCTTATAAGGTATGTTTAGATTTTGAGAATCATTTTCATAGTCAATATGCTGAGTATACATTGCAAAGTGGTTTATTATTTAAAGGGAATCAGTTATGTGTTCCAAGAGGGTCAATGAGAGGAAACCTCATTCAAGAGAAGCATAATGGCAGTCTTAGTGGACATTTTGACATCAACAAGACTTTGGAACTAGTACAAAGATTTTACTATTGGCCTAAGTTGGAAAGAGATGTTAGAAAGTATGCGAAACAATGTGTTGTATGTATGAAAGCTAAGGGAGGAGCTAGTAATGCTGGTCTTCATCAACCCCTACCCATTCCTAATAGACCATGGGAGTGTGTGAGCATGGATTTTGTGGTAGGACTCCCTAAGACCAAGACTGGTTTTGACAGTGTGTATGTAGTGGTGGACAGATTTAGCAAAATGAGTAACTTTATTCCTTGCAAAACTACTCATGATGCTAGCTACATAGCTCATATTTTCTTTAAGGAGGTTGTAAGGATTCATGGCTTACCTTAAGCATTGTTTTAGACAGGGATGTTAAGTTCATGAGTCATTTTTGGAAGACTCTATGGAATAGATTGGGTACCAACCTGTCATTTGGATCAGCTTACCATCCTTAGACCAATGGTCAAACAGAGGTGGTTAATAGGGTGTTGGCTAATCTTCTTAGGTTCCTAACAAAGGAATATGGATAGACATGGGATATGGTCATCTCACAAGCTGAGTATGCCTATAATGATAGTGTCAACCGGACCACAGGGAAGAGTCCTTTTGAGGTTGTGTATGGGATGCATCCAAGAGGAATTTGTGAGCTCAGGGATCTAGGAACCATGGAGAATAGGAGTGGACATGCTGAAGACTTCAGTCAGACCATGAAAGAGATTCAGGAGCAGGTGAACAAGATAGTCACCGAAGCTACACAAAAGTTGAAGGAGAAGGTAGATTTGTCAAGGAAGGATGTGCAATTTGCAGTGGGTGATTATGTCATGGTCCACCTCAACAAATCCAAGTTTCAGAAGATTGTGTCAACCAAGCTACAAATGAAAAGGGTAGGACCATGCAAGATATTGGCCAAGTATGGGAAAAATTCATACAAGGTTGAGCTACCTACTGACTTAGGAATCTCACCGGTTTTCAATATAGCTGACTTGATCAAATATAAGGGATCAGTCAAAGGAATGGATCAGAACAGTCAAGAGATCTTCAAGGACATCAGCAACATACCCCTACCTACTCAGGACAAGCACCAAGTTGAAAGGATCTTGGAATCAAGGGTACAAAAGTCTACAAGACACAAGGTGTACATGGAGCACCTTATTAAGTGGAAGAATAAACATGAATCAGAAGCTACATGGGTTCAAGAAGATCAGTTCCAAAAGCTTTGCATTGACATGTCTTTGATCTCTCATTCTACTCCTTAGTGTTTGGCAGGGAGGGGGAGAATGGTGCAGGAGCACCTAGGAGAAACACCTAGAAGAACACCTAGGAAACACTAGGAATAGGTCAGGTTTGTGAAATTTTGTTTTAATGTGATAAGGTCATCTTGACCATTGAACTTGTGGGAGAGTTTTAAAATTATCTTGGTCAAGAGCTATCAGGAGAGGAAGAGTTGTGAGTTTAGACACTCATGGTTGGGTAGTTCTAATAATTGGAAATAAAGCCCGAAATGTTGCTTGGAGCAATTTTGGCCAAATGTGGTGGTTACGTCCGACCAAGGGAAGGGTAACCACCTTGGGAAACCTATTTAAGGTTTTCCTTGACCTGTGTGAAAGATTGGAAGGCTTTTGAAGTTTTGTAATCTTGCAATTTTCATGAAGGAGAAATAAGAATAGTAAGAGTAATTGGTGAATTTTCTATGTTTGTGTTCTTAGCAGTGTATTAATGGCTTAACCAAGCCTTGGAATACATGTGGAATGTAGTGTATCTATTCTCAAAGTGTTGGTTGGTCAATAGCTAGTTTTTTTCATCGTTCAAGTTGTTGTTTCCTGTTCTCTAAGTTCTTGTTTTTGGTTATTCTGCCTAGCAAGTTGCAATAAATGGAGACCTAGACCACCTTTCCCCTGTACCTGGTGTATGGGCTCTTGGAAATAGTGGCTAGGCTCCATTTCTATATTTTTAGTAGTGGTAGGAGTCATTAGGAGTCAAGAAAGCATGAAAGAAGACCTTTCCTAGGTGAGCTAAATAGTGCCTGACTAGGAAAGTCTAGAGGTGAAAATCACCTAACTTGTAGGGGAGAAATCTCCATGAAAATTCCCATGGTAGAAAGGTGGAAGAAGGCCATATAGAGGTCTGGTATCTAGTAAGAGGCTACATCAATCCATTTGATGGAAGAACTCTTTGACAGTCCAACCGGGCGGCCAAGAAATGAAGAAAAACCCTACATTTTGCTAAAATTGGTGAAGTAACCTATGTATGGCAAGACCAGGCATAAGACCTTGGAAATATTGAAGAGGTTGGGATCAAGACTAAGGAAACATAGGGAAGGTTTTGGGCTCTTTGGGAAAGTTTTGAGAAACATCCACTTTTCTCGGGCTAGGAGGGCTAAAAGGGGCTCTAGGCTTGTAGCCTTTTTAACCCCAAGTGAGGGTTTGGAGGAAGCGATGGTGAAATGGAGTCTAATGGTTGTTCAAGAAACCTAATAGGATTCTAGGAAGCATGATAGTACATCTTTACGCCCTTGCAAGTATCTAGTTGAGTGTTGTGTGTATTTGGCCTTTAGGGATGACTAAGGGTCAAGGGTGAAACAATGGTTAAGCACCAAGTTTTGGTTGTGTTGTGTGACATGGATGGAAGAGGGATGGCCAGTAGAACTAGGGGTATCTGCATTTGATTCAGGACCTATAGGTTGAGTTGGTGGAGAGAGCCACCAAAGGGAATTGCTAAGGTGAGACCCGGAGCATGGACCAGTGAGTGTTTCATCCAACCCCTCTTACACCATTGCAGCATTTAGAATGATAAATTTATTAGGTTCTCTTTGTATTTTCTTGTATTTCCCAAGATTTGAAAACACCATAGTCTTAAGTATAAATTGATAAAATGAATAATTGTTATTCCATCTGGTTTGGGTCATATCCATCTTATTGAAGGATTTTATCTATTGAGCTATTATCTTGTTAGAATTATTGACTTGTTACTGATCTAGAAGGTTACAATTATAATTTTTATTTAGCTATCAAGATGAGTTACTAAGATTCAGTAATACGAGTCGTCTGATAATTTGATGCTTCCAATGTAGTTGTTATATTTGAAATAGTTATTATTGATCTCCTTTAATCTAATTCCATTTTATTATTGTTAATCCTATTAATGGTGAAATAGATCATAGTTCAAGATAAACCTATGTCTAGCAATTGATTATTCAACTCACAAAATAAGTGAAATTTTCCTAACTTGTAAATACCTATTTGAGTCACGATGTCATCATTTATGTGCCTAGTCTATGTGGGAATGTCATGGACCTTATGTGGGTTTAAAAAATGTTAAATAAGTAAAATACTTGGTTGTATCTCCTTTTTAATTGGTCAAGTTATTAGTACCATGATAATATAGATTCCCTCATCACGAGTTAAGCCTTGTAGTTTAATATCCAATTTTAAACAATCCTATTTGTACTTGGTAATAATCCTTATCTTGGAATTTTATCTTATTAAAGTGTGTATTGATGATTAGTGGATTTTGACTATAATTGAGGTTAAGACATCATTGTAACCTAGTGTTTATACCCTATGAGGGTGAGTCAAATGAGTTGGAGCAACTCAAGTTGTCAAACTACGATGCCTAGATGTGAAATATATATGTAGGCAAGGCCATCAAGTGATGAGTCCTCGAGGCATTAAGTCGGGCCCCTAGGACTGTTCTTCTGAGTCTTGTTTGGGATTTGTTTTTTTCTCCCAATATTGTAAACTACCCTTAATTTTTAAAGCTTATCTTAGTAATCATGTACTAATTACCTACTAATCTTTTGTGTGCACCAAGTCTTGTGGTTCTTGCAAATATGAGAATTGGGAGTGGGGAGATCTTGATGCAATGGAATGCAAGAGGTGCTTGCGTAGGTAAGAGGTATGTTAAGTTGACCCATGATAAGTAGACGTTATTGTTAAGGATAGTAACTTATTTTTATTCATGTTCCTAACTAGTGAGATCATTGACCATAAATGTAAGTAGTGTATTGTGTTGATATTGTTTTTTAAGTTAAATTAAATGTTTTCTAATTAAGAAAGTTAATGTAGATTATTTAACTTAAGTTGATTTATTTGTGTGTCAAAAATTGGGCATGACATAACATGTTTTACGTAGATCAATTGTTTGGATTGTGTGATGTAGGTGATGGTAGATTACTTAACTGAAGTTGATTTATTTGTGTGTCAAAAATTGGGCATGTCATAACATGTTTTACGTAGACCAATTGTTTAGATTGTGTGATGTAGGTGATGGTATGGCATGGGATAGTATATGGTCAAAAGAAATGGTCATGTCAAGATTTTTCCAAAAGAAAATTTTGAAGTATATGCCCATAAACTTTGTCAAGATCAAGCTAGATAGGGAAGATGCATGAAAATGGACTAGATTGGGTGGATAGTGGTGTTAGGATAAAATAGCATAATGTATGAGATAAGATACTCCCAATAGGAATGGTGTGCATAGATAATTGATTTTACACATGATGCCCACAAATGGGTTTTCATCATGGTACTTGCCCAAAGCACCATAAGAATGGCTTTCAGTAGAGGATGATTTTTATCTTTAATTTTTTCCTTTTTTAATTTTGAATACACATGATGCCTATTTGTTAGGTTTTCACTGTGGTACTTGCCCAAGATTCCACACACCATAAGAATGGTTTTCACTAGAGGATGATTTTTATGTTTAATTTTGAATACACATGATGCCTATTTGCTAGGTCTTCACTGTGGTACTTGCCCAAGATGCCACTGAAATAGTTTTCACTAAAGGAATTTTTTTAAATTTTACTATTTTTTGTATTTTTAATTCTTTTGAATGATCATCAAGTATGTGGAACCACTTGGTGCTACTCATGTAGATGTTGGTGTCATAATGTGCCAATAATGTATTGCCTTGAAGAGTTGCTTTGCTAAGATAAGGGTGCTTATAAATAGCCCATGGATTTTGCTATGATTCTTGTTGATACTAGAGTTGGACTTGTCTAAATACACACATCATGATAGAGTGTCATCAAAATCCTTATGATAAAGTGTTGCTACCAAGACATGATGAATGTAGGATTCAAGATTTTTAGATTTTAGGTGGGATGTTGGATGTTGATGGGGGATATGAGATGTGGATGAGATATTTGATAGTTTTGATGTGATATTTTTTGTTCTCCAAACTTGGGATGGTGGATAATGGAGCGTGGATGAGATATTTTGAGTGTGTTTGGGACCAACAATTTCATACACTTTGCATTTTGGTATTGAATAATTTTTTGAAATAGGTGCACTTTTGATAGGTGAAAATATTTCTTGGTTTGGCTCTATATTTTCATTGATTATTGGATTTTGATTTCGATTGTATACTTTACATGATCTTATTTACTTTGGGATCCATTTTGACTTTATGTTTACACTTTGAATTTCATATTCACTAGTTTCAACAACTTGACCTTGATCTTTTTCTTTGTAGAGATTTTTATTTTGTTTGTCCCAATTAGTGGGTAGAAGGATTTGGGAATGATGGTTTATGATATGGATGGTTGGAGTCCTAGAAACAACCTTATTATAAGGACTATTCATGGATTCTATGTTGATGTTTGTATTATATAAATTTTTCCCAAGTATTATGGGGTTACCACTAACATCATTAGATTTCTTGATTGAGGAATAACCAAGACCCTAATATTTAGGATTTTTGAAAAAATGTAATGGCTCCAAAATACCATATTCATGTGGGCCTAATCCTTTTCCTTGATACTACATTCATTGACAAATTTGGTTGTCAATAAGATATTCATTGTGTTGGAAAAAGGTGCAAATTCTTCTTTGTGGTGTTGGTAGCCATCAATGGTGGTTATCTTCTCATCAGTAAGAAAGCTTGCTCTAAGAAAATTTATTGATCTAAGCTAATAGGCTACTGGTGTTTCATCATTCTATTGGATTTTGATAGGATCTATAGTAACTTTTTTATCAATATATTTGACATGAGCTTGAGGAATAAGGAACTTTGATTGTTCTTTAAAACATGTTGCCTCAAAGTGGATATACAAACCCTCTTCATGGTAATTTGTTTGAATATTATCATGGAGTCATGTAAACTTAGCTATAGCTTCATCATTTTCAAATATTTCTAGAGAGGAAGACTCTTGTTCTAGATGAAAAAGGAGGAGATCATCTCATTTGTGTAAGTGGAAGATACTAGAATATAAATAGGGTCAAATTTTGTTTTAGGATCATGAATGGAAAGGAAATGGTTGATGGGATATTGATCAACAATAGGATTATATTCGAGGAGTTGGGTAGCATGATCTTGATTCATTTTAGAGCATTCATATTTATTCTTTGGATTATGTTCTTGACATTGATATGGGTTTAATAATGGGTTATGAATAATGGACTCCTGAATAGCCTCAAAATTTTGGAATGGTGGTAATAGATTTTGAGTAGGAATGATAGGTGATAGGATGCATGATGGTGCTTGGCCTGGGATTTCTTGTTCATAGATTGGACTCATATCAAATTTGGATTAGCTTGGAGTTCATGATTATTTATCATGGATATCTCTTAGAGAAAATATTGAAAGGTGTCATCATTGGGTGTGTGGTTTGATGGTCTTGATTGATATTTCAAAGGTCTTGAGAATGAGGTATTGAAAGGAGAAATGGAGGCTTTTATGGAGTAACTTCTTCAATATGACATATTATGGAGTTAAATAAGGTGGATATGTTATGGCCATGACTATTTTTAATATAGTTATTTTGTGATGAGTCATTGTTGGACATAGATGAAAGGTTTTGATCATGCTTGGTAAAATTATCTTGATATATGTGAAATTTCTCATTGTATGAGCTATGGATATTGTTAGTGTGATTATTTTTGGATGGATTTTTAGGATGATCCTCAACATTGATTTCACCTTTGTCAATACAATCTTGTATAAGATTTTTTAGTTGCATATAATTTGGTGTTTTATTACCCTTTGTCCTATGGTATTCATAGTAATAATTATCATTGTGCCATGAGGATTTAAATTGGGGTTCATCATAATGTCTAATCCCTAGAAAATTGATCAGATTGGTTTGAATTATCTTGTTCAAGACTGTCTCAATTGGCTCCCCTAAGGGAGTATACTTGCATCTATTAGTGTTGCTAGGTCTTAGTGGTCCCTTTCGGGGGTTCAAATTTGTTTTAAATTGTTTGGTGGGTGTTGTATATTTTGTATAAAATTTGTGCCAATAATACCATCATTGGTAATATTATTTTTCTTAACCCATAGGCTAGGTTTGTCATTATATCTTGATGTGTGATACTCATTGTACTTATAGATTTTGATACGTCCCTTAGAAATAAGATCCTTTTCAATGGTGATCCATTTTTCTATGATTCCTTCAAAGATGTTGGCATATTGTACAATTAAGTGAAGGCCAATTTTGGTGTTAATATTTTGGAAAATGATATCCACGAGTTATTTTTTAGGAATAGGCCATTTGCATTTTCTATGTGTGTGCCCCCAATGTTGTAGGAATGAAACACACATGTTTCTCTTGGATTTTTTTTTGTGCTACATAAATTGGTCATGGTAATTTTATGTTCTATGTTGTATGATAAATGACCGATAAAGTTTTTGACATGTTCTTGAATATTTTGATACCATGTGATAAATGGGAGAACCATTCTATTGTGTGTCCTCTTGAAATCTTACTAAAGAAGTGCATTAAGTATGTGTCATTGTATGCAACCTCTAGACATGCTATGTAAAATTCTTGTATATATTCTTGTGGATCACCTCTTCCCTTGTATTTTTCAAATTTAGGCATTTCAAAGTTATGAGGGAAGGGTATCATAACTATGTTTCTATTAAATGGATATGGGAAAATGTCTTCAAGAGTATAGCTTTTCTTTGTTTTTCCTAATTACATGTTGGTAATATTTTTGTGCAAGTTTTGAATTTGCAATCCCAAGTTATCATTTCCTTGTTGTTTTATGGTTGGTTAGATGGAGTGTACATTTGATTTCAAGGAATGGATGAATAATTATACTATGAATTTTGTTTTTGTGGGATGTTTTGAGGGATGTTATATGATTTGTATGGGATTTTTTGGTGTTGGGAAGTGTTGTTTGGTTTGTATGAGGTGTTTTTATTTTTTGGGATGAATTTTTGTTGTGGAATGGCTTGTTGTTGTGAAATGAATTGTTGTTGAGGAATATTTTGAGGGATGCAATATGGATAGTTTTTTGAGTTTGAGTGACATGTGTTTGTGTAGGTATAGTGAATGGAATGGATTGAGATTATTGTTGGGGGATGTATGAGTTTTTGGATATATTAGATATGAGAGTTTGTGAAGAATGTGGGATGTTGTAAGTTTTCGGTTACATGTTGGACATTTTGGGTATGTTAAATGTGAAATCTTGTTTTGAAATGATAAGTGATGGAATTTGTGAAATGAAAGGTGGGTATGAATGATTGGGATTATATGTGCTCATTTTTATGTTGGGTGCTTGTGTAGCATATGGAATATCAAGAGGCACATAAAATGTGGAGGCTTGGGTCATGAAAGGATTGTTTGTGTAGTTTGTAATGTTTTATTGTGATGAATGAGGAATGATTATTTTTGGAGGATTTAGTATATGTGTGGTTATTTTTTTGGATATGAATGGTGATGAATGAAATTTTTTTTTGTTTGGTGGATTTGGGATGTGTGATATTGTTTGATTGGTCATGTTTGGGTTTTGATACATCAAATTTATGAATTGTCTAAAAAATGGTATTGAATATATGCCATATGATGGTATAGTTGTTTGACTAAGTATGGTTGGCATTGAATCTTGTGGTATAGTTTCGTTAATATCTTGAACTATACGTATTTTATCATGTGAGGGAATATTAGGTGGCATGAAATGTGTGAGGGAATATTAGATGGAATGACATGTGTGAGGGCTTATCCCTAAGCATAGCAATGTTGAAATTGGAAGGTAGCTTAGTACCACTTTGTGTAAGTCTAAGAGAGAACGTGTTGGGATATGAAGAATTGAGGGCATCAAGTACTCTAGCTAAGGAGGGATCTTATTGCATTTCTAAAAATTTATCTTTAGTAAATTCCTCAAATTATATAGACTCATTTATGATTTATTTTATGATGATTGATGGATATTGAGGTTGTTGTGGTTCTGGAGTTTGGTATTCATGAGGATGAAATAAATGACAAGTGTAACTCAGATTTTTCAGAATTGTGGATGGATGCTAAAGCTGCACAAGATTAAACATCAATTCTAATCTAAATAAAACAACAAAGAACGATAAGTAAGCATGATTAATCTAAACTAATAAAACTAGAATGATCTCACCGAATATGCAAATACTTCCTCTATTTATCTCAATTTCCCTTCTCCATTTTGCTGTCTTGTTATTCTTGCCCTCATATATTTGTGTGTTTGAATGCAAGTATAGCTGTGTTGAATGTCTAAGCAAAATATCGAAGAATGGTATCTTCTAAAAAGTATGTGATTTCGGGAGAGGAGGAATAATGATAATAGTAGGCCAATTTATAGATTGTGTGTTTTTGAACGGTCGGCTCAGATTGAAAGAGAGATCGACAGACGAGATCGATGAATGCCATGCGATGAGTTATGTGACAGATACAATGTGAGTTAGAACATGAGTTCAACTGCAGGATAAAGACTAATTTTAGAACATGAGTTAGAACATGAGTTCCAATCGTCATCTTCAAAAATAAAAGAAATAGACTTTGTATGCAAAAGACAAAGTTAGAAGTTGAAGAATAATGCATTCGAATGCGAACTTGACTTAATTAATTAAATAAAGATATTTAATTAATAAACGCATACATGCATATGAGTTAGAACTAGTTAATCGACTAGTTATGACAGAGAGTCTTCTCGCAGAGATAAACTGGTGTTGAATTCAGAGATAATTGAAGAACTAAAAATAGATCTTGAGTCAAAAGGTGAGTGCATGATTTAGATAACTAAATGATAGAGGAATGTGACATAAATGAATTAAATGTTAATTTAATTCAACATTCGAAAGTGAATTGACTTTAATTAAATAAATAAAGATAATTTATTTAATTTGACTTTTGAAAAGGATAATATTGAATAATTAAATAATAAATATTTAATTATAGATAAAGGGGGTTAAATGAATAATTAAATAATAAATATTCAATTATAGTTGAAATATAATAAAGGGGTAATTAAATAATAAATTATTTAATTAAGAAGGATAAAGGGGGAATAATTAATTAGTTTGCCATATAATTAAATAAATATGATTTATTTAATTAATCAAGTTGAATAAAGATTAATGATGAATTAATGAATTAATTAAAAAGGGATATTTAATTAATAGAGGAAATATGTGTTAGAAAGGTTAATTAAATAATTAACATTATTTAATCATGACCACGGACTATAGAAAATTATATCGAATGTGTACTCGCAAGCCTAGACCAATTTTAGGTATCTACAGTTTGCCCCTCTTTGATACAATGTTGGTACGACGTTGTGTCAAAGAAAATATGCCCCGATCATGCCCTAGCATGAAACAGGTTAGGGTATGCCCCAGTGAAAGGGAGAATGACAAGGAGGTAGTGGTATCCCCCTCGAGAGGATATGCAGGTTTGAAGAACATGAGTGTGCTCTCGAAATGGATAGATAATGGTGGTGAAGATGCAGAAAAGAAGAAATGTTAGCATGGATGATTTCAAAATGTTAGTAAGAAAAAATTATTGTTGGTTGATTGAGAAAAAACATATAATCTTCGATATATTGCCAAATACGCTATACTTGCTTTGTTATCATCATTGGGCAGGACATGACACAGATGGATAGTACACACTATGATATGAGATAGATCATAGTGTACAAAGTTATCCACCTTTGAAAAATAGACAGTCGTAGACAAGGAGTGTCTTAACTCAGACTAAGGACAAGATGCCCCAATCGTTTGGTGAAGACAAACCACAGACAACAGACAAATAAAAGATAGGTCATGAGACGTCATTGCTCCTCTAAATCCTTGATAGGACATCCTTGAGGAAACTAGTAACATGACTCAAAAACCAATGTTAAAAAGACAATTGACAGACAACAGCCAAAGAAAAAGAGTCCTGAGACATTGTTTCTTCTCTAAATCCTTCAAGGGACATCCTTGAGAAAGCTAGTAATAGGATCTTGCACAAATCGATAAAAAGATAAGACAAAATAATATATAAAGTCATAAAGCCAAATAAATGTATTCGCCAAAACTTGATCTTGTGGGATTATTTGATGTTGATGTTTGTCATAGCGTAATGTGAGAGAATGAAACATACCGCATAAGACATCGAGTCTGGTTTCAACTTGATGACTTCTGTATAAGGCATGACAAAGCCTGGTTTCAGTAAGACACGTGTCGTATAAGACGTTGGAGTCTGATGACGTTGAAGTGACAAGCCACATGAGACTATGACAATTTGATGGCGTCTGTTGACAAGAAAGACATATCTTGCGTAGGACATAGGTTGATCAGTTTGATAATGTGTTTGATATTGACTTGATGACTGCTAAGACATTTTGCCTTGTTAATGCATGACTTGCTTTGATTCTTTGACTGATAAACTATGTGTGTATGTGTTGACCGTGTATGACATGAGATGTTACCTTAAACTATGATATGCAACTTGTGTGATAGTGATTGTGAATGAACCCTATTGGACTGACCTAGTGTGGTCTCGGGAGCTCATCAATTGATTAGCCTTGCCTACGTTGTACATGCAGAGACCTCATAGTTCGACATGACCAATGAATTTGAATATACAAAGCATCATGATTTAAATGTATGACAAACCTAGACTGACAGACCTAATGCCTCGAGGGCACATTGATTGATGGCCTTCCCTACGTCCCAGTCGTAGAGGCAAGGTAGTTTGACTATGTCTATGACTGACTTAACATGACCGACTTGACATGATGGACTTGACATGATGGACTAGACATGATAGACTTGACATGATGGACTTGACATGATTGACTTATTATTTTTTTTGGGATTTTCTGACTATTTTGATTTTTTTGGATTTTTCAGGACATTTCTGATGGTGTGACGTTATGTACAAGGTGTTAGGGAATGGAACAAGGATTTCCCCCAGTTGAGAAGATGTTTGGAAAATGGAGTGGATAATGTGATGGAATGGATGCTAGATGTCAACCGTTCCAAGGAATGGACAAGACAACCATTTATTATGAGTGATGATGAAAAAGTCTGATTAGAATGATGGTAGACAGAAGAGTGAGCTTGACTACACATGGAGCATGTTTTCCAGGTTTTCACCATGGTACTTATCCATAGCGCCATCGAAGCGGTTTTCACTAGTGGACGGATTTATTTCTCTTCACTTTTTTTTAAAAATTATTTTATTGTTTTGCATTTTTCCAGATTAAGACACTGATTCTCAGAGACTTAAGCGTAGAACCTCTTTAGATGCAGACTATTGATAGTGGACAAAAGCGACTCTCCTTCAAGAGTAGAGAGTTGGTACGCTTCTGATCCAAAGGCTTCTGTGACAATGTACAACCCCAACCAGTTAGGCTCAAACTTACCTGGTTTCTCTCTTTCAGCTTGGTTCTTAGGATTCTCCATTAATACTAGGTCACTAATGTCAAAATGTCTATTGAGGACCTTTCTATTGTAGCTACGACGAAGATGATTTTGATATGCTTGCAAATGATCTAATGCTTTTTGTCTTCTTTCATCCAGCAGTTCTAGCTCTTGTAACCTAGAGACATGGTATTCTTCATCATCGACATGACCCTTCAAGGATACCTGTAGAGAAGGTATTTCAACCTCAATAGGTAAGATAGCTTCAGACCCGAATACGAGGGAATATGGAGTGGCGCCGGTGGGAGTACAGATGCTTGTGCGGTAAGCCCATAAGACATGATTAAGCTGTAGGTGCCAGTCACGACCAGCATCATTGACAGTCTTCTTAAGGATTCTAACAATTGTCTTATTAGATGCCTTAGCTTGGCCATTACCTTGCGGGTAATATGGGGTGGAGAAATGGTGTTTGATGTGGAATTATTCACATAAATGGCATACTTCTTGGTTCTTGAATGGCAGCCATTGTCTGTGATTATGGATTGAGGTACACCATACCGACAAATGATATAGTTTAGGATAAACTTAGATATTTGTGTGCCGGTTATGTATGTCATGGGAATAGCTTCAATCCATTTGGTGAAATATTTGGTGGCAGTGATGATGAATTTATGGCCATTGGAGGATGGAGGGTGTATCTTACCTATGAGGTCGAGTCCCCATTGGGTGAAGGGCCATGGTGAAGTAATTGGATGAAGTTCCCGCGCTAGTGCTCTTATCAAGTCTCCATGTATTTGACATTGTCTACATTTCTTTATAAAGACGTATGAGTCTTTCTCCATCATAGGCCAATAGTAACCCAGTCTCATAATATTGTGGGCTAGAGTGGGACCACTCGAATGAGATCTGCATATACCCTCATGTACTGCTCACAAAGTTGTTTGTGCTTCCTCAGCATCGAGACATCTCATAAGGGCGTTATCTAAGGTGCGTTTATACAGGGTTTCTCCGATGATGATGTACTTGGCTGACTTTCGCATGAAGGTTCGAGGTTGGTTATTGGACAAGTCTTGAGGTAGGGTTTGGTTAGTGAGGTAATCGAATATGTCTTTATACCAAGGAGACGTAGGACCAACAATGGTACACACCATCACAGTATCAGGGACATCATAAGCGGGGACCAATAGCTGTTCAACTAAAAACTCGAACTTAGGCACATTACTTGGAATATCCAACAAGGAAGCCATGGTTGCCATAGCATCTGTAGCTCTATTCTGGATACGTGGTATCTGTTGAAAGGTTATATCTTTGAAATACTATTTGAAACTGTCAGCCATCCTCTTGTAAGGTGTAATTTTTTCATCCTTAGTCTCGTAATCATCATTCACCTGTCGGATTACCAGTTGAGAGTCACCAAAGACATGTAGGCTCTTGTTGTTCCACTGAGCTGCCATTTTTAACCCTGTCACTAAGGCTTCGTATTCTACTATATTGTTTGTACAAGGGAATGCAATCCTGAATGATTTGGGAATGGTATCACCTTGAGGTGTGACAAATAAGATACCCGCTCTTGAACCACGATTTGTATGTGACCCACCAAAGTAGAGTTTCCATTCAGTTTTAATGTTAAGGTTGAAGAGGAATTCATCTGGAATGTCTGCCACCAATGGATGGTCTACCTTTATAGGTGCATCAGCTAGGTGATCTGCAATCGCCTGTCCTTTTATAGCCTTCCTTTTGACATATTGAATGCCATACTCGCTAAGTATCATAATCCATTTAGCCAATCGACCTGTTAAAGTTGCCTTACTTAGGAGGTATTTAAGTGGATCAATTTTTGCAATCAACATTGTTTGTCGATTAAGCATATGGTGCCAAATTTTTTGGGTAGCAAAAACTACCACAAGGCAAGCATGTTCTATGTTGCTATAATTCAATTCATAACCCACTAAGGTACGACTGATATAATAAACCGCTCTCTCATGACCTTGATCATCGTGTTGTGCGAGAAGAGCCCCTAATGCTGACTAAGTTGTTGAGATGTACAATATCAATGGTTTTCCCTCTGTAGGTGGCATTAAGACTAGTGGAGTAAGCATATAGTCCTTGATTTTCTGGAATGCCTCTTGGCATTTAGGTGTCCACACAAACGGTACTCCTTTCTTGAGTAGATACTGAAATGGATGTATCTTATCCGCCGGTTGTACTATGAAACACCTAATTGACTGTAATCTTCCTTGTAGAGTTCCGAGTTGGCCAATGCTGGTTGGAGGAGGGATTTCTATGATAGCTCTTACCTTCTCTGGATCCACTTCAATGCCTCTTTGAGAGATGATATAACCTAGTAGTTTTCCTGACTTCACCCCAAAGACACACTTCTTCGGATTTAGCCTGACATTGTAATTCTCCAGCCTTTGGAATATCTTGTCTAAGACTTTCAAATGATCCTCTCTCGTTTCTGATTTTGCTATAATGTCATCAACATAATCTTCCATAAAAGTATGTACAAAATCATGGAAAATTGTAGTCATGGCCCGTTGATAGGTGGCTCCTGCATTCTTAAGGCCAAATGGTATAACATTCCAACAATATGTGCCCCATGGACACATGAAAGCTATTTTGTGTTGGTCTTCAGGTGCTATTTTAATCTGGTTGTATCAAGAGAAACCATCCATAAGGGATAGCATCTTGTATCCTGCTATTAAATCCACGATCATGTCAATATTTGCCAAAGGAAAGTCATCCTTAGGGCATGCCTTATTGATGTCCCTAAAGTCAGTGCAAATGTGAATGCCCCCAGTTGGCTTAGTCACTGGTACAAGATTGGATATCCAATCTGCATAGTCTATTGTCCTTATGAACCCTACATCCAAGAGTTTCTTAAGTTCTATCTTGACCAATAGAGCAATCTGCGAATGCATTTTCCTCAATTTCTGTTTGACTGGTTTGATACCTGGCTGTAGTGGTAGATGATGCAATATTAAGTCTGGATCCAGCTCAGGCATGTCAGCATATGACCATGCAAAGTTAATTTGTCTCTTTGTGAAGAAGTCTTTAAACTCAAGTTTTTCTATCTTTGTTAAAGAAGCTGCAAAATATACCTTTCAAGGATTCTCTTTTGTACCTATGTTGACTTCAAAAGATTCTTCTACTAGCATTGGTGACTTTTCCTGTTCAAAGGGGAGAATATTTAAACCTCTATCCTTGGGTGCCTCAGAGAGGTTTTTTCCCTCAGATACGTCCTTTCTTTTGACTTTTTCATCATCCAAAGGCGCGTTTCGGTTTTCACGTAGGGACTCATCATTTTTATTTTCATTGTCTTTTTTCTTTTCATTCTCATTTTTGCGACTAGAGGTGTAAATAGACTCCCCGAAATATGCTTTATCATCCAATTCTATGGTAAAACCTACCTTATGATCCCCTCTTGGTATACCTTCTCTAAGTCCCATGAACTCAGCAATTGCTTCATCGTTCTTGAATGTATCTATGATAGGTGTACCTTATTGATCCCAATTGATAAGTTCAGGATAGATAAGGGGCATGTCATCATCGAAGTTTGTAAGGGTAGCTGCTAACAAGGTGAATATGGAATGGTTGACATGGTCATAGAAGTTTTGGACTAACTCCTTCTTATTCTTCTTCTTAGGGGTAGGTATACTTTGTTGTGGGACTATAGTGAGGGCAGATTCGTTAGAAGATGGTTGATTAGGTGCCCAAGATGAACGATCAAGGGTTTCCCAATAATAGTTCTCTTGCCATTCTGCATTTGACAAGTGTTTCTTAGGACGAGGACTAGATTGTTTTGGTACAGGTTTCACATTGAGGTCCAATTCTCCAAATAGGGCATCGATATTCATGGTGCTAGTAGATGAAAGGGAGTCCCATTCATCATCGCTAGAGTAAGGGGATTCATCATAAATTGGAGGTTTGTCGTAGATTGGGGGTTTGTCAAAAATTGGGGGTAGTGGTTCATGAGATGTCTCGATGCCTACGTAATCATTCACTTCCTCTTGAAATGATGACGAACTACCAAGAAACCCAATTCTAAGTGGTTGACACCCTAGCCCTAGATATTTCGGTCGTGGGTAGACAGTAATTGGTTCTGTCCTTCCATTTTGATAGAGTCCTAACCAGCTGTGCCCATCATAGCCTTCCTTTTGCATTATCTTAAATCCTTTTCCATATTGGTCCTTGGCTATTTGAATAGACGGGGAGGGGTATTCATGTTCTTCTTGATACAACCAGGAATCACCTTAATCCACAATTTCTTCACTTAACACTCCCCATTTGGTTAATGTCATTGTAGGGGGAACATGAAATGTGACCATTGACTATCTTCTATCCGTCATGGGTAGACCATATGCCTTAGGTGGAATCGGTTCGGTAACATAGTATGAGGCCTTTATAGTATATTCACCACAACCCTTGTCTTGGATCTCGAGTTTAGGAATGGATGATGGTGGTTAGAATGAAGTGGACTCAGTGAGACGTGATGGGTCAACGTATTGGGATAAAGTGGATGATGAGGCCTCTTGATTAACGAGCACTTGTCATGGTGGAAGGTCCCTTAGGCTTGTACAATACTGGAAGGGATCTGTATCACCATCAATAGTGACCTCAGTGCCATTATAGGGGAACTTGAGACATTGATGGCATGTTGAAGGGATGGCTCTCATTGCATGTATCCAAGGTCTACCTAACAACAAGTTGTATGGAAGGGTGAGATCCAAGACTTGGAAGCTAGTGTTCAAGATCGTTGGGCCAATTCTGATAGGGAGCGTTACAGCTCCTTTGGATGACCTTTCTTCATCATCATAAGCCTTGATGACTATACTCTTGGAAGTGTCCACACAGTCTTCTGAGAATCCTAATGCCTTAACCAATTTAAGGGTACACAGGTTCAAACTTGCTCCTTCGTCTACCAAGATTCGTCAGACTTTGTTTTGATGGACTAAGACTTCAAGATGTAAGGGGTCATTATGATCTGACTTTTCAGTTGAGTAGTCTTGTTGAGAAAATGTTGCATGATGCGAATTGGTCAAATATCCCACCATTTCCTTGAAACGATTGACATCTAAGTCTGTAGGAATAGATGTATTTTGTAGAGCTTTGTCAAGGATGGATCGATGCTGAGGTGATAAGGTCAACAATTCCAAGATAGATATTTGGGCAGGGGTTTTACTCAATTGATCGAGAAGGTTGTACTTGAACTTGGAGGCTTGAGTAGATGGCTCTAAAGAAGGACCAGGAATAGTAATCTTAGTTTTGCGTGTGTTTACATTACATTCTGGATGCTTCTTAATGGTGAAGGTATTGAAATTCTCATTGGCGGCTCGGAGGTGGTTTATGGTCTTTCCTTTACCATAGTCATAGTTGGCAGATGGATTATTTGGGGGTCCCAAACTGGAGGCTTTTCCCTTTGTGTGGTCATGTAATGGGTCCATGAAGACCTTATGATCACTGTTCTTAGTGTTTTTCTGCCCACCAACCTCTATGGTTCCATTTTCAACAAAGTCTTGTACGATGTTCTTGAGTTGACAACATTGTTGGAGGTTGTGCCCTTTGGTTCGATGATAGTCACAAAAAGAGTTATCATCCCACCATGAAGGTTTGAATTGTCCAAGATCATACTCTCTCAGTTCCAAAGGTTTGATGATACTATGCTTAATCAATTCTTTGAAGATAGTCTCGATTGGTTGTCCCAAAGGTGTAAATTCACGTGTTGGAAATCTCCTTTGTTGCGGTCTTTGTTGTTGTGAATTTTGGACATAGTTAGCTTATTGATCTGGACTGTTCATTATATCTTGATTGGGATTGTAACCCCTAAGGGTGATAACTGGTCCTGTATGTATGTGTTTAGCATCGATGATGCCGTCATTTGTAACATTCTTGTTCCTAGACCAGAACTTATTTCTATCATTTGGCGCATTTTGATGTTGGACAACCTGATTTCTACTTGGTACATTCATTTCCCCTTTGTCTATAAGGAATTTCTCATTCCTTTTTGTACTAAGTACGAGAATGACGTACAACAATGTACCCTTAGATCACTTCACAATTTGGGTTGATATTCTCTAGGAATATTGTGACCTTTTGTTTTTCTAGTATTTCAACTGGACACCTACTAGCTAGACTTCGCCATCTTTGAAAGAAAGTGGTGAAATTTTCGCCATCTTCTTGTGTTGTATGGCACAAGGTTGCAATTGTTACCTCATTGTCTATGTTAAAGGCGAAATGTTCGATAAACTTCTCAGCTAATTCACCCCAAGATCGTATACCATATGGTAAGTTAGAGAACCATTCCAGTCCTATCTCGACAAGGGTTCGTGGAAATAGTCTCATCAAGTTTGTGGGGTCGTATGATATGTCCATGCATGTTGTTGAGAACTCTCTGATGTGTTCTATAGGATTCTTTTTTCCATTATACTTAGGCAAAACCTGTATATTGTATCCATGGGGAAAAGGTGTCATATAGAGTGCTTTATCAAATGGACATGGACATAGGTCTTGTGCTGAGATAGTTCATTTTCCAGACATAGACATGTTGTCCATCTGCTGTTGAAGAGCTTGCATCTTGTTTTGAAGGACATCGACTTGTGTCAAAGACATGGTGTTCGTGTTATTTGGGTCAATGTAGGTGTTTTGATACGCCATGTTTTGTGATGAGTTATCATTGGGCGAGGGAATATATCCTACAAAAATGTTCTGATTCGGGATAGGGATATTTCCTGTCTAAATGGTCGGAGTTGGTATCGGAATGCTTCTCGTCTAGATTGTTTGATTTGGTATAGGGATGCTTCCTGTCTGAATGATTTGGTTTGGTATAGGTATATTCCCACCAACTTTGGATCTCTTAGTAGTCGTGTTGGTGCCAAAGGGGTTGGAGGAAGTTGCGCCCGCAGTGAATTGTAAACCTTGTGTTATGTTAAAAGGGCTTGTGTTTACAATTGACGATGTTTGTGTTGGTATACCTATTGGTATCGCTGCGGTTATTTGCGGAATAGATATAGTTGATGTCGCAGCTTGTGTTGGTTGAGTTGACTGTGTTGCCAAAGAATGGAAATCAAATCCTGGAGGTAGTGTGGCACCTTCTACTAGCAATTTTGCTAAGTAGCATTATGGATCATTTAACAAACACTCATCCATGAAGGATGCAAACTCAGGATCCTGAACTGCTACATCTATGTCTTCTATGTAAATCTGCCCATGTGTGTCTCTAGTGACATGTTTTTCAAGTAAAGGCTTGTGTGGAGGTTTGCTTCCTGACGGTTGGTTTCCAAACAGATTGATGAATTCGTTGGGGTCTGTCATTGCTTTGTGTTTCTTTTTGGACCTTGTTTCGACCATGAAAAAGTTTGCTAAAAATGGGTAATGCAGACTATGTCTAAAACTGATATAACCTATGTCTATGTTTTTGGATTTTTTTGACAATAAGGATGTTGCTAAAGATCTAAAATGACGTATGACTGGATGGACAATATACAAAATTCTAAGTGGACTAATGATGACAAATGAGTCTAAGACGGGTATAACCTACCACCTAATGGAATGAATGTATGCAAAAGTTTGATTTTGACCAAGGGACCTAATTTGTATGACAAGGACAGTATGACAATGTGAATTTTCCAAAGAAAAGGAAAGTTATCTATTCCGTGATTTGCAATTTCCTAGGGAGTACCTATATGCATGCAAATTAGGATGATTATGACTAAGACGTTACTGTGACCAAGATGCATATGACACCTAATGATGGTAGCTAAGACATATATGACTCTTAATGATGGTAAACTAAGACATATATGACGCCTAATGATGCAAGGTTTTTGAGCAAATTTAACCAATATCTAATCCAAGGTTGATCCTAAAAAAAAAAACTAAAGCAAATAGTGACAGTAATGTTTCAGACTCAGCTCATGGTTTTCAATGTTTTCTGTTGACAGGCAAATGCGGTTCACCTAACAGTTGCGGTTTTTCTAACAGATGTGATTTTTCAACTTACAGATGCAACTTAACAGGACACATGCGGTTTTTGAACTGACAGATGCGGTTTAAACTTACACATGTGGTGTTTGAGCTGACAAATGCGGTTTTCATGCACACATGCGACTCATAATGTGACAGTTGCAGCTCGTAATATGCAAACTATGAAAATTGAAAATTTTGACAGATAGATGCGGCGTTTCCCCTATCAGATGTGACTCACTATGACACATGCGGCGATTAAACTGACAAATGCGACTCTATTTTCTAACAATTTGAATTTTTCCCGAAAGTTGTTTGACTGACTTTGTTTGTTTGATCAAGATTTTGACGAATACAACAAAGAGCAAACACAACAATCAATGTATCTTCCATTTTTGTGATGTAAGGACTGTTAAGACTCAAAAACATGTACAACCTAGGCTTTTAGGACAGTATTTGCTGAATTCTTACTTGGATTTCTCTAGCTACGCACATTCAAGGCAGATGACTAGTAGCTTGACCCCACTGGCTCCCCTCCACGACACTCACTTATATGGGGCAGCCAAGATATTGTACCCATGAAACTCCCATGGCATACATGTCACCTCAACACAAGAACCGTAAATTTGTATGACGGCTTCACAGGTTATACACCTGCTACGCCAGCAAATAGATAGGATTTTGGTAACTCTATAACAAGGTGTTTAATAAGGGCATTCCGTTCGTGGGACACTATCCAACATTGGCGAGAATCCATTTCTGTCCATCTCATCAGAATAGTGCGCGTGATTCTTGGGGTTTCCCCAAGGATCCTCTTTTATATACCGGCTGGAAGTCGCTTGGCTTTAGCATGCTACCGGTCTGAATCGTCTTGGGGTGAGTACTTTTTCCCACCAAGACAGGCCTAAGTTCTAGAGTCAATAATTGTTTCTCTTACACCCAGGATCACATGATTGTGCAAGGGGAGAGGATACTTCGATTATTGAATCGTGAGGGTTTACAAAATTGTGCTTTCGCACCAAATAATGAAGACAGTGGTTCTTTTTAATCCAAATGATAATTTTCTACCTATCAAACAAAAAATTCATTTTAAACCCACACGACGATTATCTATCTACTAAACAAAAGCTTGCATAAATGAATAAATCAACACAAAGGCATTAGGTCCTGCATACAAATTTATTAGTAGTTCAATGTTCTTCAGCTTTTGTCCTGCAAAAAATTTGTTGTTTGGTTTTAATTGTCTTCAAAGCTTCATCCTGCAAACACTATGTTATTCCTCCTAAACACAGCTCAGACAAACATTAGCGGAAATCCAAATACCCCAAAAAGCGAAAAAGTGAAATATGGATGTACGGAAATGATTTAAAAAAAGAAAAAGTTTACCAGGCGGATGTGGCTTTTGAAGCCATAGATGCGGTTCGACTGGTGACTGGTAGATGCGGTTAATGGAGTATCAGATGTGGTTCGATAATTGATTGACAGGAAGATGCGGATTTTGATAGGCGGATGCGGCGATTGACAGGAAAATGCGGCGATTGATAGGCAGATGCAGTGATTGACAGGCGGATGTGGCTTAAGGTGTATAAGATGCAGTTCATAATGACAGTTGTGTCATTGTTTTTGACAGATGCGGTGTTCTGGATGGAAAACCTGCGAAATTTGAAAAACAGAAAATGGAAAGAGGAAATTTGAAGCGTGTTCATGTTGGGTTCACCAAATGTAACTCAGATTTTTTGAAATTTTGGATGGATGCTAACTGCTGCACAAGATTAAACATCAATTCTAATCTAAATAAAACAGCAAAGAATGATGCATGATTAATCTAAACTAATAAAACTAGAATGATCTCACCGAATATGCAAATACTTCCTTGATTTATCTTGATTTCCCTTCTCCATTTTGCTATCTTGTTATTCTTGCCCTCATATATTTGTGTGTTTGAATGCAAGTATAGCTGTGTTGAATTTCTAAGCAAAATATCGAAGAATGGTCTCTTCTCAAAAATATGTGATTTCGGGAGAGGAGGAATAATTATAATGACAGGCCATTTTATAGATTGTGTGTTTTCAAACGGTCGACTCAGATTGAAAGAGAGATTGACGGACAAGATTTACGAATGCCATGTGATGAGTTATCTGACAGATAGAATGTGAGTTAGAACATGAGTTCAACTACAGGATAAAGACTAATTTTAGAACATGAGTTAGAACATGAATTCCAATCTTCATCTTCAAAAATAAAAGAAATAGACTTTGTATGCAAAAGACAAAGTTAGAAGTTGAAGAATAATGCATTTGAATGCGAACTTGAGTTAATTTATTTAATAAAGATATTTAATTAATAAACGCATACATGCATATGAGTTAGAACTAGTTAATCGACTAGTTATGACAGAGAGTCTTCTCGCAAAGATAAACTGGTGTTGATTCAGAGATAACTGAAGAACTAAAAATAGATCTTGAGTCAAAAGGTGAGTGCATGATTTAGATAACTGAATGATAGAGGAATGACATAAATGAATTAAATGTTAATTTAATTCAACATTCGAAAGTGAATTGACTTTAATTAAATAAACAAAGATAATTTATTTAATTTGACTTTCGAAAAGGATAATATTGAATAATTAAATAATAAATATTCAATTATAGTTGAAATATAATAAAGGGGTAATTAAATAATAAATTATTTAATTAAGAAGGATAAAGGGGGAAGAATTAATTAGTTCACCACATAATTAAATAAATATGATTTATTTAATTAATCAAGTTGAATAAAGATTAATGATGAATTAATGAATTAATTAAAAAGGGGTATTTAATTAATAGAGGAAATATGTGTTAGAAAGGTTAATTAAATAATTAACATTATTTAATCATGACCACGGACTATAGAAAATTATATCGAATGTGTACTCGCAGGCCTAGACCAATTTTAGGTATCTACAACTAGGTATTCCAAACTCTAACTCGATAACACCCATATGTTTTGTGATATTTGAACTACTAGGATTAGACTCCATGATTTTCCTATGTTATGTCCTTGTAATAGGCATAGAATTGTGATGACCTTATGTCAGATATAAGTGAAGGTTGGTGATATGATAGATGGATGAGTGTTGTTTCAAGGTGGACTACAAGAGATACATTGGTTAGATTTGGACAAAAAGAGATGTTGATTTTGTTTGATTGATAGAAGATATGAAAACCTCTAAAAGTCAAAGTTAACCTAGATACCCATTTTGATAAGTATTAATGATGATTTTTTCTTGTACTATACTAATGATTCCAAGAAAGAGGATGATGGCGAGTTCACTAAATTAGAAGTAAACAAGACCACTAAGCTAGTTTTATCATAGATATTAATACTAATCCAACTATCTACTTAAAAGGTTGACTTCCAAGCAAAAAGATAAACTAGAAGATAATATGGGAGACGTAAATGAGGTTATGATTGATATTGGTTTCTAGTAGATTGATGTTTTTGTCCAAAACTAAGATAAGTAAACCTAAAATTCCAAGATGAAAATGGTATGATACAGATGTGAAATTTGTTTTTTTGTGTGAATGATGAATGTTGGTTACAAGTCTGTTGTATTACAGGTCTTAAATCCTAGGTTGATTTGCTCAAGAATTTTAGAAACTAAAAAAGTTGAGGATTTTACATAATTATTTTGATAGTCAAATGTGTCAATCTAAAGTTTAAAGGCATCACTATGGGTACCAATTGTGCCCATGTAGATATTGTAGAAATTATCTATTGCAACCTTATTTTCTGGGGGGTGGGGGTTCCAAGGAATTTCTAGAAGTAGTGCCTTTTATTTTAGTTTTTAGGTTTTGTGATTAAGTTTGAGATTTATACTAAGGAAATCCACATGTCAAAGCCAAACAACTACTACCATGCCTAGGGGATTAATCTTATAGTGTGATGTGTTGGGATGCCATGTGGCGACTTTGCATGCCACCTGAAATGGTGAATAGTTTCTTTGTTTTATCAAGTTCTCTATCCCCCTCAAGTCACGTGTCGAGCTAGCATAACTTGAAGAGGTTTCTAAGCATTGCAATTAATGTATGATGTGCGGTTGGATGAGACTTCTGGTAGGCCCATTGTGGACTAATGGTTGAGGCTAATGCATGGTGAATACACACTCTTTCTGAGGAACAAAGGCCCATCATTGGAAATCTTAATGATGAGGCTTGTAGGTAGTTACAACACAAGGTTGTGGAGGGATAGATGGCATCACCTCTACCTATGGGGAGCTATTTATGATTTCTTAGTAGGCCATTTCAACCATAACCATGATGGTGATGCCCATAAGGTAGGAAGTGGGGAATATTTTCTACTTTTCTATTTTTCATGAGGAAGGAGAAGTTTTCTATAAAAACCCTAAGGGGAACTATATTAAGGGTTATTCATCATCTTTTACAAGAATTAGAAGAATTAATAGTTGATTTCTATAATTTCTCAAACCTTGGCAGTTAATTTTTTATGGGAAAGACTGAATGCATAAATTTGTGCTCTATTGGCCTTTTTTGTGTGTTCTATTTCCTCCATATAAATATAATTATGCTCTATGTTTTCATTGAGAGATTGTAGTTATTGAAAATTGTAGCAAGCTTTAATAGTTTCAGTTATATCTCATATATGTAGAATTTTGGATCATGTTAGAACTCTTTCAAATCAATATAAAATATTACTAAGTTGAAATTATGATATACTATATGGTGGGAAACATCCTTAACAAGTTTCGGTGCATTGTATTAGAATAGTTACTTGTATGCATTTAATTTCATCTCTTCCACTTCCCCCCCCCCCCTTAGTTAAAGTGAAGATCCGACTTCTAAAATATTAGAGTTTGTTTGGTGAATAGCAATTAGGTCCCACACTTTCATAAATTCCCAAGGTTGTATTTCTTAAGCATCAACTTTTGAGATCAATAGTTCCTTTTTTTGACATTCTTGTTGGGATGACTTCAAGATAAATTAGAATTAGGTTTGAGCCAGAGACCCATCACAATATCATTGATAGTGTGTTATATTGGGTTATTCTTACCATCATTGGTGTTTGTTGGATGGTAGAAAGCTATAGGAAGTAGAGAAGCACAAGAACAAGCACCTGATCAAGTACAATAAGTGAAACCACCAATGGCTATCAAAAATTACATAGCATGGAATATAAGTAGCCTTCTCATTACTCCAATCCCTCCAACTGCATGGGATCCAATTCTCACCAATGCTCTAAAAGTGCTCCCTAAGTTCATGTGAGAAAATTTTAAGACACCGATGAAGCATTTGCACAATGTCATTAGTGTGTGCAAAGTACATCATGTGATAGAAACAAATTGGCATTAAGGTTGCTCACTACTTCTTTCAAGGGGAAAGACCTAGAATTCTATAGATCTTTGTCCCCATTTTAATCAATACTTGGGATCAACTCGAAGATAAATTCTTCGACCGATTTACAAAGAATGTGATCGGTCTTCCTTACTCCAACAATTGATAACCATCAAAAGAGCTCCCCAAGAGTTTATCATGGATTTCAATACCAGGTTTCAATAAAACTGGCAAAGGATCTTTGTGATAGATAGACCCCCGGTAGGTATGGCTATTGTTTTCTACTTGAAGGAATTTAATTTTGACATAGTTTTGATGATCCAGTCACTAGGATGTCATACCCTTCTTGATGCATATGACTTGGTCGTTAGAGTTGAGAATAACCTTAAAAATATTGAAAAGCTCCCTCCTCAGTTGCCCATGCCTATATTCCTCAAAATACCACCTCCGCCCCTAGAATATTTCCCTAGTACCTCTACTATGTCCCCTTCAATGTATGTATATCCTAATGTGTAGACTAATGCAACTACTTCAACCTCCTTGGCCACAAAAATGAGTGATATGAAAAATCTATTACATACTTTATCTAATAAAATAATTAACCTTGAAAGGCAATAATTTGTATCTCCTAAGCCTCCTTACCATAATTTTCAAGGAAATAGGCCCCCCTTCTAGTATAACCAATACTAAGGAGGATTGTGAGAGAATAATCAAGCTCAACCTTCGAATCAAATAATCCCAATCTTTAATCCACTACAAGACATACCACCAATAATAATAGAGACCTAATGGTGGGTCAAAATAATTTGGAAGATGACACTAGTTTATGGTGCTTCCAATGTAATAACGCACACATGCCCTAAAACTACCCTAGAGGTAATCTTCAACAAAAGATCATAGAACAACAGAGTCAAAGAATCACAACTGATACAAGTGAATACATCTATCAATCTGCCAAGGTAGAAAATTATATCCTAATGGCTCAAGTGCAAGGCATGTCCCTTGAATAGGAAGGTGAAATTGCTTCAAGCCATGCACTATTCTCTTAGATGGGGGGAGAATATGCAGTATTCACCAATTATGTGCTGACATCAAAGACTCCTCAGGTTTAGTTAGGTTATTATACTTGGTCCAAAAGGAGATTGACTAGAGAGAAGATACCCTTGATGTCGTAACCCAAGCCTGTCTCCAAGAAAAACTTGAAACTGCCAATAGTAGCTCCAATGTTCCAAAAGTAGGGCAAGGAAATCTTAAGTAAAATAAAAGAGCTAAAGGTCCAAACATCTGGATCACTCAATGTGGTAGAGAAATTCAAGAAGGCCTCAACCCATGTCTCCTTATGGGATATTTTGGCTATCCCAAATTAGAAGTCTATTGCGAGAGGATTTTGAAAATGGTAAAAAGATAGTGCAAGCTGATGCAATCCCATAACGTAATTAGGTGCAGTGCAATGAGCTAGTTAAAGAGTTGCAGGCCCTTAAATTCATGAAAGTCACAAACATAAAAGAAAAGGTGGTGAAGAAAGAGTTAAATAAGACAAAACCCACCCCATTATTCTTAACTCTCATTGTACGGGATAAGTTACTAAAAAATTTTATGATCAATTCTGGTGCCAACACCACAATTATGCCTAAACTAATTGCAGATTCATTGAAACTAGAATATGAGCCTCTCAATAGAGGGATCATACAATTAGATGGAAAAAGGGTTTAGGCTATAGGTATAATAAAAAAATATCCCCTTAACCTTGTATTCATGTCCCAACATTATGGTTGTGCAAAAGGTGGTATTAATAGATATCCCTTCCATTTTTAGATTTTGTCTATCTAGAAATTTCACTACTAAGATTGGAGGATATTTGTCTCTAGATTAGTCTCACCTAATCCTAAGGACTAAGCATAGTGCCATGATGAATTTTTTTTCAAAACCTTTACACTTAGAGAACATAGCAGACAATGTTTTGATGAACTTTGAGGCCACACATAGATATTTTTCAAAAAATGAGATGTATTGTGTAGAGATATTAGAAGATGAAGAAACAATTATTGATAAGAGCATGAAAGAAGAACTTTTGATAAATGAGTTAATGAGTGATCCATTCAGTAATTATGATGCTATCCGCCTTGGCACATATGTGATATATGATGAGGATCAAGTCATCCCTTGAGTGACTAAAATTCAAGGAAGCTAGAATGGAAGCCCAAATGATGAATCTATCCTTTAGACTACAGTTTGATGGTGCAAGATATAAGGCAGGTTCAAGATTTTGTATCCACCTAGTATCTCCTACCAGAGTTGAGACTCATTGATTTTTCCAATTCCAATTTTCATGTACAAATAATGAAGCCAAGTATGATGGCCTAGTCCATGGGTTGAGTCATGCAGAGTGGATGGGAATCAAATGGCTAAAGGAATTCCAAGTTTTGGAGCTAGTGATAAAATATATAAGAGGAACATTAGCTATAAAAAAAGTATGAATGTGATCCTACCACCACAGAGTGAGGGATCTACTCGAAGGATTTGAAGCCTTCAACATCCAAGTGATTCCAAGATCTTAGAATGTTGAAATTGATGGAATAGAAATAATTAGTTCTTAGTTCGACCTAGTAACAAACTTGCTATCAAAAAATCATGTGGTGTAGGTGATTGTGAGATCAGTCATTCCTAATCATGATTAGAACTAGTAGGTCTTTTAGAGAAATGCTTAGATTGCAACATTTATTCAATATTTTAGTGAATTTGCATAACAGATACAACCAAAAATTGAAGAAGCTTATGAAGATCAGATTATCTAGCTCAATAAATAAACAAGCTTCTAAAGGGATTAATCACTCTAGAGAATCTTTTTTATTCTAACACTGCCAGAAATGATAAAATAAAGTTCATTGCAAACAAAGGTGGCTACTCTAATTTAGATGTTGGAGGTGGTATAAAATTAAAATTTGGAAAGGATATCCCTAAAAAGGATAAGGAAAGGTTAATATTATTTTTTTGTGAGTATGATAAAGTCATGGCATGGACTTATGATGATCTAAAAGGGTATGACCATAGTGTGATCCAACACAATATAGACCTGATTGAAGGAGCTAAACCAACCGGCCAAAAGAAGAGATTGGTTAACCTGAAAATAGAGTCTCTTATGGCCCAATAATTGAAGAAACTTAAAAATTCAAGAATCATATATCTGATTAAGCATTCCACTTGGGTATCTAACTTGGTTCCTATCCGAAAGAAGAATGGTGATATTAGACTTTGTGTGGATTTTAGAGATCTAACAAAGCATCTTTAAAATATCACTATCCCCTTCCTTCAATGGAGTAGATCCTTCAAACGGTGGTAGGGTCAGAGATGTTTCTATTTACTGGATGGTTTATCTAGATATAATCAAGTATGGGTTAAAGAGGAAGACAACCATAAAACTACATTTATTACAAAATGGGGAAATTTTGCATATACCAAGATTCCTTTTTGTCTTTAAAATTTAGGGGCTACTTTTCAATGGGAGATGGGTATTGCTTTTAAGGATTTGATCAATTTGATTATCCTTATATATTTGGAAGATCTTACAGTGTTCTCCAATTCTAAAGAGGATCATTTTGATCATTTGGAGAAATTATTCTAGAGGTGCCAAGAGTTCAAGGTGTCTTTGAACCCCAAGAAATATTTTTTGGAGTCCCACAAGGAAAACTTGTTGGATATGTGGTCTCTAAAGAAGGGATTTCCATAGACTCTAAAAGGGTGAAGGTGATCAAGGAATTTCCCTTATCCATGAGTAAAAAAGGATTTCAATCTTCACATGCAATATTAATTTTTTCACTAGGTTAAAAAATGTTTGTAGTGCCAATTTTTTGTTGGTAAACATAAGAATTCAGCCATGCATTTGAGTCTGATCACGGTCAATGAAATTTTTCACAATGGGTTTTGGATTTCATTAGGATGATCAACCCGATATCTAGTGTAGGTCACAAATGGATCCTCATCGCCATGGATTACTTCACTAGATGGCTAGAGGAAATCCAATTAAAGGGTGCTATAGAAAATGAAATCCTTAGCTTCCTAAAAGAGTTAGGAACAAGGTTTAGCCCACCAAAAACCATAATATCAAAGAACACAAGAGATTTCCTCAGCTTAAATATGTTTGAGTTTACATTGAAACATGGAATTTTTCTAAAGGTTTCCTTTAACTATTATCTAGAAGGCAATGAACTAGTAGAGTCCACGAATAAGAATTTGATTAGATTTATCAAGTGGATTAGTGTTGACCATCAAAAGGAATGGTATAATAATTTGAACATGACACTTTGGGTTGATAGGATCACCCTGAAGAAAATCCTAAAGACATCACCATATGAAATTGTTTATGGAAAGGAGGTTATTCTACCAATATCCATGGAAATCTTGGCATTAAAATTGCTCAAATTTGTAGAGGTTGAAGAAAATGGAGTTATGGAAGTAAGGATGGCTAAGTTTCTCAAGGTACAAGAAGCCCAAGAAAGGGCTCATGAGGCCATAATAAGCCAACAAGGAGTAGTAAAGAAATGGTTTGATTGGAAAGCTTCAAAATTTAGCTTTTGAGAAGGATATCTAGTCCTGAAGTATGATGAGTGAGCCTCAAAGCTAGGTCAACATGCCAAATTCGATTCACTATGGAAGGGGCATTTTTGCATCTTAAAATGCAAAGAGAGGAACGCTTTTAAACTTAAAGACCTGGAGGGAAAAAATTTAGGGATTTTGGTAAACAAAATCTACTTAAAACATTTTAAATAATTTATAATCATCCATGGGGCTTCCTTGTAAATAGGTTAGTTAGCTTTCTCTCTACATGTGTTTTTCTTTCCAATAAGTGTTGTACGCACATGTTTCAGTTTCCTTGCCAAATATCTTGATATTCTTCGTGCATTCCTTCTAGTGTAATCTTGAGAATAAATCCTTAACACCTCCATTGGAGCTAAATTTAATGCAAAAAGTGGCGAGGTTGCCTTTTAGCAGCACTTGCCAATTTAAAAATCCCAAAAAGTCAATGCGATGTGTTGTTCATACTTCTTTCCATTAAGGGTTGCGATTTTCAAGAGAATAGATTAAATTCACATGAATTGGCATAATGATAGTTGATATATTACCATTTTAGCAAGCCTTTTTGCTTATTCAAAGAGAAAAAAAATATTGGTGAAGAAGTGTTTATAAAGTTTGAAAGAAAAGAGGAAGTGACTATTGTGCACAAGTAGTTGTCTATGTCACCAAGTAGTGTGAAGAATAAAAAATTTAGAGAAAATAACAACCATGGATATATGCTAGAATCAACTTCAAGTACTAATAAAAATAAAACAATGATGCATAAATCTTTCCTTGATAATAGGTTTTATGCCTTGGCTCCTATGCCAAAAAAATATTAGAAACCCAATACCAAGACCTTCAAGAAATGGAATTTTTGACTCTTCATAGGTATTAGATTTCACAGATGAAATCTACGAGTCTAGGTTAAACAAGAATTTAAAGAACCTTTGAGAAGGCGCACATACCAAAATGCTTCAAAAAGCAGAATGGTCTTCAACATTAGCTCAATACATGGTTGTTGCTGCACCCTTACCCATAATTAGTGGATGTATATTCTTTCCTATACAATATCGCTAGCAAAAATTTGCCAGGAATTCACTTTAAGCTCACAATCAACACCATGGCTATCGTCTAAATGCTTTGCATATCTCATGATCCTTCCATGGAGGTATGTTCATTAAAGAGAATGGAGAATTTCTAGTTGACAAGGGATACCCAACTCAGGTTTCTCAACTATGAGCTCAACAGAGATCAAAATGAAGCCCAAATGCCAAAGATCCTGATCACTCACTTAACCTTTTATTAGGACATGCAGGATGTTTTCTTTGTGTCGCCCTTTATTTTTGGCCTAGATAAAGATGACCACATTTGTGAATTTCAGGTAGGAGTAGGTTTCCTCTTGAGGAAACAACATAATTTCAAGATAGATTTTTTAGATTTCATTACGGATAATATGCACCAACAATTAGAAGCATACAAGCATGAGCATAATTTCAAGTACTCATCATTATTAGCTCATCTCCTACTATTTCAAAATATGGACTTCTTTAGTCAATATATAGACTTAGAAATCATGGACTCCTCCTCAGTCCCTAAGATGATCCCAGTATCTATGTGGACTCATCTTTTGTCTATCACATATGATTATTATGTGTTTTTTGAGTCATTTCTGAACCCGACACTAATAGAATTGAGTTCTAAAAGATTACTTTTTAAATCATGGTTCGTCAAATGAGTTGGCTAAGTAATAAAAATCCACCTTGTGATTGGTTCTTTGGTGTTAACTTTTCTTTGATTCAAGTGCATGGGTTCAAGGGGAAACTATTTAGGCTCCCTGCACATTTAACAAATAAAGTTCTAGCTTTGGAGCTGGCTTGATAGCTAGGTGTTATTGATTTAGAGTATGGGTCCAATAGGAAGAAAAAGGCCATCTCCAATTTTCCATTCACAAAAGGGAGGGATATTAGTTAATAAAAGGAAAGTAGAGCATCTACTTACTCTAAAGATGACAAATTTGGGGTTATATGTGATCTGCAATCAATGGAGCTATGATCCTGATGGATGTATGGTGGGATTAAAGGTGATCCCACAATTTTTCCATGAGTCATTCCCTTTCTAGGATTTCCAAAGGTCAATGAGAAGGGATGAGCCATTTATTTATATTCATTTGGAGAGGGTTTCAAGAGAACAAAGATCCCCATGGATTTCTTTTTATTTTACCAAGTGAAATTGTAATCCATCACCAAAAATGTCTAAGAGTATACGCTTTATTCTAGATAACAAGAAATGAGAAAATGAGACCACAGATTTTTGGGTCTACCACTAGGAGAATGATGTTTTAAATGTAGAATATGAATTTTTCCTAACAGATGAATAATTTGAAAAGTATTGGGATGAGGCGCATCTAGATTCATCTTTTCCAGTTGATACAATTCATATACATAAGGAGGCTTTAGTAGAAAGAAAAGAGGAAGAGAGAGCACAAGGCCCCCTACCAACACAACTAGTACCAACTTATGATGTTGCAAGAAAAAGGAGCCAATAATTTTCAATTCACTGAAGATCTTCAAATCCTCAACAAACTTAGATACATGTGGGTCAACAAGAGAAGGGTCCTCATCATGCACTTCATCACAGCCTACAAAGAGAAAAAGGTGAAGGTATGTCAACCTCAGCTAGCAATTTAAAGATGAGGAGGAAGAATTTTCTGCCACAACACAACCTCCAATGGTTTTAACCACATAGGTGCACTTATCTTCTACCTTACTCTCTTCTTAATTTTTGGTCACCCCCTTTGTGACTACAATTCTTGTTGTATCCCAATCTTTTTCTACTACAATTTCCACTACTTTGTAGCCTTTGATTTACCCCTTCATTTCCATGCCAATTTTTGCATCAATTCTCATGCTCTTATTATCAACCATGTCAGTCACTCCTTTGTCCTCTCCCTTTGTTACTCATGCTTTGAAAAGAATTCATCCCTTTTCCCCAACTATTTCAGATTTTTCATCGTCTACCTTGGAGGGAGCACAAACAGTCACTTCCCAAGTTTCAATCCCTTTTGGCCTCCCTCTCAGTACCCCCTTTGCATGGTATTATATACAATATCCTTCCAGTTACCGTCAGCAGACCGATGCCACCCAAAAATTTTGAGAAGAAAGAGTCCGAAAAATAAGGAAGAAAGAGAGTTTAAACCCTGCCACCTCGAGGATAGAAAATTATATTTTTTATCCTTCCTATCAAACACTAATGGTGGCTTACATGAGACCCCATATCCTTAAGATTGAGGGAAAAATGTAGCCAAAATATTATCCAGTCTAAGCCATTGACCTAAACCATAGCCAAGCTTGCCCCTAGGACAAGGTTGAGCTAATGGAGGAAACACAAAAGGTGATATCCACTAACTTCCTTAAATTCAGTAGAAAAATATAGAAAAAGGACCAAGAGCTTGCCCAAGTGAAGGATACAGTGGATATATTGACCACTAATATCAAGGAAAAGGATGATTAAATCTCAGAGCTACACAAGAATTTACAAATAGGAGCCACTAAGAAGGCCCTCTAGGCTAAGAAATTTGAAAAGGCCAGAATCCAAAAGGAATTTGATGAATCCTAGGCCAAAATTCAAAGAGAAAAGAAGAAGGATTTGGTTGAATCTAAATTCCAAAAAGAGTTGGATGAAGAATGGGCTTTGAATGATAGTTTAACAAAGAAGCTAGTTGAGGCATAGGACCAAAAGGATATTGAAGAAAAAGCAAGGGAGGTAGTTGATTCTAAGCTAAGAGAGAATGAATAGGTATTGGCACTAATAGATAAAGAGCTCTATGATTCTATTGAAAAGTAGGAATGACTCCAGGAAAAAGCTCAAAGTAGAAACCAATAGCTCCAACAACTGAAGGACAATCTATCCTACAACTCGTAGTAAATTAATATTCTTCCCGTGATTCAAAAAATTTATACATCACATTGGGAAAGAATCAAGGATACATCTTCTTCCTTAAAATCTATGATCAGGTTTATTATGGATTCTCAAAAGCAAAGCATAAAAATAGTGTTGTGTTGGAGCAAATGCTCTCATTTGTCACCCCAAAGTTCGCAAGCTCACAATTTCTTATCCAAAAATTATGTGATGTGATCGAGGATGCTCTCAATGTTGTTGGAGTGGATAATAAGAGGTTAATGGTCTAGAAGTCTACTGAGTTTCTTAGTTGTAAGAAGGAAACAATCAAGTGTAAAGCATTTTTAAATGCTTTAGATCAAACAATTACAAGTATGAAGGGGAATATTAGGTATCTTGTTTAATTAGGGCTTCCTTCCCCTTTCCTTATAGATGAGATAGTCATGCAAGAAGATCAAATGAAGTAGATATTAGAAGGGAAGCAACGGTACTAGGCTACTTTTCAAGGCCTCAATGAATCCTCAAGTGTTATTGAGGTGGAAGGGGTTTTACAACCACTTGCCGAAATGGAGTATCACATGAAGGTTGTTGTGTAAACCGTAACTAATTTCCATTTTAAAGATATGGTCTCTTTGTATAAGGTCTTCAAAGTGCTAAAAAATAAGGTGCAACCATCTGAGGTGGAATGTGAATCTATGCATGTTGGCAAGAGACAATGCAAGGTTCACTTGGATTTATCATCCATGGCAACCATAATTATCTATCAGGTTCGCACTCCATTTTCTCCTACTAAAAAAGAAGACTCAGAATTGTCAAGCGAGAAGACAGTATTCAGTAATACAGTGTTCTTCAATCTATAAGATCATTTTGGGTTATTATTTTTATTTGCACATCTTAGGGAACATTTGTTGGCTTATTATCTTTATTTCTTCTAAAGCGCAGCAGCTCGTACCGGATTGTGTGAAATTTAGAAGATTCAATTGACGTGTTCTCAGTTTTCTTATATTGAGGCCGACCTCATGAATGTACTAATTAACGGATGTATGGGAACGAAGTAATTAAGTATATCTATGTTTGTATGTGATTTTTTGGGTTCTAGCCAAGTTATGGCCGACCTTTGAGGGTACACATTGTATATTTTTCATAATATAAGCCGACAGTTGTAATTTTCTTATGTTTTGTTCATGCCGATAGAATGTAAATAAATCCTATGTTGCAGATATATATACTTGGTCTTCTATATCATTTTTAAAGGAGTAAGAGTTGTGTGGATGTTTGAATAGTGAGTTAGAGTAGATCATAGGTGTGATAATGTAGAGTTTCACTTGCACATAGAATATATATGTTGTGTGCATGAGTAGAGCAAATCAGATTTGCAGATTCAGTCTGTAGAAGTAGAGATCTATTATTGTGCTTAATCTGGAACTGTAATCAGGCATTTTATATACTATTATCTTAGTTCAAATATTCACATGGTTTTAATCTGAACTCTTGGGCAGCAAGCCCTTCCTTTCTTGAGCAATGAGCTCTAGGAAGTGTGCCTGAATGCAAGTGCATTCCCTTGTAATCTTCACTTTTGAGTATACTCATAATCATATTTGTGGATTGGCCATCCACCGTGGTTTTTCCCCTACAGGGTTAACACTTAAAAATATTGGTGTTATGGTGTTGTGTTTACTTTCTTGTTTATGCATTATGAATGAATGTTATTGATTCTTTGAGGTTAAAGATTACTAAAGCTAATTTTTGCACAACACTAATTCACCTCCCCCCCTCTCAGTGTGGCTTGTTTCCAACAGTTGGTATTAGAGCTATTTCCTCTAATTAAGAAAAATTCTAATAGCTTGGGGAGATCTTGGAAAATATGTCAATGGATTTAAGCAATCTTGAACAACAACTTATGGTGGCCCTAGATGACCTTGATTAGTCAAAAGCTGAATTATAGAAACTACAAAAAAATGTCAAAGATGCAGAGAAATTTATTGAATCTCTGAAAAACAAAATCAATAAGTCAAGAGAGAAGAGAAAGGAACATTGTGATCAAATTCAACATAATGATAACAAGAGCATTGAATATTATCAAACTAGCAAAGCCCTGAAAGAGAAGATAAAAAAATGTGAAAAAATTAACCAAGAGAATATAGTTCTCAAGCTTGAAATGGAATTCATCATGATGAAGATGAAAAAAGAGATTGAAGACAGAAAGAAGAATGAAGTAATTCTGCTTCAATCCCTGAAATAAAAGTCTAAGGTATGTAGTCGATTGGATGATGAATTGGAAGTATCTAGAAATTGTGAAGAAGCACTCTAAAGACGGTTGGATGATCTTAGAAATGAACTTGCCACTAAAAATGAATACAAAGAAAAGTTCAAAGCTAGCTCTACTATGCTTGATGAGCTAATTGATAATCAAAGGACTCATGGTGAAAAAAGAGGTCTTGGATATGAAGAGGGAGAAAGCTCAAAATCTAGACAAAGGAATTCAGGACCAAGGCAATTCAGGCAAGCAAACCAAATGAGGAAACGTGGAAGGTATCCGGTAAGATAACCTAATGCTCACAAATTTAGTGGATATTGTTTCAAATGTAATAAGTTTGGGCATATGGCTTCTTAGTGTAGAAATAGGATGAATCAAAGTGGTCCACATTTTTCAGGCCAATGTTTCAATTGTCATAAGATAGGTCATAAGTCAAATGAATGTAGAATTATGATGAAACAATTTCACGTAATTGTTAGATATTACACATGCAATATACTTGGTCATATTGCTAACTAGTGCAAATCAAGAGGAAATCGATGGAACAACTTGTCTGGAAAAAGAAATGTTGTGTGCTACAACTGCAACAAATTTGGTCATATAGCAACATTATGCTGGAAAGGAAAAGGTCTGGTAAACCAAAAGAAAAATATGTAGAAAGACATCAAAGGAAAAGGGAAAATCACTCCAGATATAGTGACACAACAAATGCAGAATAAATGGGTAAAGAAGGAACCCTCTACTAAAGAGATTGTGCTAGCACAAGAACCTGCTTCTGGTAATTCCTTCGGTAATTAGTCTCAGGTCTATGGCCTAGGAGGAGTTGTCAAAGAAAATTAGATGAAACCCCTAACCGAAAAGTAACACAGGATGTGAATGTGTTTTGTAGATGCATTATCGACTAGTAGATGTTATTGAACTCATTAGAGGAATCGGTATGTCTAAATGGAGGTCCGCAGATGCTCTATTTGCCACTATGTAAAGATACAGTATAATTGGATGTATTAGGATTACAACATTTATTGCGACAAAAATGTTAGGTGCAAAAAAAGATAAAAAGTCATTCCACACTTCATTTCTCGTCTTTCATTTCAAAGAGAAGAATTTTGGAGAGCTCATAAGCGACCTTTGGTGATTTGAGTTGAAATCCCAAGTGTCGAAAGTGATTCAACATTTCAATTGTGATCTGGCAAAAAAGGTATTTTACAGAAACTCTACAAATTTGTGATTTTGGGAAAATGAGTACTCCTTTTGTATTAGAAGTCAAGGATCATCCTCGACCAAAATTAAAATGGAATCCCTGTAAATCTCTTGAAACTGATCCTTTAGGAGCCTTTTCACCGGTCTCGCATGGAGTTTTGCATACAAAATATATTAGGGTTTATATTCATACAAATATTGAAGAACTGGGCAGCTCCCAACTTTTGAATCTGTATAATCACCACATTGTTGATGAAGAACTCCATGTAAAACCATAGCATAAAATTTTGGAAACAAAGAAATTTGTATAGATGGCTAAATTCCCCATGTTTATGGAATCAGAATGGGTCTGATATGTCCTAAGTTGAGTGCATGATGAATTCATGTGGCTTACCATTCAATTCAAAATCACTAAGGAAGCCATCAGTGTCGTAACCGGTTTGAATTCTTCCAGTGGGTTTCCCATTCTCAAATCTGTGAAAAATCAAATTATCACAGATGCAACAAGATCAAATTATGACATAAGGGCAATGACCATAGACAACATCATTGATATAGATGTAAAATTTGCATCCATGGTCATAGGTTACAAAATCTACCATTCTAGATGAGAAAACTCTTTATCCGGTAGAACAATTTATACAGCCTACCAGATGATTAAAGAAAATATTGACTTCGATCTATGTGAGTTGCTGAGGATTCAGCTAATGGAAAATCTGGCCAAAATAAAGAAGGATAAGAAAAACTCATTCAAATATGGTACGCTACTTTTATGCTTGTTTTTTTATTTCGTGAATGAAATTTTGAGAGTTGGTAAAGTTCAGTGGAGAAAAGACACTCAAGTAACTGAACAAATCAGAGATCTGTTGTATAGTACCAAGGACATGAAATCAAGGAATGATGCTATGTGGGGATATTTCAAGGATTTCTAGGCTATGATGTAAGAAAGAGAGTGGATTACTACCTCTATTATGGAAAAATATAAAGATTCTATTTGTTTTTTGGTGAGCATTGATTAGTGCATGATGGAGGCCATTGATCCTAGAACAATCTAGACTATGCCTATGGGTTATGAAGTTGATGGAGGAGTCCTAGACATGTATGCTCAACATATCCTGAGCAAACCAATTGATCCGATAGAGGAGAGATTCATAACATATGTTCAAAAGGATAAACGGGTACATAGTGAGTTGAGAAATCGTGTTGGTACTAAGAGAGTGAGAAAAGAAGTTGAGATTCTCGCAGAGAGATTGGGAATATATCCAGATCGGCTCAAAGAAGCTAGATAGAAAAGAGTTGAAGATGAAGCAGCAAGACAAGTTGACAAAGAGGCATCAAAAGAAAAGTCAACTGGTCTGACAGTGCCATCCGACCGAACTAAGACTATAAGAAGCTTTTTATCTCAGTCAGACCCTACAACAAAGGTTACTCCCAAAAAATTGAGTCCAAAAGATCGGAAAAGGAAGGAAAGAAGAAAAGAAAAAAATATATATGGCTATCTCAGATGATGTAGAGACAAAATCAGATGAAGAAATCAAAGAGATATGGGATCAAGGTACTAAAGTAGCTACAGTCACACAAAGCAATCCTTCCAGTGAAGGTGATCAAGCCAAGAAGAAAGAAAAGACAAATAAATCAGGTATGTTTGTGCAAGGTGTTGAGAAAGCTATGGTTCGGGATGGAAATTTAAAACCGCTTCTGAAATGGTATGAATCCTTCAATGTTTTTGATAAAAGAATTCGGGAAGAGGCAACTATAAAACACAAATTATTTCAATAAAGTTTTGACTGAAATAATGAATAGTTTTTCAAAAATCTTATATGACATTTTGGAACCTAGAAGGTTAAGTGATAGAAATGAAGAAGAGAAAATGAGAGAAAGGATTCTAGTTGAACTACGTCTAGCCATGTCTCTAGATGAAATGAAGGCACTCCTGAACAAAGAACAAAATAAATTCAAGAGTAAAACAAGGGTTAACAAACATATGATCGGTGAAATAGGAGTCACAAAGGAAAACAATAAAAATCTAAAAGAAATACTATTAAATGAAAGAATTGATATTGTGACTGAGGAAACTCATCTTGATAATGTTCTACTTGATCTGGTGAATGAAGTTAAAGAAGGCATTGTTGATAATAATGTTGGTGTTGAAACTAACACTGAAATTCACATGGCAGTGGAGGCACCTGAAAAATATTTTAGTTGAAAAGGTAGAAATATGTGAAGTCAATCCCACACCTTTAGCCGAGGAAACACTTTTTGAGGAGAAGGAAGTAGTTTTGATTGCTACAAGAGATACTGCTGAAGTTGTAAAAAAAAATTTGGCTACACGAAAGGAAGAACTAGATGCAAAATTGATCGAAGGTCTCATTCACATGTTTACCTTAATCCTAGTTTAGAAGATGAGGGTAGCTACATTCACTCAAACTCAAGCAAGAGAAGAGCTAATGAAATCTCACATTGAGGAAAATGAATTGTTAAATCTAGCATCTAGGGTTTTGGAGAAACTAGTGTCATATTAAATGAAATATCTAGCTAGCTCATCCTCTTATGAGCTAAAAAGGCTAATCAACTCTATTGACACTCATTTTGAGTCATTTTAAAAATCAACCATTACACAAGTACAGAAAGAATTCGATGCTAAAAGATTTAGTGGTATGAAAAATATTATTGTTCAAGATAAAACTCTCTTGAATACATGCATTAATAATTTAAAGGATGCTCTCTCTAAAGGTGGAAATATTTACAAAGCATGCCTATCTTTCTCAAAATTTATAGAAGAAAATGTAGAGAAGGTCAAGGAGATGGAACTCAAGCTAAATGCTATCTCAGAAGCATTTGATCCAGTAACTAGTAGTGTTGGAAAAGCAGAAGGAGAAGTGATGTGTCTACTTAATAGTATAAAAGGGTTGAAACATGAAAATGACAAAATAGTTGTTAGAACTTGTGAACTTTGGAGCATCATCTGTCCAAAACTTGACATATTGTTAAGTACTCTCAAAGAAGGAGAGGAATCTTTAGGAGTTGCAGATCCATCTAGAACTTGGAGTCCATGGAGACTCAATCCTATCTGATCTATGGTCACATAACAATTTTGGAAAGTCTTAAAAGGATTTGGGACACAAATTTGATTCAGCTAAAGAAAGACTTTGTTGATATTTTTCAACTCATGTAAGTTACAGTTTTTTTTCTCAAACAATTTTTGTGAATCGATACAATTTTGGCATTTGAAACCTACCTTTTCCATTGATTTCAAAGGGGGAGAAGGAATACAGTGAAAAATGTTTAAGCTTCTCAGGGGGAGAATTCGAGAATTACATTTTTGAATTTTTGAGCAGTAGAGTCTATCTTGGTACTGATCCGACACTTAGTCATTTTTCACTAAGTGTTGCCATCAATGCCAAAGGGGGAGATTGTTGGTAAGATACACTGTGAGGTTCACTTGGTGTTGTCATTGATGGCAACCATAGTCATCTATCAGGTCTGCACTCCACCATTTGCTCCTACTAGCAAAGAAGACTCAGAATTGTCAAGCGAGAACAAAGTATCCAGTAATACAGTGTTCTTTGATCTGTAAGATCATTTATGGTTATTATTTTGCTTTTCAGATCCCAGGGAACATTTGTTGGCATATTATCTTTATTTCATCTGAAGTGCAGTGGCTCATACCAAATCATGTGAAAGTTAGAAGATTTGGTTGATGTGCTCTCAATTTTTCTTGTATTGAGGCCGACCTCATGAATGTACTAAGTCGTGGATGTATGGGAACAAAGTAATTAAGTATATCAATGTTTGTATGTAATTTTTTGGGTCCTAGCCAAGTTATGGCCTACCTTTGAGATTACGTAATGTATATTTCTCATAATATAAGCTGATATTTGTAATTTTCTTATGTTTCATTGAAGCCGACATAATTTAAATAAATCCTATGTTGTGGATATATATACTTGGTCTTTTGTATCATTTTGAAAGGATTAAGAGTTGTGTTTATATTTGAATAGTGAGATAGAGCAGAGCAGAGGTGCGATAATGTGTAGTTTCACTTGCACATAGAAGATATGTGTCGTGTGCATGAGTAGAGTAGAGAAAAATTCTAGATTCATTATGTAGAAGTATATATATTATTGTGCTTAATCTGGAACTATAATCAGGCATTTTAGATGCTATTATCTCAATTAAAATCTTCAGATGGTTTTAATCTGAACACTTGGGCAGCAATCCCTTCCTTTCTTGAGCGGTGAGCTCTAGGCAGTGTTCTTGAATGCAAGTGCATTCCCTTGTAATCTTCATATTTTAGTAAACTCATAATCATATTTGTGGATTGGCCATCCACCGTGGTTTTTCCACTAATAGGGTTTCCACATAAAAATATTGGTATTATGGTGTTGTGTTTACTTTTTTGTCTATACATTATGAATGAATGTTATTGATTCTTTGAAGTTAAGGATTACTAAAGCTAATTTTTGCACAACACTAATTCACTCCCCACCTCTCAGTGTGGCTTGTTTCCAACAATGCAATCTGCTCTTCAAAAGTTGTAAGGGAAGCAAGCTTCCCCTTTCTATTTTTGAGAATTTTGTATGTGGAATAGGAGTTCTAGGTTCTCACCTCCATAGGCAAAGGTCCCAAAGAGTCACCAAAATCTATAAACATTGTTTTCCACAACCTTATTTTCCAAGGGGTTTTGTTCCAAGGTATTGCTAGAAGTAATGCCTTTTCTTTTAGCTTTTGGGTTTTGCACTTAAGTTCGAAATTTGCACAAATGAGATCCATATGTCAAAGTCATGCAACTATTGCCAAACCTGGGGGATTAATCTTATAGTGTGATGCACTGGGATGCCACGTGGTAGCTTTGTATGCCAACCGAAATGGTGAACAATGTCTATTTTTATCAAGTGTCTGCTTCCCCTCATGTCACATGTCAAACTAGCACAAACCAAAGAGATTTTTATGCATCAAAAGTAATATATGATGCATTGTTGGTTGGGACTTTTGGTGGGCCCACCATATACTAATTGTGGAGGCTAATGCACGGTGAGCTCGTGTTCTTTCTAAGGAACAAATTATTTTCATCAAAAATATTAATGATGAGGCTTATAGGTGATTGCAATGGAAGGTTGTGGAGGGATATATGGCATCATTTCCACCTATAGGGAGCTACTTATGATTTCCCAATAGGCTTTTTCAACCATTTCCATGATGACAATGCCCACAGGTGAGGAAGTAGGGAATCTTTTTTGTTTTTGTATTTTAATGAGGGAGGATAAGTTTGCTATAGAAGCCCTGAGGGGCAATATATAAGGGTTTTTCATCATATTTTACAAGACTTGGAAGAATTAATAGTTGATTTTTTTAATTTCTTAGACCTTAGCAATTAATTTTGTATGAGAAATACTGAATGCATAACTTTATGCTCCATTAGCCTTTGTTGTGTGTTATATTTCCTCTATCTAAATATAATTATGCTATGTGTTTTTCATTGAGAGATTTTAGTTATTGACTATTGTATCAAGCTTTGATAGTTTCAATTATATTTCATATATGCAAAATTTTAGATCATGTTAGCAATCTTTCAAATCTCTATAAAATATCACTAAGCTGAAATTATGATATGCTATATGATGGGTAACATCCTCAACATGTTATAGTGCATTGAATCAAAATAGTCACTTGTATTCATTTAATTGCATCTCTTCCCCTCTTCGTCCCCCTTATTTAAAATTAAGAGCCAACTTCTAAAATTTCATAGGCCATTATGTGAATAGCAATTAGGTCCCACATTCGCAAAACTTCCCAGGGTTGTATTTCTTAAGCATCAACTTTTGAGATCAACAAATATCAAAGGTGTCACTATATATCAAAGGCATAATTATGTTTTTCAAAGGTGTCACTATGTTATCAAAGGAATCATTTTTATTTTCAAAGGCATCAAACTATGATCAAATGTGTCACTATGTGAAAATATTTGTTTCAAATTGGCAAAACTAACTTTTAAATTAGATGCATAAAAATAGGTCAAAAGCATTTCTTTGTAGATAATTGTGCCATTGTGCAAATCAAATTCATCAAAGGATAATTAAAAAAATTGAATTATAATTATATGCATCACTATAATAGAAGATGCATCATAATAACATTCAAAAGTGTGATTATGAGATTGTAACTAAATTTTTTCTAGGGTTTGACTAATTTGTAAGACTAATTTTAATTTTTTTGATTGGAAATAGATAAAAAAAGAAAAAAGAATAGAAAAAAATGACTCCAAGATATATGGTATGATTGGTATTCATGGGTCTTCACAATAAAAACACACCAAGAAGTACAACCTAGCTAGTATTAACGGTGTGTTACACTAATATGGGCCCAATCTAAAATATTATAGGTTTGTACTAATGCACTCCCCACTCTCAAGAGGGAATAGATAGGTCTCTAGTGGTACAATGGCTCACATTTCTCTTTGTAGATTTTTACACCTCCAAATAAATTCCATCTCTCTAGACAATATATATTGAGTAAATTCAAACATGACAATGTACCTTTCACCACACTAGATTAATGACCATTGATCTTAGGTCTCTAATACAATGGTTCATACTATTTTTGAGAATAGTGAACCCATCTAAAAATTTGCAAGATGAAGGGGGTCTCCCCTCTTCTCCTCACCAAACAAATCTTGACAGATCAAGGGTCTTGCAACTTTTCTTGAATGATATTGACTATACCTAGAGGTACAACTTTCATTCTCCCAAATTTATATACCCCACTAGTAAATATGGTTGAGGTCATCCTTGGGGTGATGAAATACCCAAGTAGGCCTCCTACTAAATTAATAAGAAGATACTATTATTTTTTATTCTCAAGCTTGCACAAAGTGGAAGAGAAGAGATTGCTTTGCTAGTAATCCTTGGGTGTGCATAATATGTGCAAGATAAAATTTATTTTGATCTCCAAACTCACATGAAACACAAGAAGAGAACATACACACTATAATGTTACCAAAACAACATATAATTTATTGATTATCTTGAAATGAAGTGTGAACTATGCTAAAAATCAAAGCAATTGAAAATTTTCCCTATATCAGATTTATTAGTAGTCTATTTTTACTAGTCTTCTAATGTTTTCCAATGCTACAAATATTTATTAGTTCTAAAAATTGAGAAAATATTAAAGCTAGAAAAATTCAATAAACTAAATCAAATGCATTGCTGTAAAAATCAAATGTGTCAATATAAATTGTAAGTGTGTTGTTTCACCTTCAATTACATCAAGTCACTTCAAATGTGTTGTTATAAATTACAAAAGATTTTTTGTAACATTATATGCATTCAAATACATGAAATACACCACTGTAAAAATCAGATGCATCATTGTAGCTTCTAAAACTATAAAATAGAAAGATCAAATACATTGAGTTAGCTTCAAAATCATTGTTGTGGGTTGTAAAGGTGTCTATGCACTATTAAAAGTGTTGTTTTGAATGTCAAATGCATCAAACTAATTTCAAAAGTGTTTTGTTGGGTTCAATTGCATCACTATAACCAATAACTTAAAAAGCTCCAAGAAAATTAATTAAATGGTAATAAATAGGGATGTGGGTCCCACTAGGTGTGCTAGAATGTGAATAGAAATAAATTAGATGATATGATCCACGAAATTCAATATGCAAATTAGGAAAAAATTGATAAAACCCTAAATCCAATGATTGAATTATACCTATTATTAATGAAGTGTGTGCACTAATCAAATTAAATTAATCAAAATGAATGTAAATCAAACTAGTCTAACCTACTTTACCTCAACTAAAAATTCCTAGCCTTACTCCATTGTCAAAATTATAAGAATTATGATTTTAAGTATGATATGTGGATTTCTCGTAAACTTAGCATAATCTTGCTATGAAAAAGAAAAGATAAAATGAGTATAGTTTGGCTAATAGGGATTGAATGATCAAAGGATTTTTGGTTTAAAGGTTTTTTAGGGTATGAGATCAATAGCGTGAGATGTGAGGTGATATCGATGGATGAGGATTGATGAGAGATTTGGATGATCATGCATAAGCTTGCATGGAGATATGAAGTGAAATGAAGTTCACTCACTATTTTTAGGAATGATCACTAAATGTAGTTTTGTCTCTAAATTTAGGGATTGAAACAATAAATATAGGACATGCTATTATTAGGAAATAAATTTAATAGATATATTATTTACTTTTAGAGGAATGTGCAAAATAAATAAATTAAATAATTTATTTAATTTTGGAAGAATATTTAACTAATTAAATAATTAAAAATGATTTAATTATGTGGATAAGAAGAACATTTGAAATTAATTCAATAATTAAATTTATTTAATTAAATTGGATGAAAGAAAATGATTTAATTAATTAAATAATTAAAAACTATTTGATTAATAGTGACGAAAGGGATGATGAGTGATAATGATTGGAAATGATAAATTAGAATAATTTGTGATGCATGATGATGACAAGAAATAATGAATTAGAAGAATGTGTTAGAAAATTTTAGTTGTCTTGTCTACACAATCTTACAAGATATTTGTCCAATCACAGACAAAATTGTCAAATCACTACACCTTTAATGCTCCATATGAAACAAAATATGATGTTATTCATAATAACTACAATCTAATTTTAAGAATATAAGTGTTGGCATATGGCTTGCAAGTGTTGCTATTGATGGAAACCTAAATGGAAACCTAAGTCATACATTTGGTCCGTAATCTAGTTTTTGTATCTACCAATTGAATAGGGTGAAGAAAAGGGCATTCGGTCATAAGTATAAAACTTGATCTGTATATCTCACCGGAATATCATTTTTTGTTGTGGACCCCATACAAAGGATTGTTGATATTTTGAATACCTTGGTGAAGGAATTTTTTGATACACAATCTAGGTGATTTGGTGCACTAATCTATTGATTATATGTGCTAGAAGGCTGACTTGGCGAATATAGTAATTGTGGATGTATAAGGAGTAATTAATTAAATAATTTTGTGCTTGACTATGTTTTTTTTAGTTCCTCTCTTTGTCTTAACTGAATTTGGAGGATGTGCATAAATATTTAGTGGTGGATCTAGCCGACAAGTTGAAAAGAACTTAATGTTTTATAAAGTCAACTGACGGACGAATAAATCTTTGTTAGCATATATATATGAGATCATTGTATTTATGGAAATGTGTGTGTGTAAGAAAAATAAGTATGCGAATATGGGTGTAATGCAAAAATCATAAAGGTAATAATGCAAGTGCTGGATTTGTGATGTGAATTGGAGAGCAGAGCATAACAGAGTACAATGAAGAGCAAAATCAGTCTGCAGATCCAAAAATCAATCTATGAGTTTCACCAGAACTATAATCTGGCATAAATAGATGCCATCATTTCTGTTCAATATTCAAACTATTTTAATCTAAAATTTTGTAAGGTAGTGAGCCTTCCCTTTTGAGTAGTGAGTTCTAGGTAGTGTGCTTGAATGCAAGTGCATTCTCTTTTGTAAACATTTATATTTGAGTACTCAAATTGTGGATTAACCTCCATCGTGGTTTTTCCCCTAATAGGGTTTCCACACAAAAATTTGTGTGTCATGGTGTTATGAATGTTTCCTTTGAACACTCTTATCTTTCTTTTAGTGAAATGAAAAAATGGTTTAAGTTTTAGAGTAATAAAAGCTAAGATTTGTTGAACACTGATTCACCACCCCCCCCTCTCAGTGTTCCCTTGGGTCCAACAATTGGTATCAGAGTATAGTTCCTTTGAATAATTTTAGTAGCTTGAGGTGGATCTTGGAATGTGATGGAATCTAGTAGTCTCCAAAAACAACTTTTGGTGGCACTTGATGACCTTGATCAATCTAAAGAAGAAGTATGAGAATTAAAAGCAAATATTAGAGATGCTAAGAAATTCATTTAGTCGTTAAAAGATCGGATTGTTAAATCTAGGGAGAAAAGAAAGGATCTATGTGAGGGTACGTGCAGGATCATGATGGGCCAAAAAGTGGCAATGAGAAAAAAATCACATTTTGGATTGACTCAAAAGCACAGAAATGCCGAGTTGACTTTTCTAGGTTCAGGTGTCAATACATTTAGCTAGACCAAAGCCCAAACCTAGTTTCTACAAATCGGATATCTGATTTGTGGAAATATTATATAAAAGCCAGCCGACTCTTATAACTTCATTTTTCACTGTTTGCATGCGAGCGCACAAGGAAAAGCGAAAATCCAATTTATGCTTCGATCAGATATCCGATTTCAATGCTAAGTATTTGGTTTTTTTAATGTTGTTATCAACTTTTCAAGTAGATTCTCTTAATTTGAAGTAGTTTTTATGAATTTTTTAATCAAAAATAGGGTTTTCTATTGATTTTTATCAAAAACTAGAGTTTACATTGAATTTTTATTAAAAATTAACATATCTAAATGGATTTTGATTAAAAAATAGTGTTGTTGATGTATTTTAATCAAAAATTAGAGTTTGTTATGGATTAATGTGAAAAAGTATGATTTTTGGGGCATTTTTATTAAAAACTAGGGTTTTTTTACAATAATTTCATTTATATTGTGTAATTTCAATTAGATTAATTAGTTTTTAATTTTAATCAAGTATTATGTATTAGAATGAAAATCCACAAATGCCAAACGCTCCACCACCTCTGTAGCCACCAATTGAAAACTTAATTGGTGAAAAATTGGGGCAATTGAGGGGCATTTGTGAAGTTTATAAGACAATCCATCAATTGAGAGATATGACAAACACATTGAAGGAAATAATAAAAAATATAGAAACCCTCTCCACCCAACATAATTCCTTTCATTCATGGAGAGAAGACATGAGGGAATATTATGGATGTGGATTGTCTTACGATGATGTGAAAGATCTCCAAATAACCAAAGCCCAAATAGCCTCTTTATTCATTGACCCCCACACCGGTTTTCTAGTGAATGTGAATAAAACAAAACTTTATATAAAATGGTGCATTCATAGGGATATTGTAGCTAACTTTTGGGATCATTGGTGTATGGTTTTTGATAAACCACCGAACAATAATTCCGATATACTATTTTACTTTATTAAAAAATTATATGTTGAGTTTGTGTAAAGGCATCATGTCAATTAATTTGACATTAAACCCTTCTAAGGCATCGGTGGAGGTATGCCCAAGGATAGACCAAGGGCAGTTAGGGTAGTCCTGTGCCCAAATGTTCCCCTTCCTCCCCTTCCTTTGCCACCTCCAATATATCATCCATAGATTATCCAGGATGCAACCACACAGACTATTCAGGATATTCACTCTTTGAGTGGTCATTTGGTTTTGCATGCTTCTACAGTAGCTTAGCCATATTCTGGTGATGTTGGTGAAGGCTCGAGTGTTGGTGCATCATCCTCCTCAGGTCCACATATTTGTGTGTCACATAATTGCACTATGTGCCGCTAGATATGCTTGGGTCCTCTTGTGCAACCTGTTGAGCATCCCTTGGAAACTTATGATTATGACCTCCATGATTTGGACATTATACATTAGTTGTAGGGGAGTGGAGCGCACCCTAAAGAGTCCTCTCCTTCTAAAGAGGGGGATGCTGGAATAGTGACACAGGTAAGATTTAAGTTGTAATTTCATAACTTGCATTTATTTTTAAATGAATATTAATAAGAGATAGTATCAAGTACTAATATTTATTTACATGGTCTATTTAACAGTTGATGTCTGAGAAGGAGCTCACATGGGTGACTGATAGCACCCTTAGGGACATTTCATTTGGCTTGGACACACACAGAGTATATATTTTCACACTCACTCGTTTATATTTTATATTATATACTTGCTTGTCATTTGAATTGTCATTAATGAAATTATAAAATAACTTATATGCTTATCTTATTTTCCTCTTGTAGCAAATACCTAGCACGAGTGAGGTGCAGCCTTCTCCAATCTATGGAGGCACAAATTTAGATAAGGGGAAGGTAATTGAACTCAAATTGGATTGAATTAAGATTTTTAAGATCTTATATTGATTATACATACATCGACATAGATTGGTAGTTTCATATGTACTTTTCAATTTTATACAATGTTAGACATTTGACCCATATTTCAAAAAAAATCACTGGATATAGATTATGCCTATACACAGTTATTACCTTTTTACATTGATTCACATTTCTAAATTTGTCTATTTGAGGCATTCAGGGCTTTGTCTTCCACAAGAGTAGTATGTTGGCATTTTGGAGTGACAAGCACCTGTACAAACCATCAAGGTAGCAGTTAAACTACATACAATAGAAAATATGCTTAGAATAACCAATCTATATTATTGTAATTTTTCACATATATCTCTGAAAGGATCAGAGCTGCCTATTGTTGCAGTAGGTCCACGATCAGTTGTGTTAGGAATATCGCAAAAATTTTCAAATGATAAATCTATATTGTCACAACAAAAAAGATTCTAAGATTAACAGATCTATATTAATCTAAACAACCTGAATGATGATGAATTGGTAATGCAAACTATAAAAGATGCTTTGAATAACCAATCTATCTTAATCTAAACAACCTAAATGATGATGAATTGGTAATGCAAACTATAAAAGATGCTTTGAATAACCAATCTATATTATTGTAATATGTCGCATACCTCTTTGAAAGGATCAGAGCTGGCTATTGTTGCAACAAGTCCATGCTCAATCATCCCAGGAATATCGCAAAATTTGTCAAATGATAAATCTATATTGTCACAACAAAAAAGATGCTTAAGCATTGTACCTTCCATTCTTGAATATGTTATTCAAGTGTGCCTGAAGGTTCATCTCTTTGCTTAAGAGTATCCAATATTGCTTCATGATCAACATTACTAAGTTTCTATAGTTGTTTTGTCTTTGGTTTGGCATGATTCTTCAACAACTTAACCTTTGTTGCTATAACAAGGTGTGAATACATGAGAATGGTTTTGTGTTTCTTGTAGTCTTCAAATGCAGGTATACCATTCTTTCTAATCATGTATGTTCGCAACCAAGTTCTTGCAACTACATCTGAACCTGTAGGATACATGAACCCATCATCATCTTCCATTGATTGTGTTAGCTTGTGCTTTACCCGCACACATCGAGCCAACCAATATTTTGATCTCTCCTCATTCCCCTGCAGTGCAACAACTGCAAAAACATGTCCTGGATGTAGTAGATCTGAAAGCCGGTCGTAATCAAGTGAAATTTCCATTGTGTAATTTTTCATGGATATAATTTGAGATAAAGGAGTTAGATATTGTGGAACCCATCTATCCACCCACTCACACTGAATACAACTCTAAAAAAAATAAGCCAACTGTCGTGTCCAAATGGTCCATGTGCTCGCATCTGAGCATCAAAACAAATGCATCTTTGAAGAATCTTTGATTGTATGACAATCCAATCTACCTCCCAATGTACCCTCCTCAACCAGCCAAAAAAATATGTGCACTGTTGAATCAAGTGTCCCTCCTTGTGACAATGTTGAACTACACCAATTAACAATAGAACATGCATTATTGCATTTTGCTCCTAAAATCTTCAATTGCTCCTTAACTAGAGCTCTCTTTACAGATGCACCTGCTCCATCATGCTCCCCTTTCCCATGCCTAGCTTCAAAAAGACTCCAAATATTAGGTACACCCCTTTCTACATGCATTCTACTCAACCAATAAAACATACGAGCATTCTTGAATTGACATGTGCAGTTATCAGACCAAATGAGATGTCAGCCCAATGCTATATCATGCTCTTGCAAGAACTCAAAAAAAATCTCGAAACAATGTTGGACATACTCAGATGATTTAGATCTATCATCACTCATATAAAAATGATACTCTCTGATTATCTTTCGATCCTCCTTTATACTATCAGGTGCATGTATAAACGTTATGTGGACATAAATAGCAATCTGAATGGAATTGTAATACTGAGATTGTACCTTGTTTTGTGGTTGCAATGTGTAGTTTTCAAAAAAATCAACAACTGATATAATAGTGCCAATCGGAAAAGAGTCCTTGCATATCCTGAATTGTTGATCCAACCACTGAGACCTATGACTATCCCTTGCATATTTGTAGAAAAGATTGTCCTTAAAATCTGAAATAAAATCAGCAATAGTGCATTCTTTTGTATCCAACTCGCATCTAGAACCTTCACCTCCACTTTGCAAAGTATATTTGACTATCTCATATCTCCTTTTCTCAACAAGATTCTTTCCAAAATCATGTTCGGAACCCTCATGAAAAAATTGAACAAACTTTGACAAGCCACCACATTGTGAGCACTTTGCATTTAAACAATCATTTCTATAGAAAAAGGAACCATCATCCCTAGAACATAAAAATAGATCTAGCAAGTCCCTTGATGATTTCGGAAGATATATTGCACTACACTCCTGCATATTTCATTAGTATGCAAAGTAGAACGGATATAGCATAATAGTTCATGGTACATTGAAAAATCCACATGGTATTTGCAACAACAAGTATTATGAATCTTAAGATGCACACAATAAAATGGATTCAAACCTTCAAAAGTTCTTTGTGAGATTTCCATATTTGGATGTATTTGAATAAATTTGTTGAGCAACATTATTTGGCTTGATTCCAATAAATGTTTAGGATGCGGTGTACAGTCTCGACTGCCAATTCTTAACTTTAAAACATCCTTTGCATTGGGTGATACTCTAGATTCATCATGCCAAAAGTGTTGAATTTCCTGCTTTACATTATCGATTAGCTTCTTCTCAACATGTGGAAGCCTCTTGGAAAAATACCATGTATCATTTTGAAGAGGAACATCTATTCTTTCTCTTCTTGCAAGTGCTCTATCCAAAATTTTACGATTTAAGTCAAAATCAATACAAGTTTGTCTCATAAGGCGAGCCTTTTTCAATTGATGGCTTACTAGGGTGGTTGTAATGACTCTCCGACTAGCTCTCTTATCTTTTTCCTTGTTATTTTTTCCAATAGACTTGAGAGAATTAAAAAGATTTTTGACAATAATAGAATTTTTTTTGGTCCTCTTGTTCACACGAATCTTCGATTTGGCTAGTAAAGGTCTCATCTTTGCATCTTTAGCAATTTTACAAAAATTTGGCGTTTCTCGGTCAATGTCTTATTGCTAAAATATTGGTTGAAAAGTATTCTATCCCACAACCGAACAGTTCGTGTTGACCTCTTGCCTTCAAAATTGTTTATAATGTTATCATCAATTTCAACTAACCATTTAGGGGTCCTTGAAGGTCTTGAATTTGGAATATGTCTTTCTTCCACACAAGGTTCTTAATTTCTCGTGTAATCTAGTGAAACATAATTTACACTTGCTTCAATATTATGTTCAACATCTTCATTTCGAACATTTTGACCTTGAACATTTTCAATATCAATTTGAATAATTTCATTCCCAATTTCAATATGATGTTCAACATCTTCAATTCCAACATTTTCATTATCAATTTCAATATTTTCATTCCCAATTTCAATACCATGTCCAACATCTTCAATTCCAACATTTTCACCTTGAAAAATTTCAATATCATGATCTACATTTTCACCATGAACATATTCAATTTTCTCTTTACTTGAAAGACTATAGGGCTCAAGTTCACCAATATTTAACATACCTTGTCTTTTCTTCCTATGACCTTCTCTATCTCTTTCTCTATATTCTGATATTTGTTCTTTTGTAAGCTTTCTCTTTCGCTTTTTCTTCCGACGACTGATGCTCCCCATTATACCTCATAAAAGATGCTAAAAAATCATTCCTTATAAACAATTTGAGTACAAGATGCTCCAAAAAGTTGATCTTTGTCTCTTCTTGTCTGAAACCGTGCGTTTGTCGCCTGCAAAGTGCTGCAAACAAAATGTAGGGTCCATTGGAATGCACAAAAATGGCCCACATGGGGTTTTTCTATGATTCACAAATCTAATATCTGATTTGTAAAACATGTTCTGCAGCGGTAAGATTTGGCTCTACACATTGAAGTTTCCCAAATCGGATATCCGATTTTTACACACATAGACCTAAGGGTTAATGGTGGAGAGTGGGAAGGAGGGAGGGAGAGTGGGAAGGAGGGAGGGAGAGAGAGGGAGAGGGAGAGGGAGAGGGGGAGAGGGAGAGGGGGAGAGGGTTTAGAGTGGAGATGGGAGAGGAGATGGAGAGGGAGAGGAGAGGAGAGAGTTGGAGAGGGAGAGAGGGTTTAGAGCTGAGGGAGATATGGAGAGGGAGAGGGAGAGGGAGAGGGGAGAGTGATAGAGTGAGAGGGAGAGTGGGAGAATGAGATGGAGAGGGAGAAGGGTTTAGCGTTGAGGGAGAGTGAGAGGGAGAGATGGAGAAATAGAATGAAGGAGAGTGGGAGGGAGAGAGGAAGAGATAGGGAGAGAGAGGGGGAGGGAGAGGGAGAGGGAGAGTATGAGAGGGAGGGGGAGAGGGGAGAGTGGGAGTGTGAGAAGGAGAGTGGGAGAGTGAGATGGAGAGAGAGAGAGGAGTGATTGAGTGAGAGACTTGAGAGAGATAAAGGTGGAGAGAGAGAGAGAGGGAAAGAGATAATATTTAAATATTTATAGATTAACTAAAATATTTAAATAATATTTAAATATTATACATTTAATAATATATTATATATTAAATACATAATTCAGTAAGAGATTATCATAAATTGTATATTAAATATATTACATTATAAAATTTATTAGATATTATATATATTAGATTATAAACTCTATTGTATATTATATATATTAAATTATAAACTTTATTGCATTTTTAAATCGTATATTAAAGATTGTATAATTTTTTTAAAACTCATATCTAAAACATATCATATATCGAATTCAAATCGGATATTGGATTTGAATCGGATATCCGATATGCTGACATAAAATTGAATGCCTAGGGATTAGGCTTGGTATTAGGCTCAGGATTTGGTTTGGACCTGCCAATCCTAAAAAGTCAACATGTAAAATGTGTTTAACAACTTACCTTGCTTTTCCAGACTTCGCCCATGTGGCTGACGACTTTTATTTTTCTCTAAATTGATGAAATGAAAAGGGTTTGTAAAGGACCTTCTCAACTTTCTACAAATATAAATTATATTTTACTTAGAATCTAATAAATAATAATTATTTATTTTTTATTAGAATTACGACTAAAGTCCTGATTGATAGTCTGATAGAAAAACATATATAGCTTTCAAACAGTATCACATTTTTTGAATCCAAAACATGCGTCACATTCTATGCTTGGCATACTATAGGATTAAAAAAAAAATGAATTTCATGAAGTTTTGACCAAGTTAAGGTGGTCATACATACGAGTTTTTATATTTTTTAAAAGTTGTAATAAAAAATTCATAATTAATTATTTATTTGAAAAAAAATTATAAAAAAATATATATCACATCCAGACATGAGTCCTCTACTTATATCTAAAATCTTATAAAAAAAATATTATCATTTTATTATGGTTAGGGTGGTCAGACAAACACCTACTTCTTATTTTTTCCCTGAAATTTTAGTACTACTGCATTGAAATTTCAAATTTTCACCAAATAGATTTTTTTTTTACAAAAATTAACCTAGTAGTTTAGAATCTACATTAAATTTTCCACAGATTCTATTCTTACATATTTTTTAAATAATATAGATAACTTATTCAAACTTTTATGTCAATTTGCCCAACTTTGATTTTCTGAATTTTCATTGCCACTTAAGGGCCTTTTTTTTCCATGATGATCCTGCACATACCCGTGATCAGATACAACAGAAGGAGAATGAAAATATGGATGATCCTCAATTGAATCAAACCTTGAATGAAATAACTAAACAATGTGAAAATCTTGCCAGAGATAATGAAAACCTAAAACATGAGATGAAATCTATGATGATGAAGATGACTAAAGAGATTGAAGAAAGGAAGAAAAATGAGAAAAATCTTGCTCAAACCTTGAAAGAGAAATTTTATGAATGCAATAGAATAATTGGGGTATTCACTAAGTTGGAAATTGAATTACAAAGATCCAAAAATAATGAAGAACTTGGTAAGTAGATTGCTACTCTTAGGAATGATCTTGTAATTGCAAACGAGTACAAAGAAAATTTTGAGATCAGTTCAGTAAGGCTCGATGAGCTAACTCAAGGAAAAAAGAGTGGAAATGATAAGAGAGGTATTGGATATGAAAAAGGATAAAGTTCCAAATCGGGACAAAATAATTTCAAACAAAACAAAGATGAAAAGTATTTGGTAAGACAACCTAATGCTCAAAAGTTGAATGGATATTGTTTTCTTGTAAAAATTTCGATCATATGATTGCTCAATGTAGAAGTAATATGAAGTCAAGAGTTTCATTATTCTTTGGTCAGTGTTTCAATTGCAAAAAAAATAGTCATAAATCCATTGAATGCAACAATGTGTTAAGAAGGAATGTTGAATGTTATACATGTGGAAAATTTGGGCATGTTTCTAATCAATGTAGATAAGGAAGAATCCATTGGAATGATTGGTCAGGAGAAGAAAGAATTTTTGTGCTACAATTGCAATAAGTATGGTCACATTGCAAAATTCTATAGAAACAAAAATGTAGACAGAAGAGGTCTGGTATACAGAGGCAGAAATATAGAGAAATTTGATAAAGGGAAAGAAAAAGTGACTACGGATGTAATCAGTTATCAGATGAAAAGGACATGGATAAGGAAGAATGATTGTGGTACTGGAAATGGTTCCATACCAGAACCTGCTTCTGGTAATTCTTTCGGTAATTGATTTCAGGCCACTGGCCTAGGGGGAGTCCTTCAAGAAAATATTTTCTCCCCTGTCTATGATGGTACCAAAATGCAGAGAATAGTCAAGAAGATGTATTTATGGTGTACAAGGGTTTTGGATAAATTTATTAAAAAATAATTCAAAGAATTCATAGGTCCGAAGAAGATATTTTTGTAGTTGTTTGAGAAAACAGAGTATCTAGAAAACTTAGGGTAAATGCATTTATTGCACATGTCCAAACTATAAAAGTCAAGTTGGAATTATCATTTGTCACTTTGCATTGAAGAAGAGAAGGAGAGCACTCGGTAGACGGATTTATGAAGCAGTGAAATCAATTCATCAACAAATCTCAAAATCTATCAGATATTTCAAATTATTCTTGAAATCTTCATACAATTTGGTGTGTAGTTGCAAACCCTAAATATGAAAAGAAAATGGAACAAATCAAAGGCTCGATCACTCTAGATGAATATAATAGTGCAAATATTAGGTCTATGGGGAATTTTCTACTACCTATCAAATTGAAGCAATTGATGTTAGAGTAATTGGACATTTACTTTATTAATTAAACAATATTTGTTTAATTACGTAAAGTTCCCTTTTACCTCTTTTTCACTTAAGCTAACATTAGGTGCATAATAATTAATTACTTTATTAATTATTATTGTGCAAGCCTAGGGTTTTCCTTTTTAGGGTTTTCATCTATATATGGTTGAAAACTATCTTTTGTTTTTTTAAATTCATTTTTACATTTTGGGTGAATACATTGCTCCACATTCTTGAGCATTTTCTTTGTTGCTTCTCTTTGCTTCTCCTTGTAATAGGTTATTTGCTTGCAGAGGTCATTGGGCTCCTATGAAGTTGTATCTTCTCAACTCCAACATGGTATCAGAGCTTTAGATCTCCAACTGCTTGTTCTTATTTTGAGTTTTTTGCATTGGAAGCAGATCTAGGGTTCTAAGGTTTCTTCTTGTGGATTCAGCATACTCCTAATTTTTGGTTCACTTTGGGCCCAAACGGATAGTGCCATTGGATTCAGAACGCCCAAAAACCCCTAAATTGACTATCAAATCGTCGATTTTGGTTACAGTTGACCAGGGAAGCATTTGTTTTTAGGTTTTTGGCCGTACGAGCCTAGGACGGGTCGTCCGCAGCAAAAATCGGAAAAAAATTTAAAAAAATCAAAACCGCGCATTTTTTTTGCATGGCCAGTGAAAATCCCGAGCATCGCCCATCCACCACCAAGCAACCACCTGCCACCGGCGGTCCGCCTCTGCGCCGCTCGTCGGCCCTGCACATACACCGGTGCTCCGCCCGCCACGCTGCCGAGCTCCGACCGCCATACTCGGCCGCCTCCCGCTCCGCCTGACTCCAATGCCACCTGCTTCGCCTAGCCGCCCTCCGAGCTCCGCCAACCCCTGTAGGCCCCTCCAGCCCCTGCGAGCTTCAAACCCCCGCCGCCAGGTCCTATGGGTGACCAGCACCCCGTCGACAGCCCCTGAGGGCTTACCTTGCTACATCAAGGTCTTATGAGGAACCAGGGGCCACGCGCCCAACATCTAGCCACCAGCCCCCTAGTCGGTCATGTGGCCAGGGGCCGATTTTTTTAACCCTTGAGGGCTGTGCAATTTTTTTACCCTTTTTTGAGTAGCCTACACTAAATCGGGCGTAAAATGGGCATTTGTTCTCAGATTTTTGAAAATGAGATATTGTCAGAAAGCTGGTTCCGGTGCCATTCTAGTGGTACTGGTAGTTTTTTCTGATTTTACCATTTTGCTGTCATTTTTGCCAGTCACAGTCAGAACTTGGGTTTTTCACTCCAAGGGGCGTATCTTTTGCGTTCGAACTTCGTTTTGCGCAAATGAATAGGCGTTGGAAAGGTATTACAGTGATATTTTTAGATATACAGTCTATTTTATCAGAATATTTAGCAGGTATTTTTTATTTAGCTTTGTGTGTTTTTACACTTTGCTCAATTACTTGGATATTCTGGCTCCTACATGGGTTTTGTTTGTGTTGGATGGGTTATGTTGATATGATTTATCATTGCTGAGATCATTAGTCTCTGAATTTTTCATTTGAAGAGTTATCATGGGTTTTTCTACTCACCCTTTAGTTGTTCTTCTGGAATGGGGTAATTATGAGTCATGGGCAAAGGGTATACTTACACATTGTAGGTGGCTTAATATTTTGCCTTATTTGTATGATCTCATACCTGAACCAACAACTTTAGAGGGAAAATTAGCATGGGATATCATTAGAAATCACATAGTAGGACTTATATTGTCTAGTGTTGATCATGACACTATATTGGCTATATCGGACATTGATTGTCCTCACCCACTTTGGACACATCTTTGGGAGATCTATGAAGACCCAATTCTCTCTCCATTCCCAGAGGATCCTGCTTCAGATTGTCTCTTACCCATTGCTTGGAGAGAGAATACACCCTTTGATCATGATACTTTAGAGGAGCTTGAGTTTTTAGACACCCTTATATGTTCCTATGGATCAAAGGTTTGTCTCACAAGTCCTACTCTTCAAACTGAGACTTCATCAACATCTCTTGTTGTTCTTGATTCAGTGCAACAGAGAATCATACATCTTCCAGACATAGCTACTTTGGACTCTTATGTTGTAGACATATCTTTCTTGTTTGTGGAGTCCTATATTGCAGATTTGGAGGATTATTTTGAGGACATTCATCTCCTCTACCTTGACAGTCAGGTTATGACTACTCACCCACCACTATCCGTGCATTCAAAGGTTGCATTTTAGTATTCTCCACATCAGTTTGGATTTGGCAATATTTGTTTTAGTTCAGATAGTGAGACTCTTCAGCATCCTATCATGGCACACATCTTGAGATAGATTGGTTCATCATTCTTCACAGGGTTTCTTCGACATCATCCTTTGGATCCATTTCTTCCCAAGGGGAGGAATATCATTTGCCGCTTCAGGATCTCCTTTTGGATTCTACATCAGGCATCTACCATTGTGACAGGAGTTTCTTCATTGTGAGGGGGCCTTCTTCTCTCTTTCTATCTCTCCTATGGATACCATTGTACATGTACTTATATGATAGAAGTTGTCTATGGGGGGTATCATGCTATCCACCTTCTATCCTTCTTTCATTAGTGCATTGCATTCCTTCCTTGCATTCTATTTTGGGGAGGAGTTTTGTTCCCACTGGGTTTTCTCCTTTACCCCATTTCATTTAGTTTGCATTGATTTTGTACATGGGTACCTAATGTGGCCTTGTTGTCGGGACCCATTGCTTTTGCTTTCAGTAGCTTCTTCTAGGTTTTAGCTTCTCCCTAAGTCTAGCTTAAGGGGGGGTGTTAGAGTAATTGGACATTTACTTTATGAATTAAAAAATATTTGTTTAATTACGTAAAGTTCCCTTTTACCTCTTTTTCACTTAAGCTAACATTAGGTGCATAATAATTAATTACTTTATTAATTATTATTGTGCAAGCCTAGGGTTTTCCTTTTTAGGGTTTTCATCTATATATGGTTGAAAACTATCTTTTGTTTTTTTAATTCATTTTTACATTTTGGGTGAATACATTGCTCCACATTCTTGAGCATTTTCTTTGTTGCTTCTCTTTGCTTCTCCTTGTAATAAGTTATTTTCTTGCAGAGGTCACTGGGCTCGTATGAAGTTGTATCTTCTCAACTCCAACAATTGAGCGAAGCTAAACATAGAAATTTGGATATTTGGAATGAGTTTCCATACTTTGAAAATGCGAGATTCGTAAAATTCATCTTGAGCAGATTCCATGATGATGTTTTAACTTTGGACAAACCCTGCAACATTTCAAAGGAGGTAATTGAAAACTTGACTGGATTATGCAAATTCGAAGATGTACCAAGGAAGAAATCTATCTAGAACAAAGAGGTTGAAACCCTAACCAGAATAATCGGAGATCAAAGGGCACTGATAATTGGAACAATCAAGAATCTTTTTACATAGTGCATTGCACACGGGATAAAATACAAAATCTTCTATAGAAATTGAGAAGGTGCTACATTGGCTGGCGTAGTCTACATTTCTCACAAGATGATAATCGAAGGTCGGGACTTTGACCTATATGGGTTGATAAAGGATCAGCTAATGGAGAATGTGCAACTGACAAAATAAATAGGCTACCCTTTCAGGTTTGGTACCTTGATCATATGCAAACTAATGTATTTCTTGAATTTTTTGTCAAAAAATTAACAATATGGTGTGGAAGGAAAATGAACTAGTATGCAAAAAAATATATTCATAATCTAGAAGCTTGGCTGATTGGGATATAGAATTTAAAAATTTCTTTAATAATATTCTTGCAAAGTGTGGTTGAGTCAATATTTCCCTTCCGGTAAGAACAATTGAAGTCGGTTCCTCTTCTAGTGGCATGGATAAAGGACATAAAAGAGGTAAAGAAATTGTTGAATACAACCCATTAGAAAGAAAAGTCCTCAGAATTGAGGGAAAATGTAAAGATAAGGAAATTGTGGATAATCTAGATGAAGAGTTTGATGAAGGAACTGAGAAAAATGAATCAAAACTGGAAAAACCTAGTGAGGAAGAAGATGATTTGTCAAAATAAATGTTACAACAACTTATTCAGGAAGAAGGTGGAAAGTAGAAGATCGCTAGGTTATGGTATGTTAGACCATCATATGATCAAGACATGATACTGAGTGTATTAAATGCTCATGTTGAGCATTGCAAGATCAAATTATAAAGTTTGCAAAACATTCTACCTGATGAGATGATTGAATGTAGTAAAGAGACATTGAATTCTGAATCTCAAGAAAAGGAAGCTGGTGAAGTTGTCTCTCACTTGAAGGAGAAATTCAGACTATCCCTTTCCAAACTGAAGAAGAAAATGAATGAATTGAGATAGTGCATAGATTCAGTTAACAATATATATAGCTATTACATTTGCTGGCCCCATGCTATTATTAATTACAAAGAGAAATTGGAACATATTGAAATAGAGTTGGATAGCATTGGTAAAAGCTTTGACATGTTGCAGGATTAGGATGGCACCATCAGAAAAAGAGTTCAAGAGTTATAGTAAGAACACACAAAAATTCAACTCACCAAGAACACATTGGTTGATACCTTTTGGAAGGTAAAGGATCTGACCAAATGCAGATTGGAGTAGATGGTGGAAATACTAAGGAATGGTGAGAAATTGGAAGAAGTAATTACAATTTTGGAATCCTTAACTGAATTTGTTAACAAAACATCCAAGAATAATAGTTTGATCATTATCATTGGAATCATGATAGATGCCTCGAAGAAATTCCTTTTGGAAGTGAAGAAAAACCATAAGATAATCTTCTAAATGTAGCAGTTAATTTTTTTCAAGTTTTTGAAGTCTTGATCAAAGGAGGAGAACTGTTAGCGTATAAGTGTTTTATCTTTGAAGCCTTGAGGATTGTGAACACATGTTTTGTCACTATCTTGTCAGTATTAATTTTTGTCCTTTTGGCATATGGCTTCCATGCTTTGTCATTTATGTCAAAGGGGGAGAGAATACAGTGAAAAATGCCTTATAGGGGGAGATAATGCAGCGAAATATGCTTTGTAAATCTTAGGAGGAGAGGATGAAGCAAAGTTTGGCAGTATACCTATTATGATTCTAACACTTAGTCATTTTTCACTAAGTGTTGCCATCAATTCCAAAGGGGGATATTGTTGGCATATGGCTTGTAAGTGTTGTCATTTATGACAACCTAAATGGCAACCTAGGTCATACATCTGGCCTGCAGTCTAGTTTTTGTATCTAGTAGTTGAACAGGGTGAAGAACAAGGCATCTGGTCATAAGTATAAAATTTGATCTGTTTATCTCATCAGACTATCATTTTGTGTTGTGGACCCCATACAAAGGATGTTTGATGTTTGGAATACCTTGGTGAAGGATTGTTTTGATACACATTCACTGGTACGCGATCTAGGTGATCTAGTGCACTAATTTGTTGGTTATATGTGTTGGAAGGCTAACTTGGCGACTATAGTAATCACGGATGTATAAGGAGTAATTAATTAAATAATTTTATGCTTGACTATGTTTTGTTTATCTCCTCTCTTTGTCTTAACTGACTTTGGAGGATGCACATAAATATTTAGTGGTGGATCTGGCCGACAAGTTGAAAAGAACTTAATGTTTTATAAAGTCAACTGATGGACGAATAAATCTTTGGTAGCAAATATATATATGAGATCATTGTATATATGGAAAAGTGTGTGTGTAAGAAAAATAAGTATGTGAATATGTGTGTAATGCAAAAATCAAAAGAGTACTAGTGCGACTGTTGGATTTGTGATGTGAATTGGAGAGAAGAGCAGAGCAAAGAGAAAAACTAGTCTCGAAATCTAGAAATCAATATATGAGCTTCACTGGAACTGTAATCTAGCATAAATAGATGCTATCATCTCAGTTCAATTTTCAGATGGTTTTAATCTAAAATTTTCTAAGGTAGTTAGCCTTCCCTTTTGAGCAGTGAGCTCTAGGCAGTGTGCTTGAATGCAAGTGCATTCTCTTTTGTAAACATTTATATTTGAATACTCAAATTATGGAATAAACTCCACCATGGTTTTTCCCCTAACAAGGTTTCCACATAAAAATATGTATGTCATGGTGTTATGAATGTTTCCTTTGAATGCTCGTATCTTTCTTTTAATGTAATGAGAGAATGGTTTAAGTTTAAGAGTAATAAAAGCTAAGATTTTTTGAACACTGATTCACCCCCCCCCAGCTCCCCTCTCAATGTTCCCTTGAGTCCAACAACAAGACTAATATAAAATTTTAAATTATAATTTATACAATCTTACAAGGTATTTATCCAATCACATTGATAAAATTGTCAAATCACTACAATTTTCTACTCGATATGAAACAAAATATAATGTCATTACTACAATTTAATTTTGAAAATATAATATAACTAATATAAAATTTTAAATTACAATTTGTACAATCTTATAAGATATTTGTCCAATCACATGGGAAAATTTGTCAAATCACTACACATTTGTTACTCCATATGAAACAAAATATAATACCATTTATAATAACTACAATTTACTTTTGAAAATATAATATAACTAATATAAAAATTTAAATTACAATTTGTATAATCGTACAAGATATTTTTCTAATATCATAGATAAAATTTTCAAATCACTACACCTTTGCTACTCAATATGAAACAAAATAGAGTGTCTTTTGGTAGTTGTTATCATTGATATCAACACTAATGGTTGTGTTGTTATCATTGATGTCAACACTGATAGTTGTTATTGATGGAGATTGTTGGTAGTTGTTGTCAACATTGATTGTTAGTTGTAATCAATGTTAGATTGGATGCCATGCCTTATCAAAAAAGGGAAGAGTTGAACAATCTTATAGTTGGATGTCATGCCTTATCAAAGAAGTATTATTTCTAATGCTCATATAATGAATTATTACTAACAATAGAGTTGCCTTCATGATATTATATTAAGATGAGGATTAGAAGAATGACTAACATGTTGGAGAGATAATATATAGTCTATCTCATGATCTCTCCTGGTGTTCTTGATAATATATGTGTTTCTAACAGGAAGTTTTGGTATTTGCAATGTTGTATAAATGTTTCTGGTATAGGAAGCTGTATTGAAGTTTGTCTAGGAGAATGCTTTTCATTCCTCTATTGTTGAAGTTTTGATCTTGTGGTTTGGTATTCAATTTTATTACTTTGTGTACATTACACTCCTATCTTTTTCAAGTCATGTGTGTTGTCGAGGAGGTTTGCGTGAATTGCAGAAGGTTGATAGTATGCTAATTATCTATACAGGTCTAGGAAATACTTTGTATTTCTCCACATTGATGTCTTTGCTCTTGTGGATTGGTGAATATGTTCACAAAATTTGTGCAATTTCTCAGTTCTAATCTCATATTTTGAAGTGGTCTGCAAGTTCTACAAATTTTACATCATCTGATTATGTATTTTGTGTTTCCTGAACAGAGTTTTCTATACCTTTTTGGTCTACGTGGTTGTTGATGGCATGACAGTATGAAAGAAGTATATGGAAGTGATGTTGGAAGTTCAAGGAACATCCCTATGTGATCCACATGTTGGTAATTGGTTGTTTTGGTGTCGCATTGTGTCTAGAGTTAGCTTTATGGGTTATTTGTGGGTATTTGGGTGAAAATTCTTATTCCTTTGCTTGGGTTGTGTGCTTGGGTGGTTGTGCCGAAAAATCAAGGTGTGTCATGATAGATTTGGGTCCTAACCTATCATACTTAGGACCACATCAAGTGAATTAAATTGAAAGAGTGTTTATGGGCTAACTGGTTATGTGCTCTCAATGTCTCATTCACATGTTTCCTTGACGTCGACTTAGGTTGGCATATGAATATGTGTAAATCATTTTGTATCACATTGAAATAAGTGTTAATATTTTTTTTGGTCATCTCTATTCTCGAGATAGGACCGCATCATGATTTGGTGGCTAACTAGTTGAATGAATTGTTTATTCTCTTCTTGGTCGACCTAATTGAAGAATCAAAGTGTTGTGATGGATATAAATGAAATATCATACCATATGCAATATAGTGATGTAGCACTATACAAGTTTGAAAAAGTGTGTGAGTGAGTTGTATTGAGTACCTAGTAGAGATAGTGCTAAAGAGTGTGAAAGGAAAGATAAATTGTTCTTAAACACCTCAGTCAACAAAGAGTTGTGTTGGAAATCTTTGTAATTCTCTTATATATCTTTTGGATCCTACTCTGAGATAGTGAATCTCATCAGGTCCTCTATATCTTGCTCTCGGATTTGGTTGGTACTTCAATGTTGCAAGTCCTTTTTGTATCTTTTTCTAAGACAGTGTTCCTTCTTGCAAGTCTTTTGGTAGTGATCCTATATTGTGAGTTAACTCTCACCATGGTTTTTCCCTCATTAGGTTTTCCATGTAAATCTTGTGTCTCTTTGTGCATGTGTGTGTTTTGTATCTCTTTGCCTTTGTTGTTGATCTGATTACTGCTTTATCTTTCATTAGTAAAGTTTTTAAAATGTGTTAAAGATTCAAATTGCTATATTCTTCTTTATTACTATTAAAGTTTCATCTTTATTTGCTAAAGGAGTTTGAATTGTGTTGAAAGTTTTAAGTCCCGGAAGGGGTTAAGTTTTGTGTAGACTGATTCACCCCCTTCTTAGTCTATAGAATTGTTCAACAATTTCATTCATAATAACTACAATTTACTTTTGAGGATATAATATAACTAATATAAAATTTTAAATTACAATTTGTACAATCTTACAAGATATTTTTCCAATCACATAAACAAAGTTATCAAATCACTACACATTTTCTACTCCATATGAAACAAAATATAATATCATTTATGATAACTACAATTTAATTTTAAAAATACAATATAACAAATATAAAATTTTAAACTATATTTTATACAACCTTACAAGATATTTGTCCAATCAAATCACTACACATTTGTGACTTAATAGATAATATGCAAGTGTTCAATTTCCAATTCTTCAATAATTTAATATGTTCCAAACTTGACACAAATAAAAACTCTTCTTTGTCAAACTTGTCCCACCTTGAGAATTAAATGCCCATATTGGAAATGTCAAAAACCAAATATTGAGTACCTATAAAATAAACATGCACATGTGAGGCTCGCCATTTGAATAAATTTAAGCAATTAGTACACAACATTTTAAATTTATTTCTACTAATCCACCCTATCACCTCTAATAAAAATCTATGATTTTGAATCCATGGATAAAAAAATATTAAAAATGAAGATGGAAAAAAATATACTAACAACCCATAGTGAAAGAAATTTATTTGCAATATCATTGCATATAATCAGAGCTATAGAGAATAACACCATAGATTATCAAACTAAATAAAATATTAGAGTGTACGTTTAATGCCCCACCGTGTGAACCCCAAAGGACAACTAAATCTAATTAATTATCGCACAATTTTTTTTTGAAAGGAGAACATTACGCAAGTTGCACATGAACAAACATTACATGTAAATAAATTATACAAATACTTTAACAACCTATGTCTACAAATAAAAAATTATACAATTAAAATATCGACTACATCCTCTGGGGTACATGTGACAACATTATGAAACATAAACTCATACCATAATGATAACCAACGAACCAAGATTACATTATAACCCATGAAATAGCATACGTTTAAAATAATCATACACCCATTATAAACTATTAATAAGAATCATCCACATAGGAAAATCACAACATACTATCATCATTTGAATTCGATGGAGCATATTTCTGCAAATACAACACATCAAATGATAGTTCTACCACAATTAACCTCATAAGGTATACAAAGGTAAAATAATACATTACATTCATTTCAGGAATACATTACATTGTTTCAAGAGCATATATGCACATCAGTGCATCCCGACACAAAGCGGAAAAGACACACAAAATACAAGAATGATACATAAATGATCACGGTACAACTAAGTTGAGGCAAAGCTCTAGATAATCTGCAACGACATGAACTCCGCGCTTCAGAAACACTAACTGGGAACCCAATGGGGTGCATAGCACATTCCACCCAACCACGTGGACCCAAAGGCCCACCCTGCATGCCAGGGGATGACAAGAAAGACCCATGACCAAAGTAGATGAACAAAACGATCACAAGAGCAACCAAAACATAACAAACAACAATCTCAACGACTGTAAGAAGGTGACTGCTTCTAGAGGCATACAAGGGAAAAGCAAGGGATACTATAACGCCAATATTTATATACTCCCAACTCAAAGGTATGCAAATACTTGGGTTCCCAAAGAAACTCACATCGTGGCTTGGCTTATAAATTTGTCAAAATGGAAAATAATTCAATGGAGAATACAATCAATCATGAGAACGTGAAAAATCAACCTTTCATCTATCATGATTATAGTTCATAATTGTTAATTAATTAAACTAGATATTACTCTCAATAATGAAACTAGATAATACTATTAATCATGTGCCTTGTCACTAGAATATGAGTCATATCATAGAATTCATAATCTAGAGGTCCTTGACATCATTTTTAATAATGGAATATGAAAATTATAACATCTAATAAGTATACATTCCAAAGGAATTCTATATACCAACTACAAAGGAGGTAGATAATTTTGATTAATCAAATACATCCATATAGCTAAATAGTCTAAATGACTATTTGAGATAAACACCATTAATTAATTTAACTAGTTGTTATATAACTAATACTATATAAAAGAATAATATACTGTCGATAATTTAACTATCAAAATTCAAGTATGTAAATTGATGACCACGCCACGACAATTCTATGCTAAGGCTCGTAGATACTTAACTTAGGAACCTGCAGAAAAATCAATTCTATTTGATCTAAATATAAAGCATAACAATAGAAAAGAAAATATTAACTACAAAATGTGAGACTATCATTCTTCTAGTACCATGTTTTATTTTCCAAATTAAATGTTCTTTATAGTAATACCCCTCCAATTAACAATTATAATTTTAAATCTCTAAATTAGATTTAGTAACAAACTCTTGCAATAATCCACTAGTTTACCTACCGGGGTTAATCTCCACTATAATTTGAAATAAATATTCAACAAGCATTGGCTATTATAAGATAAGCTAGTTCATTCTTCCCAATTCCTCTATTTAAATTTTCTAAATCAACTAATCACCAAGGAATATAGTATTAAACTTAACACAACTAAATTAGAGTCTTGATAATATCAGAAGAATATAGAATTGATGTCATTTTTAACCAATAGAGGAATATACTATTTGATAATACTCTATAGAATTCCTAAAGTTCCAATTATTATGATTTCCTTACTTGTCCTAAAAGTTATATTAGCAATTGATCATTAATCAATGATTGATCATTAAATCAACATACTATGCTAAATTATTAACCTAACTTAATGCACTCACAATGTTAAATTCTATAAACGGATTATAAATATTTTTTTTGGTAATATTCATATCATTTCCTATATATATATATATTAATGAAAGCGAATTTATTCCATTAAATAAATATTAATTCCCATTTTGTCACTTTCCTTAAAAAGTAAGGAAGAGGAATAAAATATAAAGTAATTTCTTTTCTTAGAGTTTTGATGCATCTCTATTAGCACTAGCTTTTATAATAAGTGAAGTCTAATTTTAGTTTGTAAGAATCTTTCTTTCTTTTTTAAGTGAATGGGAATCTCATTCCCCTCCTCTTTTAATGTCTTATTAAATTTCCTCTTTCTTTTAAATCTATTTCTCTTGAGGGCAGGGGATTTAAATTCCCCACTCTTTTTACTTATGATAAGGAGGAGGATTTCATTCACGTGACTTTTGCCCATGTATTTAACACTCTTTAATTTCTTTTAGCCGTAGTTACGTCAAAACTAAGGAAGTGAGAGGTCGTTACCAACGAGGAAGAATTTGTTAGAAATGTGTGGCCGGCGGGAGTTGAACCCCGCACCGGCCGGTTCAAAAAAACGCTTATCATCACCACTAGCCCATGTGTGCCATTTGAAATGTTAGTGGCATGGGTATTTTATATTGTTTAATTAGGAGATATGCTTTAAAAATAAAACAAACTCTCCTAACTTAAACACAAACCCCTTAAAATTATTAAATAAAACAAAATAGATAACCCCCCAAACAATGAGAGCCAAGATTCATTAATTTGAAAGGCTATTATAATTTAAGGGAGATTATTAAGGATATTTTGAATATTCCTATGTAAAAATGGAGGGATAAGGTTGTTTTAGTAAATCTTATGGTTTTTCCTCCATATGGAAAACAAAATTGTATTTAAAGGGTGGTATACGGAGGTGTTTAGCTACGTGTGAAATTCATAATTTTTCAAGTGAAACAGGTGCTAGGTGATACAGAGAGGAGTTCTAGGAGATTTTTTGGAGCCATTTTCGTACATCGGAGTATTGTTATGCTGCCGAAGTGCTAGAAGAAATGGTCTTGGTGCATTTTTGTAATTGATTTCTGGAGATTAATCGGATCGGTCGTACTCTATTGGAGCCGACCCAGAGACGTAGTCACGTTTGTGACGAACTCCGTAATCAAACTCTGTTTGCTTCTCTTTCTCTATTCTTTCCTCTCATTTTGTTGGCATCTCTTTGTTATTTCCTATTACCTTAATTATTTCTATGAGTTAATTTTGTTTCGATTAACTTGAATAAATCTTTGTAAAAGTTAAGCATTCAATTCTGCAATTTAGTCTAGATCCTAATCAGATCAAGTGGTATCAGAGCTCAGTTGACTATTATTGCAGTTGTTTTCTTGAATGCTAACGAGATCCAGGATTCAAAAGGGCGAAGGCAAGCTTGAAGACTTTAATCCTGAGATCGGGAAGCGAAGAAGTTTTCTGAAGATGTCTGTGTCTGGAATGGAGGTTCCTTAAGAAATCACTGAGCAGGAATTTCGAAGAGCATTCCTCGAGATGAAGGCTAAGGTGGACATTCTTTTCCAAGAAAGACAAGAACAGAAGGATTGTGAAGGAGGTTCGTTGAAGAAAGATGTTCGTGAAGACAAGAAAGAGAAACAACATGGAGATGGTGGCAAGCAGCCAGATCACCCCTTTTCTTCTTCTCCTCCCTCTTCTCCTTCCCCTTCTTCTCCATCTTCTCCTCATTCTACTTCTTTTAATCCTTTCAAGAATGAGCATAAGCCTAAAATTAAACTGGATGTAAAATTTGACTTGCCTAAGTATTGTGGTGAACTTAATGCTGAAAAATTGGATGATTGGATTCAGCAAGTAGAAGTCTACTGTAGAGTCCAGAACCTATCAGATGATGTTGATAGGATCCAATTAGCTACTCTTTGGTTAGGAGGTACAACTTTAACCTGGTGGGAGAGTAAGACTAAGGTAGAAGTTTCACAACATGGTAGAGTCAGTTTAACTTGGGCAGAATTTATTAATGCTCTTAAAAAGCAATTCTATCCCTTAGGCCATATGCAACAGTTAATGATGGACTGACAAATGTTTAGGCAAGAGAAGGGTCAATCTGTCCAGGATTACACCCATGAATTTAGAAAAAGGGCTATTGCTTTGAATGTTCCTTTGTACACCCAGGACACTTTGTTGAAGTACATAGGAGGTTTGCATTCCTACCTTAGGCATTCTATTTTGGTTTTGGATCCTAACAACTTGGATAAAGTTTGTGTCCAAGCTACACACTTAGAGTCAAGGGGTAAAGGATCTTTTATTGATAAGTTTGATAATGATGTAAAGAAATCTTCTAAGGTTGCAGAGACAGGGAAAGGAAAGAAGACAGCTACAGTTAAGAAGGATGATAAGTTTACTTGCTCTCATTGTGACAAGAAGGGTCATGATGAAGAACATTGTTGGCAGTTGCATCCTGAACTGAGGCCTAAGTGGGCTCAGAAACATAATTAGAAACAAAAAGGTAAGGAGAAAGCTGCAAATGTTGTTATGGATCTTGGTTCAGATTCAGATGATGAGACTAAGATAACAGCTATGGGTGTAAAAAGTAAAGCTCCTATTTCTGGTGTTTTTGTTGCTAGTTGTGCTCCTACTTCTACAGTTAATGATTTCTCTGAAGATAAGAAAAGGAATGAGTTGTTTCATTTAAGGGTTGTTGCTAAACAAACTAAAATAGATGCACTCATAGATAGTGGTTCTCAAGTTAACTTAATTTTTGAAAGTGTTGTAAGAAACTTGGGATTAAAAACTACACAGCATAAGAAACCTTATCCACTAGGCTGGATTTGTGAAAATGATAAGTTGCAAGTAACAAGACAATGCACCTTAAGATTCACAATCACTAGTAAGTTTGTGGATGAAGTACAGTTTGATGTGGTTCCACTGGATATCTGTGGGATAGTGCTTGGTAGCCCTTATTTATATGACAGGAAAGCTATTTTCTACAGGGAAAAGAATCATTATCACTTGTTTAAAGATGGCATTCAGTATATTGTACATTCTCACAGGATTAAGACTGATTGTTCTTTTGCAAACATAGGGCAGTTAAAGAGGGTAATTAATGCAAGTAAAGAGTTAACTCTTATGTCTATCAGTACAAGTGGTTCTAAACTTGAACTTGGAGTAGCTAACCAGGGTCAGATGTTGCAGGATGCACCCGCAGTACAGCATGAGGGAATGATGATTGAAAGCTTTGATGGTTCCTTGGGTAAAAATGCTCCTGTTGTAAAGGATCGTTATCTTGTTGATTTGTTCTCTTTGATTTCTGCATTATTGTTCATCTTGATGCTAGTCAATTTTTGTTGGTTAGTGGCTATGACAGTCGATGTAGAAGCTTATGGAAGTGATAGAATAATGTTTATGTTCAACAATGTTATTGCAGTCTTCATTGTGCTTGTGAGCCAGGTATGCAAATGTACAGAGGATATAGGACAAGTGGGGAGGCCAAGTCCTCACTTAATGTCAGAGTAAATGTCACTTTTGGAGGTTCAAAAGGTCTTTAGTGGAGAGGCCTGATCCGGTAAATATTTTCATTGAAAAAGGAAGTGTCTCCCATGTCTACCGGCGGATTCAAATTTGTTAGTTGGTTTGTGTTTGTTAACAAAATGTTGTTCAACAATCCATGGGATTCGAACACGTAACCTCCTCTGAAACGGCCGCAACCTGAGCCGTTACACCAAATACAATGCACTCTGCTATGAGTAGTAACCGGTTGCTTTTGATGAGTATGCAGTTTGAATTTGTTAGAAATGTGTGGCCGGCGGGAGTTGAACCCCGCATCGGCCGGTTCTAAAAAAAGCTTATCATCACCGCTAGCCCATGTGTGCCGTTTGAAATGTAAGTGGCACGGGTATTTTATATTGTTTAATTAGGAGATATGCTTTAAAAATAAAACAAACTCTCCTAACTTAAACAAAAACCCCTTAAAATTATTAAATAAAACAAAATAGATAACCCCCCAAACAATGAGAGCTGAGATTCATTAATTTGAAAGGCTATTATAATTTAAGGGAGATTATTAAGGATATTTTGAATATTCCTATGTAAAAATGGAGGGATAAGGTTGTTTTAGTAAATCTTATGGTTTTTCCTCCATATGGAAAACAAAATTGTATTTAAAGGGTGGTATACGGAGGTGTTTAGCTAAGTGTGAAATTCATAATTTTTCAAGTGAAACAGGTGCTAGGTGATACAAAGAGGAGTTCTAGGAGATTTTTTGGAGCCATTTTCGTACATCGGAGTATTGTTATGCTGCCGAAGTGCTAGAAGAAATGGTCTTGGTGCATTTTTGTAATTGATTTCTGGAGATTAATCGGATCGGTCGCACTCTATTGGAGCCAACCTGGACACGTAGTCACGTTTGTGACGAACTTCGTAATCAAACTCTGTTTGCTTCTCTTTCTCTATTCTTCCCTTTTATTCTGTTGGCATCTCTTTGTTATTTCCTATTACCTTAATTATTTCTATGAGTTAATTTTGTTCCGATTAACTTGAATAAATCTTTGTAAAAGTTAAACATTTAATTCTGCAATTTAGTCTAGATCCTAATCAGATCAACTGGGATGGGTGACCTCTGGGGATGGACCAATGCTTCACCCCTGTGAGCATCACTTGGATGCAATGAGTGCTAAGTGTACCATTCATTATCATAAGAGATGGGTTCTTGTGAACCACTACTCATGGATAATGGATCAATGAGTTTGACTCGAAAAATAGACTGTTGAATCCTGATAGCAATATCATAAAATGAGATTCATTTAATCATTTTGCATTGACGCGTACCTAGTAAAACCCTCAATACGCTCTACAGGTAATCCTTGATCATAAAGATGGAAACCCTAACAGCTGGTGCCTATCTTGGAGGAGGACATCAAGATTTATTAAGTTGCCTTTTTGGCTGGGTGCTCGTGATTTGTTTGACAAAAAAGCCTCAAAGAAATGTGGTCTCATGGGACGCTTTAATTGAAGGATACACAGTCATGGATTTGTTTAAAGGCTTTAGAAACTTTCAAGCAAATGCAATTAACATATGTAAACCAAAGTTTCTAGTCTTTGCCAGCGTCCACTCTGTCTGCGCCAAAATGGGAGCTTGGAATAGGGTAAGGACATCGATCATAGCATAAAGGATGGACGGATCTGGTAGACATGTATGCAAAATGCAGAAGCATGAACAGGGCATGTAAACTATCACACAGGAAAAATGTGAAAACATACACAAGGCCTGTGAATTGTTTGACAGCAAAAACTGGAAGCATAGACAAGGTGCGTGAACTATTTGACAGTTATTTTAATTTTAATAAACATATTCTAAAGCCATCATGAAAACCTTATTCTCAGACGACAGTACGCTAAATTGGAGAAGTGAAAGGTCAATACCAGTAAGGAAGACTTTAGAGGAGCGAAAATCATCTCCCCGTTGTAACAGCTACAGTAATGTTCCCCTCTGCCCAGGTGCATATGAAAGCAAAATGAGCAAAGGCCAGGCATGCAAACTATTGACAAATCATCCAAAGAGATGCGGTTTTCTGAAAGCTTGTCAGCTTTATGCTTGTAGTAAACATGAGCTTTCGCCTCATCTCTTTTTCGGTGTAAGAGCCTTTGCATTCAGCAAGACTTGATCTCTGGTGGGCTCATTTAGAACCTTTCAACTTCACCAGTAGACCAAGGGTCCATTGGCTAGTGTAACATTTTTCAATTATATCAGTTTTGAGAAATTATAATATATATATTATATCCATCCAAGAATTTGTACATAATGCATTTAAAAATCATTCTTACTATAGATGTGGATGCTAGTTTTCATGGTATTAAATAAGACAATATGAATAATAGTTATTCTAAAAATCCAATAACCAATATTGTCATCATTCTAATTAAAAGTTTTCATATAAAGAATGTAGATGAAATGCTTAATTTCTAGTCTAACCTTTCTATCCTATTTTTATATTGTTTTAGTAATAATGATATATTATAATATTTATTTTACTTTATTAATAATTTTCGGATGAAATAAAAAAACTTATTTTGTTTTTATTAGTTTTATAATTTGTCAAAGTCATATTAACCCGAATAAAATCTGGAATTTTATGAAGAGATTGATTCAAAGAAAGAGTAATTAAATAAAAATTATTTGAAACACATTCTTTCACAAATACCAATATACAATATAATCGAATAATTATCACAAAATAAAAATTTAATTGTCATAGGTTGATTCATTCTTTTTCAATAAATCAAATATTGATAACATTCCCTCATAAACTTAAATTAATATGCTCACCTAGTTAAATAATTACTAAAACTATTATAGAGAGGAAAGGTATTTATTCATTTAATTATTACTTTATCCCCAATTAACTAGTCACCTTGTAATCAATTAATTTAATTAATTTGATTAGTCAAGGCTAGTTATAATATTACTTTATCACATAATTTCAAAAGCAAATTTAACAATATAATAATGAACACAAAAAGACAACTCAATTGGCCAAATGAACTTACTCAAGATCCAAGACAGTCAAAACAGAGGAACACTACAGTACGGAATATCAAATTATTCTCCACCTTTTGGTCTAGATATTTTAATTATTTCTTCATTATATTCTAACATAAGTTAAAAAATTAAGAGTGTAATTTTATTCAAAATAGGGCTTAAGTTCTAGTTGTAGGCTTTAGCACTATCTTCTTTGTATTTTACATACTTGAACTATTTTATAATTTTTCTACTATTTTATAATTTCTCTACTTGTCATTGCTAGTAGTTTTTGAATTTATTTAGTCTCACTTTCTTAGATTTAAAACTCATGCAATTTTCCATGTTCTCCTTATACCTCAACACTTTAATAGTATTCACCCTTTTCATGGGAAAAATCATAATATACATAATATTCTTTATAGTATTAAGATTATATATTGATGTTGAAGGTGACTCCCACATCTGTGTCAACTCAAGTTGTAATAAAAAACTTACTAGCTACAAACTATTGAACATAGTTGAATCTATACATAATATCTTAGATAGTATGAACAATGTTACTATTCAACATTTCTAAAGAGAGATTGTTCAACTATCCAATTTTGGATACCAATCAGATACAAAAAATAATATTGAACAATAATCTTCCCTTGGTAAATCTCCACTTCAACTTATATACAATTACGATTTATAAATTCCCAGTAGAGATGCCTATGATATTACTATTTTTTTCAATGATTAAATAGTCCATGTCACTCTATAAGATTGCCTCATTTTGGTGGAATCCAACTAATTCATAATTCATATTCACTCACTTTCTTCATGCATGAAAAAAATTCTCAAAATTAAAAATAGTTGTATTATTGGAATTATATATGTGCCTATGATACCAATGATCTCAGCATTTAGTTGTGCCAAGTCTTTCTAATCTAAACAAAAAAAAGTCAAAAATGTCATCCGCTTCGTCATTGATCCAAAATCCATCCAAGGTAGTCATTTTTTATGATCACACCCTTTCGGAACATTTTTTAATAATTTTTTTTTGGTCTCTAACCAAAAAGGTTCAGTTAAACAAGTTGGTTGTGTGCTAGTTTATCCACATCTACAAAGGGAAGTAGTGCTATTCATTTTCAATTTCAACAAGCATCCACCAAAGGGTTCCTTAGGTGGTGTAATTTACATTCAAGTGGCCCTAAGGAATGAAGATATTAAGGTCATTACTCTATTTGAGGATGGGCTTGCTCACAATAATATGGAGACTATGTTTTTCATTGGCCATCACAAATTTGTACTCTCCCCTTTGCAGGTAGTGAGAGCGATTGAACTCACAAATGACATCAAGTTTGTTATATACAAGTTGCTAAAGAAATAGGTTGGGATCTTAGCATCCCTCTATGAATCATGTAATTTTTTTTATTAATATATATGATATTCATCCTCTTTGTAGAAATTTTTTAAGACCTAATACAATAGTGTTCATCTCTTCATAATTTTTAGATATTTATTTGCTCATATTTCTAAATAGCAAGCTTCTATGAAATAAAATATATTGATCACATACCTTAGATTTCTTTAGAATATTATTATGAGAAACATTGATTTACGTATATACATATACATATATATGTATGTGTCACATCCTCATAAAAAGGTCATCTCACAAGGAGCTCATTTGGTCAATAAAATAAAATAATATAACATAATTGATGAAGCCCAAGACCAACAAGGATACACTATATTATTGGAGATAACCCCTTTAAAATGAGAGGATGTAGGGAGAAAAAGGGGCCACACCATTAATACAACATGGTATTCATTCCCTTGGGTTGTTAGGTGTGCAAGTCACATGGAAAAAATTGGCACCCAATAGCCTTTAAACCCCATGGCCCCTCCATAATTTGGGGATTCGAGCTTCATTTTGGAGGAGAAAATATAGAGAAACATGTGGGGAGAATTCAACAAGAAGGAAGAAGGAAAATGAGAGAAAGAAAGAGATGAATGGAGAGTATGTTGTGAGAGAAATAGATGATAGAGATGTGTGAGGGAAAAAGAAGAGGAGGTTAGAGAGAAGGCACATCCAAGCTAGATGAAACCCCTCAAAGAAACATGGTATCATGGAACACTTTAAAGATTGTAGGTAATAATGAAATGAATTTGTTGCAAGGTCATTAGAAAATTTCAAGATAACTCAATGGATGTAGATAGATGTGATTATTTTTGCATGTTGAGGGAAAGAGGATAATGGCATGGAAAGGAGATGGTGTAATTGGTGCACCAAAGAGGTATATTATCTTCTATAGGCCTAAATTTTGTGAATTTGGTGTATAACAACATAAATGATGTATAATTATGACCTTATATTCATCCATAACTTATTGGATGATGAGGATTGGATATGGGTATATTCATTATCCATTGAGTTTGTATTTTGTAAACCTCTTTCTTTTTCATAGAATAAGAGGGTTATTTTTTCATGTGTAGCAACGAATTCACTTGCATATCTATTATAGATATTTGTATCTTTAAAATGGAATTGTGGTTGTGTAGCATATATATTCTAAGTAAACCAAAGGATTCTTTGGTAACTAGTATAATTTTGATATTCAAAATTGATACTCTGCATTAAGGAAAGGAGGGTTATTAGGGTTATTGATTTGGGTTTTTACATACCCTATGCTTAAAGGAGATTAAAAGGGGTGATGAGGATCTTAACTTGAATAGTGTTTTTTTAATATAATATGTCATGAAATAATTATTATTGCCTATATCATAATTGACATCTCTTTTATGATGATTGTTCCTAATAAGCACAAGCATCATATGTGTAGAGGCATTTGATAACTAAACCAATTGTTTCAACACAATTGTTTTTTCCAAAGAAAATAGGCTGAAATACAAGGTTTTTAAAACTACTTAAATTATAAATATTTCAAGAAAGCTAAATTTGTATGTGGTTAGGTAAAAACCCATTCTCAATAGAATTTTAGTATAGTTACCAAGTATGGAAGAGACAAGATGTAGTAACAAGGCACCTAAGATACATTCATATTTGAGAATATATGAACTTATAACAATATACTAGTGGATCCATTAATAAATATAGATTCGTAAGACACTTTTGTGTATATCACTCTAGGTTTGGGAGTATAGGCTTTATATAGTTACATGATGATTATAGACTTCTTAAGTATAAGAATCTTAATATTTGGACTATCAAGTGAACTAAGGGAAGGGTAATATAATTGTACCAGATTGTTGCATTGTGAAGACATCTTGATTGGTATCTTGTTATTTGATGTAACTAGATTTATTTAATTTTGAATATGTTGTCATGCATAAATTTTGTGGATGGATGTGATTTTAGCAATGTTAGTAACTATTTGTATGAAATTGGGTAACAATGAAACTTGACCTGTATTTGATAAGATTGAACATGAAATGGGTATTAATGTAATTTGAGCTATATGTATACACACACACACAAACACACACAAAACCATATATCTTATTACCCTCAACATAGGATGATATAATAATTATCATATATGTTGCATTAATAGATGTAGCATTTTATCCCTTGTGGGAAATTCTAAAATGGTCGTGTTCTCCTATTGGAGTATATGTGACTAATTATCTTGCAAATTTGGGAATAATAATAATTATAATGTTCATCTTAGCATGAGAGATTAGACATATTTTTGTAAGACTATTATACCTTGAAACTTATTATAGTGTTTCCTCCCTAGTAGAAAGGTGTAGAGGTATTATAAATAACTAGTTGACCCCTTACTTATCCTAACTTGTGCATGTAAGGAATAAATATTGCATGAATGCATCTTTACTTAGATATAGCTTGGGTTTAATTTAATTGCATTGGGTTAAACGTTGACATTATATTGATTAAACTATGCATGATTAGCCATCAACTGGTGTCTAATAGGAAAATTATGATGCGTGTAAAATTAAACACGGAATGGATTGTTATTAACTTTACAACTATTTTTCATTAAACCCTATCAAGTAGGACATAATCATGATATATGGTGGGTATTGAGCTATACCATACAATAAATAAAATCATAAGGTAAAGATTTATTATTCTTTTTTAGGGTAAAGCTTCATATGATGACTTAACGATTATAGTGTTTTCATCTTTCTTGAGTATGATTTCGGTTTTAATATGGGATGAACTATGGGTAGGTATTAGCCAACCATTTTTTATGCTTTAGTCATTCAATGTGTATGTGTTAGTCACTCATTGTGTGAACGTCCTTGGATTTTGTGCATATTAATACTAATGCCCTTACCAATGATGGTATCAATCAACATGGGTTGCTTTATTTTTGGCATAGCTTGTGATGGATTATGAAAATAATGGGACCCATGATGTATTATGGTATACAACAACATTCCTTTTCCAAGTGAGATCTACTTATAGGCTTATGTGCCTGTGAATCAAGTAATGATATGATGAGTGTAATAAGTTGTATCTATTCCCACCTTACCAATTTTTCTTTATGTGAGCACATGAAGTATTGTATGGATTTTTCACAGTAAATATATGTGATGTATGTGTATGATCTAGTCACTATTATACTTGTGATGTGTGTATGATCCAATCACTATTGTATTTGTGATGTGTGTATGAGCTAGTCATTGTTGTACTTGTGATGTATGTAAGAGCTACTCACTATTGTACTTGTGATGTGTATGAGCTAGTAACCTTATGTACATGTGATGTATTCTTGAGATTATCAATGTGTGTATGATCTTGGTATTACAAAATGATATGACCCTTGTGTGTATTTGTGTGGCCATACACTAAGGATTGGTATTAATTGGGATGCAACCAACACTCGATGGAAAATTTGATATAATTATATTATAATTAAACTAATTTGATAGATCATGCTTATTGAATATTCATGGTTAAAATGTGAGATCAAATATCTCATCTATGAGGAGAGAAAGAAACCCCCTAACATTAGTTTTTCCCCCTACCCCTATAGTGTGTATAGTGGTATAAGTAGCTAGCTTGTACCTACCTTAACTCTTAATTAAGCCATATTATCCTTATTATAAGGCTTGTATAGGGTTATCTAGGTCAAACTAAGTGATATATTAGGAATAAGTATATATAGGAGGTATAGGTACGCTATTATCATCATTTTGAGCATCGAGTTCTTATTGAAGAATATTGGATGAATCCCCCTCAAAATGGATAAGGAGGTTGACTCCTTGAAGTGGAATATTATTATCAATTGTTTTTAGCATATTCCTATTATATTCTTCTATTGTGCAAGTTATTTCATAAAAAAGTGGTATCAAAGCATGATCTTGGCATTGTGACAAGGCATTTTTTTCAATTTTGGAGGTCAGTTTGTGAAACATATATCTCCCATTTTTTTAAATAAAAGAGGGGTTAAAATTTATTCAAACAAGAAGAAATACAAAGCAAGGGCATCAAAAATCCCTATCAAGTTCCACTAATTGATCTAACTGTTGAAACAAACCCAAAGGTAATTGACCCTTATCCACAATAATCCAGTTTTGCATTTGATCATAAGCCCATTTGGGCAAACAATCTGCCACACCATTCCACTCCCTAGGGATATGTGTGAAAGTAACAAAATCCAAAGAAGCACACAAACTAAGGATTTGCTTAACAACCAAAACTAACTGCCAACTAACAACCTTAGAATGTTGTTGGGTCAACAAATGCACCACCACCTACAAATTAGACTCACAAATGAGCCTACTCCATCCAAGAGCACAAGTATGCTCCACAATATATAAAATAGCAAGAGCCTCCATAAAATTATTAGTATCATGACCTTTATAAATAAATAAAATAAAATGAACAATCCCCAAGCTATCTCTACAAACTTCGCTAATTCCAGTAGAACCAGGGTTTCCCTGAGAAGACCCGTCCATGTTGATTTTTAGAATGCCCTGTGGTGGAGGACTCCACCTCCCCGCCTTATTTATCTTCCAAAGAGGGTTTTTGCATCTATTTCTCATGAGTTGGCCATGTGGAGGAGGAATATGGAGACGGTCATAGCAAATAATATCACCAGGTTCCACAACCTCCGTCAAGTCACAATTTTTTGAAATAGTTTCTCTCAAAGAGTGGAGAATTTTTGACAAGTGGTGGGCCCCCAACAACACATCTTGAAAGATCTAACGATTCCTCTCCAACCAAATATGCCAAATAATAAAAGAATGGCCAAGAGTCCAAGCAACTTGAAGAAAAGAGGTATTGACAGGGGCCTTGCCCCATTGAATAAAAACTCAGCAAGAGAAGAGACATGCCAATTGTAGAAGTTGAGAAAGCCAACTTCATAGACCCCAAATATCACCTGCATGCAAATACCTTATCACAGAAGAAGACATTGGAGACAAAAAGAAAAGGTGCTCTGAAAGCTGAAAAGATGTATTAATCAGAGAGTGTAAAATTACAATGATCAATCCTTAAGAAAGGAGAATGTGCAAAACCTAAAAGAAACCCTAATAGTTAAACATTTAATAATTAATATAATTATTATGTCACAATATGCAAACTAAAGGTGAAATCTTAAGAGAGGAATAAAGGCAACTTAATTAACATAATTAAGTTAAAACCTTTACTCTAACAGCCCCCTTTAAGATGAGCAAGAGTGCAGCTACAAACATGTGCAAAAAAGAAAAGGTAACTACAATGCATGAAAGGAAACATGGGTCCCGACAACTAGGCCTGATCAGGTACCCATTTACAAAAGCAATGCAAACTAAATGAAATGGGGTAAAGGAGAAAACCCATTGGGAACAAAACTCCTCCCCAAATTAGAATGCAAAGAAAGGAATATGATGTACTAATGAAAGAAGGATAGGAGGTGGATTACATGATACCCCCCATAGACAACTTTTATCATATAAGTACATGTACAATGGTCTTCATAGGAGAGATAAAAAGAGAGAAGAAGGCCCCCCCACAATGAAGAAACTCCTGTCACAATGGTAGATGCCTGATGTAGAATCCAAAAAGAGATCCTAAAGTGGCAAATGATATTCCTCCCCTTGGGAAGAAACGGATCCAAATGACGATGTCGAAGAAACCCTATGAAGAGTGATGAACCAATCTATCTCAGGATGTGTGCCATGATAGGATGTTGAAGAATCTCTCTATCTGAACTGAAATAAATGATGTCAAATCCAAACTGATGTGGAGAATCCTAAAATGCAACCTTTGAATGCACTGATAATGGTGGGCATATAGTGATAACCTGACTGTCAAGGTAGAGGAGATGAATGTCCTCATAAGAATCCTCCAAATCTACAATATAGGACTCCACAAACAAGAAAGATATGTCTGCAACATAGGAGTCCAAAGTAGCTATGTCTAGAAGATGTATGATTCCTTGCTGCACTGAATCAGAAACAACAGGAGATGTTGATGAAGTCTCAGTCTGAAGAGTAGGAACTATGAGACAAGCCTCTGATCCATCAAAATATGTAAGGGTGTCTAAATACGCAAGCTCCTCTAAAGTATCATGATCAAAGGGTGTATTCTCTCTCCAAGCAATGGGTAAGAGACAATCTGAAGCAGGATCCTCTGGGAATGGAGAGAGATTAGGGTCTCCATAGATCTCCCAAAGACGTGTCCAAAGTGGGTGAGAATAATCAATGTTCGATATAGCCAACATAGTGTCATGATCAACACTAGACAATATAATTCCTACTATGTGATTTCTAATGATATCCCATGCTAATTTTCCCTCTAAAGTTGTTGGTTCAGGTATGAGATCATACAGATAAGGCAAAAGATTAAGCCACCTACAATGTGTAAGTATACCCTTTGCCCATGACTCATAATTATCCCGTTCCAGAACTACAACTGAAGGGTGAGTAGAAAAACCCATGATAACTCTTCAATGAAAAAAACTGAGAAATCTGACCTTACTTCATTGAGATCAAATTAATATAACCCATCCCACGCAAACAAAACCCATGTAGGTGCCAGAACATCCAAGTAATTGAGCAAAGTGTAAAAACACATAAAGCTGAATAAAATTTACTTGGTAAATTATCTGATCAAATAGACTATAGATCTAGAAAGAAATCTGCAACACCTTTCCAATGCCTATTCGTTTGCACAAAACGGAGCACAGACGCAAAAGATACGCCCCCGGGAGTGAAAAACTCAAGTTCTGACTTTGACTGGAAAAAACGACTTGAAAATGGAAAAATCAGAAGAAATAACCAGCACCACTGGAACGGTGCTAGAACCATCTTTCCGGTGATATCTCGTTTTTGCAAAACGGAGATCGTATGCAAAAAATACACTCGATTTCGTGAAAACAGCTCCAAAAAATGGTTTGAGGGTTAAGCCTAGCGGTTAGGCTAACCGCTAGCATTAACCGCTACCGGCTAGCGGCTAACTGACGGTGGAACCCATTGATTCTATGATTTTTAAAAATAAATTCTCAGATTGTGTGTCGTACCAAGCCGTACGACCCAGAAATGAAAAAAATTTGCCTCTTGGAGTCACTATCTCCGATTTCACAGTCGATTTAGGGGTTTTTGGGCACTCTAAACGTGATGGAAATGTCTATTTGGCCCAGAAATGCACAGAAAAATCACCTACCCCCAGATGCACAAAAAATCAGCCTAGCTTGAAACCCTTGCAAAGAAAAAGATGTTGTGAGAGAATATCTTCAAATCATGAATAGGCAGCCAGGTCTAGAGCTCTGATACCATGTAGAAGTTGAGAAAGCCAACTTCATAAACCTCGAAGATCACCTACATGAAAATAGCCTATCACAAAAGAAGAAATTGGAGACAAAAAGGAAAGGTGCTCTGAAAGCTGAAAAGATGTATTAATCAGAGAGTGTAAAATTACAATGATCAATCCTTAAGAAAGGAGAATGTGCAAAACCTAAAAGAAACCCTAATAGGTAAACATTTAATAATTAATATAATTATTAAATGTCACAATATGCAAACTAAAGGTGAAATCTTAAGAGAGGAATAAAGGCAACTTAATTAACATAATTAAGTTAAAACCTTTACTCTAACACCAACAAGCTTGATTCCACACATCCCACCATACATGCCAAATATGTCTAGTGAAGGAAAACTAGAAAAAGAAATGAGACACTCTCTTCACTATCTCTACACAACACACACATCGAGGGGCCCTGAAAACCATGCTTGCATAAATTATCCCAAGTAAGACACCGGTTGTCAAGAAAACACCTGTAGATAGGAAGAGCTTTAATAATTGACTTTAAAAGAGTCAACCGAGCATCAGTTCATAACCAATGGTGAGTCCAATGGTTAACCTTCTGACGCAACTTGTCAAGAATTTTTTTCCAAGAGGACCTAGGATGTCTACCAATAGTAAGAGGAATGCCCAAATAGACAAAGGGAAGGGACCCAATATGAAACTGAAGAATATCAACAATACGTCTCTGAATAGCTTGAGGAGTATTAAAGAAGAAAATGGAGGATTTATGCTCATTAACTTTTTGACTTGAAGCAACAAGGTAAATATCCAAGGCTTGCCTAAAAGATTTAGCTTCTTGAAGATGAGCCAACCCCATAAAATTAGTGTCATCCAAAAATTGGAGATGAGAGAGTTGTGGCAAACCATTGCCCCATTTCCACCCATGAATCAAGCCCAGAGAAACGTGAAACTTTATAAAATGGCTCAGACCCTCAACCATAATAATAAATAGGTAGGGGGAAATAGGATCCCCTTGGTGAAGGCCTCTGGAAGCACCAAAAGGCTCTGAAGGTTCACCATTCACAATAACTGAGAAAGATGAAGAAGTAACACAACTCATATTCCAACTCACCCATTTAGGACTAAAACGAAAAGCTAAGAGAATTTTTTGAAGAAAACTCCATTTGACTCTGTCATAAGCCTTGGCCATATCTAATTTGATGAACATAGATTTCTCCTTAGAATTTTTCATATAGTGGATAACATCGAAAGCCACCACCACCCCAATCCAAAATTTGTTTGCTAGCCACAAAACCCCCTTGTTCCTTAGAGATCATAGTAGGAAGACAAGTTTTGAGCCTCTTTGCAATCAATTTAGTGATAATATTATACACCACATTACAAAGAGCAATATGACAAAAACATTTCAGCTTATCAGCACCTTCCCTTTTGGGAATAAGAACCAAGAAGGTAGAATTCAAGGCTCGAAGCATCTGCTTACTTTGAAGAGATTATGGAACAACCTCCAACATATCTAAATTAATAATATCCCAAAACTTCTAAAAAAAATCAACAGGGAAACCATCTAGACCTGAAGCTTTACCTTTGCTCATCCCAAACACAACCTCCTCAAGCTCAATCAGTGAAATTGAATGAATGAGAGAATCATTCATCACTTTGGTGATCAGAGAGGGAATACAAGAAAGGATCAAATTCTCCTCCACAGTAGGAGGAGGGGAATCTTCAGCAAAAAGAGTAGAGTAAAATTGATGAGCCTCACGAGACATAGCCAACAGAGAAGAAATTTGAAGCCCAACAAAAGTAACCAGAGAAGAAATTGACCCCTTATTTTGACGAGCCTAAACAGAATGATGAAAGAAAGTAGTATTCCTATTCCCTTCCTGGAGCCAATCAATACGAGCCTTTTATTTCCAAAAAATCTCCTCATGAAGCTCCCACTCTTTCACAATTCACATGGATTGGGACTCAGCTCTACCAAGAGCATCCGAGAATCCATTATCCCAAATTTGGTGAGTAATCATAACAAGTCAGTCCAAAGCGTCCCTCTTGTTGGCCTTAAGGTTACTAAAACATATCGTATTCCATCTCTTAAGGTGATATTTGACATATTGAAGTTTCTTCACAAAGAAATACATAACAGTGCCATAAGCAGGGCCTCTCCACCACTTAGCCACTAAGTCATGCAGTGAAGATTCCCAAAGCCATATAAGATGAAATTTGAAAGGAGGATTCTTTGGAGCAGAAAAAGAAGAAGCGAAAAATTTAATAGGAAAATGATTAGAACCTCTCAAATCAAGAATTTCAGAATTAGTAACCAAGCCACCACCAACCCAAAAATAAGAAACAAGAAACCTATCCAACCGCTCTGAGATCGCTTCCTCTCCACTCTGTCTATTATTTCAAGTGAAAATCCCATTAGAGGGCTTAACATCCACTAAATCAAGAGAGTCCATCTAAGATCGAAAAATATTAGAAGCAGGACCTAACTTAGGCAACCCTCCTCTTTTCTCCTCCAAACTCAACACAAAATTAAAATCACCACCTAAGATCCGAGGAAGATAAGGAGCACAAGAACAGACATACCTAATATGAGCCCAAAGCTAGAGTTTACCATTGATGTCAATTAGAGCATAAAAATTAGTAATTAGAATAGTCTCACCAAAATCCAAAGTGGAAGCAATCATGGAGATAGAAGAATGACTAGAAATCCACCAAAGGGGAGTAATCTTGCATGGATTTGAGAAAAGAGCCAAACCTCCAAAATTACCCTGAGATCCAATGCTCTGACATTGACCAAAATTCTAGATATGAGAAGCCTATTGAAGCATGACATTAACATAAACCTTAGTCTCTTGAACACAAAAGATATCCGGCGAATTAACTACCACCAAAAAATGATTAGCCTTATGATGAGAGGTGCTATTCAAATCCCTTACATTCCAGGAGAGAATAATCATGGAGGGTATTGAGAAAATTGAACATCAATGGGTTTAACTACCCCCGATTCAACCAATAAATTTCCAATAACCTTAATCTTCTCAAGATTTGTCTTACGCCCTTTTGAAGAGTTGTTAGAAGGACCTTTCTTAAGGATGTGTTGTTGCAACCCCAAGCCTTGAGAAGAACCCTTGCCCATATTAGAAGCTAAAACCTCCTTAGCCAAATCTTCTAAAACAATATCATCTTGCATAGGATCATTCAAGGTCATCTGCTGAGCTTGCACTCCATGTAAATCCTAACCCGACCTAGGAGCCGACACAACCTCCATACCCACACCAGCAATTGTAGGAGTGATATCTCGTGGAATCCCCTCCTCCAAGGCAATAGTATCTAACACTTCAAATCGGTTAAAGCCTTCATCAATTTGTCAATCCTTCAAAGTCCTCTTCTGACCCCGACCCTTAGCCCTAGTTTTGACTGGCACAAAACCATCCTTATCCTTATTTGAATCGCCCTCCCTCACAGGAGCTTTCCCCTTATCCTATTTACCCATAAGAAGATCTAAAGAAGAAGGGGGATTACAGGGATGAGATTCTTTATGAACCTTAGGGCATTGCCACTGAAGATGGCCATACTCATGATAGATCCAACACTGGAAAGGAAGAGATTCATAATCTAACTGTTGAATCCATGATGAAGAACCAAGACAAATTTCCAACGAATCCGACAGGGGATTATTCAAATCAACCTCCACACAGATTCAGGTGAAATAAATAACCTTCTTGTTAAGTTTTTGTTGGGCTATCAAGGTAGGCTTCCCCAAAAGAGTAGCAATTCGATGTAAAATATCATCTCTCAAAAACTCCAGTGGGAGTCGTGGTAATTGAACCCAAACACGAACCCAAGAACGTAGCTCTTCAGCTGAATTAAAACCCATATGCCAGGTTTTGATAAACTGCCCAACACGATTGTAAAAATATGGACCTCCTTCAAAAACCTGATTGTAATCATCCATATTGGAGTACACAACCAAAAAATAATTGTTAGTGAAAAGCATAATCTCCATATCTCCTTCAATCTACCATGACCACCTAATCCAAGCTTCCAAAGCAGACAAGGGAATACGAACCCTGAGAAACTTGCAAATACGATCATGTCAGATCCAATAGGAAACATCTTCAATCACTAAATTAGGAGAAAGGACCAAAACTAGCTTATCCTAGCTCTAAGGCCAACAGCCATTTGCTTTCATCATTTTTGAACCCTCACTCGCATAATACATCAATGTCCCAAACATATATCTCCCATATTTTGTATAATTTTTGTCTAATTTTTAAAAGGTTTTTGAAGATAATATTCAAGTAGATACAAACATTATTTTAGAGGAATTGAAGTAGAATTGAGTGATTTGTTGTAGAATTAGGATTTTTACCCAATTTATTTGGAAAGTTCATATCTTATGAATCTTGATTAATTTATTCTTAATTTTCAATTGGTTTCTGAAGTGGTAAGAGAGGATACTAAATTAATAATTCCATATTAATTGGAGTATAAATAAGTGATCTTTTTCAAAATTGTGATTTCCAACAAAATTTCTCTCAAGACTGCAAAACACCTAATATTTGGGAGATGTTTTTTAGAAAGTTAAACCTAGGTCATAGTAAGTTATAGAAAAAAATTCAAAATATTTTGACTTTATTTGTGTGATTTATTTCAAAAGTATCTTTCTAGAACTTCTTCACAACAAAAAGTTGCCACAAAAAAGAAAAATAATAAGAAGTAGAACAAGAATAAGAGAAAGAATAAGATCAAGAGCGAGAACAAGAACAAGAGAAAGAGAAAGAGAAATATAAAAAGAGAGAACAAGAATAAAAAAAAGAATAAGAACAAGAGAAGGAGCAAGAAAAAGAAGAAGAGAAAGTAAAAAGGAGATTGATGAAGAAGAAGAAGCAAAAATAGAAAAAGTTAGCATTGAGGACAATGCTTAAATTGTAAAGAAGAGGACAATGTTATTCCCCTACCCCTATAGTCTGTATAGTGCTATGAGTAGACAACTTTTGGTTTTACCTTAGCTCTTAGTTAAGTTATATTATATTATTATATTTTTATTTAGTTATTTAGCTCAACCTAAGGCTTATATGGGCTTATGTAGGTTAGACTAGTATTATGATTATATAGGAGGCATGGGTAGTTTATTAGAATCATGTTGAGTATTGAGTTCTTATTGAAGAATATTGTAGGAATCCCCTTCTAAGTGCCATATTATTATCAATTATCTTCAACATATTCCTATTATATTCATCTATTGTGCAAGTTATTTCACTACATTGGTGTGTGAACTATGAAGCCTCTAATTTCCCAAAGGGGATTTATAGGCAAGTTCATCATGAATAAACCCTCAAGGTTTAGATCTAGGTCGAGGGATGACCCTAACATTAGGAGCTTACCACTTTTTGATGTAATATTTTGAGTGGTGGTGTGGAGTCATTTTCATGGTAGTGGTTGATTAAAATGGTTTTTAAAATAAAATAAAATTAATGATTGAGGAAATTTTTTTATAGTATGTCTACAAAATATCATATATATGTATTGTGGTCAACATTGATTTGTGTATGTGTGTATATATATATATACATATATGTATGCACACACATATAAATACATACATACATATATGTATGCATGTATGTATGTATCTATGTATGTATGTATTTTTTGCAAAATAACATATTTCAAAATAAAATAAATTTTCACATTATATGTTAGATATAACATAAGCCATTTACAATAGTGGTTGCACATTGTGTAACTTAACATTACTACATTTTTTTGTTGGAAATAGGCGTTTTCATTGATGTCAACTCAATATTTGTTGTCATTGATGTCAAATATGTGTGTTGAAGATTGTATATACTCTAGAGATATTTGATGTGTAGAGATATTTGTTGGTACAAGTTAGCAATGCAATATATGAAAGTATGGTGATCATCTTGGTGTCTAAGTATGATGTGGAGGTAAATACACATGTTTTCACATGTTTACAATATTATTATTTTTACATCATTCCTGATTTGTGTGCCACACATGGAGATAAGATGGAGAAGTTTTAATAAGGAATTCACAGTGTATACTCTAAGACAAAGTCATGATATTTTGGTCTGCATCCTTCCACAAAGAAATCTTTTGTCTTGTAGTTTAGAAGATAATATTTTGGAGATGTGAAAATTTTAAATTCAAGAATCCAAGTCATTACACCTTTTGTAGTGAAAATTATAAGTCACAAATTTTTGGTCTAAGCTTTGGCAGAGTAAAGTGTTGATGAAGGATTATTGGAATGCTTTGTTTTCCTCTAGAGTGATAGATGTGGTTGTGTGGAATTGGAAATATGCTTAGAAAAGTGTATGGGTTCATCCATGCAAGTCGCGGATGTTTTGGTGTAAAAAAATGTAATATCCTAAGTTTTGAAGTGCTACAATCTATCTAGGATGCTTTGTTTTCATCATTTCAATATGTTTCTCTTCTTGTTCCAACTCATAATGATTAGATACTTTGGAAAAAAAGGTTGAAGAGATATTGTGCATATACATTGTTCACATCTTGGTCTGCATGATGTTTTTGGTTTCTCCTTGGTGTTGTAAAGATGAACAATTTCCATCTTTGGTAGTGTTGACATTGATTGGGTCAACAATCTTGTTTCCTTCATCTACGGTTGATCCTGATTAATAAATTTTATTTTGGAGGATTTTTTATGATGTATTTGGGGCGTGTTATGTCGTGTGTTGATCCACAACTCATTTTCTCTTCATAAATTCATATGTGTGAAGCCGACCTATGTAGTATCATTTCATTTTATAGGTCATCTTGGAGTTGATCTATTTTGTGTTTTGAGTTGTTGCAGCGGGTATTTATAGAATAAAAAAATTAGTTGTGAAAATATTGTGTGAGATTGGGTAGTATATTGAATATGAAGTGTCTGAAGCTAGTGTGATGAAATAATTGTGCGAAAAAGGGATTGCAACATCAACATATGTTAGATGCTCCTTTTATATAAGTTCATGTTCATGTTCTCATTGTAATTTTTCATGTATCCTACTATCAAGAAGTGAGCCTCTTCAAGAGGTCCTTGTATATTTCCCTAAGGTTGTGTGCCTTAGCCTGCAATTCCAAAGGTAAAGAGCCTTAACACATTGCAATTTTTGTAAGCAATGAGCTTCATACATTGTGAGTTAACTCTCACCTTGGTTTTTCCCTCATTGTGTTTTTGACATAAAAAAATTTGGTGTCCTTGTATGGTGCATATTTTTCATTTCCACTCTTCTTTTTATTTAATTTTATTTGATGTTTAAATATGCAAATGGAATTATTTTAGTATATGTTGATTCAACCCCCTCTTAGCCTTTCAGTGTGTTAAAAAATTGGTATCAGAGCCAAGTGCATTTGAGAAGCCTAACAATTGAGATAGATCTTGCACTTGAACACATGGGATATGTAGCAAAGATCAATGATATGTTTATTCTAGAATCAGATCTAGGGTAAAAGCAATAAGTTGGGTCCACTAAGAGGGGAAGTTTTAGTCAAAAAAAATATCACAGAAAACATGTACACGTTATTAAAAAATGCATGTGTTATGCTTTGGGTACCCGAGCCCAAAAAAATAAGTATGTACTAAAAAATGCGTACACATTTTATAACACGTACAAGTCATTTATTTAAAAAATTAAATTCCTTTTAGAACGTGTACGCGTTTCTAAAAAGTATTTAATTTTTAAATAATCAAGCAAATAAAGAACGCATATGCATTTTGTAATGCCTAAGCCTTTTATAAATTTTGAATCCCCCACCTACATGTTGCCTCAGTTTTAGACTTGGCAAAGGTTTGGCAACCCGAACCTTAGCCTTTGACCGCAACTAAAAAACTAAGGTAGGTTCAAGAGAAATGTCCAACTTTGGCAATATGGCTAATGGACTTTTTTTCCAAATCAATCTATAAAATTAAAACCCATTAGAGAACACGATGTCTAATTTCCCAATAAATAATTTTTTAAAGATTGGATTATTTATGTTATTTTTTAATTAATTTCGAAGGAAACTAGTCCATAAACTTGAAATATCAAACTTTTTTTGTTTTTTTAATAACTTTTTTTTGGTTAATTTTCTTGTAAAAAAAATTATATGGTATCAATCTTCAGAAAATTCTATACACAATGAAAAAAAAATATTCAAAAAATGTTTAGTTTTTAGGTCCAACTATGTTGTCCGTACACATTGGTTTTTAAAAATAACAATTAAGGCCAATAAAAAAATATTCAAAAAAAAAAAAATACAAAAACTATCCTTATCAATTTTCATGTTGTTAACTATCTTTCCCCAAAATAAATTAGCAAAATACATTTATTTGGGTCAAAAAGTGGTGTTCATACACGTGTATGGTATGGTAAAAAAAAATGACTTTTAAAAAGTGGTTTTTATACATCCCTATCAAAATTCAATTTCTATCATCTAGGTATTTGCATAAATTACATATTTAGAAACTAGATTCAAAATTTAAAATTTCATAGTACTGAATTTTTTTAAGAATCATTGTGTAAGTGCCTCAAATTTTCAGTCCAAGTGACAAATTTTGAAAAACAGAAAAAACACTTCCACTTTTTGAGTTTTTTGTGGATTGGGAAATAAGGGTCGGACATCTCAGAAAGGGCATTCAAGATCAACAATTCCTTCAGTAACTTTATTTCATTTAGATTGCCTCAAAGACATGTACTACTATGCCACAAAGTGGAATCAAACATAGTTCATTTCCCACATTGACCCTTAGAGAAAAGTTAAAGCTAATTAAACTAGTTCCAAACAACACCATTAAACAAATTCAATCAAGAAGAACCACTAAACATGAAAGATGGAACAAAAGATATGAACACATAGATTTACGTGGGGAAAACCCTTTCCGGTAAAAAACCCCACACTCCAAAAGCCCAGATCACCATTGTATTATTTAGCAACAAAACATTTACAAATACAATTACAAGATCTAAGCCTTTATAGGAAATTTACATATTGTTCCATCTGGAGAGAATCTAACAACATAACCCTTTTCTATTTCCCTCTTAGATTATAATTATACAATAGTATCTCTATCGTACTATTACAATGCTACAACAACATACAGTAATGAATTACCATTCAACCATCTCAGACGTCTTTTAAATCTCCATCAAACTTTGTCCATTTGGTTACTAGCAGTTCAACCATTCTCCCTTTCACACTCGCAAGATATTCATTATCCCACATGCACCGAGTAGATGAACCAATTCGAATTTAAATACAACCGCCCACAAAATACTATGTGTCGACACGTTGACCTTTTGTCTCTGAGCTAACATTGCCACCAATTCACCTTGACTCTTCATTTTTATCAGCTCATCAGAGTGTTAGAGCTATCAAAGTATCAGAGGGTTAGGTGCCGAGCAAAAATTGCTAGACTTTCCACTCAAACCCCCGACATCTCCAATATGTCGATACTCAACTGTTAAACCAAAGCACCATCGAAGCTATTGGAGGTCAGGGATGTCAGATACTTTGCAACATTTAAAAAATTTCAACGAAAAAACTTCAATCGTCGATCCACCCGACTATAGATCGTCGATATTCCAAACCAGACTAAGTAACAAGTCTAAAGCTTGACCAACTTAACCAGTGACCGCCGACATGTCAATGCCTGATCGCCAATACAGGCCAATAATTTGAGACACTACTTCTCAACATTCTCTCACTTGACAAAGAACTTACTGGCCCTCCAAACAAAGATTGAAGTCCCTATCTCCAAGACATATGCAACAACATTCAAAATGTTCACCATCTCTGGGAATTTTTCCAACCATCCTCCAAAGGAAAGAAACTCACCATGGTGTATACGCACCAGTCTAAAAGTTAACCATCTCCAAATGCAACTTATAGCAATGATTATAGCTCACTGACATCACTCCACTGTGCTTACAACTTGTATAGAAGCACCAACTTCAAAGACCCAACAAGAACATAATCGTGAAGCCATTCTGCAGAAACAAGATAGAACATCAGCTAGAACAACAACTAGAAAATTGACTGCTCCCATCCAACTAATCAACCCATGTGACTGAAAAAATAGCACCCATATCACATGCTATGCATCCAATCTCACATACCTTCAAGGTATCCTCATTAGTAAACTCATGCCATCTTCATAGCCAACCCAACAACTACAAAAGAAATCTCCATGCACCAACCAGTCAAAAAAGACAAAGCACAACCATAAACTCCCACTACATGGGTAATTCCAAATCTAAAAGATCAAATGCATAAAAAATCTACCAATGAAAAAACATAGAAAGTGTAACCATGTAGTACTAAGGAAACATACACAAAGATCTGCAAAACTTGTAACCAACTGCTACAAGAAACATCTCTCTAAACATTCTTCCATTGCTCTCCCATGTTCTTCATATCTGACAGCAGAAAGAGACACAAGAACCTCCATGTCATCACCCAAGTGACAACACATGACCACAAACTAGTGATCACCATGGCTTGACATAGAAATATCACATGTAAAGTCATATGAGTTCAAACATAGGAGAAGAAGAACTAGACTAAAGAGAAAAAATTGCAAATCATAAACATGTAGCATCCTCCTACATACACCTCTAAATGCTAGTCGTGTCAAGTAATATTTCCTTCACAACCCCAAGAGAAAATCTATAAAATCCAAACCCATTCAACCTCAAGATATCAAACACAACATATAGATGTAAGCCTCTCAAAGAAGATCAAACTACTCTGTTTTCCATCTCAAGAAAATATACCCATAAAGCATCTCCTAACTTTTCTTATCAATGGAAGATATCATAAACTCAAACTCACAAGGAGATAACCATGTTCTCCATCTTTCACTAAGAATCCTCCAGAACCATTAAATAGCAGTTCAAGATCCATATCATGAAAGAAAGCATAGAACACATTTGAAAGATATAATGGGAAAATACCTCTCAAATAGACTTCACTGCCAAGTAGACCAAGATTGGGGAATGAGAATGCTCCTCCAAGATATACAAGCCACCATGACACATCCAAGAGCAATCTCCTCATTGGTCTCTATTGAACTCATGTCCAACCAAGGTGTAGACTTCTCAAACATTCTGCTGAAATATTCATCAAGAGTAACCATCAACAACACTTCTCTCATAAGATAAATACAGTCTCACCTTATTCTCCATGTATCCATGAGCATCTGCAATCGATCATCTCATGTTGAACTCCAAATGCATCATTGCACTATGATGAATTTCTCAAGTATATGATCAATGCACCCAAAACAAAGAGAACTACCAGACCACTATCAAAAGCTCCAATCATGTGAATCAGGAACTTATCATGACACCATGATCTTACCATCTGCTTTAGGAGATCCCATACTCCTGGTGAGCATACCATGGTCTCAAGAGCAATGCATCATGCCAAAACTCTAATGTGCAGTCAATATTATACCATGACATGAAATATAACAAACTCTAAACCAACATCACTTGTCAAGCACCACCAACAACTCAACCAAATACTCCAATAATCCTACATGGGACAATATGTTGCACATCTTCAAATAATGTCCATGCAAATACAAAAGAACCCTTCTGCAACAACAAGGTCTAAGAGTCCCTCCTAGTAACATCTACAACACTAAAGAAGACCATCCATCAACAAGTGGTGAATCAGTAGTCATTGCTAAAGCTCCCACTGAACCATGACAACCAATATTTCCAAGCATCATGACCAAACATTTGCTAAATTGGAAATCCTTCAAGTCCACATAGAAACATGTCCATTTGATAACAATGCCAAGCAGCACTAAGATGTCCAAACCAAGTAGACAAAACCATCACTGTCAAAAGCTTACATAAAGTAGTGTATCCATGCTATCCATGACATCATGATACAACATGCTACAAGACCCCAACACTGACTACCCAAGTACTCTCTTATCATCTAACCTCTCATCTCAAAGTAACCACACCAATGCACAAGTGACCAGATACAAGGCCAACTAACAAGTTTGCATCAATACTAAAACAACCTCATGAATATAGACAATCCACTTCTGAGTTATCCCACTGCAATTGAATGGGTGATTAGTCCATACAACTGCATAACTTGTAGATCCAAACACTGAAACATGCAAACCCATCATCACACTGAAAATTGTAAATAACTAAGATCTCAAAGAGAATTTACCATGTAGACAATCATGACTCAAACACCAGATCAAGCTCAGATCCAATTCACCAATCACATAAACACCATAATAGCTAAACCAGAAAATGGATTATCATGAATGAGCATCACCATACATTTTTTAAAAAGACCTATAAAAAAATCTCAGACCCAAAAACATGAGTCTTAACCATGCAGGTACAAAACATCCATGAGAGGAAAAGGCAATCATAAACTCCATCCCCATTTCAAGCCAACTCTTCAACCACCAACATGTACATGCATCCAAGAGAGAGACAAGCTATTGTAGGATCTTTTAGATCATCCAATGACCAACTCCATAGCCTTCATGCAATCGAGGTACCAGTAATACTATGCCTTCCAATACCAAGAAAAACACCCAGCATAAGCACATTAATCCATGACTGAACAACAACCCAAACATCTCCATATCACTAGGGAAACTCTCACACAGACACTCAATATGAAATCTTTTCTGCAACACAACCATAGAGAAAATAATATTCCACACCATGCATCAGGGTTATACCACTACCAACTAGGAACCTTAGATCACAACATTCCAGTATGACTAGTTCCAGTTTCTCCATCTTCACCATTGATGAGCCAATACTTTGGCGCATTTTGATCATATTTTTATAAATACTTTTCTGTTTTTATTATGCTAAATCAAACATTCAGTCTAATTATGGGATAGAACATAGACCTTTTTATAACTCAAAAATGATGACTATATTATGATAAAAAGTCCCATGATTATTATCTTTAATGTTTTATTAGTCTGATAAATACTTTATGACTTTTTGTGATCATAAAACCTTCCTGCAGCCTCCACTACCAAACTTCCTGCAGCCATGTCCGAAATGATGTTTGCCTTAGTTAATACTTAATGAATGAATGAATGAAGTAATGAATTGTCTTAAAGATGAACGTGTTGAGCTAACCTTCTTCTCCAGGGAAAGATGGCGAGTTATTTTGCAGGTACCACAATTGGAGGAAGGAATTCGAATTCCACTTGAAAAGTAGAAGGCCAAATCTATAAAGACTGGTTCAACAACGAAAGATGGGGAGTCGGTTTTCACTCATCCACCAAGTAGGGAGAATGTTCTAGAAATCCAGGCCAGGCGTTCTGTTGTTGCACAAATCCAGGGTGATGGCGCTTTAAGACTGCCAAACCGATTTGACTTAGTCCTTGCATTGCCATTCGCCTCTTTACTTAAGTTAGTTGGATGTAATAAATACCTCCCGATTTATAAGGGAAGGTTGGTTAGTAGTTAGGATTAGCTTTTAATAAATAGCCCATTCTCCTTCAAAGAATGGGCTGGAAGAACTTGCTATTGTAATACATTTTTCATATCAGAAATACAGTAAAGAAAGATTGCGCTATGTACTTGTTCACTTTAGATCAATAAAGTTTATGAAGCTTTTCACCTAATCTGTTGTTTATTTTTGCATGACCTGAGGGGGCCCACTTAGGAAATTGCCTGTACTTTCATTTTGTAGGATTAGGATAACTGTACTTGCTTTTATAGAAGTTAAATGTGTCTGTTCCTGCAGCAACAAAAATACAATGTTGTTGACTGTTCCTGCAGCCACTAGAAACAGATTAGTTTTACCTTTCAGTTCTGTTTCCAAGCAAGTTATTCAGTAAAGTAATTCCAGAATTTAGAGTTCTAGCATTTTAGAAGATCATGCATGTTTGGAAGGGTGGTTAGTGCATATATTTTGTTGTCCCATTTCAAGTCTACATCCTCGGGTTGATAAGTAAATGAGGTTCTTTAAACAGATTATAGCTGCTTGTTGTGATGTCCAATCCCTAAGTTGAGGAATTCATATTCCTAGTTATCTAGCTGATTAAAGAACACTACAACCATCTTCCAAGATGTGTGTTGTCTCAGAAACTTAAACAGAAAAGAAAGAACTTCCACTCATCAAAGGATCAATACATCAGTGAATTCCTCCATATTTCCTCAAGCTTGATAGACTAAGAAATCTTCATAGAAGGAATCCACATAACCGAAACACCAGGAACCCTTACATGCATCAACATGCAGGCACGTGCAAGATAAGCCACATGTGAGTCCATGCAAGTACATGCAACACACAAACCTACACATGCAAGCAAAATAAAATCCTGGAAGAAGGCTCTGATACCACTTGTTGGGAAATAAGGGTCGGGCATCTTAGAAAGGGAATTCGAGATCAACAGTTCCTTCAGTAACTTTATTTCATTTAGATTGCCTCATAGGCATGTACTACTATGCCACAAAGCGGAATCAGACAGTTCATTTCCCACATTGACCCTTAGAGAAAATTTAATGCTAATTAATCCAATTCCAAACAACACCATTAAATAGATTCAATCAAGCAGAACCAGTAAACATGAAATATGGAACAAATGATATGAACACATAGATTTATGTGGGGAAAACCCTTTCGGGTAAAAAACCCCACACTCCAAAAACCCAATCGCCATTGTACTATACAACAACAAAACAATTACAAATACAAGTACAAGATCTAAGACTTTACAAGAGATTTACATTTTGTTCCATCTAGAGAGAATCAATCAGCATAACCCTATTCTATTTCCCTCTCACAGATTATAGTCATACAATAGTAACCCTATTGTATTGTTACAATGCTACAATATTATACAGTAACGAATTAACATTCAAATGCCGAACAATCAACCATTCGACCACCAACAAAGTTCTTAGACATCTTTTAAATCTCCATCGAACTCTATCCATTCGGTTACTAGAAGTTCAACCATTCTCCATTTCACACTCACAAGATATTCATTATCTCACATGCACCGAGTAAATGAACTGGTTCGGCTTTAAATACAACCACCCATAAAAGACTATCTATCAGCATGTTGACCTTTTTTCTCCAAGCTAACATTTCCACCAAGTCACCTCGACTCTTCATTGTTATCGGCTCATCAGAGTGTTAGAGTTATCGGATTATTAGAGGACCGAGCGCCAAGCAAAAATTTCTAGACTTTCCACTCAAACCCTTGAAATCTTCGATATGCCAATACCCGATTGTTGAACCAAGGCACCATCGGAGCTATCAAAGGTTGGGGATGTTGAAGACTTTGCGACATTTAAGAAATTTCAACAACCAAACTCTAATCGTCGATCCACTTGACTGTCGATCATTGATACTCCAAAGCAGACTAAGTAACAAGTCTAAATCTTAACCAACTTAACCCACAATCGTCGACATTTTGATTTGCGATCACTGATACAGGCCAGTAATTTGAGGCACTACTTCTCAACACTTCTTGCATCAGCCCTCTAGATTCAATAGAACTTGAAGGTTGGTACATTAATCTAGAAGATTGTGAAGGAGAACTCCAATCTTCTCTTGAAGATCTGGATGAAACAAGAACACTAAATATGATATATGAGTGCATGCTTGAAAAAAAAAAAATGCCAAACTGAAGGCACAAGTTGGAGAATAAAAAGAACTTGGCAAATTGAAATCTCAAATGGAAGGAGGTAAATAATTTGAGACTAAACTCAAAGGAGGCAAAAGATTTGATCTGAAAGTTGAAATTTAAGGTTGAAAAAGGCAAGAGGATTGAGGAATGATTGAATACCAAGCTCAATGATAAAACTACTTAATGTTCAAAGCTTGAGGAAGAGATTTTCACTCTGAGAAAAGAGCTAGAAAAATAAAAAGAAAAAATTTACAAGGTCTTGAAATTGAAAGGAGGTTCTAAAATTCTTGATGAATTGATCAACTCTCAAAAACCATCAGAAGAAAAATATAGTCTTGGTTTTGTAAAAGGGAAAATTATTCTAACCAGTGCATCTACAAACTTATATGATAACTTTAAAGGAGAAGGAAATTCTGATACAAAGGAGGAGAAATCTTGCACTGGAGATTCTAAGAAGGCCTTCAGATATGTAAAGATAGAACAAGATAGCAAGAAAGAAGTGTTGAATGGATAAGACAACTGAGAGGGGGGTGAATTAGTTGTACCTTAAAAATTCAATACCCTCACAAACATTCAAACCCACATTAATCCAATTAACCCCTAATATGTTAGAATGATTTATCATGAAATCAAATAACAAAAATAGAACCAAATCAACGCCATACACAAGGAAACACCAAATTAATGTGGAAAACCCAAGATGGTAAAAACCATGGTGAGGATTAACTCACAATATAAAGTAATATCAACACTGAATACAATAGGGCTCACTGTTAGAGGGATCACTACCCAAAAACAAGAAAGGCTCATTGCCAGAATAGAAGAGAAGATAGATAAGAATGTTACAATGATAAATCCATCTCAAAGCAAAAAAAAAATCCACCACAACATCACTAACACCTTCGTAGTCTTTCTAAATAATTGCATACACCTTCTACTCACTACATTCAGCAATCTAACACATGAAATATTGCACTGCACTTCACAAATTCACACCCTACAACTCTAAACTTTGCATCATTCACATCATCCTTATCTATCTTATTATCCATCAACAACTCAACACTTATTTATACCATCTTCAACCTTGAAATCATTCTCCAAGATCGGCTATGCACCTCAACTATGCAAATTCAAATTTGGTAGGTATCAAAACTTTCCCATGACACTAGAATAGAATAAGGTGGACCACAACACACCTTAGCTAGGACCGAAATCCACTCATACATGCCACACCACACTTCTACAACCATCAAAGAAACTTTTCAAGTAGTGTAAACACGTAAGGTCAATCGACCCTAAGTTAACACCATTAACATGCTTAAGTACATGCTTCCTCAAATCCAAAGATGAATCGTAGACACTTGAAAATGATCTAGAATATTCCACAAACACCCTGAAATCAAATAAATTCCTTTGCAACAAATTTCACTTGAAGAATGTACACACCCTATTTACTCAAATAACTATGTTATACATTGTAACTCAAGAAACTAACTTCCAAAGCACCAAACCATGAACAATTTCATCTGAAGAAAGATACACACACTATCAACACTCTTTTGGATTTGTAGGACCTGAAACCACTCTATGGAGAAATGTAGACCAAAAACATTTCTCATAGACACCTCTACAATATATAGTTCACACACTGGTGATCACACCTTCCTCTACACAATGATCCAACACACAAATTTTGAATGCAACACCTGTAAACACCTTTTATCAACATATCCAAACCACACAAGTAGATCTACAATCCAAAAGAACTACGGAGCAAAACCAAAACACTAATTTGCAACACATAACACACTACAACACATTATTTCCTATTTTTATTCATTTTTTTCAAAAACACTTGGAAACCAAGCACCAGAAACACATCATCAACATCTTCAGCACTTCCTCATCACCATCAAGCCAACTTCAATATAGCAACTCAACCATACATCCATAAACAAAAGCTTATCAAAGGAACACTAGAGGTTGACACTAGTATCTTACTAATGATAACATAATGCAACTAATCAAAGCATCATTAGAGACAACACCAACTCAATACCAACTACACATCCTTGCAACAAATTCTTTCTCATACAATTGACACCAATGACAACACCAAAGCTTGTTGACATCAAAGACAACACCAACTACTCATACTTACAACAAGAAGGTAGATTCATTCATGTCTGGAACAAGAAGAAGAACTTCAAAATTATTACTCCTTCTAGGTACTCTCAATCTTTCAATGGTAATTTATATTCTTGCAATAAGATTAGTCATAAGGTTGTTGAATATAGAAGTAAGATGAGTAAAAATTAATTTAGGCCTCCAAGGTACAATGTTATGAACTCTCAATCATTTCATGGTCAGTGTTATTCTTGCAATAAAATTGGTCATAAGGATAGTGAATTCAAAAGTGAAGTGATGAAGAGTAGTTTTCAGGAATAATAATAATGTTACGACTTCTCAATATTTCTATATTTATTGCTACACATGCAACAAGTTTGGTAATAGGGTTGTTGATTGTAGATCTAATGTGAGAAGAAGTAATTATGCTCCACAAACTAGTATCATTTGTTACAGTTGCAATAAGTGAAGACATATTGCAAGGTTCTGCAAGGGAAAGAACGTAAGACCTTCTACTTTGCAGAAGAAGATTGACATTGTTCAGCAAAAGAAGGAAATGAGAAAGAAATGGAAAGAATAAGGAAGAAAGTGAAATAGAAGATGAAATTGTACCTATGCCTAGTGCAGATGGATCCTCTGATAACCAAAATAAAGTAATGGCTCAAGGGGAGTTGCAATTGCAAATCTTTTCAAACCCATGTAAAGCATAAGATGCTGAAATATTCAACATAATGGTTAATAGTGACATGGATATGTTTGGCTAGTGATACTATGATATTTTCTCAAGGTTTTGGAGCAAATACTCTCTACAGAAATTTGTTGAACGATCATGAGTCTCAAGATAGTAAAAAGTTTCTTGAGTCAAGAGTAAACAAATGCATTTAATGTGGAGAAACTAGGGTTAGTTTGAATCATATTTAATCCTTATTTGATCAAAATTTATTTCATTTGAAAGATATAAAGTGTGTGAGAGAGCTAAGGAAAAGAAGAAGGTTTTTCAATGCAAACCCTACTAGTAATATTCATAGGTATTTCTTAGTTTTACTTATAAAACCCTAAGTTTTTAGAAATATTTATCATGGAAACACCTGTGGTTGTTGACATTGTGGAAAAACCAAGGCCAAAATTTAAGAAACATTCATACAAATCCATTGTGAATGACAGGCATGGAGTTTTCTCTCATGTTCCTATCAAAGTGTTGCATTTAGAAGATTCCTGCATCTATATTCACTCACAGCTAAATGACTACAACCATCTGAAGTTGGAAGAGTTCAGATACAATTATCTCTTGGGTGATGATTTGTAGCTAGATTAAAAGTATGCAAATGTGGAAGCAAAAGGTTTAGATGTGTGGAAGGGTTTCCCCAACTTTTTCTTTGAAGATGAATGGGTCAAAATCATTTTAAGTCAAATCCATGAGGAATTCTTGTTCCTTGATCAACCCTATATGATCACAAAGGATGAAATCAGAGATATGATTGGGTTGTGCTCCACTAGACCCACACCAACACTAAAGGCCGTGAATAATGATGAAGTTATGAAGCTTATCGGAGAAAAATTTGACAAAATAAGTTCCTAACTATGGATGACATCATTGACCTAGGGGTTTGGTATGCCATGATGTAAATTGCATACAGGGTTTATTACACAAATAAAGAAGGGTCTACTATCACTATCACCATCTACACTTCTCATCAAATGGTAAAGGAAGGAAAGGATTATGATCTCTATGAGCTCTCATGGAAACAATTGATAGAAAATCTACATAGAACCAAGGTTTCACGCTATAAATTCGGGTATGGATCTTTGATTATTATTCTTATGTTTTATTTCATGAAGGAATTACTTGGTTTGAGGAATGTGATATGGAGAAAGGATAAGCCTATTACACAACAGATTAGGGAGAACATGCATAGATTTCAAGACACCAAACAATGTGACACAATGTTTTGGGGATTATTTAAGACCTTCCAGAATGAAATGAAAATGAGGGGTAAGATACACTCACAAGTTGTAGAAAGATGCAAGGATGTTATTAATTTTATGGTGGATAAGGAAATTTTTTATATGAAGGTAGTTGAACAAAGAACTTCATGGATAACAAAGTTTCCTTAAGAGGTCTCCAAACCTGACTGGATTACATATCTTGAAAATTTTCTCAGCAAACCTAAGGATCCCATTGTTGAAAGGTTTGGTACATATGATGAGATAACCAAAAAAATGATCAAGAAGAATGTTGAGGAAAAGGTAGAGAAGATGAAGACAAAGATGGAAATGATGTTTGGCACTCCTAAGGGTCTTGCAAATGTGCCACAAGCTCCTTCCACCACTCCACAAACTCCACAAGGACCAACAAGGACAAGTAGGTCCACCTCTATCACTATTACTTCTTCTAAACCTTTCAGACCTGCTCAAACAAATCCTAGTAGAAGAAGATATTCTAATGAAGTATTGACACAAACTAAGATGTCGAAAGGAATAAACCAAGATCTAAACAAATGAAAAAAAGGAATAAAATTAATCCAGTGAATATTGGTGCACAATGTGTAGAAGATCAAGGTGAAGTGAGTGTCCCTACTCTAGGGAACACTAATTCAGGTAAAGAACATAGTATTCCTCCTTCAGAGAATTCAAGAGATGATGAGTAGAAGAAAAAATATATTCTTGAGAATGTTCAGAATGCAAAGAAGACACTTCTATGGATAGAGGTCAAGACTCTTCATCTTGAGATTCATTCAAGCACCTTCTAGGGATATAGATACAACTTCAACCTATAGTGACACCCCAACTTTTACAAATTCCTACTCATGAAGGATAAGTTAACTTGTCAAATGTATTTCCCCTTCATAAGTTACATTTTGGTTATATTCTAAATGCTTCTACAAGGAAAGGGATTCTAAAAGAACATTTGAAGAAGACTGAAATATTAGATGATGTTGTAAAGGTAATTCAATAAATTTTACTAGAGGTTTAAATAGATTATTCCTTTCCTTCAAAACGAAAATTGAAGCTTTTGATAGATTCTTCTAAGGATCATTCTTCACACATTGTGTTGCAAGTATGGATGTGTTTGGTGGTGTTGACATTGATGTCAAAATTGTTTAGGTTGATTGTAACTGGTATTTATATAGTTGAGATACTATAGAAGTGCTTAGATTACATGGAGCTACATTTATGAAGTTGTAGTTGTGCTTTTGCCAAGTTCTGTTGAGAAAATTTGAGAAATAATGAAGGCAGTGTTGAAGTGTGTTATGAGTGTGCTCCAGTATTGTGCTCTACATTTCTCTTATGTTGGTCCTATTCTTGTGTGTATTTGAAGGTGTGTTCATGAGCTTCAAAGGATAATATATCTCGATTTTTAGTTTTTGGTTCGATGAAAAGTAAAAGATATGTTCACCGGTGTGTGAACTAGTTTGGTAGAATTATTTGTTTATGGACTGGGAGAAATGTCTTGGCTCCGTAGTCTTATGATATTTGGTTTCAGATCTTATGGATCTGGGAGAAGATCATTTTTGAAGGTTTTTGTGTTATAAAAAACTTTCTTGTGATTTGGCACTCCAGAAGACCTACTCCAGAGCTCTTGTGTTTTGTTGGTTGGTTCGGTTGGACTGTTGAAGAATATTTTGTGGATGGAGTTTGTTTTAATTTTTGTGAATGTATCTAAGGTATACTTGGAGATGGAAAAAATTTCTAGTGAAGTGTGATATATGATCCACCGGTGATCATCTTGCTGGAGATTTGTTTACTTCAAAGATCATTGGTGTTTTCATTAGGTTTGGACGACCTGGTGTCTAGCAGTTACATTAAGATTTTGCATCGAATTAAGGAAGTGTGTGTTTGATCCAAGATGTTGTTTGGGTCCTAAATTAAATATGTAATTGGTCCTCTCTCATTCTTATCCACCATGAGAATGTTGAGTAACTGACCTAGTTTGAATTTGTAAATGAAATTGTATAGTTGACCTTGGAGAATGTTTATAATGTTGAAGATAGTATAAAATCAAATTAAGTTGTAGCGAATTCATCATCCATCCATTCATTCACGATTCAAGTAAGAGAAGTGTGGGAACAAGTGCGAAAAGTAGAGTTTGCAAGAGTAAATTGAGGTAGCAGTAATTTATTGTGTTATATTATTGAAAGCACTAAGTTGATGGTGTCTACAATCTTCTTATCAGAGTTGTGAGTGTGTGGAACCCTTGTGGTGGATCTTTATTTATCTCTTTTTGATTTTTCTATAGGCAATGAGCCTTTGTATCTAGGCAGTGAGCCCTCTGGCAGTGAGCCCTTTGGCAGTGAGCCTTTGTATCTAGTATTGCATTACTATTATATTGTGAGTTAATCCTCATCGTGTTTTTTCTCTCATTGGTTTTTCCACGTGAATTTGATGTCTCTATTGTTTCATTTCTATTATTTGCATTTCATGTTCACACTTAATAACAAATTGAAGATAAAGTGGAATTGATTAATTTTAAAAGTAAATAAATTAATACAACCGATTCACCCCCCCTCTCAGTTGTCTTGTGCATTTCAACAATTGGTATCAGATATTTGGCTCCTTAGTGAAAAGCTTAACCACTTGAGGTAGATCAAATGGCGCACAAGTTGCAAATTCCTATTTTTGATGGAGCTGAGTACATTGACTGGAAAGAACAAATGAGAAGTTATTTGGTTTCGCTTGGTTTCAAGACCTAGAAGGCAATTGAAACAAAGTATGTGATAACATCCATTGGTCCTTCCTCTATTGATTTGATTGCAGCTTATGAGGAGAATGAAAGAGCAAGGTATGATATCTTCAGTGCTTTATCTAAAACTGAAAGAACAAAATTTATCAAGTATGGGAAAAATTGAAATAAATTTATGAAGGGAACGATAGAGTAAATTTGTCAAGGAAACTAACTGCTAAGAAAAAATTTGAGAACTTGAGAATGGAAGATGGAGAAGATATTGCAAGATATTATCAAAGAGCTGAACTTATAGCAACTAAAATCAAGAATCAAGGTGGTACCATGTCAAATGAAGATATAATTGAGAAGATCTTGGTGACCCTACTAGAAAATTACAATGACAAAGTATCTGCTCTTGAAGAATCATATGATCCAAAGAAATTTACGAAGGAGCATCTATTCAGTGTCTTGATTGCATTCGAGATGATAAAATTTGCAAGAGAGAAGGAGAAGATTGAAACAAATTTTAAAGCAATAAAGATAAAAGATGACTCAGATGAAGATGATACAGAAGATTTGGAAGAAAATTTCACAAGGAGATTGAAGAAAGGTGTTGGTAAATACAAAGGTAAGTTGCATTTTAAGTGTTTCAGTTGTGGAAATGCTGGCCATTATGCATCAAGATGCCCTAATAGAACTACACACAAGAATAACAAGGACAATGACAATAATTACAAAGATAAAAAGGGTAAAAATTTTAAGAAGTTGTATCATGTCAAAGAAGATGCAAGAATTTCTGATGATGAATCTAACTTTGAGGAAGATAAGGATGAATGCTTATTTCCAGCCCTGGAAAATAAATTTGTATCTGCTAACCCCAGAAGATGTGCAAAGGAATTTAGTCTAGAGAGCAAGAAGGATGAAACAAAAGGTACTCTCATGACTATTTTTCATGCTATACAAGATGAAGAATTTTGGGTAATTGACAGCAGATGTTCAAATCATATGATTGGAGATAAGAGTAAGTTCACTAAAATTGAGAAGTATGATGGAGGAATAGCTATGTTTGGAGATGACTCTGGTGCTAAGATTGTTGGTAAAGGAAAAATTAGTTTTGATGAAAAACATAATACTAACGATGTCTATTAAAGTTTTAAGGCATAATCTCTTAAAGGCTGGAAAAATGTGGAGCAAAGGTTTTAAGCTTGTGTTTTAGGATAAAACATGTGAGATCAGAAAAGGATCTGAAATTGTGGTAGCAATTGGAAGAACTCATGGAAACATCTATCAACTTAAGGGTGGTGATGGTAAGTGTTTTGTTTCTCAAATTAATGAGAGTTGGCTCTAGTACTAGAGGATGGGACATGTGAATTTTGATAATCTAACCAGGATCAATTCTAGGGAAGTTGTCAAATATCTGCCTAGAATCACAAAGCCTTCAAATTCAATTTGCAGAAGTTGTTAGTTTTGAAAATAAACAAGGAATAGTTTTAGACGAAAGGAAAAATCATCTACCGGAATGCTAGAATTAATCCATACAGACCTTTGTGTTCCTACAATAAAAGGAAACCTGAATGGTGATAGGTAATGTATGCTCTTGATTGATGATTACTCTAGGATGACATGGGTTACATTTATTAGAGAAAAGGTTCAAGCTCTTGATAAATTCAAGGTGTTTAAGGAATGAGTAGAAAATGAGGCAAACCTAGGAATTAAATACTTAAGGTATGATAGAGGTAGAGAATTTACATCTGGTGATTTCAAATCATTCTATGAAGAGCATGTCATAAATATACATTATTTTGCTCCTAGAACTCCTCAGCAGAATGGAGTTGTGAAAAGAAAAAACCAGACTGTTTAAGAGGCTGCAAGAACTATGATGAAAGAAGCAAATGTTCCCGATGTGTATTGGAGAGAAGAAATCCACACTGCTACATTCTTAACAAAGTTCATATCAGATGTAATAGCACTAAGACTCCTTATGAGTTATGGACTAGTAAGACTCCTATTGTTAAATACTTTAAGGTATTTGGAAGTAGATGTTACATTAGAAGAGATGAAGAAAATCTTGGAAAGTTTGATGCTATATGTGATGAAGAATTTTTTCTTGGATATTCAAATAACAACAAGGCATACAAATGCTTTAATAAGATACTGAGAAAAATAATTGAAAGTTCTAATGTAAAGGTTGATGAAGCTATGTATAGACCAGTGGAAATAAATGAAGTTGAACCTGATGATCCTATTTGTGGGAAAGTACAAGAAGAAGAAAAGGAAGAGAAAGAACAAAGTGATGAAGAAGAAATTTTGGAACTTGCACCTAAGACTTCTAAATATGTACAGAGAAATCATCTGGAGGAACAAATAATCAAAACATAAGTGAAGGAGTGAAGACAAGAAGCAAAGTGGTTGAGGTAAACTTGTGTTTACTTTCTAAGATTGAACCTCAGACTGTGAGTGAAGCATGTAATGATGAAATTTGAGTTAGAGCAATGAAAGAGGAATTACATCAGATAGAGAAGAATGACACATGGAAACTAGTCCCTAGACCTACAAATAGAAATGTAATTGGTTCAAAATGGTTATTCAAAAACAAGTTGAATGAAGATGGTGAAGTGGTAAGGAATAAAGAAAGAATTGTATGCAAAGAATATTCACAGGTTGAAGGAATAGATTTTGAAGAAACTTTTGCACATGTAGCAAGAATGGAGGCCATTTGGATGTTCTTGGCATTTTCAGCTCACAAAGACTTCAAAGTATATCAAATGGATGTCAAGTCTGCATTTCATAATGGAGAACTGGAAGAAGTATATATGGAGCAACCAGAAGGTTTTCAACTATCACACAAACCGGACATGGTTTGTAAATTAAAGAAGGCATTATATGGACCGAAACAAGCTCCTATAGCTTGGTATGCTAGATTGGATAGATACTTGACAAAGCAAGGATTCAATAAAGGATATGTAGAAAACAATCTTTACTTCAAGGTTGAGAAAAATAAGATGTTGATAATTGTGGTATATGTTGATGACATCATCTTTGGTGGAAATGAAGGTATGTGTAAGAAATTTTCTGAAGAGATGCAAAAAGAATTTGAAATGTCTATGATTGGTGAATTCAATTTTTTCTTGGACTTCAATTAAATCAAACTGACAAAGGGATATTCATTTCACAATCTAAGTATGTTAGGGAATTGTTAAAGAAGTTTGGAATGGATGATTCCAAACCGGTATGTACCTCAATGGTAATCGAATGCAAACTGAGTAAGGATGATTTATCTGCTAAAGATTATCAGAGCATGTACAGGTCCATGATTGGTGGACTGTTGTATCTTACTGCTACTAAATTAGAAATCATGCATGTAGTATGCTTAGTTGCAAGATTTCAAGTAGAACCTAAGGAAGAACATGTTACAGCTGTGAAGAGGATATTCAAATATCTTAAGGGAGCTCCAGATTATGGGCTATGGTATTCGAAGGACAATGATTTCACATTGAATGCCAACACTGATGCAGATTGGGTTGGATGTGTAGATGACCGAAAGAGTACAAGTGGTGGTGCATTCTTCCTTAGAGGAAGACTAGTTTCATGGTTGAGCAAGAAATAAGATTCAATTTATGTATCCACTACAAAAGCAATGTATATTGCAGCAGCATCCTGTTGTACACAGGTACTTTGGATGAAGCAAACCTTGATGGACATAGGTGTGGTGAGTGATGAACCTATCTCTATATTTTGTGACAATACAAGTGTTATAAATATTTCAAAGAATCTAGTGATGCATTCTAGAACAAAGCACATATCTATCAAGTATCACTTCTTGAGGGAGAAAGTATCACATAATGAAGCTGACTTGAATATGTACCTACCAAGGAACAAATTGTTGACATATTCACCAAGGCTCTTCCGAAGGATACCTTTGAGTATCTTAGAGGGAAGCTAGGGTTTGTTGCCCCTCCTTCTTTGAACTAAGTGCACATAGAGGTGCATTTGTCCAGTGGATTCACAGACTCTTTTGTTCTGGACTAATGATTGAGTTCTACTCCTCAAGGGGAGTAGAGAAGTGCATTGTTGCAGTATGTGATGTGGGTGTACTCCTAAGGGGGAGTAAACAGATCTTTTATGGAAATAATTTCCCTTGCCATTGATGTCAAAGGGGGAGAGAGTTCATGTCAGAATTTTATGCTTGTGAAGGTTGTCGCTTCTGAAAATCATGTATGTTGTCTTTGATAGTTTTTCATATCATGTCTTGCCATCAATGCCAAAGGGGGGGATTGTTACAAGTATGGATGTGTTTGGTGGTGTTGTCACTAATGTTTGCATTTATGTCAAAATTATTCAGGTTGATTTCAGATGGTATTTGTATAGTTGAGATACTATAGAAGTGCTTAGAGTACATGGAGCTATATTTATGAAGTTGTAGTTTTGTTTTTGCCAAGTTTTTTTGAGAAAATTTGAGAAATAATGAAGGCAGTGTTGAAGTGTGTTTTGAGTGTGTGCTGGTATTGTGCTCTGCATTTCTCCTATGTTGATCCTATGCCTATGTGGATCTGAAGGTGTTTTCATGAGCTTCAATGGATAATATATCCTGAGTTTTAGCTTCTAGTTCGATGAAGAGTAAAAGATATGTTCACCAGTATGTGAACTGGTTTGGCAGAACTATCTATTTGTGGACTGGGATAAATGTCTTAGCTCCACAATCTTCTGATATTTGGTTTCAAATCTTGCGGATCTGGGAGATGATTCTTTCTGATGGTTTTTGTATTCTGACAAACTTTCTTGTGATTTGGTGTTTTGGAAGACCTACTCCAAAGCTCCTATGTTTTGTTGGTTGGTTCAATTGGACTATTGAAGAGTCTTATCTGAACTAAGTTTGTTGTAATTTTTGTGGATGTATCTGAGGTATTCTTAGAGATGGAAAAATTTCTAGTGAAGCGTGTTATATGATCCACGTGTGATCATCTTGCTAGAGATGTGTGTACTTCAAATATCATTGTTGTTTTCATTAGGTTTGGTCGACCTTGTGTCTACACATCACATTAAGATTTTGCATCGAATTAAGGAAGTGTGTGTTCGTTCCAAGATGTTGTTTGGGTCCTAAATTAAATATGTAATTGGTCCTCTCTCATTCTTATCCACCACAAAAATGTTGAGTAGACAACCTAGTTTGAATTTGTAAATTAAATTGTATAGCTAGCCTTGGAGAATGTTTCTAAGGTTGAAGATGGTATAAAATCAAATCCAATTGTAGTGAATTGATCATCCATCCATTCATTCACGATTCGATCAAGAGAAGTGTACGAACAAGTGGGAAAATCAAAGTGTGCAAGAGAAAATTGAGGTAGTTGTACTTTATTGTGTTAGATTCTTGAAAGCAGTGAGTTGATGGTGTCTACAATATTTTGATCAGAGTTGCGAGTGTGTGGAACCCTTGTGGTGGATCTCTATTTATCTCTTTTTCATTTTTCTATAGGCATTGAGCCTTTGTATCTAGGCAGTGAGCCTTTGTATCAGGTATTGCATTACTACTATATTGTGAGTTAATATTCACCGTGGTTTTTCCCTCGTTGGGTTTTCCACGTAAATATGGTGTCTCTAGTGTTTGCTTTCTGTTATTTTCATTTCATGTTCACACTTAATAACAGACTGAAGATAAATTTGAATTTATTAAGTTTAGAAGTAAAGAAATTAATACAATTGATTCACCCCCCCTTTCAGTTGTCTTGTGCATTTCAACACATAGAGTAGAAGGCAGAGCAAGAGGCCTTGATGAAGATAATTGATAAGAGAATGGTTGAAGCATCTGATCAATGTACTAGTACACACAATAAATTGCAAAAAACATAAAGATGTTTAAGGATTTTTTTGATGAAGTAACTATCAACTTTGTTTGAAATGACCTAATTCCACTAAAAACATCAAGGATCAAGTTAACTCTATTGAATTAGATCACTCAAATGGACAATATATATGATTTGTCAAAAGATAAGGATGGATCCACTAGAGCACATAGATAATATTCATTTACAGTTGTCATTTCTTCTGGATTAAAGAGAACAAATAAAGAAATATTTTAGTCAACTAAGGGAAGTAGTCAAATTGATACTTTCTTCCTTATCTGGGTTGCTTGTTGAAGAAAAAAAGAATGATCAAAAAATGAAGGCTCCAAGCAGTGTGGATGAGGTTGAGAACTTATGCATACAATTTGAATGTTAGAATTGAATTCTTACCTCAACAAAGGCAAACTAGGTATCTACTATTTCCCAAATCAAAGTAACCTACAAAGTCATTCTACCTTCTAAGTGAGTTGTGAGAGTACTGTAGATAAGAAATTTTTTTGGCATTGTATAAACTAGCAAAGGTTTGTAGTATCATTTTTTGGTTAAAATACTATATACATAGCATCATTTTTGGGGCATCTCCATCTCAGGGGGATTTTTGGTAGGAATCATGCAAAAAGGGGGAGTTCATACGGTGTTTGAGTTGCTACAAGTAGAAGATGCTATGCCCTTTTCCCTTGATGTCAAAGGGGGAGAGAAGTATTGTAGATATATGTGTGTTTCCATCAATGAAAAAAGGGAGAGATTATTGGAAATAGGTTTTATCATTGATGTCAACTCAATATGTGTTGTCATTGATGTCAAATTTGTGTGTTGAAGATTGTATATGCTCCAGAGATAGTTGATGTGTAGAGATATTCATTGGTACAAGTCAATAATGCAGTATATGAAAGTATGGTGATAAACCTATTGTCTAAGTATGATGCAGAGGTAGGTACACATGTTTTGATGTGTTTACAATATGTTTTCATTGGCATCATTCCTGTTTGGTGTACCGCACATGGATATAAGTTACAATTTTTTTGCTAAGGCATTCACAGTGTATACTCTAAGATAGAGTCATGGTATTTTGGTCTACATCCTTCCTCAAAGCAAGATTTTTCCTTATGGTTCAAAAAATAAGATAGCCGAGATGTGAAAGTGTTATATTAAAGAATTCAAGTCATTGCACCTTTTATAGTGAAAGTTATAAGTGACAAAGTTCAGGTTTGAGATTTGGAAAAGTAAAGTGTTGATGAAGGTGTTGATGTGGATGTTAGTCGCACATAACACAGATAAAATTCACAAAAAAATTTACCTCTTTAAAGAAAATCAAATTATGAGATAGAATTTAATAATCTGAAGGCTCCATTAGTTAGATCTTGATTGTGCAAGTTTTACTCAGAAGTCGTTGTGAAACAATTTTTACAAAGGGACTTACACACTGGATCTATAAGAATGGTTAATTTCTTAATATAATTGTTAATTTCACCAAATCAACCTTTAATTTGTTTTCAAAGATCTTTAATCTGAATATATATATATATATATGTATATTTATTTCATAACACTTTCATCATTAGATTTATAATATTCATGAAATTAAAATATTTGTAATAATATTTTCATTCATTCATGTATGTTTTTGAAACATTTTCAAGAATTTAAACATCTATTCTAAAATAAAGAATAAAAATACTGAAAATTAAAAAAAATCCTAGTTATTCTCCACGCATGCCCCAAAGAATTAACCAAATCAAAGCAAACCGCTTTATACTTCACCAGATTGCTTCATAGCTACATATAAATTAGTGCAAACTTTAAAAAAAAGGGATTTTAGTTTGGACACTGAGTAGGTTTTGTATGCACCTTTAAACAACGCAACACATAGTCTTGTTCGAATGAACTAACAAAACCATCTACAAAAGATTCATGAGGTAGGTAGATATCAAATTGGATATGATATTGATTAATATTTATGTGCATACAAGTTTTTTAGATTAAAATCATTCAAAAACAGGAAAAAAGAACAAAACTTAGAGAAGTTTTGGCTCTTTCGACATCCACAAATTCTGAACTTAATGAAAATAAGACAATATTTTTCTTTTTATAGAGCACACGACCTCATAAAATCAATTACAAATGATGAATGGTCAAGATTCATCCTCCAAAATCAACAGTAGCAGATTAATCTCTTCACATGGGTGATGTCAGCAAGTAGTCTCGTTAACAATCACTTGAATTCCCTGCAAAATGAACAATTGAACTTTATCAAATATCAAGTCATTTATAAACTTAATTAACATAAACATTTAATTCATTAATTTATAATTAAGTTGAAAAATGCATTAATGTTTCCCAAACATCAAATAAGTTCAATTTTAAGTCATATTCTCATGAAAATGTGATTTATTCTCGTTTAAAACATTCATTTCTAGATTTTTAATTTGGAAAATTACCTCAAATGATTGTCTAAGTTTTGTTCCTCGTCCTCTCAGCTTTCCAGATCATTTTGAAATTTTAAATTTTGTTAAGAAACGAGAGAGATATGGCCATTTTCATGAAATTGGGTTTTTTCAAATTTTGGATTTTTTATTTTTGAAAAAATATCGAGAATCGGAACTCCTTAAATAACTGAGAATCCTTAAAAAAACGGGAACCCTTAAAAAACTAAGAATCAAAAACTTTTTGAAAAGATTAGGAACCAGAAATCGAGAACTCTTAAAAAACCAGGAATCAAAAACTTTTTGAAAAACCAGGAACCGGAAACCAAGAACTATTTATATTTTTTAAGTTTGCAAATGCACACCTTTCTTCCAATAACCCTATTCCCTACAAGCCATAACTTTTTTATTTTAAATTATTTTCAAAAAATTGAAAAGGAAACCTCCATTATTTTCCCGTGCTCTTTCCATCCATGATAAAAAAATAAAAAAAATAAACTTTTTGAAAAAAAATGAAAAAATCGAGGACCGGGAACTAGGAGTTTGGTGCACAATTTCTTCCTATAAGATAAAAAGAATCTTTGAACCCGAACCCACTTATTTTTTTAGTATCCTCAAAAAATCCAAAAACTAACTCATTATTTTTCAGTGTTTTACCCATTCATGACAACATTTCAACCATTAAGAATACCAAATTTTGGATTTTGAATTTATAATAAATTTTCAAGTGTTTTGACCATTAAGGTAATTGATTTTGAGGTTTTGTGGACCCAAAGAAACCACAGAGACCGCAAAGAAAGCCAGACCAAGCCAAAAAAAGGGGTCCTTATTTTATCAATAAAAAAATAGGGCGTGTTGTGAGACCACACAACAACTAGCAACCAAAAAAATCCAACAAAATTTTAAGCATAGAATTTCCAACTTCAGTAAATCCCAACTTGTTATCCAACCACATAACAGTAAGATTAATAGAAATAACAAGGTTTTCAAAGGAACTTAAGTGTTTGCATATGATTCATTCATTTCCTTGAAAAATGTAAGAAGGTAGTAAATGCCTGTATTAAGCTACATAATTTGGTTTAACCTTTTATGCCAAACCTAGATAGAGTCTCAATGCTAGTCAAGCGTCCATAGCCCCGACAAGGTTATCTTTATAATTCCCCCAAACATGGTTCTATTGCCAGCCAGGTGTCCATAGCCCTAGTAGAGATATTTGAATAGCCTAAAGAGTTGAATTTTCTCTTTTGATATTTCATTGTAAGTTATTTTACTTCAACTTGTTGGAAATGAAGCCACTATTAGGTTGGGAATTATAGTGGTAGCAAAGGAAAACCTTTAGATTTTCACTTAATACAAACATCCACTACCCCACCAAAATAATTCAAAAAAAAATTAAAATATGTGAGTATGAATAATTCCCTGAATGTTTCATGTTATTCACTGTTAAGTAAACTTTCATGTGGCACATCAAATGAATCAGATTTGATAGAATTACAACCCTATGCAGAAATTTACCTTTATTTCCATAATTAAATAAATCTTACAAGTTTTAAAAGTTACTAGTTTGCTCCATTTGGACATTATAGAAAAATAAAAAGCTCCAAAACAAGCACAACCAGAAACAAAACAAAAGCAACTAACCTACAGTAGGAAAGCAAGAAAACTTAAGCAAAACTTAACCTAATTATATACAAAAAAATTATCTACAAGAACATGAGCTCAAATAATACATATTTACACCCAAATTTACATATTTAGACAAAATTTGCAAGAGAATTAAGGCAATAGTCAAGGTTCTTAGTCTGGAAAATTTATCTTTGTATTTTGAAAAATAATTTTTTGCCCTATTGTTCTCATATTCATTGCGAAAATTCATAACTATTAGCAGTTGAGATAATTCATCATTCTCATGGTTGATCCAAATGCAGGTTGTATTTTTAAAATTTTCATAATCAAAATAATAATCATAATTTATAGAAGGAAAGAAAGATACAACCTGATCAATTTCATATTCATGAAAACAAATTTGATTGTTTACAGCCAATTCCTCATGTAATAAATTTGAATTTTCATCTTCAGGAAGACGAAGTTCATGATGAATTGTTCCTTTTGCATCTGCAACATGCAAACAATTATATTCAACTTTCAAAAATTTATTGTGAAGATCATACTTATCATTCGTAGATTCTAAAACATGAAACTTTTTATCCTCTTCAAAATTATTATGTAGTAATGAAAATGATTCTTCATCCATTTTTTGCATCAAATTTGCATTATTAACATCCTTTTCAACATCATTCTCTGCTAACTTGACTGGAATATTTATGTATGTTTCATTGTGCATAACTGTTGGACTTTCCTCTTCAAAAGGAAATTCAAAATCATCTTTGATTTCCTTATGTCAACAATATCTAATTGAAAATTTTCATCATTTAAACAAGACATAAAGGAATCTTCTCCATTTAACTCATTCGACTGTAAAGATGAAACATCTTTTAACATGTAAGATAACTTCGTTGTTTCAACCTCTAATTGATTTGGTAGTTGCATTTATATAACAACAGTGGAACTTTGTAAATCTTCAATTTGCCTTGTCTTCATCATTTTTTGATCCTCAAACAACTTACTCCAATTGTTTGGTAAATTCTTTGGCTGTATTGAGCTAGAACAATTTTTCTGCAATGCATTATTTAAATTATAAAAATTAGATAATACATCATTATTTATTTTATTTGTTGTGACTTCTTTTGTTGTTGTTGCAAAATATTTTTCATTAATTGCATCTTTGGACTGATCTTCCACCTATTCACATTTTCTCATATGGTTATTTATATCAGCCACTTTAAAGAAAGATTTTTCCATGATTCTAGACTTAGAATGAACTCTAATTTGGTCATTTGAAGATTTCCTCCTATGCTCATCAATTTCTTTATGTTGAATCTTTTCTTTTTTTTGAGGAACTTCATACCTGTACACTTCAGTGAAAGGGATTAATTCTTTCAAAGCCTAATCTAATCTAGTCAAAAAAGTTATGCAATTAATTTCACCATGATCTGTTGTATTATGTATCCTGCAGTTGTAAAATAAAGCAAAATTAGGCAAACACTAGGATAAAGCTTCTTATCTAAAATTCCTTGAATGAGATGAATGTTAATCTGAAAATTATCTTCACAATAAAATTGTTTATACCTTTGATTTTCCATTTAAGGTCAAATTTTTTTTATTTTTCTTTATTTTTACTTTTTATTTAAAATTTTAAATGTTTTTAAAAAAAATGATTTTAAAGAGGGATCTATAATCTCAGATAAAAATTTATAGCTCTTTATCATCTCCAGCATATGCAAGGCCCTCCTAACACCAATCCTGTTGATGTGGATGTTAGCCGCCTATAACATAGATAAAATTTACAAATAAATTTACCTCTTGAAAGAAAATCAAATTTTGAGATAGAATTTAATAATCCCAACGCTCTATTAGTCAGATCTTGACTGTGCAAATTTTACTCAGAGTTTGTTGTGAAACTATTTTTACAAAGGGACTTATGCACTGGATCTGTAAGAATGGTTAATTTCTTAAGATAATTGTTAATTTCACCAAATCAACCTTTAATTTGTATTCAAAGATCTTTAATCTGAATATATATATATTTATTTCAAAACACTTTCATCATCAAATTTATAATATTTATGAAATCAAAATATTTGCAATAATATTTCCATTCATTCATCTATTTTTTGAAACATTTTCAAGAATTTAAACATCTATTCTAAAATAAAGCATAAAAATACTGAAAATTAAAATTTCTCTCGATTATTCTTCACACATGCTCCAAAAAATTAACCAAATCAAAGAAAACCACTTTATACTTCACCAGATTGCTTCATAGCTACATATAAAATGGTGTGAGTTTTTAAAGAGAAGGGTTTTAGTTTGGACACTAAGTAGATTTTGTATGCACCCTTAAACGACACAGCACATAGTCTTGTTCGGTTGAACTAACAAAACCAACTACGAAAGATTCATGAGATAGGTAGCTATCAAATTGGCTCTGATATTGATTAATGTCTACCTGCATACAAGTTTTTGGACTGGAATGATTCAGAAAATAGGAAAAATAAATAAAATTTAGAGAAGTTTTGGCTCTTCCGACATCCACAAATTTTGAACTTAATGAAAATAAGACAATAATTTGCTTTTTATAGAGCACAAGACCTCATAAAATCAATTACAAATGATGAATGGTTAATATTCATCCTCCAAAATCAATGGTAGAAGATTAATCTCTTCACATGGGCGATGTCAGCAAGTAGTCCCATTAACAATCACTTGAATTCCCTGCAAAATGAATAATTGAGCTTTATCAAATATCAAGTCATTTATAAACTTAATTGACATATACATTTAATTGATGACTTTACAATTAAGTCTAAAAATGCCTTAATGTTTTCCAAACATCAAATAATTTCAATTTTAAGTCATATTCCCATGAAAATGTGATTTATTCTCATTTTAAACATTCATTTCCATTTTTTTAATTTAACAGATTACCTCAAATGATTATCTGGGTTCTGTTCCTCGTCCTCTCAGCTCTGCAGATCATTTTGAAATTTTAAATTTCGTTAAGAAATGAGGGAGATATGGCCATTTTCGTGAAACTGGTTTTTTTTCAAATTTTGGATTTTATTTTTATTTTTGAAAAAAAATCGAGAACTGAGAACTCTTAAAAATTTGGAAATCCTTAAAAATGAAGAATCCTTAAAAAAATCGAGAACCCTTAAAAAACTGGGAATTGGAAACTTTTTGAAAAAACTAGGAACCAGAAACTGAGAATCCTTAAAAATATCGGGAATCAAAAACTTTTGAAAAATCGGAAACCAGAAACCAAGAACTCTTTATATTTTTTAAGTTTGCAAATGCATACCTTTCTTCCGGTAACCCTATTCCCTACAAGCCATAACTTTTTTTATTTTAAAGTATTTTCAAAAAATTCAAAAGGAAACCCCCATTATTTTCTTGCGCTCTTTCCATCCATGATAATAATAATAATAATAAACAAAACGAAACAACTTTTTGAAAAGAAATGAAAAAATCAGAAACTGGGAACCAGGAGTTTGGTGCATAATTTCTTCTCGTAAAATAAAATATATATTTGAACTTGAACCCACTTATTTTATGAGTATCCTCAAAAATTCCAAAAAATAACTCATATAAATTTTCAATGTTCTAACTATTAATGACAATATTTCAACCATTAAGAATACCAAATTTTGGATTTTGAATTTATGATAAAATTTCAAGTGTTTTGACCATTAAAGTAATTGATTTTGAGGTTTGGTGGACCTGAAAAAACCATGGAGACCGCAAGGAAAGCTGAACCAAGCAAAAAAAAAGAGGGGGTCCTTATTTTGCCAAAAGAAAAATGGGGCGTGTTGTGAGACCACACAACAAAAGGCTTATTGGAATGCTCCACATTCCTCTTGAGTGATAGATGTGGTTGTGTGGACTTAGGAATATGCTTAGAAAAGTGTATGGGTTCATGCTTGCAAGCCTTAGATGTTTTGGTTTATAGCAATGCAATATCCTAAGTTAAATGAAGTGTTACAATCTATCCAAGATGCTTTGTTTTCTTTAGTTCAATATGTTTCTCTTCTTGTGCCAACTCATAATGATCATATACTTTAGAAGAGGTTGAAGAGATATTGTGCATAGAATACATTGTTCACATCTTGGTCTGCATGATTTTTTTGGTTTATCCTCGGTGGTGTAAAGATGAACTGTTAACAACTTTGGTAGTGTTGATGTTGATTGGGCCCATCAGTCTTGTTTCCTTCATTTGTGGTTGATCTTGATTACTTAATTTTTCTTTGGAGGATGTGTTGTGATGTATTTGGTGCCTGTTATGTCATGTGTTGATCCACTACTCCTTTTCTCTTCATAAATGCATATGTGTGAAGCTAGCGTATGTAGAAGCACTTGTTTCATTTTATAGGTCATCTTGGAGCTGACCTAATTGGTGTTTTGAGATGTTATAGAGGGTATTTATAGAAGAACAAAATCAGTTGTGAAAAGATTATGTGTGAGATTGGGAAGTATATTGAATATGAAGTGTGTAAAGTTAGTATGATGGAATAATTGTGTGAAAAAGGGACTGCAACATCAACATATATTAGATGCTCTTTTCATAGCAGTTCATGTTCATGTTTTCATTGTAATTTTTCATGTATCTTGCTATCAGACAATGAACCTCTTCAGTAAGTCTATGTATCTTGCTATCAGGCAGTGAACCTCTTTAGTAAGTCTATGTATCTTGCCCTAAGGTTGTGCACCTTAACTTGCAACTCCAAAGACGGTGAGCCTCAACACATTGTAATTTTTGTAAGCAATGAGCTTCATATATTGTGAGTTAGCCCTCATCGTAGTTTTTCCCTCATTGGGTTTTCCATGCAAAAATCTTGGTGTCTTTGTATGGTGCATTTTTTTCATTTCTTCTCTTCTTTTAGTTAATGTGATTTGATGTTTAAATCTGAAAATGGAATTGTTGTTTTAGTACATGTTGATTCACCCCCCCCCTAAGTGTTTCGGTGTATTCAACATTTCTATGTTATAATAAGTAGCTCAATTATTACTTGTTTTTGTACATAGATATTAATTTACTTTTTTAGTTTAGCAATTATGATTAAAGGAAAGAGGAAAAGTAAAAGAACAAATCAAAGGCTAAAGACCTATTTGTTGAGCATAGGTTTTCATTGATCTCAAACTTATGTTAGTAGGTCATTATTACTTACAATGGTTATCAAAGGGTGCCAAGGTTTTCAAATGTGAAGGTTGTCAAAATGAAGAAGATTATAGGAGTACTAGAATTATCAGTTGTCTCAAGGTTCCAAAAGCATGGTGTTTGATAGTGCATGAAGATTGTCTAATCTATTCAGGTATCATGTATCATGTCAGTTGTGGCGTGACTGCCTTCATATTGTTAATTAATTTATTATACCATGTTGGGTATGTAATCAACATGAGCGTGGTGGTCCGAAAGGATATCTTTTGGGCAAAGATTATTTAAAATAGGTGGCATTTCTTTCAGAAATGTGGTGTTTCTCTACGGTTTGGAAGGAGAGTACACCTACACTAGTTCTATCAGCTTCTTGAGTTTCTTACAGCGCAACTTAGTGTGCAAGGAGTTTGGAATATCAAAAGTTTCATCAAGCTACTCTAAGTTTTGGGGCATGTTCGGTAACGACTACTAGCGTGCGAAATCCAAATCAAGTGTGCAGAGTGAAGATAGGTCTTGTTTAAAGTTCCCATGGTGTCGCAAGGTGTCATGTTATTTTTGTAGAAAGTTTGGATTGGTGTTTACATGTTTCATGAAATTTAAATTTAGGTTCACCCTATGTTATCTAGGATGGTGCAGATCCCTAGCTGACATAAAAAAGTTAATGTAATGTCATGTATGTATTTCAAATGTTTAGATGCATTGTAATGTAACTAAAGAATCAATGAGTGAGTAACAAGAGTGGAATATACAATTGTGTTATATGCAAGTGTAATGAATGAAGATATGTGACAAAAGTGTCAAGAAAAGAGGGAGCACCAGTATCAATGTGTCTATTGGTGCATATAGGAGTTAAATTTTAAATCTGCCATTATTTTTGTTCTAATAGGATTGGTGTTCTACCTATTGTATTATTCTAGTAGAGATTGGTGTCTCTTATAGGTTGGTGCCTACTAAATCTTTTGGGGATTGGTGTCTCTAGTAGGTTGGTGCCTACATCAAATTGTAAAATTCACTTATTATATTTTTACTTGTGAGAGTTTTTCGCCATGGTTTTTCCCATCTTGGGTTTCCACGTAAATCTTGTGTTATGTGTTATCTTGTGTTGGGCTTTAATTACTAGCTTGTATGGTTTTATGCTCTTCATGTTGAAAATCTATTCAGTAACTGTGAAGGTTTTTGAAATTGTTTGGATCTATTGATTCCCCCCTCTTAGTAGATTGTGTGCCCTTCACTATTTTCCAAGGGGTGTGAAATCAAATGTAGTTGATTGAGATGACTGTGACAATTTATTCAACCCACATCTCGATAACACATACTATAATAATGTTGATAACAATGTATAAATATTGGACATTACTATCACTTCTTCTCAACATCATAAATAGAGTGCAATAGGACTAAGTGGACACAAGAAGATATAGATGGTGTTATAGTAGATGTCAAGGAAAATTCCTTATGCATAAGAGAAACAAATAAAATGGGGAATCCCTACCAATAGTTTAACATACTGGATGTTGAGAAACAACAACAAAAATAAAGAAACCACAAAATATCATTTTTATGAAATAAGAGCTATAAGTAACTTGGAGTGTTACATACTTGGCTCAACTTGGTCATGATCTTGAAGTTATTCAATTGAAATCACATGCAAATCACATCTATCAAACAAGACAATCCTTTCAATAATGGTTTACTAGGCAGATCATGGTGGCTGGGTTTTTGCAAACATCATCCAAGATTGACAATTAAGATACATGAGGGTCTAGATAGGGATAAAGTAGTGATGCTATGACTAAGCATTATGAAAAAAATATTTGGCAACTTGGATAAATTGTATAATGTTAATCACTATGGTCCAACCACGATATGGAACTATGATAAAAAAATGTGTACAAGTAGGAAAAAATTGTGAGATGCAAATGATTTCAAATTTAGGAAACATAAACATGGCAAATATTTTATCTAAAATTACAGAATAGATAACAATATTGCATTATATTAATGCAATAGGTAACATGATACCAAGGTTCTACATTTTCAAGATGATACAAAGGTTCTTATCACTAGGTATATCACTTAATATCCATTACAAGATGGTGAGTAGAAAAAAATATCACTTATCAAGATTTTTTTTAATAAAGTACCCTCAAAAGGGCATAAATTTTGATCCATAACTCGAATTTTGATGGTTATTTTTTAAATCAAAGATAACGATGAGTTGGACACATTAATCTATTATTTTTTGTGATGATCAAAATCCTCAAAAACCACTCAAAAGATCCCAAAAGTGAGAAATAAAGTTTCACAATGTGATACCTACGAAAAGGAGAATTTAGATATAGTAAGGGTTAAAGCAAGAAACCCTCAAGGAGTCTAGATATTTGGCAACCAAAAAGGAGGTAACTGATAAAGGTTGATCAAACCTTCGAAATGACTAGACCCAAAGTTGTGATCCTTCAACTTTCATATCAACTAATATGAGTGCACATAAACATTAAACTAACAAGTAATATTTTTCTCAACAAAAGAAATCCAAAACATCTTCATAATTTTTCTTTTAGAGAAATACAAAGATGCTTCTCAAAATCTCCATATAAAAATATTACATTCAACTAATCAAATAATATATCTAATTATAATATTAAATTCTATTATACTAACTAATCAAATGTTAAAGTCTAATAAAGAGGTTACGAAGGGGCTAAGCCTTATTATGAGTGAGAGAGGTGAAGCCATAAAGAAATAATGAGCACAGATCTATAAATTTGAACAATGAAGAAGTGAAAGTAGTAACACAAGAAGAAAGACAAAAACACCTTGATGTACTTGAATATTAATAAAACATTTGTACTAATGTCATTTTAAAAGATCCTTAATTTAATGTAATAATTAATGATATCTCTAACAATGACTTAATTAAATATTAAAAAGTATTAATTCTACAAAATAAAATATCACTAACTAAGAAACTCCTCAGACCTTGGTTTGGCTATCTTTTGCATATCCTCTATGAAGGTTTTCAAGTTTGTATATGAAGTCCCTCCTTCTATCACTACCTTGGTTGCTGCCTCCTTTAGCCTCACAACATTTTCTCGTAGCTTGTTTCCAATATGACCTTCCATTAGACTTCTAATTGTACTCTCAACCATCTCTTTTGTCACTAATTTAAATTCATCTACATCAACACCCTCAAAGTCCAAACCAACATTCCAAATGTCTTTTGCAAATCGACAATTTAGGAATTGGTTTGCAAAATAAGGCCATCCAATCATAGGAATTCCCATGCTAATTGCTTCCAAAGTAGAGTTCCAGCCATTATGTGTAAGGAATCCTCCAATAGATGAGTGAGAAAGCACCTACATTCATACAAAAATGAGTTAAATATTTTTGAAGTTACAATTTAGTTATATTTAATTAAAAAAAAAAAACTACCGATTAAAATTTTTCCTTTGTCAAGGTTAGGAGGATGCATGATTCAACACAATGTTGAGTGCATTAACTTTTTTTGTGACTTTTTTTACAACCTATATATAGGTTAGGCATCTTGTCTTTGATAAAGGTAAAGGTAGGGTTTTTTATTTTGGTTAGATATCTCGATTTGATAAAGGTAAAGGGAGGTTATTTTATATAGGTTAAGCACCTCATTCATTCAATAAAGGATTTTTATTTAGTCATATTTTGGTACTAATGTAAGTTTTGACATGATCACGAGATTTATTTTAAAAGTATAAAAAGAAGATATTTTAACAATTTAATAATGTTTACATCTGCGCCTTAAAAAAGATACATAAAATCACAAGTGAAGAGTTTCTAACTTTCTCTTCTCAATTTGAACATTAGAATTTGAATAAAGATTCCTCGTATTACTTTTAATCTATGAAATTCTTTCATGATTTCAGAAACCATCAATAGTTTCTAATTTGAGATTTTGCCTATATTTATTAATTCAATTAAAAAAATTATTTTATAACTTTTTTTAATTATATCTTTTTGAAAATTTTAAAAACTTATATTATTTTTCAAATATCTTTCTCTTTTTCCAACTGATGGCATCATTTTCAAATCATAGAATTTTAATCTCATCTCACTCGACAGAGTAAGACAGAGTCAGAGAGCAAGGCAGCCTATTGTTCAAAATTTAGTGCTTTGAATCATGAGATCATATAACTCTATCCAATATTTATAGAAAATGCATTTGGCTTTGAATTAGGGAATTTTAATCTGTCTACAGAAAATAAAAGCACAGGAAAACGCCTTACCTTCAATTGATTTGTCCAATTAACAATCAGGGAGCGATCCTTGGTTCGATCCATGAAACCTTCAGGCAATTCCAGAGGCTTTCCTTCTACTATATCTCATCTGAGGACCCACAAGAATGGGTACCCACAAACCTCTAGTCCAAAAGCTAGCTCGTGCAATTGCCTTTCAGATTTTACAGCAATGCTACCAAAGGAAACAAATAACACGGACCCCTGTGGTTGGGTGTCTAGCCATTGAAAGCACGTTTTATCTTCTTCGCATATGCTGTATATGGAATTCCTACCTTGTAAGAAATTTGGAAGAGACACAGGGCCAATTCCCAGAGCAGGGCATCCATTAACGCTGAGACCCATTTGTGCTTCTTTCCCTCCTTCCAATTCCTCGAAAGTGTTGACTAGAATGTAGTCTGCTATGTTTTGGATGCGAGACTCGTAGAGACGGGCACTGTACATGTTTCAATGGCTATATTTTTCCCTTAAGAAGGAGTGGATGTCAGTTGGCCTGATAGGTGGAATTTTCCCGGGAAGGCATGTGATGAGTTCCTCTGCAACAACAATGTTCATCATATTACAAGAGATTAGATGGGAAACAGAGCCAACTGTAGTAAGTTTTCAATGTAATATATCAGAGAGCGATTGAAACAAGTAAAATAAGACACAAAAGGGCATGAATGATACAGGAAAACAGAGCACCATAGGACATTAGTAGCAGCTTTAGTTGATTCTTTCATCGCTTACAATGATGTTTAGTTGATTCTTTCATCGCTTACAATGCTGATGGTTGAATGTCCAGTGCCACATTATAAATTCTGATGTCTTTCTCTGTTTTGAAGAAATTCACGGTGACATATGTAATGGAAAACTCCTGAATATGTTGATTATATCATTTTGCTCCTGATGGATCACCATAGAAGAAAATACAAAGATAAATGGGATCTGCATCTTTTAAAGAAAATATGTACCATCTGTTATATGCAGTAGGCCCGCTCCTTGGAGGGCATGGGACAGTTCCATTATGGCTGGCACATATGTCACATGAGTCTTTCGCTTAGATCTGAAATGGATTTGTTTAGTGAAACACTGAAATTGGCTAACTTAGTCACTAAAGACTCACTTGTAGTAGATGCTCGTCATGACTATTTTAGCAAGAAAAACATATGAACAGGCTTATTAACGATCAAATTGCCTGCGCAGAACATATGACTATTCTAGCAAGAAAAACATATTTTGAAATGGACAAGGAAGAAGTCCAACCCCTTCTTCAAGGCACCACCCGATCAAGCAAATCTGAAGCATGAAAACTTGTAAGCTCTACTTGGGATTGTACAAGCATAGGACATCCAAACTAAGTTAATAATCCGTGGACCTGCTAAAGCTGAATGTAATAAGTTACATAGAGTTGTAAATAGGTCAAATTGCCAATGCAATATAAAAACTATTTTTAATCATTCATGGTCATCTTGTATTTGTTGAAAATACAACTTATATTTCTTTAGGTTCTTAAATAATATATAAAACAAAGCTCTTCAAAATTTAACAATTGATAACAAAGCTACTATCAAGAATGAAGGATGTTGGAGATAATGTTTATTTAAGGAATGTGTATAAAATGTTTCAATGATAAAGATAATATTTATCCAATATTCCAGAATTTGGAAACATTCATATTCTTCTAAATTTTTCTTTTTCTTTAATTTGCTTAGATGAGAGGCTACTTCTTGTAAATTTGATAATTTCATGTTGTATAATTCTGTAGTGAGAGTTAGAATACATGTATCACCTGAATTTTCCTTTTTTTTGCAAAATACTCCATACTTTCACTCCACTTTTCTCATTGCAAACCTCTGGAAAAACTTCTTTTGAAAGTGTAAGCTTGATTAATGTTGCCCCCTTTTTATCTCTTTTATCTCAATCTTTTTGATCTTTTTCAGTGCTTGCTGGTCTTTGTTCACTACCATTAACTATTTCATAGCAATTTTGAAGTGTTAGAAAAATCTCCATATGAGACACCCAATCATAATAATTTTTTCCATTTAATTTAATTGCAGGTGAAGAAATACCAGTGGAATCCATTATGTTAAATTCCCTCTTTTTGAAATGAGAATTAATAATGAAATCTCTCACCACTTTTTTCTGATTGAATTTTCTTCGCTGCAATATTCCTTACTTCAATCGCCACTAAAAATCGTGCTGCTCAAAATCAAATGACAACCTGTATAGTTCACAACCAACACTAGAAAACCCACAAATTACAGCCCAAGATTTAAAAAGGCTCTGATACCATATTGAATAAACAAAATATTCAAAATAGAATAGAAGAGAACATAGCAAATAAAAACACTTGAATGTATTATCAAAATATCAAATTACATAACAGCTTGATGATTTCTTGATGATTATAATGGCGGAGTTGCTTTTGTATTTATAGATTCATAGGAATCTCTTGAATATCGTAAAATGATTAATAGAAGTAAAAAAAAAAAAGTCTAGAAGAAAATGGATTTCCATATTCTGGAATATTGGATAAATATTATCTTTATCATTGAGACTTTTTATACACATTCCTTAAATAAACATTATTTTGAGACTTTTTATACTTAAGGAATGTGCATAAAAAGTCTCAAAATAATGTTTATTTAATAAATGTGTATAAAAAGTCTCAATGATAAAGATAATATTTATCCAATATTTCAGAATATGGAAACATCCATATTTTTCAAAAAAAAATAAAAATTGAGACTTTTATTAGCCATTCTAGGATATTCTAGAGATTCCTATGAATCTATAAATACAGCAGCAACTCCACCATTGTAATCATTAAACTGTTATGTAATTTGATATTTTGATAATACATTCAAGTGTTTTTATTTGGTGTGTTCTCTTCTATTCTATTTTGAATATTTTGATTATTCAATAAAGAAAGATGCGATATTTTTACAAGTATATATCTCAGAGTGGGTCACAGTGATAAACTATAATCTGCAGCAGAATATATTATTCAAGAGAATAAATTACTGTGTAAAATATTAGTGTAATAATGTTTGTTGTAGTTGCACATGGATGGATGCTGGCATAAAACAAATTTTGCTTAGAGGCATGCGAGATGAGAAAAAAATGTTCTATTTGTTGAAAGCTTGCTGATATGAATAGGCACACAGCTTGGTAAGGAAATCAAAGACGGATAAAAATAATTCCCAGGTGCACAGGCAACTTTATATAGAGAAAATATTGAAGTTTTTGAGTTTAAAGAACTTTGCAATGTGCATATTCTTTTTAAAAAAATCTCAGTTACGCCGTGTGTGTGGGGGTTCATTACGCCCTGTGTGTGGGTTCACATGGATTTTGACAAAACTTGCAGGTGTCTATTGTACATAAATAAAGAAAAATCACCATCCCAAAAGAATATATGACTTCTGGTCTGTCCAACTAACCCGGTGAATGATTTAAAGAAGCAACTCTTATAATCTTGATAACAGAGAACAAAGTTGTGCAACCATTGAAATGACAGTGCTACAAGGGCCTCACAAAAGAGCGGTCACCTTATTTATGAATGGGGGACAGTTATCAATCACCTCAAGGTACTAAGTGACGGTGTTCTTGAGACATGACAGAGCAGAGGTTAAGTAAGGGATGCTAAGTCCTATGGAGAGTTGGCAGTGTCTACATGATAGTGGCAGACCCATTAACCAAAAGGTTTCTTCAAGAAACAAAAGAGGGAGGGTTCATGAAACTTGTACAGTCATAAGCTTGAAGGCAGATCTCAAGCACAAAAGTAGTGGTAAGGTGGTTTGTTGCCCTCATGATGACCAGCAAAACAGTTCTTACACAAAATGATAAGGAAAAAGAACCAAACACAAAGACAGTGCTACTAATTCATGAAGTAGTCTATAAGGCTATAGGGCAGCGGTGGGATCCATCAAACATGGCAGGGAGAAGAGGGACTGAAAGAGAGGTCAGGGTTAATGAAGAATGGCATTTAGTTCAGATGATCACCATGAAATTATAATAATCACAGGAATATTAGATACTGAGGGCAGTCACAGTCACATGACTATCATAACATTAGTGGTGAAATAGGCAGTGCTGCAAGGAACTTATGAGCAGCCAAACATAAAGACAGTCATGCAGATGCAAAAGGCAATTTAACAGCCATGAAGTGAGCAGAGGCGTGGTATGCTACAGCCAGTACAAGAAGATGAATAGATGTGTGATAGTTTCAATTCCTCAAAGCTTTCCTACGCCCTTCAAAGGAGCCTATTTCATCTCAAACTTCTTGCACACATGCCCTATCATTATGCAAAGGAGGTTGGAGTTGGCAGTTTGAATGAAATAATGTCAGTTATGGCAGCATCATGGGCAGCTATGAGCAGTTGAAGAGATATAGGGGGCAGTTTGGTGACCTTTCCAGCAAGTTGAGAGTATTTAGGAGCCAGTCTAAACAGCATGTTCAAAAGGAGGTCAGAACAACAAGCTTAACCTTCTTCAACGCCACCATGGAGTCTTTGAAGGAGTCAAACAAGGAAAGCAATTTTCAGGCCCCTAAGTGGAGAGGATTTTTGACTTTTCAAACTGTGACACTTGTCATTTTATCTTTGGAAGATATGTTCCAGCTTTCTTGGAAACAGTTTGGAGGCTAAAAAGGCACGCCTAGGCTCATTGTTAGTCAGTTCTTTGCAATTTTGACTAAGATTTGTAACTTGAAAAGGTTGTCTCTCGTTAGATATTGTATTGTAACTAAAAAACAGTCATATTGTGACTGTAAGTGAATGTAATTTTGATATTTGCAAGCAAATCAAAACAGTTTCAGATTATTTGCAGTTGTAAATACACCTTTTAGCAATAAAAGTTTCAGTTCTCTACCTTCAAAAGCCTGTTCTATAGTGTGCAAGTGCAATTTGGTAATTGATGTTTATTTCTATTATTTCATAGCATAAATCCTTAAATATGTCTTATTTTGGCATCCTTAAACAGAAAAGACAATTTTTGTGTAGGTTCTAGTTTGTGTTAATGTGTAAACAGCTTCTATGAACACTTCATTTTCTTCCTTCTAGAGCTGAAAACACTCAACCTCTCTACAAAACACTGATGCATGAATATGTTAAAGCTCGAGTTGTCTGAACATAGCTGAGTTATTGGTTTTGTGTGTGTCAAAAACAGCAGTCCAAGGTCTAAGAAAAACATATTTTTGGTGCATCACCTCAGTAAGAGCTTGGGTTTCATTTAAGTCTTCTCTCTATCCTTTTCCTCAGTAAAGCAATAGTTTATTTTAATTTAGGCAAGGTATCAAAGGAACCAACCCTCTTTGGAGGTTGATCTCCAACATCTGAGCCCACACTCAAGGAGATCATCCCATGTTTCACTAGTAGGCTGAGTTTTGCAACTTAGCCAGGGTGCATACTTAGTTGATAACAGATACATTGATAGAAAATGCGTGGAATTCAACCACACCAAAAGAAGCTTGGGAAACAATCAATAAACAAAATTAGCACAAGAATGATGTGAGAGCACACCTGCTCTAAACTCAGTTATACACTCTAAGAATGGATGGATTGATAACTAAGCATCTCTCAAAGCTCAAGAGTATTTTAAATTGTCTCATTAATGGAGGAGAGACTATTGTTTATAAAAATCTCATCTTCATGACACTTGATAGTTTGCCAAGGTCATGTGATAATTTCAAGAATATGGTCATATTGAGTGGAAAATTGGAAAACTTGAAATTCAATGATTTGAAGGGTCTACTATTACAACATAAAGAAATACTTAAATGAGACAATGAAGCTAAACCAGCAAATGGTTTTCCTTCTAAGTTTGAGGGGAAGAAGTATCAATAGAAAAGGTGCCCTACTATGGATAATGGTGAGTAGAAGGAAAGGTTTGTTGTCATGGCAATCATCTTGGTCATTTTGAGCACTAATGTTTAAGAGGAAGAAAAATATGAAAAAAAGTAAGGAAGGAGGTATGTGCTGAACACACCGAAATATTGAGAAGGGGGTAATCAATATTCTATTAAATCTCAAACCCTCTGGAACAAACAAATACTTTAAACTCTATTGCATAAATAGGAACATGAAAGATGGAGACAATGCACAACACAACACAACACCAAATATATGTGGAAAGCCCCACAAGGGGAAAACCACGGTGAGAAAAGCCGCTAGGAGCTACTATCCTAATCTAGCCTCACAAGATGAACAACATTTACAACTTTGTTTTAGGGTTACAACCTGTTGTGACTTTTTCACACATCACCCCATCCAAGATGGGGACCCCCCTAATTTCTGCTTCATTCTGGTCTTTTGGCTTGGGTTCTCTCTCTCTTTGTTCGTGTGTCCTTCCGGGGATGTCCCGTCTTTGACCTAGGTTGAAATGTTAGCTAGGTCTATGAAATCTGGGTTTGTATCCTTCAGGCTTGTTTGAGGTCAAATAAGGTTATCAAAGTAGAATCAGAGCATAGCAGTGCAATCAAAAGGCTCGAGACAGGATCCCACTGAAATTTTACTAAAATCTGACAACTTACTATTTCTAGTAAGTACCTAATGTGAGGCCTTTTCCTCAAAATTTCGAGATTTTGACTGCATCAACACTTCCAGGTAACTTTAGGGTGCCTGCACGAGAAATTTGAACATATTCTGACAACTTTCTATTTTTAGCAATACAGGCTTCAAGAGCCATTTTCAGGGATTACATATATGATTCTTCAATGCATGTCTGGGGAATGTATCTGGGTTTTTCAAGACCTTCGCAATGGTATAACATGCAAATCAAGGTAATGGCTTTCAACGGTACAGCCTTCAAAGGCTATTTTTAGGGTTTGCACGCAGATTTTTTCAATGCATGTCTAGATATTCCTCATAGGTTTTGCAAGAGCTTCGCAACAATGTGACATGCAAGTGGAATGGATCAATTTTCAGAGACTTACTATTTTTAGCCAATGCCCACATGTTGACCAGTTTTTTGGGTTTTTCTAGGTTTTTTGAGATCCCACTGGCAGTTTGTCATGCAAACTCATCTGGCATTAGATTGATCACTTTCTGGACACTTACTATAAATAGTAGTTTCACTCCGGCACCTCTGCAACACTTTGGTTCGGCAAACAGGACGACAAGCATCAGTAACCAAGTCAAGCGGAAATAGTCCAAGGCACATGCAAGTCACAATTAAGGTTTCCACTTATATGCCTAAAATAGGGGGATAAAACACATAGTTGTCAAAATGAAGTACACCACCATGATCAGCATCTTTCAAGTTGCCTACTGGCAAAATTTCAACGAAATCTAAGCACTTACTATTTTTAGCAAGTCACTCCACGGCTAAAAATAGCATGTCTGTGCCAAAGACGAGTGTGAACAGGACACTTAAAACATCAAGTTCATATGGAGCAAATTTCAAAACAAACAGAGCTGCAGAGGTCAATCATTTTTAGGGTTTGCTAAAAATAGCAGGATGGCTAAAAATAGCATACCAGCAAGCAAATGGTATAATACAAGGCAACAGGGTCATGAGAGGCATAGCCACGCCCGCTCCAACTCAGAACAGATGAAAAATGCATGAAATCCACACTTCTCCAAGATCTACTAAAAATAGAAGGGCAAGGCATGGCTAAGGCATTGGAAATTTATAGATAAAAACTAACAAGAGAAATCAAGAAATACGCCCTCATGAGAGAAGCTTGATGATAAATTTGCTAAGTTATGAGAAATTCCTTCCCACTACTTGAAATGCACCCAAGACATGGGAGAAAGTTGATCAAAATTTGCTAAGTATAAAAATTTCCTCTCATAGTGTGAAACGCGCCCAAGATTTCCTTCACACTAGCTCAAATGTGCCCTTAAGGGTTGAAAAGGGAAGTAGCCTAGGCTAAATGCGCCCAAGGCTTGGGGAAATTCCTTCTCCCTATGTCATATGCGCCCAAAAGTTCCTTGAGCATAGGTCAAATGCACCCACAAGTGAAGAGTTTAGCAAAATTTTCTAAGTCATGGAAATTCCTCCACCACCCCTCAAATGCGCCCTCACTTGAAGATGTTCCTCTAGCACACATCAAATGCGCCCCACAAGGTTTAAAAGATGATGGCGTGGAAATTTCCTTCACCCTATGCTAAATGTGCCCACAAGTGAGGAAGACCTGGTAAAAAAATACGCTAAGGCAAGAAGGTTTCCTCACCACATGTCAGATGCGCCTAGAAGTTCCCTCTTCACATGCTATTTGTGCCCACAAAGATTAAAAGGGGAGGTGAAAAGTTACTAAGGTGTGGGAACTACTCCCCACCCCCTCAAATGCGCCTTCAAATGGAAGTAGCACATGTCATACGCGCCCCCAAGGTGGAGAAGGCAAGATGAAAGCGCTAAGGCAAACAAGATTTCCTTCACACATGGTGAAATGCGCCCTCATATGGAAGTCCACATGGTGAAATGTGCCCTCAAAGGGTTGAAAAAGGAAGTCAATTGGGCTAAATACGCCTAAGGCAAGGAGTTCCCCCTCATGGGGACAAATGCGCCTTCAAATGGAAGTGGTATAGGTAAAATGCGCCCAAGACAAGAGGCCTAGTGAAATGCGCTCAAAGGTGTAATGAGATTCCTCCTTACTAAGTGATTTGCACCCTTGTTTGTGAGGTAAATAATATAGGTTTCAAGGCATGAAAAATGCCTAAGGGATGAAAGTTAAAGTTGAAGCATGGGGTGAAATGTGCCCTTCATGGGTGATTTAAAATTAAATTTTTCTAAGGCATTTTCAAAGGTAAGAAATACGCCTAGGGTGATGAAGTTAGAAATTTTCTTAAGGCAAGATGAAATATGCCCAAAGACGGGAAGGAAGTTCTTCATGAAAATCAAGAAAAATGCCAGGGCAAGAAAAATGAAGATTGCAGGTGTGGAATGCGCCCAGATTAAAAAACGAATAAAGCTTAGCAATTTTTTATTTTTTTCAAAATAATAAAAATTAAACGTACCCCTTCGTTTGGATACACATGAAAACGATGAGTTCTAAAGGGAATTTTCTTCTGGGTATTGGAAATTTCCAACTGGGAGATGAATTGAGCTCGTTCCACACCTAGCTCGTGTCGTTTTGACAGAGAATTTCACCCGGTGCCTGTTTTGATGAATTTCATAAGGCAAATTTAAAATTTTATCTAAGGCAAATGAGATGAATATGTCTACAAAATGTTTTAGCTTAAAAAGTTGAATTGAACGATTGGAATAATTTTGCCGAAGCAAGCATGAAATAAAATGAAGTGAATTTGTTTATGGAAGTGATTGATTCAATATTCTAAAATGCTAACGTAATGAAGCAGGTTTGTGTAGGAGTGATGAATTTTCGAAATTCTAGAAGTCAAAGATTCCGATGCTCCGGATGACAAATGTGGCAACTGGTAAAGGAGGGAAAACGGAATTCGAAAGTTTGCTAAGTTTAGCTTCTTCTAGAATTTGACTTAGCTATAAGATTTCAAGTTCTTTTCATATTTTTCACCAGTTGCTGAATGAAAAATACCCTCAAAGGCTGAAAGTGCGAAGTTGCAAAGAAAAATTTCTCAGAGTGCTGAAGTGCGAACTTGTGAGAAAACTTCTAAGCTGCTGAGAGGTTCTAAGTAAGGTTGCTGAAAAGTACGATTTGAAAGGAGAAGTTTGAAGTGGCTGAAGGCGTGAGTTTGCAGAGAGAAGAACTTCTCAAGTTGCTAGGAAATTTGAACTTGTGAGAGAATACTTGAGTTGCTGAGGTGAGAACTTGAGCTGAAAAGTTTGAGTTGCTAAAGGCATGGCTTTGAAGGAGGAGGCTTCTCAAATTGCTGAAGTATGATTTTGAGAAAGGAAAGTGAGTTGCTGAAAGTGCAAGTTTGAAGAGTGCGAATTTAAGAGAAGTTTTGAGTTGCTGAAAGAGGATTGCTGCAAACAAATATCTCCAAGCATTTGACGTTGTGTTGCTGCAAGTGAAAAACTTCTAAACATTGAAGTGATAAAGGCATTGAGGTTTGTAGCTGGAAATATTAGAGTGTTGCAGCCTTTTCCATTTGTTGAAAATCTGCTGGCACCCTCAAATGCTATTGTTTTCTAAAAAATTATTTTCTAATGACTCTCTTGTGTTTTTGTAGAGTGGCTGAAACAAGCAGAAGGGCTGCAGGAAAAGGAAACCATGCTGAGTCCGGCAGAGCAGGCACATCCAGATAGGCAGTGATTAAGAAGTTGAGCAAATCTTTCCTACCGAAGTCAAAAATCTTCAAAGTTGGGCAGATTGAGTGACATGAACCTAGGTTCATTCAACTTGGAGACTTTTAGGAGGAGAATAATGGGAACTGGAGGTCATCATCCGTCAATCACTTCGCATAATATTGTCAGAAATGGACTCTATGCAGTTGCTAGTTTTCGACCAGCAATCCGATGCCCAGAGCTGATCATGGAGTGTGCCAATTATTACAACACGGAGCGGAGAACTATTATTTCACCAGATGGCAAGATATTGGCCAACCTTACACCGGAGGCAATTGGGGAAGCATTTGGAATCCCAACTCACGAAAAGATGATTTACAAAACAAGGGAGAGGGCTGAAAAGATGTATTCGTCCAGGTTTGATCGATGTGCTGACTTGATAAATTCCAGGTGGATGAACAAGCCCAAGCCAACTCGCACGAAGCTACCTAAGCAGATAATTTCAGAGGACTTGAGACAAGAATTCTGTGACTTAATAATGATGCTAAGCAGAGTTGGAGGATGCCCCCAAGTGTTCATCTTTGAACCTTGGATGTTTTATTATATTAACTTGGTGTTGGAAGGCAAGAACTACGTAGACTGGGCACTGATGATCAGTGACAACTTACATGAGCAACTCCAGAGTTTGAGGAGGACAAAAACATTCTACATGAGCTCTTACATCATGTACATGCTGGCTCGAATGACAAAGTATAGAGGAATTTCGTATCAGGAACCAATCGGGTGTGGCTCCCATCAGTTTAAAATACATGAGGCTTGTCCGTAGTTACATTTGACAAGTACCTCCAACTACAAGAGGGTCAATGACGCCTTCACCATGCACATAATGAGGACCTTGCAGCAAAGGACTCATCATAGAATATCTAGAGAGGCACAGGAGCTGATTGAGAAGTTCGGATGTTGGTTTATCCAGTTTCCGAAGTTTACCTACATTAGGCTGCAAGGGTTTTCCTCCTATCTATACAGATTGCCCCGGTATCCCACGAACAAAATAGTGATGCTGAAAATATCTAGGCAACTGATTGCCTATGATAAGATTCAAAAGAAGAAGAAGAAGAAGAAGAAGGGTGGACTGGGTGGTGCAGGAGCACCCCATAGTTCACCTTAGGAAAGTTGTCTAGAAGGTCATGTTTGGCCAATTTTTCTAGGACAACTTATCTTCATAATCTTGTTCCTTCATGTTTGTGCCTTAGTGGCATTTTGTGATCATACATTGAGTTGTTAAGGTCATGTTGACCATTGCATAGGTTTGAGGTTTGGCTACAAGAAAGGCTTAAGACCTTTTTAGACCTATTTAGGTGTTGGTTTCCTAAATTTTGAAATAAGGCTTAAAGGAAGCCACAAGCGGCCAAGGAGGGGTTAAGGCCGAGCTTAACTACTTTAGTGACCCTATCTCAGGGTGACCTCGGCGTGGAATTGAGGTTGGGAGCTTTTACATTGATTTGAGATTTTGAATTCAAAGAAAAAACAATGGGTTCTTAATGTGAATTTCTGGTTTTTGGTTTAAAGTAGAGCTTTAATGGATTGAAATTGATTCCGTAGCATGAGTAGGATATAGTATATTTGTTGTTTAAGCACTGTGTGGTAGCAATTTGGAGTTTTAGTTTAGTTTCAAGCATTGTTGAAGATAGAGGTTTCTTTCCATTTGCTGATCTGACAGTTTGTTTGTAGAAAATGGAGGTTTAGATCACATTCCCTTTGTACATAACGTACGGCCTCTTGGGAATTGTGACTAGACTCCATGATTGTATATATGGTAGGATTAGGAGTCTTTAACAGTTCAGGAAACACCATGGAATTCTTCTCCTAGGCGAGCCAGGAAGTGTCCGGCTAGGAAAGACAAGGAGTGCATGGCACTTGATTTGCAGGGGTGATCATTTCCTGTCAAGTCACGGTGTGGAGAGGGCAACCAGATGTCTTGCAAAGAACTGGCATGAAAGAGGAAGCTTCATCAATCAATTTGGTGAGAGAAACTCATGACAGTCTGTTGTGTGGTCAGGGAAAGGGCTCAAAAAGGCCAAATTTGCTAAATTGAAGGTCCACCTTGTGTACGGATAGTTGACGGTTAAGACCACTAAAATCTTAAAGTGGTAGGCATGAGGATCAAGAACCCCAAAGAAAGATTATGTGTTCTTTGGAAGACTTTGGAGTACTAGCTTGTTTTCTCAAAGAAGGAGGGCTAATTGGGGCTCCTAGGGCTAGTAGCCTTTTTAACCCTAAATGAGGGTTTGGTGGAAGCGATGGGAAAATGAAGTTAAGTGGACCCTCAAGAACCATAATGTGATGGTCTAAACCTGTTAGAAACATCTCCACACCCCTGCAAAGTTGAGATCTAGTATTGGGAGAAGGTTAGCCTTTAGGGTGGATTAAGGGCTAAGGGAAGAATTGCAAACAAAGCACCAAGGTTGACTTGGTTGGAATTGTATGTGATGGTAGTTGGATTGGTAAGGAGAACCAGGGGAACCTAAACTAGAAATAGGTCCTATAGGTTAAGGTGGTGAAGTGAGACACCATAGAGGTATGACCTAGAGCAGGGATCAGTGATTGATCCCTCCAACCTCCCTATCACTGGGATTCCCTATCACCATGGGGAATTTATATGAGATTTGTCCATCACTACAGGCAGCTAGAGAAGTGGAGAGTGAGCTTCAGTTCTTCCAATTTTCCTACCATACCAGCAGACAACACTATGATCCCCACAGGAATATCAGATGGATATTATCCGAGGAGTTCAGGCATAAGGCACAGATTGAAGACTTCTGGCAAGTGCAGTGGATGAGATTGAGGTCAGGAGGAGGATGTTTTCATGAATACCATTGGGGATGATTAGGGAATGCGAGATTGTCCCAGTGCTAGACCAAATTGAAGAGGATATAAATGTTGTACAAGTTGACTATGAGACAGTGAGGGATACACCACTACCACTCCCGGATTGGTCAGAGCTAGAGATTACAGACTTGGATACGCTTTGCATCCCAGTCTTGACGTTCACACGGAGTTGGGTAGAGAGGCATGTGAGTTGACTTAAGGGTAGATCAATCCCCCTTACAATTTGATGGGAGATCACAGATTACCGACAGCCAGGCAGGGAAGGCAGGTTGCTCAAGCTCCAGAGCCACGAGGAAAAGAACCAGTCCGGCCTAAACCTCTAAGAATTGAAGAATCCACGCATACACCATCACGGGCACATTCTCCGAGTATGCAAGAAGTGTCGTTGTTTTCTAATCAAAGAGAAAGATTGAATGCAGAACAGGCAGTGCAAGTGGCAAGTCAGCCACCTTGCAGAGAGTCGGTGGGCCAAAGCATCAACATGCCTAGGGAGGAAAATCAGCAAGAGACAAATGAAGGGAGGGCCACTGACACTCAATTTCAGCATGAAATTGAGGCCGCTCTTGAGGATGATGCTACTTCAGATCAAGATGCCTAGAGCTCAGGAGATACTGAGCCTGTAGACGATGATGATCCTTGTCAGCACGAAGGCATGGAGGAAGTTCATCAGGTTGAGGCTGAAGTTGAGCAGCCTTTTGTTATTTCAGACTTACGGCAGGATGTGCTAGAATGGCTAAGGGACATGATGAGACACGATCCTGTTGATGAGACTGATCTAGCAGCTGAGATGGAAGAGTTGTTGAGTAGGATCAGTGCATCTCCAACAAAGAAGAAGGCCAGAAAATTCTCCAAAGAGATGAGGATGGCTCTCGAACGTTGCATGTGGCAGTGCCTAGAGTGGAATGTGATCGGGATGAGGCTGTTCCAGAAAATTACATGATTACAACCATGGAACTTGGTCGCCCCACTGAAGCATAGGTGGTTGAGGAGTGTGACAATTCATATTAGGCACTCAAGGATAGATTGTTCCATATTGAGGGCAAATTTAAGAGATTGAAGGTAGAGCACAAAACACTAATTGGCTATGTACAACACTTGTCCCGTCCTTGCGGACAAGAAAATCCGGCAATTGAGCTCCCAGCCGAATTTCCCAGAGAGTCAATCAGTGGCTTAGAAGATTTGAAGAGAATGACAAAGCAGGCAGATAAGTGGGCTGCCAATGTTCGTGTTGAAACAAAAAAGTTTATGGAGGATCTTGCACATGCCTATTGGCAAGCCTCCGACATCATGGCAAGAATGGATGCAGTTAACCATGCTTGGGGTGAGGCTCATATCTAGCAAACGATAATTGTTCTTCGCTTAGGAGCTTTGATGCACACACCTCTGCAGGATTTGGTTGAGGGAGGTGTGATTCAAGAGGGTGATAGGTATGACTTCACCGGCTAGTACTCTTCAGTGGTCACGGGCCGAGGGTTCTATGATGCATCCGAGGTAGATTCAATCAGGGTCAAAAAGGCCATGACAAACATCTTTGATGGAGTTCTCAATACACTGGAGGCTATCTTTGCCAGGAGGCTGACTTCTGAGGAGGTAACTGTAGATGGTTTGAAGAGAATATTGACACCATTCTTTTCTAAGGTGAAGGCCTTTGTCCAGATTGATTTCGAGAACACCTCTATGTTCTCTAGCATTATTCAGAATACCCAGGATGCTCTAATCGCCTAGAAGAAATCTTGTGCCCGGCATGGGAAAACAGTTACAGTGTTGGATCATATCCCTCCCATTCCAGGTCAAGAAGTTGAGGCGGTGTTGACCAGGTTCATCAAGTTTGCAGCCAGCGAAAAGGAGAAAGGAAATGCCCTTCTGGATGATGATCTTCTAGAAGGGTATGATGTGCATTGATTGCAAATAGTGCTTCCTATAGAGGAATGGGGAATCTCCAGTGCATTCATTGCCCCACTCCTCTTAGTGGCGGTTTCTAGGGCTAGAACCCTAATCAGGGCTTATGTGGCTCAATCTGAGCCTTCCATTGTATTTGAATCTAAGCCGTCCACTGGACTGGGCTTGATATAAAAGGGGCATCCCCCCCTCATTTGTAAATTATTAGATAAGAGATTAAGAGTTGGAAAAAATCGGAGATAGAAATTAGAATATAGAGTAGAGCTAGAAGTTAGCTTAGTTTGAAAAGGAAAGAAAAGCTTTCCCTTTGATTTTTTTTTGTAAAAGGTTGTTGTGGAGAACTCTCATAATATAAAGAACTTCATTTATTGGTGATTCTCTCTTTCATTGTGAGTGGTTGCCAAGGCTTTTTCGGCTTTCCGATTCAAGTAGATAGAGTAAAGTAGATTTGATTCCATGCAAGTAGTTGTTAATTGTGGAATGTGGCGTTTGATTTAAGCAAGTCTTCTTTCATCCATACCACTAGCAGGCTCGTTGATGGTGAGTTCGCCCTGCATGGTCGACTGGAGTATTAGTACTTAACTTCGGTTGTGATTCATATGTCCATATGCATTGTTGTGATGGTATGTGCATGTCGTATCACAATTTGAACATCTTTCTCATCCTTTGAAGATTGCACCGACTTTGTGGAAGTTGTCCGAAGGGAGGCAAAGCAGAGTCTAGTTTGAAGATTGTTGAAGTTGATCCTCGCATTCCACCCCTTTAGAAGTAGATTGTAGAATCCCTACCCCTATTCCTTTTTAATTCAGTATTTTCCCAGTTAACTTAGGAATCAGAGCATCATTGTCAAATTATTCGTGTCTTAACTGCTTCGCAAAGTTGAACAAATTGTGTAAGTCCCCTTGGAATACGCAGCATATTCACATCAACCAACTAAGTCTATTCGTGACATAAGGAACCTTGGAGTTGAACGCATGAACTTTCACGCAATCTTAACATGCGGAATACTTTGATCAAGAGAGAATAGAGTGACCGTTGGACATTTTATTCTGTGTTGGTGTGGTCATAAAACACCCGTCAACACAACCCAAGGAAGCTACAACTCCCTAATTATACAACTTTGTTTTAGGGCTACAACCAAAGGAAGCTACAACTCCTTGATCTGAGCACACATTCAATACTGATTACAGAATGACTGCTTCCACTGTCTAAAACTGACACTTAAGCACAATCTCTTTTGATGATTGTAATTTTGCTTTTCAAATTCTCCAAATGTCTTCTCAACTACCTACTAGCTCACTACTTTCAACAATTAAGAAGTTACTGCCTTCGGCTCACTGCTTCCAACAAACAATTAAGCACACTTCTCTACTTGTCTTCTTCCATAGGGATATGATCGAAATGAAACCATAGCGGATCTTCCATAACTACTCGTTCTCTTTTAGTCACTCACGTAATCATCATCATCATCATCATCATCATCATCATCGCATCCTCTACACCTTAGATCAAATAGGCTTACAATTTATACATGATATTACATTGATTACATTTCACATGTCAACCTACAACAACAAAAATATTACATTTGTAGGTCGGCCAGGGATAAAACAAATAATATGAAATGTGTGGAGGGCAAGACCCAAAAGACTACATGAAACACCAAGAAGAGAAAAAATACCTTGCAGATTCCAACGCACGCTTAACTTGGTCCCAAACTTGCTTCACATCTTTGATCTTCTATAGACATCATCTACATGCTTTGCAAATACAAATTAGCATGTTGGCCTTCACAACCATTTGTGGTACACAAGAAAGATAAAACATTATTTGTGTTTCTCCTAGATGAGTTGGCACGACTCATACAACACCTTCAATCACTCCTTAAGCTCCACTCAACCTTTAAATTGTGGCGCACACCATCAACATACCTTATTCAGCCACAACAAAGGCATAATCCAACAAAACATTTGTTCCTATCCACATCTTGTATCGAAGAATCCAAAAAACACTTTGCAAAACAACAACAAGCATCACATGACATTCAAGAACACTATCATTCATCTTTTTCACAGCTTCATGCAGCAACAAGCCGGTGCAAGCCAACAACAATTGAAACCAATCTTCAGACAACATAGTCTAATACACTGTCATCTCTAACTTTCTTTATGGAAGGAATATTGACATGAAACTCTGGATATAGCAACTTCACATCTCAATGAACTTAACTTTTGATCCGCACAACCATATTTGCAAATGTGGAGATATGTAGAGCTGACCTTTACACCCCTGAGATTATCCTCACAGAATCAACACAGTCTTCAATTTGTCACTCTCAAAAATACCTTTTTGTTAACTCAAATGATTTGAAACTTGGACCACACATGCCTTGACACATCAAGAAGCTATCCTCCAAACTGCAAGAGCAAAACATCATCAGTGAAGAAATGCAAATCATTTCTCAAAGACTCTAGAAACCAAACAATTAGACTACAATACCTTTCATAGAAATTTTGACATCAATGACAACCAAACTGCAACAATCTCCCCTTTTGTCATTGATGGAAAAACCAATAGACACACTCCCTTTAGTGCACAATCTCTCTCTCTTTGATATCAAGGGCAAAGGACAAATATACTTTTCTCTCCTTCAAACAACATACAAGCTCCCCCTGTTAGCAACAACCACTACTTGCTCCCCCTGAGAGGTAGTCCCCATCAGTCCAAGAATAAAGATCTGACTTGAATTACTCCTCCTAGAAAAATGCACCAACTATGCATGCAAGGAGGGGCAATTACCCCTAACTTCTATCTGAGATATTCAAATGTATCATTTGCAAGTGCCTTTGTGAAAATGTCTGCAATTTGATCCTTTGTAGATACATACTCCATCTTCACTTATTTATCTGCAACCTTCTCTCTCAGAAAGTGATACCTAATTGATATGTGCTTGGTTCTAAAACGCATCACTGGATTCTTCCAAATATTGATAGCACTTGTATTATCACATACAATAGGAATGAGCTCATACTTTATCTTGATATCCTTCAATGTTTGCTTCATCCACAACACTTGAGTATAGCAAGATGTTGCAACAATATACTTTGCTTCTATTTTTTATAAAGATATTGAATCTTGCTTCTTACTATGCCATGAAACCAACCTATTTCCTAAAAAGAAAGCACCATCGTTGGTAATCCTATCATCAACACAACCAACCCAATTAGTATTATTGTATGCATTCAAATCAAATTCATTACCATTTGGATACCATAATCCATTATCTGGAGTGCTCTTCAAATATCTAAAGATTCTCTTGACTGTATTCACATGAGTTTCTTTGGGATTAGCTTGAAATATTGCAACCAAACATACCGCATGCATAATATTAGGTCTTGAAGCGGTTAAGTACAATAGGCTTCCAATCATAGATCTATATAGAGTCTGATAATCCAGGAGAGACTCATCATATTTTCTCAAATGACAACCAATTACCATTGGAGTACTCACTGGTTTGCAATCTTCCATACCAAACTTCTTCAGCATCTCTTTGACATACTTTTCTTGAGAAATAAAGATACCATCATTTAGTTGAGCAATTTGAAGACCGAGAAAGAAGGATAATTCACCTATCATAGAAATTTCAAATTGCTTCTGCATTTATTCAACAAACTTCTTGCACATTTCATCATTTCCACCAAAGATTATATCATCAACATATACAAGAACTACCAAAATTATTTTATCCTCAATCTTAAAGTAAAGATTACTATCTGCAGTACCTTTCTTGAAACCTTGTTGAAGCAAGTACTTGTCCAGACTTGCATACCAAGCCTAAGAGCTTGTTTGAGACCATACAATGCCTTTTTGAGTTTGCACACCATGTTTGGGTCTTCTGATAACTGGAATCCATCAAGCAGATCTATGTAGACTTCTTCCAAATCTCCATTCAGGAAAGTTGATTTGACATCCATCTAATATACTTTGAAGTCCTTGTGGGTTGAAAAAGAAAGAATTTGTTTGATTTCTTCTATTCTTGCTACCAAAGCAAATGTATCCTCAAAATCAATTCCTTCTACCTGTGAATAACCTTAACACACCAGTCTAGCATTGTTTCTTACAAATTTTCCATCTTCATTCAGCTTATTCCTGGATACCCACTTTGTTCCTATCACATTTTTGTCTGCAAGCCTTGGAACCAATTCCCAAGTTTGATTCTTCTCAATCTGATTCAATTATTCTTCCATTGCTTGTATCCATCCTTGATCCTTGCTAGCATCAGCAAAAGCTTTTGGCTCTATCTTTGATTAATAAACCAAATTTTACTTGTTCATTTGTCCTTGCATGCCTTCTCCTAGTAAGTACTCCTTCATTCTTATCTCCAAAAATCTGATCTTCTCAATGATTCTTTTGAACATACTTGGCAGGAGTCTTACCATGCACTTCTGAATGATTCTTTTGAACATACTTGGCAGGATTCTTACCATGCACTTCTTCTTCTTCTTCTTCTTTCTTCTTCTTCCTCTTCCTCTTCCTCTTCTTCTTATTCTTCTTCTTCTTATTTCTTCCTCTTCCTCTTCCTCTTCCACTTCTTCTTCTTCTTCCTCTTCCTCTTCCTCTTCTTCTTTTGAAAATACTTGGCAGGAGTCTTACCATGCACTTCTTCTTCTTCTTCTTCTTCTTCTTTCTTCTTCCTTCCTCTTCCTCTTCCTCTTCCTCCTCCTCCTCCTCCTCTTCCTCTTCCTCTTCTTCTTTTGAACATACTTGGTAGGAGTCTTATTATGCACTTCTGAATGATTCTTTTGAACATACTTGGTAGGGGTCTTACCATGCACCACTTCTTCTTCTTCTTCTTCTTCTTTCTTATTTCTTATTTCTTCTTCTTCCTCTTCCTTCTTCCTCTTCCTTCCTCTTCTTCCTTCTTGTTCTTCCTCCTTCTTCCTCTTCCTTCCTATTCTTCCTCTTCCTCTTCTTCCTCTTCTTCTTCCTCTTCTTCCTCTTCCTCTTCTTCTTCTTCTTCTTCTTTTTCTTCTTCCTTCCTCTTCCTCTTCCTCTTCGTCTTCCTCTTCTTCTTCCTCTTCCTTCCTCTTCCTCTTCCTCTTCCTCCATTCTCTTCCTCTTCCTCTTCTTCTCCTCCTTCTCCTCCTCCTCTTCCTGCTTCTGCTTCTGCTTCTGCTTCTGCTTCTACTTATCCTTCTCCTTCTCCTTCTGCTTCTCCTCCTTCTTCTTCTTCTAAGGGAGGTGCATCAAATTTGTAGTCTTCCTCTTCTTCCTCCTCCTTCCTCTTCCTCTTCCTCTTCCTTCCTCTTCTCTTTCCTCTTCCTCTTCCTCTTCTTCCTCTTCTTCTAAGGGAGGTGCATAAAATTTGTAGTCTTCCTCTTCTTCCTCCTTCTTCCTCTTCCTCTTCCTCTTCCTCTTCTTCTTCTTCTTCTTGTTCTTCCTCTTCGTCCTCTTCTTCTTCATCCTCTTCTTCTTCCCTCCTCCTCCTCCTCCTCCTTCTTCTTCTTCTAAGGGAGGTGCGTCAAATTTGTAGTCCTCAATTTCATACATATTTTGATGTAAATCTTCATCAACCTCAACATTTTTACTTTCAACTATCTTTCCCAATCTTTTGTAGTAGCACTTGTATGTTTTACTTTGGGTTGAATATCCGAGAAAAATACCTTCATCAGTTCTTGAATCAAACTTACCCAAAACATCTTCATCTCTTTTGATGTAACATTTTCTTCCAAAGATTCTAAAATACCTGACAGTTGCAGGTCTTCCATGCCATAACTCATAAGGGGTCTTAGTGTTGTTCACTCTAAACAATCCTTTGTTGAGAATATAGACTGCAGTATGAATTGTCTCTTTCTAATAGACATCAGGCATATTTGCTTCCTTCAACATAGTCCTTGTCATCTCTTGAACAGTCCTATCATTTCTTTCCACTACCTCATTTTGCTAAGGAGTTCTAGTAGAAGATAGATGACCTCTTTATTCCATGTTCTTCACAAAAATTATTACTCATTTGATGTGAAATCACCTCTATCAAAACTCAAACACTTGATTTTAGCATTCACTTCACTCTCAACCTTTGATTTGAAAATCTTGATTCTACTAAAAGCTTCAGATTTATCTTTTAAGAATGTAACCCATGTCATCCTAGAAAAATCATAAATAAAAAAGCATGAAATACCTATCTCCTTTAAGATTCTTTGTTTTGGTACGTGTTGTGACCTTTTCACACATCACCCCATGCCCGATAGGAACCCCCTAATTTTTGCTCCATTTTGGTCTTTTGGCTTTGGGTTTTTGGGTCGTTTTGTCTCTCTCTCTTTGATCTTTTGTCCTTTCGGGGATGTCCTATTGTTTGCCCTGGTGGAAATTCTGGCTAAGTCTGTGAAATTAGGGTTTCATTCTTCAGGCCAGTTTGAAGTTAAATTGAGTTGGCTAATTGACATCTGAGCTTAACATTGTTGTCAGAGTTTCCAACAAATTCCCCACTGAATTTTCACTAAGTTATGACAACTTACTATTTTTAGTAGGTGCTCAATTTGGGAGCTTTTCATCAAGATTTTGGAATCCTGACTGCTCCATCACGTTCAGGGTACTTCACAGTGCTCGCATGCAAAATTTGAACAAAATTGGACAACTTGCTATTTCTAGCAGTTCAGGCTTCAAAAGCTATTTTCAGGGTGCACATGGGTGATTTTTCAATGCATGTCTGGAGAATGTTCCTAGGTTTTTCAAGACCTTCGCAATGATATAACATGCAATCCGGGATGATGACTTTCAGCAATTCAACCTTCAGAGGCTATTTTTAGGGTTTGCATGCAGAGTTTTTCAGTGCATGTTTGGATATTCCTTATGGGTTTTCCGAGAGCTTCGCAACGATGTAACATGCAAGCAAAGTGGATCATGTTTTAGGAACTTACTATTTTTAGCCAATACACGCACATAGACCAGTTTTTTGGGTTTTTCTGGGTTTTTTGAGATCCCTCGGGCAATGTGGCATGCAAACTCATCCGACGGTGGATTGATCACTTTTTAGACAGTTACTATAAATAGTAGGCACACTCTGACAACCACTCGCCACTTCAGTATCATAAACAAAGCAACATGCAGCAAAAATCAAGTCAAACGAAGATCATTTGAGCCACATGCAAGTCAGATTAGGGTTTCCTACTTTGGTGCCTAAAAAGTAGGGTAAAAAGCCAGAATTTTGAAAAACGAAGATATCCCATCGCGATCAGCATCCTTCTGGCAATCCACTGGTAAAATTTGGGTGCAATCTGAGAACTTACTATTTATAGTAAGTCATTTCTAGAACAGGGCTATAAATAGCAAGTCAGCATGCGGGGCAGGTGTGAACAAGTTCACTAGGCAATGAAGATCACATGGTGAAAATTTCAAGCTAAACGAAGCTGTGGAAGTGAAAAAATTAGGGACTTACTAAAAATAGAAGGTGATAGCAGGCTGAAGAGGTCAAAATTTTCTAAGTGTAAAATCAAACTTCACCTTCAAATGGCGCCCTCAAATGGAAGTAGGCTAGCTAAATAATGCCCAAGGAGGGGTTGACACATAAAAATTTGCTAAGGCATGAAATGGAATGAGCACAGGCGAAATGTGCCCAAGGTTGAGATGTTGCCTAGTAAAAATTTCCTAAGTGATGAAAACAAAAGCTTGAGGGGCAAAATGCGCCCATAAGCTAAGGGAGTCTCAAAACGCCTAAGTGTTGAAAGTAGAAGCTCAACATGCCAAATGCGCCCACCTTATGAAGGCCTCTTCATAAAATATTTCTAAGGCACAAAATGAAAGCTCCCAATGTAAAATGCACCCTCAAAGCAAAGCAAACCCATTGAAGTGCGCCCATCTCAAGCAAGGAGGTAAAAACGCCTAAGTGTGGATAATGGAAGTAAGTGCACTAAAATGTGCCCAAGGTAAGTGAGAGGTAATGAATTGCCTAAGGCGTGGGAAAATCAATGCTAGCATGGCAAAATGCACCCATCAAGTGTGGAGGTATTGAAAACGCCTAAGTGATAGAAATGAGAGCTCTACCTATGAAATACGCCCATAATGTGAGGAGGTGTTATGAATTTTTCTAAGGCAAGTAAATGGAAGTTGACCCCTCTAAATGCGCCAAGGATAAGGAGAGTGGTGTTATGAAAATTTTCTAAGTGATGGAAAATAAAAGTAGGTCCCCCAAAAGGCGCCCAAGTTGAGATAGGTGACAAAAGTTTCTAAGGCATCAAAATGGAAGCACATAGTGTGAAATGCGCCCAAGCTACAAGGAGGGTGGAAGGTAAATACTCAAGGCGTTTAAAGTTTCTCCTCCCTATGTGAAATGTGCCCAAGGTGGAAGGGGGTATTTAAAAACATCTAAGGCATGAAAGTTCCTCCACCACATGGGAAATGCGCCCAAAGAAGATGAGGCTTGGGAAAAGTTTCTAAGTGTTTAAAATTTCCTCCTCCACCCTCCAAATGCACCTAACATGCAAGTCATAGGGAAATCACAAGAGAAAAATTTAAGTATGGGAGATTTCCTCCTCACAGTGTGAAATGCGCCCAAGGCTACAAGAGGAGAGAAAGAAAAGTTCCTAAGGAAAAAGTTCCTCCTCCCTATAGGAAATGCGCCCTCATGGTGTAAGCAAGTAAAGTGTTGAAAAGGTTTCTAAGGCGTGGGAAATGCCTAAGGATGAAAATGGAGGCATGTAGTATGAAACGCACCACAGGTAAAAGGGGCTTGGCCATGAAATTTGCTAAGTGTTCAAATTTTCCTTGACACCACCCTAAGTGCGCCCAAGGTAAGTTAATTAAATTAAAAAGTTTCTAAGGCATTTCCTAAGGTGAAGATGAGAAATACGCCCAAGGGAGGTAATACCAAAATTTCCAATTACAAGATGAAATGCGTCCATGAGCATGAAGGGAATATCTTCAGGAAATCAAGGAAAAACGCCAAGTCATGAAAAGTGAAGGCTACAGGTGTGAAGTGCGCCCATAATTAAAATGGAATAAACCTTAGCAATTTTATTATTTTCAAAACTAATAAAACTAAACTTACCCCTTCGTCTGGATACACATGGAAATTATGATTTCTGGGGAGAAATTTTTTCTGAGTCTTGGACATCTTCCACTGGGAGATGATTTTAAAATTTTCCACACCTTGCTCAAGCTTTTTTTCGACGGAGATTTTAGCCTAGCGCCTGTTGATGAATTTTCTAGGCGAAAATAAAATTTTCTAAGGCAAATGAAAGAAATGTTTTTACAAAAAAATGCCTTGGCTTGGGATGTCAAAATGAGTGCCTAGATTGCAATGGATGAAATTTATAAAGCAGATAAAATTATCTAAGGAAAGGGAAAATAAAATAACAAGGGGTCAAATACACTCACAAGGAAGAGGTGAAATTTGTCTAAGGTATGAAGAATTTGAAGATGAAATGAAGCTCAAACATCAAGTGTTCAAATGCGTCCTCAAGGAGAAATATTTTCTAAGGCACAAACTCTAGGCACAAGGTGGTGGATGCACCCTTGAAGAAGACCTCATGAAATGAACACAATGCGCCCATGATGAAATTTTACTAGAAAAATGATGAACTCTATCAGATCCAGGGGTCAAGCAGACCTTGGAAGTCAAAACATGGGAATTAGGTAAGTGAGGTGAATTTATGTTATAAGTGTTTTGATGCTCTTCTTTTTTTTTGCAGGATGAACGCTGAAACTAAGGCATTAAGAATGTGATACGGAAGAGGCATATGCGACCAAGGCAATGGGCTAGATAAATATGAAAGTTACGAGGAAGAAGTGCATCTAGGATTTAAAACAACAGGAGGGTTGAACGTGAACAACTGAGCAGTTGAACTCCGGATCCTATCAATTTTATTATCTGTGGAGACGTTCTTAGAGACTCTTTTACCCTCCTCCTAGCGCAATAGAATTGGCAGGTAAAATAGTGGGAACACGATTCTGAACGAGAATCTTCTGGAAGATGGTGATGGGCATTAATTGCTCATTATGGTTCCTGCAGAGGAGTGGAGAATCTTTTGTGCATTCATTGCCCCACTCCTCTTTGTGGTAGTTTTTAGAGAAAAACCCCTAATTAGGGCATATGTGGCTCAATCTGAGCCCTTCATTGTATTTGAATCTGAGTCGTCTGTTGGACTGGGCCTACTATAAAAGGGGCATCCCCCTCATTTGTAATATATTACATTAGAATAGCAGAAGATAGAGAGATAGCTAGGAGATAGAGCTTAGAAGTAGCATAGCATAGATTGCATAGTTTAGATTGAAGAGGAAAGAAAGTTTTCCCATTTGAGGACTTTGTAAGAAGCTGTGAACACTCTCATAATACAAAGATTTATCATTGCTTGGTGGTTCTATCTTTTGTTGTGAGTAGCTAGCAAGGATTTTTTGTCTCTCTGATTCACTTAGGGTCTTAAAGTAGCTTAAAGTTGAGTAGACTTTATTTCATGCAAGTAGTTGGTAGTTGTGGAATGTGGTGTTGAATTTGAGCAAGCTTCGCTTATCCATACCACTAGCAGGCTCACTGATGGTGGGTTCACCTTGCGTGGTCAACTGGAACATTGTGAACTTAACTTCGATTGCAGTTTATATTTTGATATGCATCATTGTGATAGTCTCTACATGTTGAATCGTGGTTTGAATATCTCTCGTTATCCCTTTGAAGACTGCACTGGTTCTACGGAAGCTGTCCAAAGTGAGGCAAAGCACAGCTTGGTTTGAAGTTTGCAAGAATTGATCTTTGCGTTCCGCATTTAGAGTAGATGGTAGCATCTCTAATCCTTGCATGCTTTTACATTCACATTATCCGGTTAGTTTAAGAACCTGAACGTCATTGACAAATCTCTCGAGATTTGAGAATCCTTTTTTTTGAATGAGCAACTCACGTAAGTCCCCTTGAAATAACCAGCAAATCACATCGAGCCGATTGAGACTATCCCCTACATAAGGAACCTTGGAGTTGAATGTATGATCTTTTTGGCAATCTTAGCATGTAGAATACTTTGATCAAGAGAGGATAGAGTATCCGTTGGGAAACTTTATTCTGTGTTGGTGCGGTCATAAAACACTCATCAACAGTACGTCCGCACAAATCAGTATGAATCAGCTCCAATGTTCTAGAAGAAGAATACTCTTTAAACTTGAAACTTACCCTTGTCTGTTTTCCAAACTAGCATTCCTTGCACAAAGTACTTACAAGCTTGACTATCTTGGGCATATCTCTTACCACATGTGATGAACTAATTTTCACAAGATTGTCAAGATTGATGTATACCATTCTCCTATGCCAAAGCCAACATTCACTTGTTTGTCCAAGAAGACGACTTCTCCCATTGACATCCTCTAGACTGTATATGTCATCATTAATCCTAGATCCTTCTACCACCAATTTTCCAGACTTTCCTTTTCTGATTTCACATCCTCTTTCATTGAATATGAGATTGTATCCATTGTTGCACATCTGACTCACATTAAGAAGATTGTGCCTAAGACCTTTAACATAAAGAACATCTTTTGTCTTGTGATTTCCATCAATGCTTATTGTACCTTTTCCACAAACCTTTACTGAAGTATAATCTCTAAGCTTGACTATGCCTCCATTCCACTTCACAATCTTGGTAAACTTGCTCCTATCCCCAATGATGTGGTTGGAACAACCACTATCAATCACCCAAGAGTTTGCCTCATCTTTTGCATGAAAAACAATCCACACATCCCTTGAATCTTTAGTTTCATCTTCAGTCTTCTTAGCAGCCATGAACAAGATTTCATCCTCATCATTCGTACCATTGGATTCCTCATGCTTTGAAGAACATGAATCTTCCTTGGAGTAGAGACTATTTTTAAACTTATTTCTTCTAGAATATTGGTTTCTCTTTTCAGAATCTTTGAAGGGACATTTAGAAGCAAAATGACCAATCTCTCCACACTTAAAACATTTGGAAGGTAGCTTAACTTTGTACTTGTCGATACCCCTCTTCAACTTCCTTGCAAAGTTTGCTTCTTCCTCATCAGTGTCACTACTCTAATCAAATGCTTCATACTTCTTATGAGCTTTAAAATTTGTTGCCTTCTTTGGAGCTTCTTTGTCAAACTCTCTCATTTCATAGGCAGTGAGAGCACCATATAATTGATCCATTGAAAAGGTACCTAAATCTCTAGCTTCCTCAATAGAAGATACTTTAGGATTATAAGCTTTAGGAAGAGATTTAAGTACCCTTTTAACCACCACCGGTTCTTCCAATTCTTCACCAAGTCCTTTGATTGTATTGACCACTTCATCTACTTAGAGCAAATCTCCGCATCCTCTGACATTTTCAAGTTCTCCAACTTGCCTCTATAAATCTGCAACTTGTCTTGTTTTACTTTAATCTCCTTCATAAATGCCACTAAGCTTGTCCCAGACCTCCTTTGCTAACTTGCAACACATTACTTTTACAAGTTCAAAGTTTGCTAACCCACTCAAGATATCATTCTTTGCCTTTCCATTGTTTTCATAGGTCCTAAACTCTACTAGATCAATTGGAGTAGCAGGAACAATATAACCATCCTTGACTGATTGCAAAACACCAAACCCTAAAGAGGTCAGATAGGTTTTGTTGTGACCTTTTCACACATCACCCCATTGTAAATGGGAACCCTAGTGGTTTTCTTTTTTGAGCTTTGTCATTGCGCTTCAGTTTCATTTGGTTTTTGTTTGGGTGTTTTAGAGTTTGAGTTTTTGAAGGGTCACCCTAGTCAAGTAATGAATTTGAGCCTGAATCAGTGCATAAACATCATCAAAATACTTAGAAGGCTTGGAGGACGAATATCAACTATCATTTCAATCAATTCTGACACTTCCTAAATTTTAGGGTTTTCACTCCGACCCCCTATTTTTCAGGGACTTTATTTTTGGCACTTTTGGCCTATTTTGGACTTCCTATTTTTTAGGGGCTATTTTTGGAAAGTTGCTATTTTTGGAAAAGTTTCTATTTTTGGCAGGGTTCCCATCTTTGGAAAGTGTACAGGTCATGGTTTCATCAACACCAATTTCAAGAGATCCCAAAATGGAAATAAATGAAAACTTCGAAAAATTTGAAAATTTGCTAAAGACATGGCACAAGCATGTGTTAAATTCGCCCAAGCAAGAGGTAAAATGGCTTGGCACATGGACAAGTCTGCCCAAGAAGAATGGCAATGGCATAAGGCTTAAACAAGTCCGCCCTACCAAGGTGGCATGCAGACAAGCCAAGTCCACGATATACAAGATGGCACAACACGTGGACAAGTTCGCCCAGCACTTGAAGAGATGGCAAAGGCATCTAGCAAGTCCGCCCTACCAAGATGGCTTGAAGTTTGACAAAGTTCGCCCAACTCAAGTGAATAATGACACAACATGTAGGCAATTCCGCCCCTGCCAAATTGGAAAGTCCGCCCCAAGTTTGATGGCTTGATAATTAGCCAAGTCTGCCCCATGAAGATAGAAGATGGCTTGAGACTAAGTGAAGTCCGCCCTAGCATGTGGAAAAGTGGCAAAAGCCATGATGAAGTCTGCCCTATGAAGAGTGAGTGGCATAAACACTAGCCAAGTTCGCCCAAGGCTTTAAATACATGGAATAAACATTTGGCAAGTCCGCCTAGGCCTTGAATGGCATGCCTAACACATGGTGAAATTCGCCATACTTGGATAAATGAAAAAATTAAAGTTTTGCCTAAGTCTAGACATTGGAAAATTAAAATATTAAATGGCATGTCTAGATAATGAAGAAATTTGCCAAAGAATCATGGCAAAGTTGACAAAAGAAAAATTCGCCTTAGGCAGAGGCATTGAAATACTTGGAAAAATGAAATTCAAATTTGCCTTAGGATGAAAATAAGTAAAATGCCATGATTTAAATAATTAAAACAAATGGGTTGGAAAATAACACATAAAATATTATTTTAATATTTTTATTTTCCAAAACCATTAAATGAGAAAATTCGAATTTTCACTAGGCAAATTTTGAAAAAGAGAAAGAAAAATAAGACTTCATTTGGAAACTTTCTTTGGAGCTTGTGTTGGAGATTAAAATTGCTATTCGAGAGAGAACTGCAAGCCAAGTTTGAACTAGATTAATTGGAAATAAGTAAACTTTGCTAAATGGGTCGAATTTTCAACTTTAAATTGTCTTTGCTTCTCATTTCTTAAATCATTCTTTCGAAAACGAAGTTGTGAGAAAAAATAATTTTTTCTAAGGCAAGAGAAGTTTTTGTGAAGAAAGTGAGTTTTTTTTTTAAGTAAAAGTTGAAGAAGGAAAAGGCGAATTTATTCAGTAGCAGCACAGTTTTATTGTCAGAGTACCAGACTAATTTACTTTCTCTTCTTTATTTTGGAAAATAATTCTCTTCTCGATTGGATAAATTCTTTCATTTCCAGCAATGATCATTTCCAAGATTTAATTTATTAAGTTGGTTGGAATATGTTTTTTTGAAATAATGGCTTAAAAAATTTGAGTTTAAAATTTTGAATTTTAATATTTTCTTCATGCTTTTTGCAGATTTATGTTGGACAAAGGAGAACCTTCAAAAAAAATATAAATGAAATTCGCCAGTAAGGGTTCGCAGCCAAAGTCTAAGATCGTCTCCAATTGGAAAAATATCATGGATACCAACCTCGGCCATGTAGAATTTGATGAATTCAGAAAGAGGATGTACGGAAGTGATGAATTCTTGCCTACGCCAATTGCACGAAAAATGATGCGGAATGGCATAGTTCAGGCTGCAGGATTTCCGCAATGTCTAGAGCTCATGGTGGAATGTGCATTGCACTATAATGTAGAAGAAAGGCAGATTGAAGCGCCTGGCAGTAGGGTGTTGGCATACTTGGGAGAGTTGGCTATATAGGAAGCATTTGGAATCCCAACCTACCACAAAACATCTTACCAGACAAAGGATGAGGCACACAAACTTTATGAAGACAAACAAAACCTTTGTGCAACAAATATGAATAAGTCATGGTTGGTAAAGCCCCGACCCTCAGCCAAAAAGATGCCTAAGAAGTTGCTTAGACCTAACTTTAAAGAAGATTACAAAGATATGGTCTTGCTGCTGAACAAAATAGTGGGTAATCCTCAGGGTGGACCCTTTGAAACTTGGATGTATTACTTCATTGATGAAGTAACTTCCGAAGTGAAAATGATTAACTGGTCAAGAATGATCATTGATAGCCTCCACAAGTAGTTGATCAACTTGGAGAAGACCAAAACCTTCCATATGAGTTCCTATGTTGTATATTTGCTTGCTAGAACCTACAAATATGCTGGCCTAATTTGCAAGGGTGTGGTCGCCAATGGCGAAAGAGAGTTCAAAGTTTACAATTGCTATCCTCAATTGCAGTTGAGCGAGAAATCACACTTTAGACGGGTGCATGATGCCTTTCTCATGTATATCACCTGGATACTCCAAGGAGGAACGCATCAAAGGCTCACCCGTGAAGCAAAAAGTTTAATCAGCAGATACGAATCCTGGTTCATCCAGTTTCCTAGATTTACCTATATTCGAATCCAAGGGTTCACAGGTTCCCCTTATAGGTTGCCAATTTATCCTACTGACAAAATGTTTTTTCTGGAGGTTCTAAGGCAGTTAGAGACATTTCAAAACATTCAAAGGCCAAAACAGAAAGCAACCATCATGTTTCCTCTCTTTATTGGAAACATGTTAAAATCTTGTCCATCGGCGCAAGGAGCAAAGAGTGTCCGATTGGAAATACAATGGTACCCGTTCACTTCCTACAAGTCCAAGAATGACTTTGATCCACTTAATCATATTGGAGCTATGGACGGGAGGAAATACAAACACAGAGTCAACCTTGAAGACTTTTGGGAAAATGTTGCTGATGAGCATGAAGTAAGGAAAAGACTATGGTCAAGATTGCCATTGGATATGATCAGGACAACAAAACTCTTTCGTGTGCCTGATCAACTTGATGATGATGAAGTGTACGTGTAACCGGGCTTTGATGAAAGGCAACTGCTTCCTCTTGTAAGATGATCTAAGCCTGAACTTGTTGACTTAACAACTTTTATGACGCCTGTCTTTAAGTACTCGCAATGCTGGGTAGACCAACAAGTGCAGATTTTACGGCAACAGAATGTGCCATTCACATATGACTTGATGGGCGGGGCAGAGTCTTGTTCTTCTAACACTGGTACTTCTCAAGGAGATGAACTAGCCGAGGCTACCGACCCAAAAAAGAGAAAAGGTAAAGAAAAGGCAGTAGATGAGGGACTAGTACAGAAGATGCATAAATCTAAGCCCCTTCATTCAGCCACATCCAGAAGTGTGGAAGAGATACTGATCATGGAGGAAGAGTCAGGGGGGGCAATTTAAAATTCCCTCGCCAGTTCTAGAAAGGGACATGGAGCCAATGTAGCTAGAAGATAATTATCATCATTCCCCTTTAGGCACGAAAATTTATGAGTCAAATGATGATATAGATGTCATGGGAGGTGACTTCCAAGAGGGAATGATTTCCGCCCTCAAAGGAATTCAAGAGGATCCATCTATGCAGGAAATTCGAGACATACAAGATATTCGAGATGATCAGGAGGATGGAGTTGAACAGTTAACAATCCTAGATTGGCTGAAAGAAAGACTTAAAATCAAGGCACCAACATAGATACCAGAAGAAGATGATATTGTAGACTTCTTGGCAAGGCTAGAACAAAACGTTATAAAGAAGCCAGCCAAGAAATTCTCTACAATACAAAGAAATGAGGTTGGTAATCGTACTATACAAATTGCAGTGCCTACAATTGAGAAACTGCAAGATGAAATCACTCCAAGTGAATATGCCATTACAGTCATTGATATTGGTCCAACAACAAAAGGACAGGAAGTTGAGGACTTGGATAACTCTGTTTCTACCATTAAATCAAGGATAGAAAAAAAAACCTTGAAGAAAAGAGAGTACAAAATGGAGATCGAGCGCCTAAGAGAATACATTCAACATTTAACAAAGCCGCTCAATCAAGGTGACTAATCAGCCCCTCCACTTCCAAACTCATCACAGGAACTAGTACGAAATTTAAAAGAAGAGTTGACTACTGCCAGGGAGACCAAAGAATGGATGGAGGGGAAAGAGGAAGAAGCAAGGACATTTGTTGAAAAGTTGTCATATGTTCATGGGAAAACTTCTTCTCTACTCTCGCGAGTTGTAAACTTGGTGGAAGAATGGGATGGCATCCAAGACATTCAGAGTAAAATCATTCCATGTCTTCAAGAGATAAAGGAAATTCCTAAGCAGAGATTGATTGATGAAAAAATCATTGCAACAGGAGCGGCATATGATTTCAGCAACTGGTATTGTGCATTGGTTTCACACGGAGAAGTCTTGGGGAATGTAAAAGAAGAAAGTGCTAAAATTGACGAACAAGTGAAAGGAATCCAAAATAAAAATTTTCACATGGTTGCGGATGTATTAGACAAGGATATTATCCGAAAAAATGACTTGCAGCCAGGCAATATGAAGAATGAGGTTCAAAGGATTTTCTCCACTGCGCCAATCTTGAAAGAGAATTTGACTAAGGCATTTGATTTCTTGACCATCTGAAACACCTTCGTGTAGCAAGAGTCAGAATGGATGATCACCTTTTCCGAATGTACAGATAGTCTAGATTTGCTGGAGTACAAAGTCAACACATTGTCGGACATCACCATTGATGAAGTTAGCGCCATTGTGTCTAGATTCATTGAAAGGAGCAATGTGGGAGCGGATAAGGACACAACTCTCAGTGGATGATTCATTTGTTTGTTAATTGATTGATATTTAGGCAACCCTAATTAGGGTTATGTTGTTTAAAATCTGGACCATTAATCGTGGCCGTTCATTATATTCAAAAACTCTATAAGTACCCCACTCTCTCATTAGAAAATCAGATTAGAAATTAGAGATTAGAAAATAGAATAAAGGAGATTGTAGAGCATAGATAGTATAAATAAGAGAGAGAGTTTTTATGAAATTGTTGCTGAAAACTATTCTGATGGTAAAGTTCATAATGCATGAGATGCTTTGAATCCTTTCATTGTCAAATGGTTGCATGGTTGCATATTTCTCTTTCTCGTGGAATGGATTTAGATTAGAATTTTATTTGAATGTGTGTTAGTGGAATGATAGATTTATGGTAAAGATTAGTGAAAGTTAGCTCATACTTTCTTCGGATGGATGCTTTTCATTCGATGCGTAAAGTTAGACTGAGCTTTGATGTGGATGCTTCAATGTTTACTTCGAATAATGTTGTTCTATTGATGGTGTTATTTGTAGTAAAGGAATCTTAAGCACAAATCCCAGAAGATTGCACTTGCTTTGTGTAGTTGTCGTTTAGCGTGGCGAAACAATTTATGGTTTTTTTAAAGTTTCACTCAATCCTTGCCGTCTCTTGATTTCATAGAAATAGTACAGGATTTCTAAACCCTTACTCCTTTTTCGCCTTTTTTTTAATCTAAAATAAGAAAAGTCCAAAAAATATAACACTGCATTCGAGTCCTTGCTTTCAAGTAACTTACTAGAGTAAATCCCTTTGGGTTACCGGCAAAATCACAACAACCACAGAGCTTATCCACACCCCAATTTACGAAACATTGGAATTATCGTGTAACCTTTCTTGCAATCTTAGCAAAAGAGGTAGTTTTTCAAGAGAGAATAAAGCGTCTCTGGACTCTTTATTCTAGAGTGTTTGGGGTGTCATAAAACACGCATCAATAGGTTTCCATCCTTAATCGCCAAAAAGAAAAGAAAAATTTGTTCCATCAAACCTAGGTGCCCTGTGAGATCCTTCTTGTGCCATCCTAGATCTTCCTCAAGCTATTAGATTTTTTCTAAGGAACCAGGCTCTGATACCAAATGTTGAACACACCAGAATACTACGAGAGGGGGTGAATTGGTATTCCATTAAATCTCAAACCCTCTGGAACAAACAAATACTTTAAACTTGTTGGAGTACCAGGACCACTGAGAGTGGGGATGAATCAGTGGTCTATAATATTTTAACCTTTTTCACCTTTAAACTACTTGATTGACAAGAGAGAGAGAGAATCAAGATACTTTAACCAATTTGACTTTGACTTGAACCACAAAAAAACAAGATTAAAAACTTGATCATGCAAACTAATTAGACCACAACCAAAAGACACCGTAACACAATAATTTATGAGTGGAAAACCCTCATAAGGATGAAAAACCACTCGGGAAAATTGCCTCACTGACTTAGCTAAATCTCCCAATTACAAAGTCTCACTGACATACATACAACTGCCTCATTGGCATACAAAGCCTCACTGGCAAAACAAATCACAATAGAAGAAGATAAACACAGAGTACTACTCTGTCTACATTAAAATCACTGATTTTAGATGACTTCTATTACTCAAATACAAAACAACTTATCTCTCCTTTACAAGACCATCATATATTCAATATAGAAGAATATTGCTCTAACATCATAGAAAAAATATGAACAATGAACAGTGTATCATGTCTACATCTTCATGAACAGAGTGTACAACAGTTCTTAATAACTATATGAGACCAATACCAACAAAACAATAAAATTAATCACATCTTCACCATCACATATTTCTGCATCTTTTGACTCTGCCATCTCTTTCACATCTTCTCTTACAGGAAATTTCATATGCTTCATACTTTAAATCAAATCAACTTCACTCCTTATTCCTCCTTATAAATCTGCCATACTGCCTTCATAAAGATTGCACATAAAACAAGAATAAGATGATATGTCTATGTTTAGAGAGAGACATTCACCATACACTTGTAAACAAATTGACTGATCTTAAACCAAGAGATTACAAACATCTGATGACTATACTGCAAACAAACCCCTCACTGGTATCAGATATTGTCCATAAACTACTGCATAAATAAACTCTTTGTACATTACTTTCTCCATTCATAATAAGATCACGTATAAGGTCTTTACTTCCTCCATTAACAACAAGCAACACTCAGTCAAGCGATGGCTTAATATCCTCACAAAACCTTTTCTGTCGTAGCATAGTTAAATAACTGTGTGTAACTAACATTCAAAAAGAAACAAGAACGTCCATTTGCCTACCATGGTTTTGTCCACGCATTTCTTTCTTCACACTGTTTTTTTTCATCCTCTCATATCAAACTCAAAGAATGCCCACAAAACTTACGTTCCATCTAAGTTAAAAACTTCTGAATGCATTTATTGTTTCTTCTACCAAATTCCTCTTTGTAGACAGTTCGCAAACTGTTTTTAACTAACAAAACCCCGATGACTGTTGTGCCAATACTGAAAATGAGTCATTAGTCAAAAGTCACGGGTTCATCAACGCCATCATTGCAATTGTTGAAGGCAATGAAGTAATAAAAAGATAGGCTGATTAAATAAGTCTTAAATAGTGACTTAAGAACTTTAGAACACCTTCAAAATATAAGACATGAAAAGCTTGTGTTAAGAATGATCAAGAGCTCTAAACCCTAGGTCTTAGGGTAATATCCTTGAAAAACCATGAATATAGAATGAACACTCTTTGAAAGTATAAGCCTCTAACAGACCCTTTGCTTGCATCAACATAACTTAGAAAGACCAATCTTTGCATCAATGATAACCTCTCCTTCATATTGCATTAATACTGCCTTTGAAGCAACTTGGATACCACTATGAGAAATGAAGGAGCACCTTGAACACCATTATATGTTGCATCAACTTGCACCAGCTTAATTTGTGAACCTATACCATGAAATGAACCTTTGGATACATTAGACATCAACACCCCAAAGATACCCCAATCTCCAATAAGAATGAAGCAATCACTTGAATGCAACTAACAAACTGATATCTTTGACACCTTTGACATCAATCACAAATTGCATGCCAACAAAACTTTACTGCATAAATAGGAAGATGAAAGATTAAGACAATGCACAACACAACACAACACCAGATATAAGTGGAAAACCCCATAGGGGAGAAACCACGATAAGAAAAGCTGCTAGGAGCTATTGTCCTAATCCAACCTCACAAGAACAACATTTACAACTTTGTGTTTACAACCCATGAAAACTACAACTCCTTGATTATAAAACTTTGTTTTAAAGCTACAATCCAAAGAAGCTACAACTCCCTGATCTAAGCACGCACCCAGGAATGATTACAAAATGATAATCCTTCCACTATCTGAAACAGACACTTAAGCACAATCCCTTTTGATGATTGCAAATTTGCTTTTCAGATTCTCCAAATATCTTCTCAGCTGCCTACTAGCTCACTGCTTTCAGAAATTAAGAATTTATTGCCTTTGGCTCACTGGCTCCAGGAAACAATTAAGCACACTTCTTTACATGCTTTCTATCATAGGGATATGATCAAAATGAAACTAGATAGGATCCATCAAACTACTCTTTCTCTTTCAGTCGCTCACATAACCATCATCATCATTGCATTCTCTACACCCTAGATCAACTAGGTTTACAATTTATACATTGATTACATTTCACATGTCGGCCTACAACAACAAAAATATTACATCTATAGGTCGGCCATGTTGTGACCTTTTTCACACATCACCCCATTCAGATGGGGACCCCCTAATCTTTGCTCCATTCTGGTCTTTTGGCTTTGCGTCTCTCTCTCTCTCTCTAGTCCTTCTGTCTTTCCGGGGATGTCCCACCATTTGACCCAGGTTGAAATATTGCTCAAGTCTGTGCAATTAGGGTTTTCTATCCTTCAGGTTTTTTAGGGTCAAACCAGGTTATCAAATTGAAATCTGAGCTTAGTACGGCAATCACAAGGCTTCCAACAAGGTCCCACTGAATTTTTATCGAATTCTGACAACTTACTATTTATAGTAAGTACTCAATCGGGGACTGTTTTAGCAGGATTTGGGAATTCTGTCAGCTTCGACACATTCAGAACACATCAAGCTACTTGCACATAAATTTTGAGCCAGATCAGACAACTTGCTATTTTTAGCAGTTCAGGCTCCAGGAGCCATTTTCAGGGGTCAAACATATGATTCTTCATTGCATGTCCGGAGATTACTTCTGGGTTTCTCGAAACCTTCGCAACGATATAACATGCAAACCGAGACGACCACTTTCAGAGTTCAGCCTTCGGAGGCTATTTTTAGGGTTTGCATGCAGAGTTCTCTAACACATGTCCGGATATTCCTTCTGGGTTTTTCAAGAGCTTCACAATAGCGTGACATGCAAGTGGAGAAGATCAAGTTTCGAGGACTTACTATTTTTAGCTAATGCCCGCATGCAGACCAGTTTTCTGGGTTTTTCTGGGTTTCTTGAGATCCCACAGGCAATATGACATGTAAAATCATCCGGCAGTGGATGAGTCACTTTTCAGGAAGTTTCTATAAATAGCAATTTCACCCCAGCCACCCAACACTTCAGTTCAGCATGCAGAGTGACATGCAGAAGAAACAAAGTCAAACAGAGACCATTTGGGATACATGCAAGTCAAATTAGGGTTTCCACTTTTATAGGGGGTAAAGTCCAGAAATTGCCAAAACGAAGTACCCCACCAATGTCAGCATACTTCAAGGCACCTGCTGGCAAAATTTGAGCGGAATTGGAGAACTTACTATTTTTAGTAAGTTAGGGCACGGCTATAAATAGCAGGTCTGCACCCGAGGTTGGCATCAGAGCGACACTCAAGTTATCAGGATCAGGCATTGCAAGTTTCAGGTCAAACGAAGTTGCTGAAGTCAGAAAATCAAGAACTTATTATAAATAGCAGGTGGCTATAAATAGCAGGTCAGAACATGTGGGACTGGCAAAACAGGTTCACAAGGCAAAGAGGGTCATATGGTGAAATTTTCATGCCAAACGGAGCCATGGAAATCAGAAAAGCAAAGACTTACTAAAAATAGAATGTGAGATCAAGATCCGATAGAGGCATGGAAATTTTACTAAGTATGGAGAAATGGAAGTTGGACCCCCTAAATACGCCCACCTCAAGGATGAAACTAGAAATTTTGCTAAGTATGAAAAACAAAAGCTCCACCTTGTAAATGCGCCCATCACCTTGAGGCCACTTCAAAATTTGTCTGTCAAAAGTGAGAGCACACCCTCTCAAATGCGCCCACCTTGAAGTTAAGGAAGCAAGTCAAAAAGTTTCTAAGAGTTCAAATGGAAGTAGCCCATGGTAAATGCAACCAACCTTGTGAAGTGACTTAGAAAATATTCTAAGGCAAAAACAGAAGTAGCCACCCCTAAATGCGCCCTCAAATGAAAACTCCTCCATCAATATGCGCCTAAGGAAGAAGAGGATAGGGAAAAGGCGGCTAAGTATGAAATTGAAAGTTGCCTACCTCAAATGCACCCTCACATGAGAGCTTCCCCCTCCAAATGCGCCCACATGTAAATGCGCCATCAAAAACGCCTAAGGCACAAGAATAAAAGTATGCCTAGTCAAATGCGCCCAAGGTGGTGATGGGAAGATCAAAATTTCTAAGTGTGGAAACGTGGAGAGGACCCTATAAAATGCGCCCAAGCTAGGCTTGTTGTTCAAAAGTTACTAAGGCATTGGAAATAAAAGTGGATGGGTGGAAATGCGCCCAAGTTAAAGCAAATAAGGCAAAAAAATGCCTAAGTATGGAAAATGAAAGTTCACCCTCTCAAATGCGCCCAGCATTGTGAGAGCCATCTGAAATATTTCTAAGGCAAAAACAAAAGCTGAAGGTATCAAATGTGCCCAAGGTTGGTGAGAAACTTGGAAATTTCTAAGGCATGGTGAAATGAAAGTGGGCTATGTTAAATGCGCCCTCAAGATGATGGAGTTTCCAAAATTTTCTAAGGCATGGAAACTTGAAAGTGCAACTAAGTGAATGCGCCCATGAAGAAGTAAAGTCTTAGAAATTTTCTAACACTGAAAGTGAAAGTAGAAACATGAAAATATGCCCTTGTGGAAGTAAGGTCCTCAGAAATTTTCTAAGTGTTAGGAAAATAAAGGCACATGGTAGCAAATGCGCCCCAGAACAAAAGCAACCCAGCCGAAATAAAATACCCAAGGGTAAAGTGAAGTCCTGAAAATAAACTAAGGCGTTGGAAGGAAATAAAAGCTCTCTAGCTAAAATGCGCCTAAAGAATTGAGAGAGTGCTAAGAGAGTTCCTAAGGCATGGAATTTTTAAAATTGAATAAAATAAAATGCCAAGGGGTCAAGGGCGCCAAAGGAGAAAATGTTAGAAATATTTTCTAAGTGAAACAAATTTCACTAAGGAAAAATGCCCCCTTGAATGAATTTTAATTCTTCAAAGACATTTAAATGAAGCGGGCAAAGTGATGAAATTTTATTTCCAAGGCGGAAGCAACTGATATACTTTTCCATGGGTCAAATAAAAAAATTAAATGAACCCGTTTAAAAGGCACCCATGGGTTGACAGAGTTAGAAAATTAATTTCCTAAGGGAAATTTTAATATTTTCAGAGGAAATTCGTTTTGCCTAGATTATTTCCCCAATGGAAATTAAATCTCAAAGGATGAATCATTTCGAGCAGGTAAGTGATTTCTGTCAGCGGGTTGAATTATTTTAAAAGAGAAAATTTAAAATGTCTAAGGCAAATTTCATGAAATTGAGGATTTAAATGGCAGACATTTTAGCAGATTGGAAATAAATTTACAACTCCCACGAATTTTTCAAGTTGAATTTAATTAAACACTGCGAGAATTTTAAAATGGAGTTCTCAAACAAATCAGAGTGATTTTCTCATGAGTTGTTTAATCACCAGCAGTTAACTGCCAGACTAGAAGGAAAAATTCGAATTTTTTTACAAGGAAAGAATCTTCATTAATGGCAATTGTCATAATGACTGGCTGATGAATAGCCCACTACTGCGCCTGAAATGGAAGATGCCAAACGGAGAGATTGGAGAATTGATGAAGGTGCTAAAAATAACCCCAGCACTAATTGGCAGGATTCTTCGAGAAGAATTATTTAAGCAGTCTCTCCTCTCATTTCTTCTCACATTTTTCAAAGTTGAGAGTTGCTGAAGAAGTTCTTGAGAGATTGAAATATTTTCGAGATTGCTGAGAAGAGAAGTTCTTTGAGAGTTCTATTTTTATTTCGAAGTGTTGAGTTGCTGAAAATGCGAAATTATTGGAGGATTTATTTCTCAAGTTGCAGAGATTCTCGAAGTTGCTACAGATTTAATTTATTCGAGCTGCTGAAAGCTAATTGCTATTGGAGTTGAGAAGAAATTGCAGCAATCTCTTTATTTCTTCATTCTCCAAATCGCTGAAGTTGACAAAGTGCGGTCAAAAGTTTGATTTATCTTGTGCTGGAAAATTAGCTACATTGCTGAAAGTTGTTGGTGTGCTGCGAATTTTCTTCGCCAGTTGGAAGTGAAGTTGCTGAAAGCTTCTTTCTAAGCTCAGAGTTTTCATACAATTTGAGGTTTGGAGTTAGAAAATTATGCTAAAGAATTTCATTTTCAAAGCTAACTCCGTGTCCGCAGCCGTCTCGAAATTGTTTTATTTTATAAAAAGTCTGCAATCTAACTTATTGTTATTTTATTTCGCAGATGGTCGGAGCAAAGGATGTTGCAGGAACAAGCAGAGCTGTAGGCAGAGCTGCAAACATTGAAACAGGCAAAGCAAGCTCATCCTGGCAGGCAATGATCAAAAGGCTCGCCAAGTCATTTCTTCCAAAATCGGCAATTGTTTCAAAGTTGGCAGAATTAGGTGACACCAACCTCAGGTCGTTTAATCTAAATGCACTCAAGTCTAGGATGTATGGACTGGGAGGCCATCAACCGTCAGTCACAACACATAACATCATGAAGAGTGGTATCTACGCAACCGTCGGTTTTCCACCAGCAATTCAGTGCCCGGAGCTAATCATGGAGTGTGCGAATTACTACAAACCGGAGCGTAGAACCATTGTCTCTCTGGATGGAAAATTGCTTGCCAAGTTCATGCCAGATGCCATCGGAGAGGCATTTGGGATTCCTACTTCCGAAAAGATTCTATACAGATCAAAGGAGAGGGTGGATAAAATGTACTCCACCTCCTTCGAGAGGGTTGTTGCAGTCATCAACAGAGTCTGGATGCAGAAGCCAAAGCCACCTCGCACTAAACTCCCAAAGCAGATAATCGCCGAAGATGTGAAACAGGAATACTGAGACTTGATGATGATGCTGAGCTGAATAAATGGGAGTGCACAGGCCTACTTCTTCGAGCCTTGGATGTTCTACTTCATCGAGATCATCTTGGAGGGGAAGGAGTGTGTCGACTGGGCAAGAATGATCAGTGATAACATAGATGAACAGTTCAGGAGCCTGAGGGGGATGAAAACCTTTTACATGAGCTCGTATGTGATATATATGCTGGCAAGAATGACCAAGTACTAAGGGATTACATACAAGGAGCCAATTGGCAGTGCCCCTGACCAGTTCAAAATCCATGAGGCCTGCACGCAGTTACATCTAACCAACCCTACTAGTTACAAACAGGCTAATGATGCATTCACAATGCACATCACGAGGACCCTTCAGCGGAGAACGCAACAAAGAATATCCAAAGAGGCACAAGCATTGATAGAGAAATACAGATATTGGCTCATCCAATTTCTGAAATTCACTTACATTAGGCTGCAGGGGTTCACTTCGTATCCATACCGGCTACTGAGGTACCCCACCGATCACATTGTGATGCTGGAAATATCTAGGCAATTGATCACCTATGATAAGATCCAGAAAAAGAAGAAGGGTGGGCTTGACTTTCCTATTGCCATGGGAAATTCTATCGAGGTGTGTCCCTCCTTGCAGACAGCTCGAGAAGCAGAGGATGAGCTGCAATTCTATCATCTATCGTATCACATAGGCAGGCAGGATTTCGATCCTTACAGAAATATCCGAATGATACAGAACATTGAGTACCGGCACAAGGCCCACATCGAGGACTTTTGGGCAAATGCTGTTGATGAGGTTGAAATAAGGAAAAGGATGTTTTCTAGGCTTCCCCTCAAGTTGATTAGGGAATGTGAGATCATCCCAGTTCCCGACCAGGTGGAAGAGGATGTCAACGTTATACAGCTCGACTATGGTTCAGTCAGGGATACTCCGGTCCCACCACCTGATTGGTCCGAGCCAGAAATCATGGACTTGGACACGCTCTCTATTCCGATGTTGACTTTCATAAGAGCTTGGGTCGATAGACATGTATGCAGACTTAAGAGCAGATCAATCGCCCTTACTTATAACTTGATGGGTGACCCAAGGCCGCTATCGGTGAGAAGGGGAAAACAGGTTGCTCAAACACCGGAAGCACAAGTAGAAGTACCAACCCAGCCGATACCGTTGAGGATGGAACAAGCATCGCCTATGCACTCACAAACTCAGTCTTCGAGTTTGAGAGTGATTTCATTATTTGCTGATCAGAGGGCAGGATTGGGTGAAGAGCGGGAGCTTGAGGAGGTGGATCAACCCAACATCCGAGAATCGGATAGTATAAGCGTCAATGCATCCAGGGCTGGCCGACAAGAGGAAGAAGAGGAAACAGTGGCTGACACTCGTTTCCAGCATATGTTGGACATGACATTAGAGGAAGAGGAAAACACAGAGCAGGGGACCCAAGGGTCAAGAGATACGCAGCTCATGGAAGATGATGAGCCCGAGCAGAACAGTGCAAGAAGAGAAGAAGTACACGAGGTAGAGGCAATGGAAGAACAACCCCTCGTCATTTGCAATCCACAGCAGACAGTGCCAGATTGGTTTTCGGAGAGAATGAGAAGAGACCCCAAGGATGATACAGATCCAGCTATCGAGATGGAGGAGTTCCTCAGAAGAATTAGTGCACCTCCAGAAAAGAAGAGAGCCAAAAAATTCTCGAAGATTTCGACTGACGAGTCAAGCTCCCGCACACTCCAAGTTGTTGTCCCAAGGGAGGAGTATGATCGAAGCGAGGAGAGGCCCGAAAACTATGTGATCACCACCGTAGAGTTGGGTCGTCCTACGAGAGCCCAAATTGTCGAAGAGTTCGATAACTCCTATCAAGCGCTGAGGGACCAGTTGCTCAGAATAGAAGGGAAGTATAAGAAGTTAAAGAAGGAGCACAAAACCTTGATTGGATATGTGCAAAGTCTAGCACGTCCAGGTGAATAGGCAGACCCAGCAGTAGAACTCCCACCTGAGCTTCTGAGGGAGTCAGTCATTAGCTTGGAGGACTTAAAGAAGATGGAGACAGAGGCAGATAAATGGGTCAGCCATGTTCGGGCTGATACAGAGAAATTTATGGAGGACCTCGCCGATGCTTATCAGCAGGCCTCAAATATTTTGACGTGCATGGATATGATAGATCAAGCCTGGGGCGATACCTGCATCTATTGGACGAAGACTGTTCTTCGTTTAGGGGCTTTGATGCATATACCTCTATAGAGTTTGGTGGATGGAGGTGTGATTCAGGATGGTGACAGGTATGATTTCACCAGTTGGTACTCCTCGGTGGTCACAGGCCATGGGTTTCACGATGCAGCAAGGGAAGATTCGGCTAAAACTAGGAAGGCAATGGGTAACATCGTGGAGGGAGTTCTTAATACACTAGAGGCCATATTTGCTAGGAGGTTGGCCCCAGAGGAAATAACTGTTGATAGCTTGAGAGGCAAATTGGCTCCATTCTTCTCAGCTACGAGGTTGCTTGTCCAGGACGACTTTGAGAATGTCTCCACTTTCTCTAGTATAATCCAGAATACCCAGGATGCCTTGGCGGCATGGAGAAAGTCTTACACTCGGCACGGACAAACGGTAGCGGTCTTGGAATTTCAGCTCAACCATATTCCACCAATTTTGGTTCAGGAGGTTGAGGCGGTGTTGGCTTGGCTGATCGAGTTTGCAGTTTGAGAACGGGATAGTGGGAACGCTCTGCTTGATGGGGATCTTCTGGAAGAAGATAGTGGGCATTAATTGCTCGTTGTGGGGAGTGGAGAATCTTTTGTTCATTTATTACCCCACTCCCCTCAGTGGCAGTTTTTAGGGCAGAAACCCTAATTAGGGCATAGGTGGTTCGATCTGAGCCCTTTATTGTAATTGAATCCTAACCGTCCATTGAAATGGGCTAACTATAAAAGGGGCATCCCCCCTCATTTGTAATCTATTAGAACTAGAATTGAATCAGAGATAGAGTTGAGCTAGAGAATAGAAGGCATATAGCATTTAGCTTAGAAGTTAGCTTAGATTGAGGAGGAAAGGAAGTTTTCCCATTGAGGACTTTGTAAGAAGTTGTTGTGAACACTCTCATAATATAAAGATTTATCATTGTTTGGTGGTTCTATCTTCTATTGTGAGTAGCTAGCAAGGCTTGTTCGTCTTTCCAATTCAAGTAGATAAAGTAGAGTAGACTTTGTTTTATGCAAGTAGTTGTTAATTGCGGAGTGTGGCGTTACGATTTGAGCATATCTTCTTTCATCCATACCACTAGCGGGCTTACTGATGGTAAGTTCGCCCTGCGTGGTCAACTGGAGTATTAGCAATTAACTTCGATTGTGGCTCATATGTCCGTATGCATCGTAGTGATGGTATGTACATGTTGTGTCATAATTTGAACACCTTTTTCATCCTTTGAAGATTGCACCAACTTTGTCAAAGTTGTCCGAAGGGAGACGAAGCAAAGTTTGGTTTGAAGATTGTTTAAGTCGATCCTCGTCCTCCACCCTTTAGGAGTAGATCGTAGCATCCCTATCCCTATCCCTTTAAATTCAGTATTTCTCGGTTAATTTAGGAGTCAGAGCAATATTGTCAAATCATTCATGTCTTAACTGCTTCACAAAATCGAACAACTACGTAAGTCCCCTTGAATACCTAGCATATTCACATTAGCCAACTGAGTCTATTTGCGATAAAAGGAAACTTGGAGTTGAACGCATGAACTTTCACGCAATCTTAGCATGCGGAATACTTTGATCAAGAGAGAATAGAATGACCATTGGGCATTTTTATTCTGTGTTGATGTCGTCATAAAAAGCACGTCAGCAGGCCAGGGATAAAACATGTAGAAGGGAAGATCCAAAAGACTACACACAACACTAGGAAGAGGAAAATTCCTTGTGGATTCCAACACATGCTTAACCTGGTCCCAAATTATCTTCACATCTTTGATCTTCTATAAACATCATCCACATGCTTTGCAAATACAAATTAGGTCATCCATAACCAAAAAACATGTAACATGTAGCATGTCGGCCTTCACAACCATTGGAAGTACACAAGAAAAATAAAACAGTATTTGTGTTTCTCCCAGATGAGTCAGCATGACTCATACAACACCTTCAATCACTCCTTAAGCTCCACTCAACCTTGAACTTGTGGTGCACACCACGAACATACCTTAGTCGGCCACAACAAAGGCATAAGCCAACAAAACATTAATTCATATCCACAACCTGTATTGGAGAAGTCAAAAAACACTTTGTCGAAAAACAACAAGCATCACATGATATTCAAAAACACTATCATTCATCCCTTTCACAACTTCATGCAGCAACAAGCTAGCGCAAGCCAACAAGTTCATTGAAACCAATCTTCAGACAACACAATGGTCTTGCTGGTCATTTTTGAATAGGGAACTTGTAAGGTGTTTGATAGTAAAGGAAAATCAATATGCGACGAATATATGAAAGGACTATTTTATTTGAAGAACAACTCTTCTAAAGCCTTAGTGACATTGAGTTTCTAGTGTCACTTCAAGCAATCAATTGTGGTATTAAAGGCACAACCATATTAACCTCAAGTCACTAAAGGAAATGTTCAATCAAAATATAGTATATGGTGATGCAAGAGCTACCCAAACCCTCAAATAAAAACTCCAACAACACAAGTGAAACAAAGGAATTATAAGAAATTGTTCCAAAAATCTGCAAGAAATTTGATTAATTAGCTATTCAACTTTTTTCCGTATTACATGGAAATCATTACCAAAATGAAAATACATCATATACAGCCATATGGGCTGTTGGAAAACCTCACAAATCAGATATGGAGGTCTGATACAACAGCAAATAACAGCCATAAATCAGAACTCTTCAATCCATCTTCTTCTTGTAGCATCAACTCCTTAACCTACAATCTTCGATTGAGAACCACTAAACCAATGAACTTGCAATCTTCAAACTTTCTTGCTGCTTTCCAAACACTTTCAAACCTACAAAAACATGGAGTCTTGGTCTCCTTCTCCAAGAGCTCTAATACCACCAATGCAAAGGGGACTCCCCTTACAATTTGAAACTCACCACAACAACAAAGAATTGCACAAAACAAATGCAAGAAGGAAACATAATATTCAACTATCTCTGAAATCAAATGAGATTACAATATTACAATGGTCTTGCTGGTTACATAATCTGAAAATATTAGAAGCCACATTCCTTTGTGAATTTTGATAGCATTCTATTATGCAAAACTTCAACTCCTCCAAGTCAACTTCTAACAAAGACAAAGCATCAATTTATAGAGGTTTTAAGGGGAGAATACCACTGTGGTATTCCAAAACAACATGACAAATACCCCCTTCGAAAACCCATGCCCCTTTTCAGGATAATTCATAAAATATTAAAAATTATCATATGCTCACATGGCCTTCACATGGGTGCCTACACCATGGCCAATCAAATTTGGTCAATCCGGTGTGCTTCATTATTCTTTGACGGCTTCGACGACTCCATGAAAGAACATGCAAACTTGGGTGCCCCAAGATGCAAGAGCAAGCAAATCAACATGCAAGGACATGGATTGATGAGTGGTCCCCACCTTAAAATGGACACCTAGGCTAGAATATTCCTCTTGGGACACCTTTGAAACATTTACCAAAGTAAACTTCCTCCAAATTACAATTACAAATCCACATAGGGAAAAATTACATATTTTGGAAATTTAAAATACTTATTTTCCCACACATTAGCCCTCATTGAAAAATAACAAAAAATAAGAAATAATATTTTTGGTGATGCAAGATTGCTAGTGCCCTTGAATGCTCCTAGATCATATGGTCTTCCCCATGACTACAAATAAGTGTTTCTATCAAGCTTTTGTTACAGTGAAACAACATAAATGATGAGCAAGGAGAACACCCATTATAATGCAAGACGATGAGCTCAATTATGCATTAAGGTTGGTGTCAATGAGCATTTTTCCTTATTGGTTTACCTCTTAGATCCTATTCACATCAATTAATTTTACTTAGGAAATTCTTAGGGCATTATCACTTTATGTCTCAAGTCATAAGATTAAGACATGCCATAATCTTTTAGTGTTCTATGTTTTTCCTTAGCCTATATAACCAAGGGGTTCTCGTTGTAATATCAATCCATGATAATCAATCATATTCATGTACACATATTAAGCATTTCCATCCCTTGATATAATAGGATTAATCTTTCATATTTGGTCTCACTTGTGCTTTCATTGAAACTCTTGGATCTTGGATGGCTATCTCCATAGTCAAATCTTGTATGGTATAGAGCATTTTATACCAACTCTTACATGGTATTAAAGCTTACGGAACTACTTCTTGTTAGTCTTATTAAGAGATATAGGTTTGCAAATCTTGGTTGCTCTTGAAAAGTTGGATATGCTCTTCTCTTGCATCATATAATGACTTAAAAAATTAATAGAAATAAAATATTTTAAGGGCTTTCTTTTTTTGATTTTGTATTGCAAATTTATTTTGGAGCATGTTGGCGAAAATTTGAACTCACCATTGAGTTCAAGGTGTCCAAGAAAATCAATTTAGCCTTTTGATTTTTTCAAATTGGATATCAGAGGTCAAATCTACAAGAATTGGAATTTGGAGGTAATTGCGAAATCTAGAAGGTAGCTGTATTTTTTAAGCATTTTGGAAAAAAAATGACATTGCCATCAAATCCAAAAGGCCCAAGAACTTAAGGATTGATTGTTAATTTGTCAAAATGGACACTTTCACACTAGACCATTAGAGAATAATTCCCCCTCCTCAATCATATGAATCAAAGGGAATATTCCCTATGCAAGCAAAATATACCACAATACTCAATGCTAGTGCATGCACCATGCAAACATGTATGATCAACAAGTAATAAATTCAATCTCTTTTTTTTATTATTAAAAAAAGGTGGCAATTTTGCGATAGGATACAGGCCATACCCTACACAAACTTAAACGTACAAGGTATTGCAGGTCACCTCTAGAGGGACCATGTAGCACGTGATCCTCAACAAGTCATGCCAACTATTGTCGGCTATTTCACACCAACTAGGATATATAAAATTACTTTTGCAACAACCTTCATGGCCAGAAAACAACCTCTTGTGTATGATAGTGGTTTCCTAGATTGTAAAAGATGGTTTTCTATCTACAAACCAAAATTTTGGGAAATGGATGGCGGTTTTCCAAAATCTAACAACTATTTTGGCATGTGACATAATATTTTATCAAACAAAGGCATATTCATGTAGGTATCTACTCACATCATAATTTTTCCAACCCCCTCTCTAATGCAATTTTAATTTTTACACCTAATCTTTAGAGGCTCTATTGTTAGTCATATGGGCTCCTTTTTACAAGAAATTTTTTTATGTAGGGAAAAAATTTATGAGCTTCACAATAATATAGATGGTTTTTATTTTGGTTTTTTATTTTTACATAAATTATAGATTCTCACAAGTGTTATTGATTAGTTCTCAATTTATAAACTTTTAGGGTTCCATTTGGGCTCATATACTAATATTTTTTGTGTAATTTAAAAAAAGAAGTGCATAATTTTTCATGTACTTTACAATGGTGTAGCCAAATTGATTTCATTAGATGAAAAATTTCTACTTTCATTTTTGTGGCTGAATTTGTCATCTATAATATACTAAGATCAAGACCACTTTGCTGATTTGGCAAATGGCATCTGTAATCGCACTAATTATAAAGTGTCAAAATCATATATTACTAGGGGTGTCTCACGATTATATGAATTTGGGGGTACTCTTATGTTTTTTGTTAGATTGAGTCTCTTGATTGGTCTATTGTGACTAAGTTTGAGGAGTTTATCATGGCTAACAAATGGTATCCTACTTTATTAGATTAGAGAGATGAAACTATTGTTGGCAAATGGTCAATGCTCCCCTTGAGATTCATGGCAAGGGACTAACCGCTTCCTCTGTGATCCATGTCTCTACCATTTGTATCATGTGTTGATAGATCAATCTTTTGACACAATGGAAAATGGGGGCCAACAATTGGTATCAGAGCATTGGGTCACGGGTTTGAATCCCCTTGGATGATGCTGAGGGGGAGATTGTTGAAAGATGGTCAGTGATCCCATCAAGAGTCATGACAAGGGACTAATCGCCTCCCGTGCAATCAATATCTCTATCGTTTATATCGGGCGTTGGTAGATCAATCTTTTGATGGAATGGCAAATGTGGGCTAATAACTATAAGTCTTGGCAAGATGAAATCTTAACACATTGTAGGTGGCTTCAAAAAAATTCCCTTTCTCTATGGACTAATTCCTAAACCTACATCATATTGAAAGAAAATTGTGTGGGATTTTAAGATTAAACAAATCCTAGGAGTAATTTATTGTAGTGTTGATATTGGCACCCAAATGGCCATAACTGGCATTGAGTGACCTTATGACCTTTGAACCACACTTTGGGAGACGAAGAGACTTCTACAAATACTCCTACTCAGACTTCCATTGATACTTCAATTTCTATGACTCCTAATCTTCTTCATCTAGGAGTCAACTTCTTGAGGCTAAGCACTTTAGTAATCTAGCATTGGCAAATTCATTTGGTGTTCACACATAGGCATATGATGTAGAAATATCATTCAAGGATGAGCAATGTAGTCGAATGGCATGCATTGAGATCTCATCTCCATCTACTTTTAATTTTGATGAAACTAGTATTGCTACATCCATGGCTTCTAATAATTTAGTGCAGTAAGACATCATTTTATAGATACAACAACATAGGAGTACTTGATAGACATTGCAAGTTTGTTTTGTTGGACCTATCTTGCAAATTTGGAGGACACTATTGAGGATATTCCAATGCTCCATGGGATGCGCCCCTTGACATGGTACCTCAATCCCCTATAGAGCATGTTTTGGGGACATGAGAATGATTGAAAAATGTCCTCTCCTCCATGCCCCCTTGACCCCCCGTCCCCTTTCCAAACAAATAATTGGGTACATTTCCAAAACACCCCAAAAAATGCAAGGTATGTTAAGGGACAACTGAAATGATAATTGATATTCGATATTTGTTATTCGTTTAAGGATAAGAATACTCCTTTTATAATAAATTACAAGATGATGTTTCTAAAAGAAACAATCGTGAACTAAAGAGAACTAAAGAAAAAATAGAAAGTTACTAAAAACTAACTAAAGCAAACTAAGTTAACTAAAAGCTAACTAACGACTAACTAAAAGCTAAGATGACCATTAAATATTACAATAATACTTTAATACCCTCCATTAATGGTCATTCTACTAACTTAAACTAATTTTAACATAATTTGATGGTCTTCTAGCCATGAATGAATAATATGCAGACTCCTTCAACTCGGTATGCTCTGCAACTAGAGCCTTCTATTAAGACCCTTTGTGGCTGGACCTCTCATCAGCCAACCACTTCCTACAATACTTTTGCATATGACCAATCTTCCCACAATAATGGCATGTGAAAGACTTCTTGGAGCTTTCCTCCAATTTGCCTTGCCCTTTCTATTGAGTGGACTTGCCTTTGCCATCTTTGGCAGTAAACACTTGTTCAAGATTGGGAGACTCACTGCTGCTCCCAAATTGCTTCTTCCACCTATCTTGCTCCAAGAGCTTGTTGCACAACTAATCAAACTTCAAGTCAACATTGGTGGATGTAATGTTGAGAATTTCGATGAAGTGCTTGTAGGATCATGGCAAGCTTTTCAGTGTGATCACCACCATATCCTCCTCTTCCATCTTGCGACCAATGCCTCCAGTGGATCGTGAATGTCTTTGATCTTCATTAGATGATCTTGCAAAGACATTTTGTCATCCATCATAATGGAAAACAACATATTCTTCAAGAAGAAAGCCTTGCCCTTGTCTGAGGTCTCATGAAGATCCTTCAAATGTTTCCAAATCTAAGCAATAGACTTACCATATGGTATTTCTGGTAACATCTCATTGGTGACAAACAACTTGAGAAGCATAACCGCCTCTTGATTACCACCATCATACTTGTCTTGATCCTTCCCCGCAATTGTGCGACGAACTTCTTTACCTAGAACAAGTGAATCCATACATTGGTACTCAAATATGGTAAGCATACTTTGCTTCCACATCTTGCTAGTTTTTCCCATTGAACCTCTGGGTACTTTCCAACATGATGTTGGTCAAAGAAACCATCCCTCCCATTTTCCAAAAGCATGAAAAATGAGGTTAAAAATTGTGTTTAGCTAGCACAAAACCCAAGACAATCAGCTAGTACAACTCCCATGATTTTTAAAAAATCTTCAAACAAAATAGAGGCTCAAAAACCCATGATTTTGTTGACAAAGAATCACCAAAAACTCAAACTTTGCCCTAGGTGGCAAAAAAGGAAAGATTTTTTAGAAAAATTCAAGTCCAAAACTCAAAAAAAACCTTTAGCAAAAACAGTTTCACAAATATTTTCAAAAAAAATCTGTCAAAAACTAGCACAATTTTGTCAAAAATTTCAGGACACAAATTGTTTAGAGAAAAAAAAAATGTCAAAAAAACCTTTGCTAAAACCCTAGTCATAGTAGAAAACCTTAGCAAAAAAAAAATAAAAAATAAAAACTCAAAAACCTCTAAAAAATTTTAGAAAAACCTTAGCCAAAAAATGGCTAGCACTAAAATTTCGATCGGCAAAAAATAACTCAACCACGAGCAGAAAAACCTTAGGTGCAAATCTAGGACGTAATTTTCTCACCAAAAAATAATCAAATGCAGCTCAACTCCCTGATCCCGTCACGCCACGAAGAGAAAGGTAGGTAGCGATTTCTTGCAACAAGCAGTCGTGAAAAAGAAACCTTTGAACTAGATAACAAAGTTGTAGAAAAACCTCGCCCATATCTAAACACGAACACAAAAACTCAAAAAAAAAAAACGTCACTGAAAGTCGCGATTTGCAAAAAATCCTATGCCCAAAAAAAATTTGATGCATGCAGGAACCAAAAAACCCGTGAAAAATATTAGAAAATCGACACGTGATTTCTTCTGCAGACGCCCGCACTTTTCCTTTTAGAAAAACCCACACCATTTTTTTCAGGTAAAAAAACCCTCCAATCTTCTTTTGAAAAAACCCTATAAATTTTCCAAGTAAATGCCCATGAAATCTCTACAATAAATTCCTACGAATTCTTCAAAGAAAAACCCTCAATTTTATTTTACAAAATTAGACAAAAAAAACTTCCGAAAATATTCTCAAAATTTTCCAAGTATTCGATTTTTATCAAAAAATCATGCAAAAACATCTAAGAAATTTTTATTTTTTTTAAAATTCTTCGGAAAACACAAATTTTTATTAAAAAAATTGAGCCTAAGCTCTGATACCATGAAATTATAATTAACATTTGATATTCGTTATTTGTTTAAGGAGAGGAAACTCTTTCTATAATAAATTACAAGACGATGTTTCTAAAAGAAACAATCGTGAACTAAAGAGAACTAAAGAAAAAACATAAAGTTACTAAAAACTAACTGAAGCAAACTAAATTAACTAAAAGAAAACTAACTACTAACTAAAAACTAAGATGACCATTAAATATTACAAGTACAACAATACTTTAATAACAACTAGGCTTCCCCTATGGTCCAACAATATTTAAATTAAGTTTAAAAAATACTCACATTTTAAAATTAAAAAAATGGATGGGTGGGTCCAAAAGGACCCTCCCACCTCTTTAAACAACTAAACCTAATTTACCCATCAAAACAACCAAAAAAAAAACCTATCTCATTTTAACATTTGCAAACTTGTGTTGAAGAGCAGCAAGAGAAGAATAATGATGAAAAGAGGAGAGAAAAATAGTGAAAAAAAAGCATTAGGGCATCAAATCCACTACATTGGAGGTAAGTTCATCTTACATTTGTTTTTTCAATTTGTTTTGCATTTTTTTTCAAAAAATTTAACACATAGGAAGGACATTTTTATTTTATTTGAACTTGCAATTCTTTTTTAAATTCTTAACCAAAAATAAACCATGAGCAACAATGAGACTAGTGATAGTGAAGAGGTTGAAGTTCAAATGCAAGAAAGAAAGTAGAGCTAGAACTTATTAAAGTATGGAAGCTACTAGTTCTTCAAGGAATGAGAATGTAGCAGAGCCAACAAGTACAAACCCATTTGAATGTCCTTCTAAACTCCTCAAAACCTATGCAAAAGTTCCATTTAAGCTCATGAGACCTCTCTTACAAATGCATCACAAATTGACAAGGAAAAGAAAAAACATTTAGAGGGGAGCAGAGTATGGCTATGTCATTTGCGCAAACTATATGAGAATTTATTGTCATCTTTTGTGGATAGGTGGTCAAGGGGTGAAAGGTTTTGAAAAAATAACTCCAGTTGAAAAGGTTGAGGCAACTAGATTGCATATGGAGGGGGAGGCAAGAAAGAGATGAATTTCATTGTAGAGTTCACAGCCTAGTGTATCATTACCTACAAGATCCTTGGATGTTGGGATTCAAGGGGAGAAGGCTCTACTTCTACCAAGGAAAAAAAGAAAACTACTAGTGTTGCACATATGTTTAACATACAATCACAAGATGTGGTTGATTTTTCTATTGATAAGTTTTTTTATGCTCATGCCATAACATTTCATGTGGCACATTCACCATTTTTTAAAAATAATTCAAAGATGTGAGAATTGTTGGTCTGTTATTTGTCCCACCTGGAGAACATAAGTTATGCACAACCCTCCTTGATAGAGAGTATTCCAAAGTGAGTGTGTTGATGGAAGAGATGAGACAAACTTGGATAAGGGATGGATGCTCCATTATCATGGATAGGTGGATCGATATCAAGCATCAAATATTCATCCATATTATTGTCATAAGTTCAGTTGGTTCTTATTTTCTTAGAGATTTTGATTGTTCAAGGAAGAGGAAGGATGCAAACTTCCAATTTCAAAATTTGAAAGATGACATAGAAAAGGTTGGAGCCTCTAATGTTGTATAGGTAGTGACCGTTTTAGCCTGTGTGTGTAAATTAGTTGGCTTGATGATGAAGGGTGCTTACAAGCACATTTTTTGGACCCCATGTGTTCATGCATTGAATAATACCTTGAAGGACATTGAGAAGATAGATTGGTTGAAGGCAGTGGTGTTAGAGGCTAGAGATGTGCAAATATTCATTTTCAATCATCACACTTCACTTGCTTTGTTCAGGACTTCTTTGAGGAAGGAATTCCTCAAGTCCATGGATACTAGATATGCCAACAAATTCATTTTGTTGAAGAGAATGCTTGAGGTCTAGGAGGCTTTACAATTAATGGCAGTTTGTTCAGAGTGGGGAAGATGGTTAGAGGCAAGCACACTTGAAGGAAGAAATGTGAAACAAAAAATTGATGATGATTGGTGGTCCACAATGAGGTAAGAAAATTGTTGTTTATAATATTTAATGTTTTAAATGTTAATTTATTCATGTTACTAACTTGTAAAATAATTTCATTCTTTTAAGATTTTAAATTTTTGTAACTTGTTTACACTTGCAGATATGTTTTCTCCTTCATTGAGCCTATTGTGTGAGTAATAAGATATGCTAATAGTCACTCTCCTAGCCTTCGAGAGTTATAAAACCTTTCATAGCATGTTTGGGAAAATGAAGCAAGCAATTCATAGCAAGGACCCTACTTTGGGATTTTTTGAGGAGCATCTTAGGCCCATTCTGATGCAATAGTGGAACACTATGAACACCCCACTTCATATGGTAGCCTATGGTCTAAGTCCCAAATGGTATGTAAATAAGCCTAGAAGAGTGTCTCCATCTCATGATGAAGACAAAAGAAAGACTCATAAAGGCCCTTAAAAAAATGTATATTGAAGAGGAATCTGCTTTACTTCAAACACAATGACTTGCATTTATCAATCTTTTTGGTCCAACCTTTAGTAAACTAGAGGCAAGGTCATATAGAGATACATTAGCTCAAACCGACCCTATCGAATGGTGGACATGGCATGGCAAGGATGCACCAGAGTTGAAAGTACTTGTCATTCGGCTTCTTTCACAAGTGGTCAGTTCCTCAATTGCAAAGAGGAATTGGTCCACATATAGCCTCATCTAATCAGTCAATTGGAACAACCTTACCTCTAGATGATCGAAGAAGTTGGTGGTCAATAGACCCCTTAGTATCATCAAATTCTAGCCTTACGCGGGGATGTTGATCTCGAAGATGCTATACAAATTAATGAGGAGATACATGAGGGATTGGTTGGGGTTACATTGCCTGAGGCAGAACCTTATACTACCAGTGACTCAAAATCGAGCTCCAATTTTGATATAGACCTACCGAATGCATCTACTGAGTAGGGGAAACTATATATTTTTAGTGTTTTGTCATTTTATGGTTGAAACTTGCAGCCTTTGGGCATTTTGTTGTAATTCTTAAATAATATGTATTCACATTGATAATAAAAGCATTTAACTTTTGTTAGATTGTTTGTCAATTTTCATGTGAAATCTCAACTCAAGTATAATGTTATGTATTAAACTTCTATAATGTCTTTGATGAATGTATTATCAATGTTATGATATGAATATTTAAAAAAATATTATATGTTTAAAATTTCCTTATTTTTTAATAGTCATCTCCTAATGTCCCCTTGAAAATGGCCAAAAAGAACCCCCGTACTTGAAAGATGTCCCATTATACCCTGTCATCCCCATCCCAAAAACTTGGGGGAGCATAAGGATATTCATCTCCTCTTTGGTGTTAGCTCCAATGGAGTTGCATAATCCTCTTTAGATGTTGTGAGGGCACCTTCAATTCCTCTTTTTTCTTCTCTTTGTTATCATTTGTTGTAGTTTGGCATTGGTGTGGAGATCTTTGAGCAACATCTAGAGGAGGCATCTTAATCATTTGATAATTTTCTACATTTGTCTCCACAAGGTTATGGATTGCCATCTTCATCAATGTGGCTTTGAACACCTAACTTGACTGTGACACCTTTCAACGCTAAAATTGCAACACTTGAGCAAAGTTTAAAGACATCATACATCTTGATCTTTCTTTCCTAATATTTCTCTCAAGAATGGGAAGAATTTTTATCTACATTCTTGGTTTTATTTCTTCATAAAGGGAGGAATGTTGTTCAACAATTTTGTATCATATTCGACATTCATTGTTGGGCATCTACCATCATTGCAAGATATTCTACTTTGAGGGGGGCTTTTACAATCTCTCTTCTTCTCTCTTATGAGGGGGAATTTTTCCTCAATTGGAGTTTTATCCTCAAGGATAACTTTAGTGGCGAATCTTCGCCAATTGGCGAATTCTAGGAATCTGGCAATTCGAATTTGGCGAATCTACCGTATCTGCAGGGTGTTCAAATCGCCAGGAATTCACGGACTATCGGTCCAATGCATGTCCATTCACCAGCAATTTTTTTTTTTTTACGAGGCATGTTTAGGCAATAAATTCGCCATAACAGACTACGCGTTTCCAATGCACCGATTAATATTTTCACCTAGAATCGCAGGGAGCATGTCAAAGTCACCTACATATTCGCCAATACTATTAAAACAACATTATATGAAGACCCATTTCGCCAATTAAAATTTACAAATAGTTGCTTGTGAAGACCCATTTCGCCAATTAAAATTTATAAATAGTTTCTTATGAGGACCTATTTCGCCTTGAAAATTTCAAGGTATTGTTGTATAAGCATGCGGGATTCGCCAAATTTTTAACATACCATTTCAAAATCCTACAGAATTTGCCAAATATGGATTGATATAAATACAATTGAAATTGTTATTTGTTCTTACACATTTTGTTCGGTTTTGAGGTTCTACTTCTCAATTCAGAAGTCAGCGAAACCCGAAAACGTAGACTCAAAGGTGAGTGATCAATTCTTCATATTGTTATTAGTTATTAGACTATTAGTTATAATAATAAGATTTCTTTATCTGTTTTTCGTTCTTGCTTCAGTCTTAAACATAATTTTAAGTAGGGAATGGGATCTATATTCTCTGTCGGTCTGTCCTTCTTAAACAAGAAGACATTTTTTCTAGCTTTTATTCGAAGTGAGATCAATATGTCGAGCAGCAAGGGTACGACTCCTGAGCGAGCGGGTAATGAAGAGACTGGGAGGCCATCAAAACGCTCAAAATGGGGAGGTACCATACAGTATTACTTTGGAATTGGAAAATCTTCTAATCCATCAGATCAAGGTGGAGCTAGACCATCAACTCTTCCACCAAATATTATTGAAGATGGAGATACACCATCAACTCTTCCGCCACAGGAAGGTCAAGATGAGATTGTCATTGTGTTAAATCAAAATGTATCAAATGAGAATGGCAATACCGCAGAAGATGTTTCAAGGGATACCCTAGATAGCCAGAATGAGATAATCAACTTGGATGAGGATGATGTTGGTAGAAAGAAAAGAAAAGGCAAAGCAAAATTGGGGCGTGAGTGGGAAATGACAAGGAATTTTTAAATTGGTTGGTTGTCGAAGTACCCATTCCTTGAACCAGTGGGGGTATCAAACAAAAACAATGTTAAAAAGGCAACAGAGGTCAGATGTAAGCTTTGTAGTTGGAAATGTGGAAGAGACAAGATGATGCAGGTAAAGCTTGACACTATAGAAAAGCATATCGACAAAGTTTATTAAAAACAAATCATAGACGGAAAGGAACAATCAGTCGTACGATGGAATTCAAAGGAAGAATGTCTTCATATTAAGTATGCCGCAGATTATGGAGAGCATAACCATAGAATGTCGAAGATTAAAAAATGTGAAGGTACACTTGAGGCTTATTTTGGAAAAGCCATGGCAGCAGCAAATTTGTCAAAAACTGTTCAGATGAGTGTTGATTTTCATATTTTGTCTAGGGAGGCGTCCTATGGCAGACTACCCAGAATATTTTGATTTATTATCTTATTTGAGTGTTCCCCACTTTCCCTTCTCACATTGGTCAATAAACGCTAGATGGGAATGGGCGAACTATCTTGCTGCAGTGGAAAAGCAAGATTTAAAGGAGAAATTAAAAGAGACAAATTTCATTGCATTATCTTTAGATGAAGTTACTGTGGTAGACAATACTTCTTGGGTTTGTATGCATTTGTATACTGTAGAACAACATGTTCGCCAAGCTCATCTTCTTTGTGTTCGTAAAATGAAGGACAGTTCAACATCACAAAATCTATTTGAACTAGTCAAGAAATCTTTGAATGAATTTGCAAGTATGGATGAGTTGACAATTGCCAAAAAGTTGGTGTGTGTAGGAATTGATGGAGCTGCAGTGATGCAAGGTCAAAGGAGTGGTCTTTGCACAAAGTTACAAACTACTTGTGCACAATACATGCTTGGCATTCACTGCATGGCCCACAAAATGAATTTAGCATTCAAAATTGTAAGCAAGTTTCCTACAGTATCAAAAGTTGAAAATCTAGTTCACGAGATCTACGCATACTTCTGCCGAAGTCCCAAACGTTTCCTTGAATTTCAACATTTTGCTGAGGGAATAACATCTAGAAACAAGCTTCTCAAGGATGTCGATACCATATGGATCTCCCTGCATGGACCAACGCAACGAGTTCTTTCAAAATATCAATCCTTGATTGGAGTGATGTACGAGCATCACAGCACAGTAGACAAAGCTCCTGACCTCTTACATAGGTTAAGCGATATAGACACTTGACTTTAGCTAGTCTTCTCCCCATGCTGGATGAGATGAACAATCTTGTGAAGAAAGCCCAAGACAGAACTATGTATATTTATGAATATGCCAATCTATGTAAACTTACATGCTTGGCCCTCGATCATCTATATCTAGATCTAACACAAGAAAGTGCAAATTATTTGATGTGGCGGAAAATTACTGATTTGAATAATCCTGATAATTATTTACAGTTTAATGCAAGTGGGCACTTATGTATTTGTGTACATGGATATGAGGTACCAATGTACCATTGTAAGACAGGCAGGTGCTCTAGAAAAGAAGTACCTGTTAACGAGGAATATTTTAACGGCATTGTTAAATCTGTTAGTGATAATTTGAAGGAAATTGTAAAATCTCTTTCCTCGGAGATTCATGAAAGATTCCCTCGACATGAAATACTTGAAGCCATGGGTATTGTGTATCCTCAATTTTGGGTAAACCGAGATAACCCAAAATATTTTCATGATCAAGTAAAAATCTTGATTGAACAGTTTTCAGAAAAGGTAACATACAATGAACAAATAATAGAAGGAATTTTAGATGAAAATAAGCTTAGAAATCAATGTTGGAGTTTTGCAACAGCTATGAGGGAGCAGTATAAATCCATGGGCAAGGAGAAGGCCTTTGAACCGGGATCAATAAAAAAGGTTTGGACAAGCTTAGGTCAAAGTGAAATATTGCGTGGTTCGATGTCAGAATATTTCAAATTTGCTGATTTATGTCAAACAATGATATTGGGGTCGGTGGAGGATGAGAGAGTTTTCAGTACATTGGGGTTTTTGAAATCAAAGTTAAGAAACAAACTAGACAAGAATTTGGAAAATTACTTGAGGATGAAAGGAACTGCGTATAATGTCAAAAAATTTCCTTTTGAAAGGACACTCGCAATCTGGAGGTCCACATGTGAAAGAAGAGGGACCGGGTTGTGCAACATAGGCTCTCCAATTCCAATAGCCGCCGGTACTGGTGGTAGTGGCAGTGGGACTGGGCTTAAGACAAATGACAATGATATTGAAATTGACACAAATCAAATAATGAATGTTGAATTTGAGACACAGGCCGAAGAAACTGCAGAGCAGTCTCAGAATCAAAATAACTCTTTTACTTTATCTGAAGATGAGGATCGGTTTGAGGACCTGACTCCGTTTGGGAAATGGGAGATAATTAGCAGGTTTTAAGTATTTTTTCTGCACTTCATGAATCAGTTTCCATTGTTTCAAAGTCCAAACTGTAGTTGATGTTTGATGATATTTTATATTATATTCAATGAACATTGAAATTGTGAATCATTGCACTTCAAGTTTAGAATATTTTATTTTATATTGCAGTCCAAGTCTCCACGATATTTTATATTATATTGCACTTCATGAATCATAATACATATGCCAAAGTCAAACTGTAGTAACGTAGTTGATATTTTATAAATTATATAAGATTCAATACCATCGGGCATCGGCCTAACAATGCTTCATCAGCGAAACCCCCATCACAATCCCACCGATGGCCCGATAAAAATAGCTCACAACCTAGTATCGGTGTAACAATACTCTATCGGGCTAACTCCTAAGGTGCTCTCCTGATATACCAATAGAGTCAAGTTGTCAACAAAAGTAACCATGAATTATAATTTATGACCATGGGCATGAATTATACTTTATGACTATGGGCATGAATTATCTTATTTTATTAATAATCACAAAAATATACCACACTTTGATTTTATGAACAATGCAAATTGTAGAAATTTGTGTGACAAGATCCATATTATAGCCTACATTCACATTGCATCCATAAATATTAAACAAAATTTGAAATTCCATAGTGACGTAGTCCTTCCCCCATTCCTAACAAAATTCAATACTATCGGCCTAACAATGCTTCATCGGCAGAACCCCATCACAATCCCGTCGATGGCCCGATAAAAATAGCTCACAACCTACTATCGGTGTAACAATACTCTATCGGGCTGACTCCTAAGGTGCTCTCCCGATATACCGATAGAGTCAAGTTGTCAACAAAACTAACCATGAATTACAACCATGGCCCATGGCCATGGGCATGAATTATCGAATGCATATAGTATATTGGGGGAACTATGGTGCATCGGGGAAACATTATCTGGCGTCCCACCGATAGAACGAAGGATATGTGTCCATCGGTGGAGAGGGTGGCTATCGGTGAAAGACTGATGTGACATCCCATGGCATCGTGGTGCAGTGCATTTATGAACCAGAATTGAAGTGAATTATATCACAAGTTGATCTCATAGTTGTTACAAAATCTTGGAAGATTTCGCTTAGGGCAGAAGCAGAAAGGCAAAAACTTGGAGTTCTGACGCAGAAAAGACCGGTGGACTGTGGAGGCGACTCAGCGAGACTCACGTAAGTACTTCACTTTCAGACCCAGCTAAGAAGCTATTTTACTCAAAAGCTTAAGATTTAAATAATGGAAGAGAGTACAAACAAACCTAAAGCTAAAAAATAGAAAACCGAAAAGCCTAAGAGAATCCTAAATGAAGACCTGATAGATCAATGTCCTGGGTCATGGCCGAGACCCAAGAGGAGTGCTTAAATGAATCCTTCCATGGATCGATTATGGGACAAACATAAGGGCTTAGGGGATATTTGGACACCGCAACGAGGGTACGACCTCTTCATGTACCGTTACAAGAAACAATTCAGGTTCCAACCAATCTGCAATCCATGGAGGTTGAACCTGGGAAGACTTGTGGTGCCCAATGTGTTTGTGAACGCAGAGCTAATTAAAGCTCTTGCTATCAGATATGACCCCAAGAAAAGAACTATTCAGTCACATGGCAGGGGTGACATGCCTGTTATTTCTAAGGATCTCATTTCTAATGTCTTTCAGTTAGAGTGTTCACTGAATTTATCATTCATGCTCAAAGATCTCTTGACAAAGTATTGCCACATGGATACCAACTATAAGAGATGGAAATTACCTTTGCATAGGCCCAAGGATGGAGGAGGCCAACTCAAGAGGTTCTCTAGCAGTGAAAACCCTCCTTTCCATGAAGATTTGTTCGAAGAGTATTTCCAATACACCTATTATTCAACTGGTCAGGTTTTGGGAGTAGAGGTTCCGCCTCTCATGTCGATTGCCCCAATGGTCTTAGCTATAGACATACAGAGAAAGGATGCCAGGCCATTTGATTATGCTAGCTACTTGGCCAACGCCTTACATCGAGGGCTCGAAAAGATTAAAAATAATAGTGATAATATTAATTTTGAACACTATTCTTTGCTTATGAATTTGCTATTGTACGAGGGACAAGTTAGAGGGGTCTAGAGTGAAGAATTAAGGATAAAAGATACAGATGAAAATGGAGATTTTAACCCTGTACAAATGTGAACTTCACTATGGGACAGCCGATTTGGTAGGTCTCATTACCTTTATTTTGAAGAAATTTTTGTAAAACCATTGATGAAGTTGCTGGGGTATCCGTGCAACTATAACCTATCCCCATAAGTACAAAGATTTCTAAGACCAAAGGAAAATGACCGGAGATATAAAGTGAATCATAACTGGGGAGACTGGTATGCTTTCCCTAATTGTACAGTGATAAGGGTTTATGGGTTCGAAGGGGCTCCACACTTGATGCCACGAGTAGTTCCTGACTAAATTGTTGTTTTAGAAATTATGAGGCAATTGACAAAATCTGATTCCAAACACCTCAAAGGACATAGCAAACAATCAATTATGCCCAACACCTTATGTTTTGGAGACTTTACAGTGGTTTCCAATGAAGGATATGGAGAAATTGATGGTAAATTAGCACAGTACAACCTACCTCTAGGTGATGTAAGGAAACAATTTGATGCAGAAGGGTTTATTCACAAGGCGAGATTATTACAGGGGCTATTAGGTTATGAATATTTGTTCTCAATCGAAGATGTCATAAGAAACCATGATGAGGCTTCCACCAAGGAAAGAATGGCCGCCTATAACAAGATTATGCTTGCAGAGGAATGGAAGAGGAAAAATTTCCCATCTTATTCAAAAGCATTTGGTGAGATACAAAATCCTTTAACAAGAATTGAGCAACTCACCGCTCATGTCAATGAACTGGTAAAGGATGTTCCCCCAGTTGTTTTTGATCCACCTCATGCAACCTATTCAGGAGTACAAGATGAAGACATAGAGCCCTTGGATCACATACCTTCATAGCCTACTCTTGAGGTATGTTTTTCTGTAGATACTAATATAAGTGAAGAAGAGCAGAGTGATGAAGAGGGTGAGCAGGTCAAACAAATCAATGTTCTTGTGATTGCACAATATGATCCCCCTAAAGAGCAGAATATTGTAAGATTTGAGGCATCAAATGAACTATCTAATGATGTGAGGGTCATGGCTGGACAACAGTTTATTTCTGATTGTGATTTTGTTAAACTTTCTGAATTTAAATCATTTGTTTATGAATATAAAGGTAGAAAAATGAGACAACAGATACAGGATATCACTCCTGAACATAAGGCAACCGCTCTGGAGGAATTGAAAAGGGAGGTAGAAAAGGAAATGGAGTCCATCACTCCTGAAAGAGGTAGGGAATTGCTTCAAGAAGCTGGAGTGTTGCTCCTGCCAGGGTGGGATATTAGATCTTCAATTGTATTTGATAGCTTCAGAAAAAGAGGGGATACGACAATGAATTTAATAGAAGAAGCAAGTGACAAAATGTATTCAGGATCTGGGTACAACCTAGACGAAGCCACCTTGCTTATTTGGTCACTGTATCCCCATGATAAAAGACCTGCTATAATTAGTAATCCAAACCAAGTGTTTGGTCATCTCTTGGTTCAACGAGTAGTGGATACCAACCCTATGGAGACAGCAGAATTGAACATAAATGTGGCAAAATTTACTAAAGCACAGATCGATAAACTGATTAAGGAAAATGACAAACTGAAGAAGGAGATAGCAAATCAAAGAGAAAAAACATCTTCCTCCTCCACATCAGAGTTGTACTCCCCATGGCTTGAAAAAGATAAGAGAGTGCTTGATGCATTGACTGATGCAGCCTATTGGAAGAATTGCCATCTGAAATCCCAGGGGAAATGCAAAGAATTGGAGAAAGAAGTGAAAACCATCAAATATAACACTGTATCTGAAATGATAAAAGAAAGGTTCAATAAAATGATGAAATGTGCTATTGAATATTGTGAAAGATTCAAACAAACAAGCATTACATTGGTGCAGAATGAACAAATGTAGCCTAGAATGATGGAGAAAAAAAAGGAGCTCCTAGATAAGAATGTCATGAAAGGACAAATATTTCTGACATATAACAAGTTGGTAGAATCACATAATGGATATCATAACAGGCTTAGGGAAGATTTCGACTACTTTGATTCAGTCCCACTCTCGACACTTCATTTTGGTATTAGAAATCCGCGAGAATATGATGATTGGAAGGAAGAGCTTGATGGGCTTCTGACTGTTGCATTACAAGAAATAAATGACGAGAATATGGTTTTACAAAACAGTCATAAGCAACTTGAAAAAATAATGTCTCTGGAATATGATATGAAAGTGGCGATCTCTAACGTGGACACCTATGCTGAACAGGAGTACATCCATCACCTCTTTACAATCAATATGTTTATTAGCCAAACTGTAGATTTGTCTGAATCGGATCCAATGGGACAACCATCAGATTTAGAGGAAGAATGCCAACTGACAGCATGATGAGCGCCCTATCATGGAGTAGAAGCCTTGAACAAATCTTAGGTGGTCAGTGGTCATGGGCTTCTGCTTGGAGATTAACAGATCAATGCATTCACCTACGGCATTGTTTTATTTATAATTTGAGTTATGTTTAGTTGTCAAAATGTCATGACTTTTTGCAAGGGGTTTGTAGCTTGTTGCCTCTCATATATAAGAGAGATCAAGACCCCAATAGGAGATCAATGGATCATCACATCATTTTTAATTAGACTTTAGAGTAGAAAATAGTAAGAAGATAGATAATAGATTGCACCAATTCGCCCATCCATCTCATATCATAAACTATTTTTATAATGCATATCATTTGAACTTTGAAGATCAATACAATGGAGAAGGTTACACATATTTACTGATTTGCTTTCGAGTTTTCAACTATTGTGGATTCATATGCTTATTAGTTATTAACTTATTTGGCTGTCTCCAAAGTGGTTGTTTATGTTATTCAATTTGTCAGTACATTGAATTTGAATTCTTGAGGAATAGGGGCTGTGACCATGGCGTTTTAGATTTATTTATGGACATGATCATTGATCAAGTAGTAATGTGGGCCACAAAATGGATCTTGTCACACAGATTTCTGCAATTTGTGCTAATCATAAAATCAAATGTAGTGTATTTTTGCAGTATGTGGGATTTGGGTGAGGTGTAAGTTGGTGGATATTGATCAAGATTTTTAGTCAAAACATAACATAAGCTAACAGTTCAGCATCCATAACTTATAAGCTTTAGCTCTACCAAAAAGTAAATATAATGAGCTAACAGTTCAACATCCATAACTTGGAAATGGAAGCTCTACCAAGAAGTAAATATAATGAGCTAACAGTTCATTACTAGTTCAAATGATAAAATAAATAATACATAATCCAGATAATTGAACATCATCACATTACTGAAGTCTGAATTTGAGCTTTTTAATTGAATTTCACATGAAGGAGTACATATTGGCATTGGCAATGCAAAATCTTGCCAATGCCCAAGGACAAGTCTACACAAAGCTGAGTTGGAACTTCGAAACTCATATTATCAAAGATTGAAAATAATAAATCAAATCACTGTATCAACTTTTCTAACAACTTCCACTCTTCAGGTGGTGGAATTGCCATTTTCTCTAACTGATGTTGTTTGACTTGAAGTTTTGTTAACATTTCTTGATTGTAATTGGAAATGGAACCTGTCTTGAATTCTTCAGTCAATTTTGCATTCAAGGTTATCAGTGTTCTAATGGAATCCAAATAGTTCACATCTTGGTTCTAAGGAAACTGGTCCAAATCAATCTTCCTTGCACCTTCCATCTTCTTTCTGAAAGCATCATTTCCAATGAATCGCTCATTTGTGTCAAAAGCCTATTGAAAACCAAGCTCTGTGAAGTTCCTTACCTTTTCATCCACCACCTTCATCTTGTCTGCAACCAAATGCAAATATTCCTTTGTTCCAAACATTCTCGAACACTTTTCAATGATAGATGAAAACTTCATTAAGGTTTCAATCCGATTAGTAATCCCTTTTGATTTCAGATCATTGTCACTGGCTTTGTAGATTGTTTGTAGAACTTCATTTGCAGATTTCTCTAATTCCAGCACCTTTTTGTTGTCCACTAAATATTTGTTGAGCTACTTATAATGTTGGCTGGTAGCATCAATCAATTGAAACATGTCACACAAATGATCAAACTTCTGCATTATTTCATCCCAGATCTTTTGTTTCATATGCCTCACTGTATCTCTACAAAATGCAGATAACTTATTTTGAGAAAACTTAATTTCTTCTTTTGCTTCCGTCAGCTCTATCTCCAATCTTTCATTTATTTTTCTTTGTTTCTCCAATTTCTTTTCCCACTGTGCATTTCCATTCGTAATGCTTAATATTAATTTTTCTGAAGTGATTTTTTCCTCATCATATTTCTTGTTGCTCTCATCTAGCCTTCACTTCAGGTCATTCACTTCTCTCTCATTTGATTTATCCTCATTGCTTGTTGATGTAGAGATAAATTTTATTGTTCTTTTTTCTAATTCATTGCTCTTGTTATCTGTTGCTTTCCTCTTTGCTTTCTCACTTGCTAAGTTTGCCTGTAACTTTTCTATTTGGGTCTGCAACCTTTTCTTCTCTCTATCTTGCTTTAGCAATGATTTGTACACCAATTCATTGTTCTTCTTTGATACATTAATTTTGTCAGTATTTTTCAAGCTAGAAAAATCCAATTGAAAATTGGTTACCTAGTGTTCAAATCAATCCATCTGATTTGTTGGTTTGTTTTGAATTGTGGGAACAACAATTGTGTACTCCATGATTTCTTTATTTGTGTCAAATGTGGGTAATACCATGGTTGTTGCAGTCTCTGAAGTTACAACAGATGCACTCTCCATCAGTTGCTTCTTTTCTTTTTTATTCAAGTCTGATTTTTTTTTAAACTCTTCAATGAAATCATAACCTGGGAGGCAGGAACAATGGAATGCTTGAATGGCGAAGGAATAGGAGTACTTGTAGTTGCTAATGATGTCGCACCCACACTAACTGGAAATGGGGGAGTGCCTAGAGATAACTCCTTTGTGGTACTGGTGGATCCACTGATAGTGTGACTTGGACCTGTCAAAATCCTTTGCCTCTTTTGATTGCCTTGATCACCTGGTGTTTCTGTGGTATCTTTTTTTGTTTTCCTCTTAGTATTGTGTGTAATTTGTCGTTGTAGCACATGTTGACCACTACTAGTACTACTACCCATACCATCGCCACCAATGGCACTCCTGGTTGCACTAAGCTGTCCACCAAGGGCATGTCCTAGTTGTGATTGTATCTGACCATGAGGATGAGGACTAGAAGCTCTAACAAATTGATTTTGTCTTGTATCCCCTTGGTCTACTTTTTCACCTCCAAACCCAAGGCCAGATTTATCAACTGGTTTTCTATGCTCAACACTTTGTATTGTCGAAGGGCCTTGTCCTTTGGACCCCAAAGGACCACCTTCATAACCAATTTTTTGAAGTATGGCTGCTCCTGTAGTATATGTTGAAGCATATTCTTCTTTTGTGGCCTCACTTAAAACAGGTTTGTAATTAGCATGGCTTTGTTCTTCTTCTTCCATATCAATATCATCATCAGATTCATCACGTTCATCAGGATGCTCTATATTCCACAATTTGCTAAACTCTTCATCTTCTTCGTTATCATCACACTCTGCAAGAGCTCTTTCTTCTCCTAGGTCCTTCCTCATAGACCAAAAGGCAGTAATTTTTATCGTCACCATTTTTTATCTATAACATCCTTCTCTAGAGAACCTGGAATTTTTACTCTACTAGATGGTTTATCACTTTTTTCATGTCTTGATTGTCTTTCGATGCAATGCCATAATTTCGCCTGACAATTGTTCAAAAGAAATACCATTCTCAGCAGCACTTTTCTCCATTGCTATTTTGACCTCATCCCAAGAATCCTTGTTTCTCAAGTTTTCAAGCAAGGGTTTACTTTGATGTTGAATTCTATTTGCAGCATTCCTATTGGCCACAATCATTGATTTAATCATGTCACATGGATCATACTGCCAGTGACAGATAGCATCAAATGCAAAAGAATTCAAAAGATTATGTGCCACACTAAATGTTTTTCTCTCGAATGTGAACCCTCCACATGAAAAAGGTAAAGAAGGAAATAAGGTCTTCTTTTGCTGACTGAGAAAGTGTAGTTCATCAACACTCTGCACCTGCCTAACATATTCCAATGCAAAAACCCTTTATGTCACATGTATTGGAAGTTTGTATAGCTATACTCCCGATCCATAAAATATTAATACAGTATATTCGTCCATTAAGTACCAATCAGCAAATTGTATTTCTTTTCCTAGTTGCATGCAGTTTCTACATGACATAGGCAATCTAGGCATTGGATTATTTGTAATTACTTGATGCAATGGAGCCAAAAAGTAGTCTACAAAATGATTGTAGTTCCTTCGAGAATCATGCATCCTTATCTTAGTGGTCCATTCATATACTAGAGCCATTTTATTTTCCTCTGCATTACTGTAGGGCTGAATCTGAAACTTGTTGGTCTGAAACATTCCTCTAAATTTGAATAGAAAAAGATAGCACAAGTAGGTTGTGAACCTAAATGCCTTCGTGGAACCTGCTTTAATCATTAAAAATTGTTTATGCATAGATTCTACAATGTGCTGAGTATAATTATATTTGACATGTTCATCAACATAATGGATATTATATACCATTTCAAGGAGGCTTGCACCCACTTCCAAATTGCTATCCAAAGCGAGGCAAAATGCTAGCATGGAAATAGTATCCTGAACCCATGGTTTAAAAAATCCAAATTATAAGGAGGCTTCCGATCACCTTTCAATTTGTTTCTATCCTTAACTATATTATTTAAGAAATCATTTTTTAGCCTTTTTTCCACTGCTTCATAATCACTAGCAAGCTTTTCTAGGTCAATGTGGTGGTTTCCAAATTCTTCGGTTGTAAACCCCAACACTTTTCCAAGTTCTTCTGCATTAATGGATAACAATTCTTCTTGGTTATCTTTATTAACAATTGCTCTTTTCTTATCATCATAATTTTTGGCACAGACCATGATAAATTCTAGGCAAGGGGAAACTTCATGTAACATCATGCACCCTAATCCAGTTACCCACGGTACACTGACACTATTAACTTTTGTTTGCTTTGCAACCTTATTCTGAGATGAAAATCTAAGTTCTGAGGTATGCCTACCATAGATTTCAGGATCATAAATATCATGGTACCCATCGGTGAAACCTGGGGTTTTAAGCAATTCTGCATAATGTATTTTTTTTATCAAACATGCTCTAGTGGTACTGGTGGTAGACATGCTGGTACAAATGTGAAGTTGTGAAATTTGAATTCCCTAATAAGTAATACCTATTAGTCCTCCTTAATTTTAATGAATTCTTGAGTTTCTAAAGTCTAAAATCAAACTTCAAACTTTGACAAAATAAGATTTTAAAAAATGTCAAACGATGAAACGTAGCCGCAGGAATTCTTTCACTTACCCAGATTCTGAGTCTCGACGCTTGAAAACTGGAATGGCATTGTTGGAAGTGGAACTTTGGAATCCAAAATAGGGTGGTGCACTGCAATGAGCAATCTGAAGATTGAAGACTTTAAAAATCACTGTACAATTTCAAAATGCAAAGTGTTTTAAATGTTTTTTTTCTCACAATTGGAACGCAAAAGTGAATGGCACGTCTTAAGAGTTAGGTCTACAAGACTACAAGTTGCAAATTCTTCACCGTTGATCTTTTTAAATCTAACGGTTATAGGGTGATTCCGGAGGTTTAAGTTGGGAAGCCCATCGCTCTGTGCATGTCATTACGGAATGCAACTACAACCATACATCAAATGTTCATCCAACGGTTGAAACTTGAGTAGTTAATGATATTAACTTTAAAAATAAACATTACTCACTTGACAGTTGACACTTAGCAGGACAAAGTGTTTTAAATGCTTTGTTTCTCGAAATTGGAATATTAAAGTGAATGACACGTCTTAGGTCTACAAGTTGCAAATTCTTTACCGTTGATCTTTTTAAATCTAACGGTTATAGGGTGATTCTGAGGTTTAAGTTGGGAATCCCATAGCTTTGTGCATGTCATTACGAAATTTGATGGTCTATTAAATATTTGACCATTTTTTCAATTTTAGACCGTATTTTATAGCTATAAAATTTATTAGACCGTATAGTTTGACTTGCTATATTTTTATTAAACCGTAAAAAATTATTATATAGTATTTTAATTTATAATTATATCACTTTATAATTTTTATTATAAAAAGAAAATAGAATATAACTTTTTTGAATATTTTTAATATGAATTTAGAAACTTTTGACTTTTTTATAATAGCTATCATTTTTTATATCAATATATATGATTTATAATATTATTATAAAAATATATATTAATTTAGAATCTTTTCAAAATAAAACATAATTATTTTTAATTTTTAGAATATATTTAACAAGATTTATTTTTAATACGATTTTAGAAACTTTTGTTAATTGTTAATTATAACAGTAGATTTTTTATATTTATCACTAATAATTATCATTGTTTTCTAATTTTTCAAGATAATCCATTTATTGATTGTTTGCTATTGTCATAATCTTAACCGTTGATCTTTTTGAATCTAACGGATATAGGGTAATTTCGGAGGTTTAAGTTGGGAAGCCCATCGCTCTGTTCATTTCATTACGGAATGTAACTACAACCATACATCAAATGTTCATCCAACGGTTGAACTTGAAACTTAAGTAATTTACTAATTTATGATATTAACTTAAAAAATTAACATGACACATGTGTTTTAAAGTCAATACCATAGGCATCGACCTAACAATGCTTTATCGGTGGAACTCCCATCACAGCCCCGCCGATGGCCCGAAGGCTAAAACTCATAACTCATAATATTAACTTTAAAGTTTAAAAATAAACACTAATCACTTGATAGTTGACACTTAGCAGTACAAACTACAAAGTGCTTTAAATGCTTTGTTTTTCGAAATTGGAACATTAAAGTGAATGACACGTCTTAGGTCTAGACTCTACAATTTGGAAATTCTTAATCTTAACCGTTGATCTTTCTAAATCTAACGGTTATAGGGTGATTCCGGAGGTTTAAGTTGGGAAGCCCATCGCTCTATTCATTTCATTATAGAATGTAACTACAACCATACATCAAATGTTCATCCAACGGTTGAACTTGAAACTTGAGTAATTTACTAATTTATGATATTAATTTAAAAAAATTAACATGACACATGTGTTTTAAAGTCAATACCATAGGCATCAACCTAACAATGCTTTATCAGTGGAACCCCCATCAGAGCCCCGCCGATCGCCCGAAGGCGAAGACTCATAACTCATAAGGTGCGCTCCCAATCTCCGATATACCGATAGAATCAACAAAAGTAAGCACATCGTTGTAACACATAAACATTGGTGGAATGAATGATTGCATTCCCCTGATGGCCCGATATAACCATGAATTCTCAAGTTCATATTGCATAGAGTATATTACTTAATTTCTCAAAAGAAAAAAAACTGATTTGAATATATTATATTATTAATAAACAGTGACACTGAAGTTCCGAACTCAGAAAATAACTCTTTACTCTTAAACGTAAATGGATAACGAAGATTCAAGGAATCAAGATTCAAGAATAGCACAACACAACCATTTATTTTATTGCAACTGAATTTCAATGTCATATTATTACATATCTTTTTACAGACGAGTAGCACTGTAGCTCCTGTTTTGTATAAATAACATATGTCAGTGTGTCACTTTAGTACTTTACATAGACAAAATTTAATAATTTATTCCAAGTTGTTGCTCGTTACAATGGATTACAAATTGATTCCAATTTCCAAGCTTTGTTGTTGAAAACTTACTACACATCTATCTCTAAAAAATAAATGTGGCTTTGAAAATAAATTCATGATTCCAAACTTCTGCTGGTGGATTTTCCAACCATGCTGGGCAAAGGGGGTTCCAATCAGTCCTAGGGAAATGGGAGCCATGAAGATACAAAATGTACTTCTCCCCTTCGAGAACCAGAGTCATACAAAAGATGAAATACAAATGTCTCTTTGAAAATAAATGCATGGGGCTTTCCTGGCCAACCATGCTGGGGAAATGGGAGCTGTTAGAATACAGAAGGAGAAACAAATCTACTCCCATCTTTTACCTGCAGCCTCTATGCATTGGGATAGCACTTATCTCCATAAGAGCTCCTCATCCTGGTTCAAAACCCGTCTGAAAATTCAGGTTAACCAAATCAACTTCTTTCTAATTCCACCCATTTTGAACTTGAAGGAAATTCGTCTTTTACTGATTACTCTGTAACTACATAACTATAGGTAGAAGAATTTACAGTATCCCCAATACTACATCATCTTCTTCATGAATCCTTATTAACCCTAGAAAATAAAAAACCTTATGGCACTATCTACTAATCATTGAATCACTATCCCTATTTATGGGCCACTAGTGCCGCTACCAGCCTGTATAATTAAAATTTCTAATTTGATTGACGTCTTGCTATGTGCCAACTTGAACTCTACCTCAAGCTGCAAGCTGTCAAAATCACTCATTCAAACAATATGAAATCATTACAAATCTTGTTTCATTAAAGCTATGAGTTGTCCAAGAAATTGTTTCGGATGTTCATATCACATATGACATTAATCGCCGCCACTGCCACTGCCAACCACACTTTCTTCAAAAAGATTGAGAATTTCAATGAAATGAAATGTACAACATCGAGGTTCGAGACATTGAAAAGAGTAAATGAGTGATGAATTAATCTGAACACAAAGTCTCAGAGATGAAAAAATAAGCATTTTGAATTTGACCTAACACTAACAGATAAACATTGAACAATTATCACGAAGAAACACAATTCGTTCATAATTAAAAGGAAGCATTAATAAATACATAGATTTAGAAATATATTATTTTATCTCTCTAATGCCAAAAATGTGGTTTCACAAACCTGTCACCCCACACCATGTACAATCAAAATTCAAAAAGCGCTCAAAAGCTGAAACTATGCCCCCTTATCATTATGTGTCACAAATTCACAATTCACTAAAAGATTCATGTATGTTGTTAAACTGTTGGAGGTGCCGGGACTCTGTACAGTTCCAACTACATTTCCGTAACAAAATTATGAAATTCAGCGCGTTCTTCTTCTTCTTCTAAAACAAAAATTACCCTGTTGTACTCGGCATAGCTGGTTTTCTCTTTCCACACCACTGAACGTAGTTGGGAAATGATGTCGAGTTGCTCTTCTTCAGGCCAATTCAAATTTGGTTGCATGAAGGCCACAATTTCATCTTCCCATACCCTAATATCGGCTAGAAGTACCATTTTGAGGAAACTTTGAGTATGGAGTTCAAAATGCTGCCACCTTTCCTCGTATGCAGGCTCACTTAACTTTACCAGCAAGAAGTGACAATCTACTACTAAATCCGTTTCTCCAAACTCCTTAATACCTTATTTAAGATCTATCCTTTCAGAGGATTTAAAAGATTACGTTAAATCTATCCAGTTGGTGTTTGAGAAGACATCCCTTAATGGCATCATACAATTCATTAAATGAGTTGTCACTTCGAAAGTTGTGCATCCCGCCGAGGTCACCCAATCACTGAGAAACAAAATTTTATAACCATTTGTATGGTAATAAAATCACAACCATTGATTTCTAGAAATCTAATGGTTCTAGTGATATTCCGGAGGTTTCAAATCGCAAGTCTAGTGCTTTAGAGATTTACTTCCGGAATGCAAATACGATCATCCATCAAACGGCCCATATGATTTTTATTCCGCCACTGGATTTTTTTATTATTTTGAGATTCATTTTAATTCGCCAATGAAAATATATTTTTTGCTTTGGAAAAAGGTTTTAATCGCCAATGGAAAGAAAATTCTGGTTTGAAAAATGGTTTTATTCGCCAATGAAAAATATTTTATTCGATTTAAAAAAATTGCAATTTGCCACGATTTTCCATAGACTTCCAGGGATTATAAAAGATTCGCCAATGGGGATTTTTTTTTTTCTCTAAAAATGAAAAAAATCGCCAATAAAATTAATATTTTTCATCGAGAAGTATACAAGATTCGCCAGGATTTTACACCTGCGTCGAGGGGGGGGTTTCTTAAAGTTATCCCTGTTTATCCTTCTCATACTTTTGGAGAGCATCTTGTGTTTTCTCTCTTTTGGAAAGGCATTTTTCCTTATAGTTTTTTCATTTTTCCTCCATTTGTGTATGGGCACCTAATGTGGCCTCATAGCCAAGACCCATTTTTGCATCATTACATCTTTGTGTGTTTTCACATGCTTTCTAAGTTGCACTTAAGGGCTTGATGTTAGGTGAATGGGGTATTTTTCTTAACTAGTTTACTTAAGTTTACTTAGGGTATTATCACTTAATGTCATAAGACTAAAGCACATGTCACAATCTTATATTTTCCTATGTCTCACCTTAGCTTGTATAACTAAGGGGGTCTCATTATAATATCAATCTAAGATAATCAATCATATTCATGTACCCATATTGTGCATTTGCATCCTTTGATATAATAGCATTATTCTTTCATGTTTGATCTCTCTTGTGCTTTCGTTGAAAATCCTAGATCTTGGACGACTATCTTCATAGCCAAATTTTGCATGGTATAGAGCATTCTATACCAACTATTACAATTGATGACAACTAATTTTAGTACTTATGAATGAAGTACTTTTCAGGAATAGTGATAGAAGAAAAATGAAAAAATGCTACAAATCTATAGACATTGGATTTGATACCTTTACTTGCTAGTAAGAAAATTGTTGACTATAAATGGGCGTTCAAAATCAGGTTTAAATTTTATGGATCAATTGACAACACAAAGAAAGTTTGGTAGCTAAAGACTACAAACAAATTGAAGATTTTGATTATGATGAAACCTATGCTATAGTTGTAGAATAGTCATGGTTAGAATGTTGATGGCACTTGCTTCCTAGCATAGGTAAAAAATTCACCAATTGGATGTCAAAAGTGCATTCCTAAATAGAAATTTTATAAAGGAGGTACATGTGACACAACCTCCTACTTTTTTTCAAAAAGGAAAGTAATATATGATATGTTGCCTTAAAAAGACACTAGATACAGTTTGAAATTAGCTCCATGAGATTGGATGTTGACTATTTGCTCATTATTGGGAATGCTCAATCACATACATGTGACATGAAAGAAGATATGAAGACCAATTTTGCAAGGTTTGATCTGAGATTTCTTAATTACTTTCTTGGAACTGAAGTGTGACAACTTAGAAAAATATTTCCCTCTCAAATAAAGTACACCAAAGAAATTCTCATATAGTTCAAAATGCAAGACTTCAATGCTCACCAACACACATGGAGAAATGAACTAAGTTGACTAAAGACCTAGATGATAAGGCAATTAATGAAATAGTATATAGGAGTTTAATAGATAATTTGAATTACTTGATTACTACTCATCTTTACATATCTTATATAGTTGGAATCTTGTATTAGTCCATGCCTCATCCAAAACATAGGGATTAGTTATCTACAAATTGATTTCTAAGATATCTTCAAGGAACACAAATTTTTTGATTGGAATAATCAAAGATTGAAGATTTTAAACTTGTTGGTTCTTCATATTCAGATCAAGTAGATTTCATAGACTCTAAGAAATCAACCTTTGATTATTCCTTCAATCTTAGATCTGCTATTGTTTCATGGAGTTCTAAGAAACAACCTAATGTTGCATTATCATCCACTAAAGTAGAGTATGAGGCAATTGTTGCAGCAACATGTGAAAGAATATGACCCAAAGTACTTCTTGAGGATCCTTCACTCTCACAACTTGTACCATGATTATATATTATATAAATTATAATATCTAAATGTGTTGAAAATGTCCAAGAATCCAGTGTTACATGCCCACACAAAGCGTATTGAAGTAAACCATCACTTCATTCATGAGTGTGTCCTCAATAAGTAAATTAAGATAGTTTATATACCAACCAATGAGTAGGTTGCCAATATATTCACTAAATCTTTGACTAGAGATAAAATTGTATACTTTCAAAAAGTCTTTGGGATTAATTGTTCTTCATTGTACATGGACAACTAATAAACCTACTTGTTATAAGTAAACCATCATCTAGTTAAATTGTGTAGTGATGATAAAATATTTATTAGAAATTTTTGAAAATATAAAACTCTATTTAATCACAATCTGTCGAGAACACTTATCAACATGTTTTACCTATTTAAAACTTAATATATAAAAGAAATGGTATTCAAAGCTCTATAATATTAACAGTAGTGCAGAGAAAAACAAGATTTGTAGTATAAATACCTTTGACAGGAATATGTCCCTGAGAAATAAGAAAGTGTGTGTTCATCTGAATAATGCAATGTGCTGTACAACGAGTCCAGAAGACAACCTCTGGGCACCTCAAGATTTTTAGCTACCTCTGCCGTGCAGGAGAGATTGCTATCGGAAACGATGCAGGTGATTGGCGGGACAGACTCATCTACTGCAGTTAACAGACATTCCAAAGCAGGGCCCAAACGTTGCAGGGCTAGTACAAGCTCCGCAAGCTCAGACGTTCGACCATGTTCCGGCGGTAAGCCGTCTGGGATGGTTAAAAAGCGAAAACTTAAGCCCCTTTCTTGAACCTCACGGTCACGTGCAGCTGCATCTTTGGAAGCTGCTTTTAAAAGCTGTTGGTCCATCCATTCAGTTGTAACAAAGGTTATGTAAAAACCTCGCATGGCCAGGAGCTCTGCAAGATTCATCAGTGGATTGATATGGCCTTGGGCAGGAAACGAGACAATTACAGCATGCAAAGGAGCCATTATTCGCCCTCTCTCCAGTTACTCTGTAAAACTATAAACCTGGGCAATGATGCATATAATGGTTGAGTACAAATATCACCTTTTTAAATTGTCAGGTTGCGTGAGACCACATAAACACTAAGCTGTTCCATAAGTAAATAAATATGCAATTAAAGGCGAATTAATAGAACAGCGGATAAAGTGAATACAGGAATACACGTGCCCAACTACACACGGCGGATAAAGTTTCTACCCTGACGGCGTAGGAAATAAAGGCTTTCCTCTAAGATTCGTTTGCAATTATTCAGATCTATTTAAAATCAAATCGTGGGTCGACGACTACTCTATTTGTTGATAAATGAATTTTTGTTTTCTTTCCTCAATCCCATAAATTGACTGGTCTCGTATACATAATTAAAAACATTCATTCATTGATTGCAGTCAATTAATTCTCCCAATTAATATACAGTAAAAAGTAAAATAACGTAACCAGTTCGAGAGGTTGTCCCGCCACACACGCTTATGACACAGGACTGGAAAATAGTTATTACTTTCATTGGATACAGGACTGGGCGGTCAGCCATGGGTGTACGGGCTTGTACGCTCTGTGGTGCCTCACCGGCGGATGATGCGGTTGTTGATGGTTAACGTTCTTCTGTGCAGGTACGAGGGCCCCGGCCTGCAAAAGTTTGTGACTTGCTCAGCGTACTGGTTTTGCAAGCATCTGTTTTTAATGAAAAATAAAATATAATATTTAATATAACTAGCTATTGCATCTTGTGCAATGGGTACGTTGAAGAGGTCTGAAAGATCATATTAGGAAAAAATTGGTTTATTTTTTGCACACATTTATGTAGTAAATAAGATCAATTGTATAAAATGATTTTAATATTATTATTAATTTTATTAATTTACAGTTTTATAATTTATATAAAAAATATAATTATAAATTTATTGATTTTAATATTATTATTAGTTTATATAATTTATTTTTATATTATTATGAATTTATTAATTAATTAACTATTAAATAATTTATTGATTTTAATATTATTATTAGTATAACTATTAAATAATTTATTGATTTTAATATTTATTATTTATTTTGATAATAATTAATAAAAATAATAACTATTCACTCAATGAGAATAAATTTTATGTGCTCAAATTTAATTAGATTGAGCTCCATTTTGAAAATATATTGGGCGGCTAAATAGACCACGAGAGAGAAAAATAAAAGATAAAGAAACCCTAAATCTAATGCTTCGCCCTAAATATTTCTTTTCACTAGATGTTATGTAATATGTAGCTATCATTTTTTTTATGTCACAACACCAAATATTTGACCACCTTATTGACATAACCATTCAACCTAATAATTATAATTTTTATAAATTATTTATATTACTTTATGACAACATTTAATTTAATTTTTAAATAATAAAAAACCTTAAATATTTAGAACATTTTATGATTTAAATATAGTTTATTAAATATAAATAAATAATAAATAAAAAATATTTGTGTTAATAACTTATATTTAAATATAAATGAACTCATTTAATTTTATTAAAATTTTAATTGTTTATTATATTTAATGATAAATAACAATTGAAAAAATTAAAAATTAAAAATACAAATTTGAATATTTGTATCAATAATTTATAAGCTTTATTTTTCTTGTTTATACCTCCTAAATTTTCAAATCATTTTAAATATAGAGAATATAATTAAAAAAATAGTTCATAAATTAAATAATTTCAATATTCATCAATAATTTGAAAAATGAAAAAGAATTATAAATATATAGAACCAACTTTTGAAGAACAACCCTCAAATGTATATATATATTCTAATGTAATAATTCCCCCAAAAAATCAAACTCTAAAAAATATTAAAAACCATAAACTATACGTCATGTCTTCATTCTGCAATGAGCAATGGTTGAAATCTTAGTCGTCAAGGGAGAAAATGAGCTTTGAAAGCTCATATAGGACACACCTTCGACGTAATAATAATAAATTATATATTGATAATATTATATAATCTGATTTTTAATAAAAATCTACTAAAACGGTGGCCTACAAATGATATAGAGATAATCTGCATTAGGAACTCAACCATCACATTAGTGGTGGCATGAATTTCTTCATCATCCACCATTTATTTTGAACTCAAATTTGTTACTTTGGGATAAACAAGGGTTTTTAAGGTGGGAAAGACCAATTTGGTAGTTTCTATAGTTAAATCAGATATTAATTTGGAATATTTAGATGAAGGAGATCAAAAATTTGGAAAATTTGACAAAATGGAGCCTACATGAAGATCTCTAATATTGGTTATCTATTATAATGGACAAAATGAGGCCTAGATGCACAAAGGAACTAGGACTCAAGAAATTTTTGACAATGTTAGATTGAATCCCAACATTACCTACCTTAACCTAGTATGCACATACTCTAATATATTTTTCTACATCCCATTTTTAGAATTACGCTGAGAGAGTCCTACAATAAGAGCACAAGGAGCATGTACATTTTTCCTATAATACACCCACATCTCAAAATCTTAGATAACAATAATTAAGATCTTGAAATCAATGTGAAATGTGAAATGTGAAATGAGAACATATCTCAAAGTCAATAAACTAAGACAACCCAAGACAAATAAAGACAACCTAAGATAAATAAAGACAAGCCAATACATCATTACTGTTATAATAATCAACAACAATAATGGCTTAATCTTTACTGTTCTACATAGATTGCTTGTTTGATTGTGCTTGCATGGCTCTAGGAAAATTCATTGCCAGCAATTCACCAATGAAAAATTCACCGTCAGCAACTCACCGAAAATTCACTGAAGGAAAATTCACCTATCATGTAAAATTCACAAAACTTTAATTTTATTAAAAATATTAATGCGGTTAATTTTCCTCACAGTGAATTGCTGGCAGTGAATTTTTCTTGGCAGTGAATGTTTCGCTACAGTAAATTGCTGACGGTGAATTTTCCACCACGATAAATTGATAAATTACTGACGGTGAATATTCCATTAATTATTCCTATTTCTTATTCCAATTAAAAGCAATCCTTTAGAATAAAGATAGAGTTATGAAAGTAGGGATTTTGATTTGACAGACTGTCATGTTCTTTATTCTGAAAACAGTAAATATCCATTGAGAATGGATTCGATTTTCCATGTTTACATCATCTGCATAGGAATATCAGCTCAATCTTCGCCAAAAATTGTTGGAACTCAATCAACTTTTGACATTGATAGTCAATAATTGATCCTCGAGCTATTAGCCAGAAGAAAGCAGGTAACTGATTTGTTCATCTCGAGAAAGAATATATGATTATACCTTTCTGCCATTAGTGGAGGAGATGGTGGAATCAGATTCTTTAGAATAATTCACAGACCCATACAAACAGGAATATTGTAAGACTGTAGAAAAGTTGACAAATTATCTTATGATTTTATTCTTTGAAATTAGAGATCAGAAAAGGAAGGTGCATTTGATGGGGTATTTTTTAATGGAAGTGGGGAATCCTTAAAACAAAGCCATTGCTTATTTATTTCTTTAATAAATTGTTTAAATGCATGGGGATAAGTAATCTTTAATCTTTTTTAAGAAATCAGTGGGAAAGAAATTATACAAAAACTATTCTATCAAAAAGATGCAAAAGATAAAATAAAGTATTGTTTTAAAGGTGATATTTGTATGTTATTTTTTATTTAATGTAATTATATATTAATAAGTTGTGCTTTTTGTGTTAAGTTTGATTTTTATACTATTCTATTTATTTTTATTTACTTCATTTACACATATTTCCACATATTTGCTATTCATCTCACTTATTTCAGTTCATTTCCACTTATTTTAATATATTCATTGTTTTCCTTGATCTTTATTATTTCTTTTCCAAGTTATTTCTTACATCACTCAAAATTGATCACATGACATGTAGGAATAAATCTCAAATTCAAATTCCAACTTTCTCACCCATTTTGACGTGGTACACATTTTATACATGTTTCTCTTTGGCATTTAAAGATTGATTAATATATCATTAATTCATATGTAAGGATAAGGAGAAAAAAAAATAACACTGGCACTTGCAAAATTGTCATTGATCGAACCAAAGGTCTAATATTGGATAATTTGATCTTAGCAAACTAGTAGATTCCCTTAAAGTGTTTATAAACAACACAATATTTACAAACACACCAAATATCATAGATTAAAGTGAACAACAATCAAGAATATATGGTTCAAATTTGTGCATTCAAAATCAAATTCATGACAATCAAAATTGAACCCACAATACATCTCAACCATAAAAATTTATGTCTCTTTAATTATAATTAATCATTTATTACTTTTCATCTACCAATCCAACTCTAAATTATTTATATTTATTAACCTAAATTATTAATATATTCAAACCTATATATTTCTTTAAATTATATAAAAAAACAAATTTAATTAAATTATACTTATAAAATATCTAATTCACTATATTTTAGTTGTACAAAATAATGGCCTCTTACCGAAATAGAGTTAAGAGTCTTTCTTACATAATCAAATTAATATGTAACTTATTTAACTACAACTAAACATACATTTTATATTTTTTTATTAAATATTCAATATATAAATATAAATTTTAATAAGAGACTCAATTCAATATATTTGTATTTGTTTTATTTAAATTTATTTATTTACATTGAAACACTCTCTTTTTATATATATGTTTTGTATTGAATTTTTTTAATATTTGATTATTTCTTGTATATGATTTTTTTTATATATAATATTATTTCTTTACAAATAAGAATAATATTAAAATCCATTGTTTTATAAAAAATAATCTTTAGATTTTAAATAATATAAAGAAATAAAACACATTTTACATGTCTTAAAGTGAATACATAATTAAATAAGTAATCAATAAATACTCACTAAAATTATCTAGAATAAATGCATTAAAATAATTATAAAGTTTAAATTAAACTAAATCTTTAGCTTTTTGTTTGATATCAATTTGACTATGATAAATTTCACTAATCAATTTACCACTGCATCATAAAACTGAGACTTTTCATACAAGTATCTTAGGACTAATTTTTTGTGTATGTCATTGTGGTTCATATTTGCAACCATGAAACTGATCTCTTCAACTATAGATCTAATCGTTATGAGCTCAATTTTAAACATAGTACATGGTTTTGAACTAGGCCTCTGGTTATGAAAATATTGATTATAATCATTCTACACTTATATTCCAAACCTATAATAATAAATTGGAAGTGTTGACAAACATCTTCAAGGAGTTTTCTAGGCTACAGTAATTTTCCCTTTATTAACATCTTGATATCAATTGAATGTCCTAGTATATACTTATTGAATAAAATAGTAAGTGATATAATGTGCACCTAGGATGTTGATGTGATACTTTAATGTTCTTTTATGTGTGCAAGATATACATTAGATTCAATATATTCCAAATGAACATTAATAAATTAGGGTTTTCATTCTATACAACATCCCAATAGGTAATTCAAATGTTTTATTTCTTTAGTCAACTCATAAGAGCTAAATAGAGGGAGTCATCTTGGGCCTATAATTTTAAAATAAATAGGTTTATTTTTGTGATTATGTCTTTAGTGATGAATATTCAAATAGATGAATAGAGGGTTAAATTTGGTCTTTGGGATGAATGTATATGGATTTAAACTAAGATCAATTTATTGTCTAACTTCCACACAAAATACATCCATTTTTATACTACTCATTCTATTATAGATAAATGAGTCAAAGTGAGTCCAAAATAAAGGGCAAAGTGCAAGGTGGGCAATTTTTAATATTAAATTTTAACATGGTTTGAATTAGATATAAAAAGTATGAATATGTATGTCAAAGCAAGATAAAAAAAAATGAACATGAAATTAAATATTCAAGCTTTTATAAAGGATACATATAAGGATGCCAATTTTGTGCACTCACTTCATAAGAAGATCCCCATCTCAAAACTTACATGAATAGAAGAAAATCTTCAATTAGAATAGATAAGAATTTTCAAGTAAGCATAGATTCAACAACTAAACAATATAGATGGGTTTTTTTAATTTCTACTCATATTAGAAATAGGGTAACAATTGAAGGAAAAAAATAAGGGACCATCATGGGGAAACTATAGGTTACTACCTCTAGAGTAGTAAAAAAATCCTAAATTAATGAAAGTGGGATAGTTCATAAAGGAATAAAATGAGATGATTTCATGGGCATCTATAAGGTATTCCTCAAAGTATCTATAATAACACCATATAATTGTAGTAAACATAAAGCACATAATGAGAAAAAAATTAAAGGGAGTTTCTTTTTTCCATTATCCTTGAAAGAGTGTATTCGAGAGAATGACCATGGTGCATTGTTGAGGACATATCATACACTAAAAAAGTAGAGTATGAGAATAGGTAGCCATAGGAATCTCTAGTATTGATAAGTCAAAAATTTCTAACTTTTATTGATTTTTCAAATTTCATAATAAATATCTTCCTAATTATTCTTGCTAACTCATGGAAATGGATTTATTTGAATAGAAGTGACACTATTCACATTAAATTAAATTTATTTCTATGGAAGTAATCTATGGATTTGATGGATATTTACATATGTGATATACACACCTAACTTGATCAACACAAGAATGCTCTAAAGAATGCATTTATCATTAATTTTTATTTTTAATCATGTTCAAATTTTAATCATGATAAGGTCCTAATTTATTTTATTTTCTTACATGTATGCAAATGAACTCAATTTTAGAGAGCAAACACATGATTTCTAGCTATGGATTTTATACTTAGGATAAGTGCATAAAGATGAGGGACCAAAAAGTGATCACTCCACTTTTTGGTCCCGACAAAGAGAAAACATGTTTGTTATAATGAAACATGCTCGCATTATGGGTTGGTAGTGGTTGAGCCTAGGCTCAACCATTACCAGGTCATAGCATAAGTGTGTTATAACATGTTCACATTATGGTTTGGTTTACACATAATGTTAGTTCAAATTATAATACACTTGTGTTATTTGAATTCTTTCACAAAATGCAAGCACGTTATAACATGCTCATGTTATGTGAATTCTCACAAAATGGGAGTGTGTTATAATCCACTCGTGTTATGTGAATGCTTTTGAAAAAATTCTTTGTCTATTTTTTTCTCTTTCTCCTTCTCTTTCGGTGAAAGTATAAATTGAAATTTATATATGGATGTTTAATTTCTTATAGTTCAAGTTATATTTCATGTATATAGTTTTACGATGTTTGAGAGTGGTTTTGGATCACTCAAAGTTATAATACAAATTCTAGCTTTTGGAAGATCTTATAATTTTTTAGACTTAGTAAAATTTTAGTAATCAACATGTCAATTTTTGGTAATCAAGAGGTTAAATTTTAGTAAGTTCAATTCATATAATCTTTCTCTCTCTATCTTACTCATTTTTTATCCCTTACTCTCTAGAAGTATCTCTCTCACTATTCCCATCCCTTTATTTAACCCTATATCCCTTGAGCTCAAGAACTACCTCTCTACCTATCAATCTCTCTCTCTCTCTACATTGGTGGTTGTCATTGCACCAAAATATTGACCTATTAATGCTTAATACAATTGCCAGATTTATACAAGATCCATAAGAGGCGATTAAGCCATGTCATGAACCCAAGCACCGTGTTGCACAAGGAGACCAAGGGACACACCATCTTGCAACAATCCCCCCAATGCAAGCGATGGATTTGAACCTATGACCTCAGCTCTGATACCAATTATTACATTGGTGGTTGTTGTTGCACGAAAAGATCGGCATGTTAATGCCTGATACAACCGCCAGATTTATACAAGATCCATAGGAGGTGGTTAAGCCATGTCATGAACCCAAGCGTCGTGTTGCATAAGGAGACAAAGGGACACACCATCTTGCAACATCTCTCTCTCTACTTCTATCTATCTCACCTCTCCCTCTCTCTCCATCCTTCTCCTCTCTCTCTCTACTTCTATACGTAATGTCATAAAATTATACTCCTTGCAATGTCACATACATTATTGTATTTGCTTTAGTGTCCACTCCCTTAGTATTTGTGTAGGCTCATTTTAGCCCTTCCATCAGCCTTTTTCTCTCTTAGGATGCTTAGGACACCTTTTCAGTAGCTACCTTTGCACGTCACCTTTGTGTTGAACCTTGTGCTTTTCTCAATATTTTCATTTGTAGCATGATTTGTCTAGATACTATCATGCCACATGGATGTCCACGCACTGCACTAGCATCTTGTGATATTTCAACGTTCAAATAGCTATTTCTAAGTGCCTTACCAGTTGTCAACTATCTTTTTTGGTGGTAACGGCTCATGATGCCTTGTAATGGCTCAACAACCCTCCTATTATCTCTTTTAAATCCATCTCTTTCATTCTATTTCTCTCTCTGGTCTCTTTGGCATTTTTCTCTCCAACTTCTTGGCTTCTCTCTTGGAAATTCTCTTGTCTTGTTCTTGATATCTTGCTTGTACAACTTTATACAGCTTGCTACAATATCACTCTCACGTTCTTATAGCACTCTTTTCTACTCTCTTGGCTCTCGTAGTTATTGCTCTTTCTCTTTGGCTTCCTTAAGCCTAATAGGTGATATATTTCGTATCTTGTGTCTTTGAGCATCTTGGGATTTCTCACATCCTCTATCTATTGCATAGATCTATTTCGTGATACAGGTTCTCCTCCTTGAGCGGGGTTTATGTTTATCACTCTTACATTCATTTAATTTTTGCTTATTATCCCTCTCTATCTATCTGATTATCCATGGAGGTGGAAACATAGAAATGAGGGTTTGACTAAGGCAAGCCCCTAAAAAGTCCCAACACTTTTCCCTTGATCTCATGTGTGTAGGCGTTGAAGATAACTACTTGTTGGAGGATTCATCACTTGGGTTGTTGTAAGAATTTTATTTCTTCCCCTTAGTTTTAAAATTTATGTTTTTCTTAGTTAGTTTAGTTTAGTTTAGTTTATTTTAGCTTTTCCATTCTTTGTTACATTCTTACATTCCAATATTTCTTAGTAGTCAAAGTAGAAGTGGTCACTCTATTGTTTTCTGTGACATTCTTAGTTTTCAGTCCATACGAGATGTCAATGTGCCTTTGGGACTAGAGTTTCCTGTTACTGTCCATTTGTTGCACTGATATCCTTTGGTTGGGAGCTCATTAGTCTATCTAAAAAACCTTTGTGATATACACTCTCTCTGACTCTCGAACTCTTGCTTCTTATTCCATCACTTAAGCTTTATTCCTTGACGCAGTTTAGGGTAGTTCATTCCCTAGGACTCTCTTGAGAATAAAGAGACTCATGAGCAATGAATTCCCCTTCTATACACTTTGGTGAACGCGACGTGAATACCCCTTCCAAACAAAACAAGGAAAAAAGGACAAATCAAATATTTATCCTTCAAAAAAATGTGTTGCACTGCCCCGAAGCCCATTCCATACCATCAATAGTGATATACCTCGACCTTCAATTGGCTTATCTATATCTCTATTTCAAAATTCACTTTCTATCTTTCTTCCTTCCATCTCTTTCTAGTTGTGTTAAGAATATTCAAGAAGTCCTCTTACAAGCATGTGAAAGTGAGCTATTTTCTCCTTTCTTATTATTCTTTGTTGATCCCTCTCCTGAAATTCCTTGTAACGATATTTTGGTGCAAGAGGATGAAATCATTGATACTTTTCTTAACATTACTCTACCTTATCCTCAATCCAATGCACTCTCTTCTAGAGACATGGCATTCGTGAATGATGAATCCCATCTTAATTCCAATGCACTCTCTTCTAGAGATGTTGCATCAGTGGATATCGAAGCTCCTCTCACATTGAATCCTCCAAAGATAGATGTTGAGTATATTTATTTGAATGATTCCTCTATAAGTTGTAAGGAATCTATAAATGTCATATATGTCTCATCTTCCCCTTAAAGGCCTAAGAGATTCATTATTTATCTGAATCTGACTAGTCCTTCTCCTAAAGAATTTGTTCTATTAATGGTGTTCCATTTAACAATGATTCTCTTGATCTTTCTAATGATCCCTCTTAAAGAGAGATAGCCCATACTTATAATACCAAAAGGAATAAATTAAATGTTAAGCAACCTACTTCTTTACCACCATCTCAACCAAGACTTCCTTCAACACCTAAACCTATAGCTAAAGCACCTGGTGATTATGATCTTATTAAGCAAATTCATGTTACTCCAGCCAAGATCTCAGTGTGGGACTTGCTTCAATCTATTCTAGTTTATCAAGGTATGCTTAAAGAATCCTTGCAAAGGATTCTCTTGCCTTCTTCCACTAGGCTGACGAATGCTAATGCATTGATAGCTCATATTTTTGCGGATTCACCGAATATCATATTTTATCCACACAAAATCATGCCCTTGAAAGTACATAATCAAGCGAATCCTCTAATAATTATAATCAAAATTAATAACATTGGCAATAGACGTAATCTTGTTGACACCGGTTTGGTGCTCAACGTATGTAGCATTGATCTATTGCTTAAAATTGAAATTGATTCATCTTCTCTTATTGCTTCTTCCTAATGGATTCATGGATTCGATAACATCAATTGACAAGCCCTAGGAATGATAATCTTGCATTTGAGGTTAGGATGTAACGTTACCATACCCACCCTTGTATATGTAATGTCAAAAAATTTCCCATATAATCAAATCCTTGGAATACCGTGGATTCATGCTATGGGTGCAATCACATCTACCTTACATAAATCTATTAAGTTCATTCGTAGCAATCAAGTAGTCACAATCAGGGCTGACCATAATTTCGTACACTTATGTGAGATGGAAGTTTTTGGTCAAGCTTTGGTTGTGCATACTCTTATCCCTTCAATGTCTTCCAATGTGTTGATGTCTACTCCAACAATACCCATTACAAAGGATACTCTTGACATAGATGTCCTTGAAGAAGATCCTTCTAAAGAAATAAATCCTAAGTCTACTCCTGCTCAAGAGAATGCATGTCTCAGTGATGATTGAGGTTATTTAGAATTTACAAAATCCTTCATTAGTGAATATAAAGTTGACCCAATCCACTTAGACCTTTTGATAATATCATCCAAACCCGTTATCAAAGATTATTATTCTTTTGCATCATGAGATAATGTTAATGCAAATTGTAATGTTCTTAATGTTAATCCTCCCCCCTCTAAGGAATATGATCATGATTTTGTTAAAGGGGCTAATGTTGGCAGTCCTATCAAGAAGGATAATGGCAATCCCATAGAGGATTATGATCTCCATTGTTGGAATAATTCTCTCCATGAAGATCCTCCTCATTCTCAAGATTTGTAGGCATGTTATGGCCCTAGTTTTAAACTTGTATCTAAGTATGGTTACGGGTGTAAAGGTTGTGGTGTAACAAACAAGGCATTCAAGTCCCTATAGAATGAAAACCTCGTAAGCGTAATTTAGGGCTTGGTTGCTCAAATGAACAGCCTAAACAAAAACCATGGTTGAATATCGACATGATTTTCGCTCAACCTTATTCTCTTGAATTGATTCACCCTCCATTGTCTACCATCTTCATGTCTTCTTTTGAGTAGTCAAACTTTTCTTCACAAGAGAAAGGGTTGCTTCTTTCTCCTCATCCTCTATCTGAGAAATCTAGTGTATCATATTAAGGCTTATCAAATCCCACTTTATTACTCTTCCTCCTCTTACACATAAGAAATTTCATAAACATGATAAAGAAAAACATTATTTCCATGCATACCATCAAGTGCCTAGTTGTTCCATCCAATGAATATAAGACCTTGAAGAATAAAATACAACTTCTTGATTTTGGTGTCATTACTCATCCATTTGTTGATGGACCTACCTCTTCTTCAAATGACAAGTGATATTGAGGTCTACCTCTATCTTGTCGATTCTAAGCATCTTCTCATGAGGTTCTTACACCTTCCTTCTATTGTGTTGTTTCCTGTTATGTGGCAATTGTAGCTTTAATTTCTCATTGCCATTCATGGTTGTACACTATTATGTGCAACCATACTCTTTCTATGGTAGTGACGTAATAGTATCTTGCATGGTTATCCTCTTCTATGTATTGGGGGCAGTGATAACTTGTTCTAGAGATGTGTTTCCTTCTTAAGGAACCCCTCTGTTCTCTCTATCTTTCAATTGAAGCATTCCTAAGAATGGTCCTTTGTTCTATTAATGGTGTTCCATTTAACAATGATTCTCCTGATCTTTCTAATGATCCCTCTTATAGAGCGATAGCCCATACTTATAATACCAGAAGGAATAAATCAAATGTTAATCAACCTACTTCTTTACCACCTTCTCAACCAAGACTTCCTTCAACACCTAAACCTACAACTAAAGCACTTGGTGGTTACAATCTTATCGAGCAACTTCGTGTTACTCCAGCCAAGATCTCACTATGGGACTTGCTTCAATCTACTTTGGTTTATCAAGGTATTCTTAAAAAATCCTTGCAAAGGATTCTCTTGCCTTCTTTTGCTAGGTTGATGAATGTTAATGCATTAATAGCTCATATTCGTGCGGATTCACCAAATATCACATTTTATCCACAAGAAATCCTACCCCTGAAAGTACAGAAGCAAGTGGATCCTCTAATAATTATAATCAACATTAATAACATTGGCTTTAGACGTACTCTTGTTGACACTGGTTTAGTGCTCAATGTATGTAGCATTGATCTATTGCTTAAAATTGAAATTATTTCATCTTCTCTTGTTGCTTCTTCCTAATGCATTCATGGGTTCGATAACATCAATTGACAAGCCCTAGGAATGATAGTCTTGCCTTTGAGGTTAGGATGTGACGTTACCATACCCACCCTTGTATATGTAATGCCAAAAAAATTTCAATATAATCTTCTCCTTGGAAGACCGTGGATTCACGCTATGGGTGCAATCCCATCTACCTTACATAAATCTATTAAGTTCATTCATAACAATCAAGTAGTCACAATCAGGGCTGACCATAATTTTCTACACTTATGTGAGATGGAAGTTTTCAGTCAAGCTTTGGTTGTGCATACTCTTATCCCTTCAATGTCTTCCAATGTGTTGATGTCTACTCCAGCAATACCCATTACAAAGGATACTCTTGACACATATGTCCTTGAAGAAGATCCTTCTGAAGTAATAAATCCTAAGTCTACTCCTCCTCAAGAGAATGCATGTCTCAGTGATGATTGAGGTTCTTTAGACTTTACAAAATCCTTCATTGTTGAATATAAAGCTGACCCAATCCACTTAGACCTTTTTGATAATATCATCCAAACCCGTTATCAAAGATTATTATTCTTTTGCATCACGAGATAATGTGAATGCAGATTGTAATGTTCTTAATGTTAATCCTCCCCCCTCTAAGGAGTATGATCATGCTTATGTTAAAGGGGCTAATGTTGGCAGTCCTATCAAGAAGTATAATGGAAATCCCATAGAGGATTATGATCTCCATTGTTGGAATAATTCTCTCCATGAAGATCCTCCTCCTTCTCAAGATTTGTAGGCACATTATGGCCCTAGTTTTAAACTTGTCTCTAAGTATGGTTATGGGCATAAAGGTTGTGGTGTAACAAATAAGGCATTCAAGTCCCTATAGAATGAACACCTCGTAAGCGTAATTTAGGGCTTGGTTTCTCAAATGAACAACCTAAACAAAATCCATGGCTGAATATTGACATGATTTCCGCTCAACCTTATTCTCTTGAATTGATTCACCCTCCATTGTCTACTATCTTCATGTCTTCTTATTTTGAGTATTCAAACTCTTCTTCACAAGAGAAAGGGTTGCTTCTTGCTCCTCATCCTCTATCTAAGCAAGAGTGTATCATGTTAAGGCTTCTCAAAGCCCACTTTATTACTCTTCCTCCTCTTACACATAAGAAATTTCATAAACATGATAAAGCAAAACATTCTTTCCATGCATACCATCAAGTGCCTAGCTGTTCCATCCAATGAATAAAAGGCCTTGAAGAATAAAATACAACTTCTTAATTTTGGTGTCATCACTCATCCATTTGTTGATGCACCTACTTCTTCTTCAGATTACAAGTGATTTGAGGTCTACCTCTATCTTGTCGATTCTAAGAATCTTCTCATGAGGTTGTTACACCTCCCTTCTATTATGTTGTTTCCTATTATGTGGTAGTTGTAGCATTAATTTCTCATTGTCATTCATGGTTGTACACTATTTTTTGCAACCATACTCTTTCTATAGTAGTGACGTAATAGTATCTTGCATGGTTCTCCTCCCCTGTGTATTGGGGGTAGTGATAAGTTGTTCTAGAGATGTGTTTCCTTCTGAAGGACTCCCTCTATTCTCTCTATCTTTTAATTGAAGCATTCCTTAGAATGGTCTCCCTGGTGTCTTGAAGTGTTCTTGGCTAAAGGAACCCCCTTTTCAATCCTTTTTCTCAAAATAATAATTGAGTGTCTTGCAATAACTGATATTTGATCTTGGAGTCTAGCTTGGGGACAACCCGACTAGACCTGTCTAATATCTTGGCATCTAGCTTGGGGGAAGCCTAACTAGACCTATCTATTTTGTGACTATCCTACAATGCAACTTGCAGTAGCCACAAGCTTATCTAATCAGTCTTGCTTTGTAGGACCGAGAACTTGTAGATCCTTTGTTCAATTTCTGTAGGACCAAGTACTATGGAGTTATCTCCCTTATCTCTAATGTCCATTTCTTGGTACGTCAATTAATCAAAGATATACTTCCTCGATGATTCTAGTATATTCTCTTCAATCTCTTTCTACTTTAGCTCAAATCCATGTGTATACCGGATCAAAGACCTACATTTTATTCATCCTGAGTATATACTTTTTTATCTCTTTGACATTGATTGCTTCCCCATCTTGTTTATACATTCTTCTCTTGAAGCAACCAATCCTTACATTCTTCTCTTTGTTTTAGAATTATTCTGTGTTATTTTATAATTTGGGCATGACCATACTACTAAGGCAACCTTCTACATCAAGGTCTCTTCCACTTTGTTGACTCAAATCCTATAGTTTTTTTGTGCCTTTGTGTGTGTGTTATTCACGTATATGTTCTAACCCCATGATAATGGCTTTTTATGTTCTAACCTTGTTGTCTTGTGCATATATCTTTTGTCTAATGCATTTTTTTTGCAAGTCTCCAACCTAGGGGCATGCTTCCTTGGTTCAAAGAGTTGTCTGCTTCTTGTATAGTACCCTTCTAGCATCATGACATTACTTATGTTTAGTAGATTTCCTTTAGCATGTATATTAGTGTAGATTCATATGCCTACTAAAGTGGGGGAAAAATATAATATCGTAAAATTGCACTCCTTGCAATTTCACATAAATTCTTATATCTTATTTAGTGTCCACTCCCTTAGTATTTGTGTAGGCTCATTTTAGCCCCTGCGTCAACCTTTATCTCTCTTAGGATGCTCAAGATCCCTTTTTAGCAACTACCTCTACACGTCAGCTTTGCATTGAACCTTGTGCTTTTCTTGTTCTCCTCATTTTATAGTGTGATTTTTTTGGACACGAGCAAACAGTGCAAACATCTATGTGTCGTGCTAGCGTCCCATGATATTTCAACGTTTAAATAGTTGTTTCCAAGTTCCTTGCCACTTTTCAACTACCTTTTTTGATGGTAACGGCTCAAGATGCCTTGTAACGGCTCAAGAACCTTATTTTCCCTCCTATTCTCTCTTTTAAATCCATCTCTTTCATTCTATTTCTCTCGTTGGTCTCTTTGGCATTTTTCTCTCTAGATTCCTCGCTTCTCTCTTAGACATTCTCTTGTCTTGATCTTGCTATCTTTCCTACATATCTTCCTACAACTTACTACAACAACACTCTGACGTTCTTATAGCACTCTTTACTACTCTCTTGGCCCTCACAGATATTTCTCTTTCTCTCCAACTTCGTTAAGCCTAGAAGGTGATATCTTGCTTATCTTGTGTCTTTGAGAATCTTGGGATTTCTCATAGCCCCTATCTATTGCATCTCTATTTCATGATATGGGTTCTCCTCCTTGATCATGGTTTTATTTTATCACTCTTGTGTTCATTTAATTTATGCTTATTATTCCTCTCTATCTATCTGGCTATCCATGGAGGTGGGAACACCAAAATAGGGGTTTGACTGAGGCAAGCCCCTAAACATCCCCAACACTTTTCCCTCGATCTCATGTGTGTAGGTGTTGAAGATAACTACTTTTTGGAGGCTTCATCACTTGGGCTGTTGTAAGAATTTTCTTTCTTCCCCTTAGTTTTATCATTTATTTTTTAGTTAGTTAGTTTACTTTAATTTATTTCACCTTCTCCATTCTCTGTTAGTTTATTGAATTCCATGATTTCTTAGCAGTCAAAGAAAAAGTGGTCACTCTACTATTTTCTGACATTCTCAGTTTTCAGTCATACAAGACACCAGCATGCCTTTGGGACTATAGCATGCCACACTACTATCCATTTGTTGTGCTAAATTCCTTTGGTCGAGAGCTCGTCATTCTATAAAAAAAACCTCTATTATCTACTCTCTCTAATTCTCAAACTCTCGCTTCTTATTCCATCGCTTAAGATTTATTCCTTGAGTTAGTTTAGGGAAGTTCATTCCCTGGAACTCTCTTAAGAATAAAGGGACTCATGAGCAGTGAATCCCCCTTCTCTACACTATCTATATGATATATATCTCTCTCTCTCCCTACTTCTCCCTCCATCATTCTCCCCCTATATCTCTCCTTCTCTCTCTAATTATCTCTCTCTCTATCACAAACACACACTTATTTATCCCCTCCCTCCCTCCCTCCCTCTCTACTTCTCTCTATCTCCATCCCTCCCTCCCTTCTTCCCCCTCTACACATCTTTATTGACACTTTATGCCACCCCCTCTTTTATGAAATGATCCATCAATTAAAAATGATTTGAGAGATGCCAAATGTTTTATTATTCTCAAGTATCCCTTTGGTAGTTGGATTACCCCTTTTCTAAGTCTTAGTCAAATACCCATTTGAAAAAATCTCAAAAAATTGCCACTTCCTCCTCTTTCTTCCATGGTCTAGTTAGAGTTTGGGGTCCTGAAACAGCGTTTGGACCAAAGTCCAATGTCTATTTCTATTCCTGATACCCACTTCTTATTTGGTTCAATCAAAAATTTAAGTCCCAAAAGTTCTTGAAACCCCAGAACTTTATGTCGCCAAGTTCTTGTCATCTTGGTCTAGTCAGAGTTGCAAGTCTTGAAAGGACATTTAGGCCAAATTCCAATGTCCATTTCTATTCTTGATTTGTACTTCTTCTTTGGTCCCATCAAAAATTGATGTCTTGAAATTTTATGTCACCTTGGTTTGGTTAGAGTTTCGGGTCTAGGAAAGACATTTGGACCAATGTCAAATGTATGTTTCTATTCTCAATCTCTGCTTCATCCTTGTCTTGTCAAGATTTCAGGTCCCAAAGGGATTTTAGACCAAAATCCAAAAGTTCATTTTCGTTCCTTGTTTCCCATTCTTGTCACATTTAGTCCTTTTGAGACTTTGGATCTTGTGTGGAATTTTGGACAATCTTGACAAATTTTCATGAAATTGCCATTAATGGTGCAGTGATTTCCCTAGCTACCAAATTTGATTTTTGGAGGTACAAGAATGATTTTAAATAGATTTTCCACCAACTTCTTGAGTGGAAAAAAAGAGGTTCCCATGCTTCATTTATTGTTTGTAGACCACTTTTTTTGTTAGGGGACCATCCCTAGTATGTTTTTGCTACGAATTTTGTGGGTTTTTCAATCTTTATTCATGGATTCATCATTGTAGAAGCATGGCTATGGTGTCAGGGCCATTTTGGTAGGATTTCAACTCAAGATTTGAAGTACACATGTTTGCACATGATTTGTAGGGTTTTTGGCTAGGGTTTCCTAGCCAGTCACATGTCATATCTCTCTCGTATGACCTATAGATGATATAAGGCACTTTTTTGCTCATTGTAAGGGCTCTTCCCTAGATTTTATCTAGTAGACTTATGCTACTTTTTCATGAACTACAACTGTAAAATTGGCTTTCATGCCTCTATGTTAATAAAATCACTATTTTTACCTCTTTTATTTCTTGTATCTTGTGTGATATTTTATACCTCTATGCATGCATGAAATTTTATCATTTTACAAGTTATATGAGTTTGCTAATCTATTGTAAGTGTTAATTGTGGGTAATCTACACCCATTTTAGGATCTTTCAGATGCTAGCCTTCATGTTATTTTATAAAATTGGTGAAACAAAGAGCTATGTGAGACTTTCGAGTGGTTTTGTTGATACTCTATGCAATTACATGTAGGAAGAAACATATTCAATCCTAGTGCATCACCATATTTCTAATTTTCAGCATCCTCTTCTCCCTTTTCCTTTTACAACTTGATAGATTAGGACTAGTGTTGGGTTGACCTAGTATTGTTGCATCTAGTTTTGAGAGGAAGTTGGCCTTCTTCGGAGATCTAACCTCAACTGCAAGGTCCAACACCTTGAGGTTATTTCCATTGTGTCATTGGAATGTTGGTCCTATACTCAGTAGGGTACAATTTCATGTGACAATAGTTTTTTGGCATGCCTAGTGGGAATAGTTTCATGGATTTTAACTCATTCTACTGAGGAAGTGGTGCAAATCTACAATCAAATTTGGTGACTTTGCAACAAATCACTAAACTTGGTTCCAAATCAGACCTATAAATTCATGCCTAGAATTCAAACAAGGGCATCTTCTAGAGGTAATTTTCAATACATTAAACTATCATTTCCTACATCTAGAAGAATAAATACTACACACTCCTTATCACCTGTAAGGAGAAATAGAGGTCTTGATAGTTAATCTCTTAGAGCTCAATCTACACTGCTTTTGGGTAGATTATTTCAAACTAGGACACCTACTACCCATACAAATAGAGAATTATTTCACATGGTTGTCCCTATAAATCAAGTATTTGTATCCTTCAATGGTGGAAACCCTTTAATTTTAGCCTAGAAGGATGATATACCAATAAATGCCTTGAAAAGCATCCCTCATTTCACTGGTGAGACATCCAAAACTCTAGTAAAGCACATTCTAGATGTGGAAAATATATGTTCTATGCATAGTGTGATAGAATATAATGTGGTTTCTAGGCTACTGGCCACTTCCTTGAAAGGAAAAGAATTGCAGTGGTATAGAGGCTTACCACCTTACTCCATTCATAACTGGGATGAGTAAGGTGAAAGATTATGCAAGCACTTTGAAGACAAAAGAAACCATTTGTCTCTAGTAGAATAATTGGCCACCATCTAAAGAGCACCCCATGAATTCTTGGGAGACTTCAATTATAGATTTCAGAAGACCTAGAATAGGATTCCTCTCTTGGTAAAACCTTATCCATAATATGATTTTTTGTATTACTTAAGAGCTCTTAATAGTGATATAGATGTTATGATCCAATCCATGGGTGGAATCACTTTTCTAGATGCATATGATATAGCTATAAGGGCAAAAAATTACTTAATACAAGCTGTGAAGATAGCTCCTAGGCCACCGATGCCTCTATTTCTAGAGCTTCCTCCACAACCAAATTGGATCCTATCCCAATGACATCTACTAGTCAGCCATCTATTTCTACCGCTCCTTCAAATGAATTGCATGAAGTTAAGGAGTTATTGTAGAATTTTGGTAGTGAGTTAGTGGTAATTAAAAGGAAACAAGCCCAAAACAATAGGCCTTATTAACCTCAAAACCAAAACTATCAGCAAAAAAAGCAACCCTATCAAGGGAAAATTCAATGGAATTGTGCTAAGACCCCAAACAACATAAATCCAACTTCTACTAGTGGGTCAAAGGCCTTGGTTCTTGTTCAGAAAAATATAGCTCAAGAGTATGATCAATTTCATCCATGTAATCAACCTCACAATCAAAATGCTTGTTAGAATGAAGAGTTGGTGCAAACTCTAGTGGTCCAAAATGATACTTCTACTTCAGGACAACAAACTAGTGCAAATCAAGCATCAATTGAAGACATACATGATGACTCTATATTTGTCAATTAGTATCAACATGAATTTTATGGTGTAAATTAAATATATGTTGATACAATATCTCAACATACTAGGTCAAAAAGGAGAGAAATTGAGGGTGGTACTTCTTTCATAAATGGGAAAACATCAGTCTCTCAACAACCTCAACAAGATGGAGATACTAGACCAACAAGTAGAACAACTGTTCCAAAATTAAAGCAACCTATTGGTAGGTCCAATAGGAAAATGGAGCATCCTCATGTTACTCAAGCAACAAAAGTGGATCTTGCAACTCCAAAGGTCTCATCTAAGGTTAGCCAACGCCCTTTTAATATAGTAGATCAAATGAAGAAGGTTAACCTGAATGTTACCATGTGGTAGGCTTTGTCCATACCTTAATAAAGGGATTTTTTGTAGCAAGATTTAAGGGAGCATAAGAAACCAAGTGATGTACTAGAAAAGGAGCAGACTACTCCACCAAGTGCTCTAGTGCAACCCAAAGAAGAAGGAAATTCAAATAAAATTAGTAAATCACCTCCCTTCTATCTTTCTTTGATCATGGGAAATCATATAGTGCATAATTGTATGATAGATTTTGGGGCTAGTAGTTTTGTTATACCTAAATAAGTGGATGATAAGCTTGTCATCAAATATGACTCTATATCCAAGGGATTCTTATAGTTAGATGACACTACTGTTAGAACAATGGGAGCGATTAAGAGCCTAAAATTGACTTTGCATGCCCTGGATATGTTGTGTTGCAAGATATTTTATTCATAGACCTCCTTTCCTACTTTGATATCTATTTATTTAGAGATTTTACTACCAAGATAGGTGGGTACCTATCTTCTTATTGGTCTCACATTTTTTTCAGAACCAGATATGGAACCAAAGTGAACATCAAATTTGAACCCATAGAAAAGGATCGTATAGAGCCCTACACTCCTAACCCCATTAACATGAGTTGCACATCACATGATCAAAAAGAGGAATGTTCTATTCATAAAATTTCTACTCTCTTAGAGAAGATTCTTGATTTCCTATTAGATGAATGGGGTAATACATTCCAATTTAATCCACTTACTATGGATGAGTCAGAGGAGATTGGTCTTGGCACATAATACATTCATGAGGAGGATGCCCCTATCCCCAATCTCATAAAAATTCAAGGAGATCTAGAAGGACTATGGAAATTATTTTTTAGATAGATCCAAAAACAAGAATGGTTCAGGTGTTGGTGTGATGTTGGTATCCCTAGGCAAAGAGAGTTATTACTTTTCTTTCAGACTTCAATTTAGCTACACTAATAATGTGGAAGAGTATGAAGGCTTAATTCAAGGTCTCCACTTGGCACAAAGAAAGAACATCAGGCTATTGCAGGTCTTCAAGGATAGTGATCTTATTTTTCATCAAGTCAGATGTTAAATCACAACAAAAAATAACCTGCTCAAATCTTACAAATACAGGGTTTGGGATTTGATAGAGGGTTTTGAAGGCTTTGTCATCCAAATGATTCCTAGGATATAGAATAAGTATGTTGATAGACTTAGCAGAAATTGGTGCTCAATTTGACATACTATCCTATATTGCAAGTAAAAAGGACCAGCATATCAAGCTCATGGTTAGGCCTGATGTTCTAGACAATCAGGATCATTGGCATGTCTTTGAAAGTGATAATCAAATAGTGAATTTTCTATACAAAGAGGCAGATTTTTCTAACAAAAATCAATCAAGGCTATAGAACCAATACAACGATCAAATCATGTAGTTAAGTAGTAATAAGATACTGAAATTTCTCACACCCTTGAATGTATATTCATCTCAAATGACCAGTTGAAGTAGAAGAAGATGAACATTATTGCAAGGAAGGGTGATTATAGGTCGGTTGAGATTTCAAAAAGAAAGTCTCTAAACTTGGGAAAGATAAGCTCTGCTACTAAACATAAGGTTTTCATAGATATTTGTAAAAGATATAATGATATATTTGCATGGAATTAGGAAGATATAAAAGATTTTGACCCAAACCTTGCTCAACACACCATTGAATTAGATCCAGATTCCAAGCCTATAAGACAAAAATAAAGGCCTATCAATCCTAAATTTGAGCCTTTGATGAGAAAGGAGTTGGCTAAGCTTATTGAGTCTAACAAAATTTTTCCTATAAAAATTCTTCTTGGGTGGTAAATCTTGTCCCTGTTAGAAAGAAGAATGGGGAAATCAACATTTGTGTGGATTTTAGAGACCTAAATAGGGCCTCTCTAAAGGATCACTATCCTCTTCCTTTTATGGAGAAAATTCTGCAAAGGGTTAGTGGTTCAAATTTTTTTCTTTCCTGGATGTTTACTCAAAACTTGATCAGATTTTGGTCCAAGAATCTAATTAAAAATAGACAACCTTCACCACAAAGTGGGGCACCTATGCTTATTATAAGATGCCTTTTGGTTTAACCAATGCAGGTGCCACTTTTTAGAGAGCCATGAACATGGTGTTTCAAGGTGTCTTCATACAGTTTTTTTTGGTAGACTTGGATGGAATAATAGTCTTTTTAAAACATTTGAGAGACCATTTCAACTACTTTGAATAAGTCTTTCATAAGTGCAATGAATATGGTATTTCCCTAAACCCAAGTAAATGTGTCTTTTCCACTAACCAAGGCAAACTTTTTAGACACATTATTTCAAGGGATGTCCTCATTATTGATCCAACAAGAGTAGAATCCATCTTGTATATCCCACTTCCTAGTCACAAGAAAGGATTGCAGAGTTTCTTAGGCACAATTAATCTTGTGAGAAGATTTATCCTCTTCTAACATTTCCTATGGTTCATTGCATGAGAATCTAAGCTTCTTTCTTTCAACTCATCTATAATATTTGAATTTTTCTTGTTAATAACAACTAGAGGTATGGTCCTCAAAGGGGGTGCATGATTTATTTTCTTGTGTAATCCTTCCTTCAAGTTTCTAAAATGCGGCCTCTTCAAAAATGATATCTCTCAATTAATCTAGTCACTTCTTCAAACTTGTTTATTTTTCTTAGTCCCTTTGCATTTCATCTTATCTCTTATGTATTTCATGCATCAATACAATGCTTTGTGTATTTTACATATATTATGGATTCAAATAATTCTCCCATGATTCACAAGTTGGCATAAAAACAAGCTCTAATACCATTGTAATTTCATAACCAATTACATGTGCAAATATATTGGCTATTTAAAGTTTGGGTTTAAATATTCAACTAAAACCTCCAAACAACCTATATTATTTTAATGTTTAAAAATCAGCTCTAGTGAATTGTTATTAAGATTTAGACTAATTATTAAAGCCTAAAATAACAAACCCTAATCTATTATATCTAGATCTAACAAAACCAGAATTCTTTCATTAGATTTACATAAATAATAGCAAACCCTAGTATTATAGGTTGGGTTCACAAGCATAATGGAGGCAATAGATTAAATTTTTTTATTTTAATATCCTAAACCCATATTAAAAGAATTATTCATGCCTTAACATAAATTACCCAAATCACAATCAAGCCCACAAAGATAAAAAATAAATCACAAGCATGTATTCAATACATAGGTCTACTACAAAATGTTACACATCAACAAATACAATGATTATAAATGATTGTACTCAAAACCACAACAACAACAAAATAAATTTTATGTATTTGGATTTCTTATAATAAACAAGTCTAATATTCCAAGGTACACATTTCTATTACAATGATAATAAAAATCATGAAATACAAGTCTTACACCAACAACTCTCTACAAACTGAACAAGTTTGATATAGATAAATATATATTGCCATGAAAGCTCTACATAAATTCTAGATGATATTTATCCTTTCATTTCAAATGGGTTGCATCCTCCAACTCATGGGACCAAATTATTTTCATTCTCAAATCTAGGTGTTTGAACACAACTACTCAAAACATGGTTTATAGTGAACTTTTTTATGGTAGAAAGTTGAACGAATCATATAAGAACACATCTACATTTTGAAATCCTTCAAATCATTTCAAATATATGTCTTTTAATGGATCTTACCTCAAATGTGTGATTCATATCACATGAGGGTCTTAGGTATCTATTGATTCACCAACTACATTAATAGAATTGAAAGGAGAAAATGGCTAGTCATGGCGAGTAGCTAAATGGATTTGTTTCAATACTGTTTCAATTTGAATTGGTTGACTTAGGTGGTCTTCTTCATTATTTTCCTATGGAAACATGTGAATTTTATCCATTGATAGTTTATTATGGTATTTTGGGTTTGGAAATTATAGCACTTTGATAGGAATAAGGAAATAATTGGGTTTGGGAACAAGGCATACCAAGATGGTAACTCCAATGCACTAGCAACTATGTACACTTAGGGAATTTCACATACCTCCATACTTAGAAATTTTTAAGAACTTAGATAAGCATATGGATGGTGAAGAGGGAGTTCACATAAGTAAAATCTAACCAAGGGAGACAATTAAAGCAAGAATTTGGCCTCTGGTTCACAAACACAAATTAATTGAGAAGGGGGCATTACAAGACTGCCCTTCCCAAAAATTGCTTGTTCTCAAGCAATGCAAACTTCAATGCTCCAAGCTTTCTAATTATTCCCAAATACTATCCCTTGTGCGAGAGTTCCTCCATAAATCAAATGATTTGTGATGGTTGGAGTCCTAAATATTCTTACCCATGTGATTATGATGACATCTATTACCCATATGAACAACACTCCACTATTTGTATACACTAATTAAATATAAGTTAGTGCATTATAAACATACAATTTCATGCATGAAAGGATTAAAAGGGATATATGTTGGGTGGTGTTGTATCAATATTCTCCTAAGTACATCCATTTAATCCTTGTTGATTTATGTTCTAAAACATTAATCTTCAAGTATCCTTCAACTTTCTTATTTCCCATTTTTTCTATCCAAGTACACTCACTAGTAATAAAATATGGTAGGATTATTTTTTTATCTATCAAATGAAATAATTCTTGTAAACAATACCTGACAAGGTTTTGATTAATCTAGAAAAATAGGTTTGAAGGGACCCGAAACCCTTTATAGAAAATAAAACAAATGCTACTAAAAATATGGACCATAGAGTACCAACAACAAACCAATGAAAAAGAAACTAAGGAAAAAAGAGTGTTGACCAAAAGAAACAACAGTGTACCAACAAGAACACTAAATAGTGACAAAACAACACAAGACCACCTATAGACCAACAAATTAACAACAAAAAAGCTACCACTAAATCATGTTGCTTAAGGTGTTGGCCACCCCAAGCTCCTAGCTCCTATGTACGTCAATCATTTCTAGCAACTCCTTATTCTCGGCTTCAAAAGATCTTTTCCAATCAACTGACCCTTTAGAGGCATGGCCTTTAGTTTCATTTTTTGCACCCTTCTTTCCTTTTCCTTTAGTAATATGCTCCTTGTCCATAAGCTCAAAGAAGTACAGTTGGTCCTCTCTTAAATCACTGATCTTTTCAAATAGGACCTCCATGGAGTTCATGCTATTTTTCACAGAGATATGGCACACTTGCAACAAATTTTTGATGTCTTCATTGGTGTCCGCAACCTTTACTTCCAACCCATCCAATTGTTCATCACACTAGGATTTGAAATCCTAGAGCGAACCTTCAATGTCCATAATCCTATCAATAAGAATGTCCAATACATATTTTTTTGGCACATTCTTCAAGTTCTCCTTCAAACCCTTAATTTTAATATTCACTTTATTGAACTCTTGAAGAGTCCACTTAGCTAGTTTAAAAGTACCCATGGCCCAACCCTAGCCATATCCAACAACTGAAACATTGAGGGAGATTCATCATTTAAATAATAAAAATCCTCAGAGAGGGGGTCTACCTTTAGGGGTTCCACCTTAGCATTCATCCTCTCAGCATCATCTTCACCTTTACCCTTAATCTCAACTTAAATTGCATCATCAAGTAAGTTTTGGGCCGAAGAGTTCTCAATATTCCCCATGTTATCACCAGTAGCCTTCTCCTCATATGACACCTTGGCATCCTTCACAAGAACATTAGAGACCTAGTTCTTTAACTTAGCAATCCAAATGGATGATCTCCTTGACTGGTCCTTAGCCTCCGAGCTAGGCACGTTCTCTTGCAAACCCTCCTTACCACCAACATCAGTCTCACCCCGACCAACAGCCAACTCCACCTTCCTTGGAGATGAATCTTCCGACCCACCTCCGTATCCTCGCTATCAGAGAGAATGATGCACTTAGGCGCATGACTACTTTTAGGATAGATCTTCTTCCTCTGTTTCAAAGAAGTGGCCTCATGAGATTGAGGACCCACCTCCTCCTCTTCATCCCACTCATCATCTTCACCATTGCTGGTATTTGAACCAGAGGAATCTAACCCATCACTCGAAGTCTTTTCCTTACCCAAAATGACAAGGGTGGGGATGAGATATTTGACATGCTCCATGATCAGAAGAATGAGACCCTCATGAAGGATTAGGGTCTTTCTATTTTTTAAATGAGCATACATCAAATTTTTCATAGACGAAAGAAAGAAAAAAGGAAAGGAGACATATAGCTCGTGTTTGAAGTGATTTAAGAGAGTGAAGTGGTGTCCCAAAATTATAGTAAACCTTCCTTCTAGTGTCACATACCAAATTATTATCTTAGCCACCTCCGCCAAAATTTTCTTAAGCGACTTGCGCTCATATCCCAGCTCTCCATTTTCACCAACTTCTTTCGCTCATCATCCTTAAAGAACTAGGCCATCACATCCTCATTAATTTTCTTGTCCCTAAAAAAATTGTGGCCTACCATCGACATCCCCGTCACAACAACAATCAACTCCTCATTCACCTCCACTTCGAGATCCTTTATCTGAAGCTTTCTATTATGCCAAGAAGAAACAAATTTCGTCGACACATTTGAGTCATTCCGATGAAGACATTTGAGGAATGGCGTAAAGTTTCCGTGGAAAAAAATATTCCATAGTTTTTTTCTTCTTCCTCAAGCCCATGCAAGTGTGTGGCTCTATTATGCTTCTATCACCACCCATTTTAGTAGACACTAGATAGAGAAAACCCTTGCAAAAATTGTTAGGAAAAAAAGCCAACTATCTAGTAGAGACCCACAATATGTGTGAGTTGGAACAAACTACTAAGGCTTAAATGCCTCCACTTTCATAATTCATCCCACTCCATCATTTCGCATTAAACTCCTAGCTCTCTTAGGAATGATTGATCCCTCCTCCCACGTCTGAGACTCATTATATCTGACAACCTCATTGGCAAAAAAATCTATCAAAGAGTTGCCCTCTCGGAAAATGTATGATATGAGAGTCCATCACACACACTTAAAATCATTATACTATCTTTAATTAGATGCTCCACATTCCAGCTCGGCACATCGGTGCCATGTAGATAATTAACAATTTTTAAGGAGTCACATTCGATCCATAGTTTGGAATACCCTCTGTCCATAGCAAATCTTATACATGCATATGTAGCTTCCACCTCAGCATAATGTTAGACATGGAAAATATATATGCACCTAATCCTAATCCTACTAACATTATTTAATCCTGAATCATGCCCTTTCATCCCTTAATTAAATAAATCATTATTTATTTAATTAGGTCTTTATCCTCGGTTGATTAAATTAATCAATTTAATTTAATTAACCTTCTATCTCCATTTATTTAAAAAATTCATTTTATTTCAATCAAATCTCTAAAGTCTTCTTATTAAATTGAATAAATTAAATCTTATTTAATTTAATCTAACATTATCCCCTTTAGTTAAATAAATTAAAAAAATTATTTAATTAAACCCTTCCTCTCAATTTGATTTAAATCAATTCATAAATTTAATTCTAAATTGTCACATCCCCTAATCTCTCTTTAAATTAATTAATCTTGTGATTAATTTAATCTTAGTCTATGTCACATCCTCTAGAGAATGCAACTTGCACAATAATTCAATTACTTTGATTTATTAAATCTCCTATTTTCCCTCACATGGCATAAAAGGGGAATATTCCCTCAAATTTGAATTCAAAATTCAAATGGGCTTGGTCCTTCCAACAAGGCATTTAAGACCTCTTACATGTCCTTTGCATTGAGCCAAGTGACACTAACTCCATTTCCCTTCCCTCTAAACATGTTACATTCAAATTTCAAATTTGAATCTCATAGCATTTATCATGCACATTGATCAAAATATGCTCAACCATCAATCATTCACATCTTGACAAGTGGCACTTGGCCATTGGATGTTGAATGATCCCACATTCATCCAAATCTTTCTCTTTCTTCCAAATTAAAATCTATAAATGGGAGGCTTCTCTCCTCATTCTATATCCATAATCTCATGCAAATTTACTCTTTTGACATTGAGAGCCAATTTTGTGCACTTCATTCCATACATTCATCATTTTCATAATTCCATAACTAGGTTATGCCAAAATCTCATTGAGGAGATTTGATCAATCCACACATCAACATTTCAATTTAGGAGTTGGGAAAGGGCCAATTTAGACATATCAATTGGCACCAATTCCCCCATGGGATCACAAGTTTTCTCACTTAATTAGGATTTTACTTTCACTTTCATATTTTGTTCTTCACTTTCCTAGTTTAAGTTTTAGTAAATGGATTTCATGGGGAATCCTTGATTCTTGCTTGCATATGATCTAATATCTTGATTTGTTTGTTGTTTTTGTGCAAGTGTAGGATTAGGGGTTCACACAATGATTGGTCTAAATTCCCAACAAGATTACCACCACAACTAAGAATTTTTCGTCCTCATTCCTCAACACCCTCACATCCTGCATGCCTAGGGTTCCCCTACAATAACTGACAAGGTTTCTATCTCTATCATTGATAATATTTTTAGGCATCCCTTATATATCCTAAACACCTCACTAAAAACCAATTTTCACATGGTGTGCATTGAATTCAAACATAATGGTAAATATGTATGCATACTCATTTATGTTGTCTTCATTAGCATTAATGTAATTTTTACTATGTACCTTGAGCAATTACATGGTGTATTTCATGAACAAACTTTCTGAATCTTGATGGGGAATAAGAAACAAATATAGTAGACTACTAAAAAATCATTTTCTTCGCCATTCTGTTGGTAGGTGATATAGTCCCTAAGGTGTTTGAGATCCTCTCTCTCAAAAAGACTCCATATTACTCTCATATACCTACAAATATTGTGGGATCTATAAAATCTTATCGTGCATGTATCTTTTTATTCTTTCAACATATTTTGTTTCATCCTAGAATCAAGCACCGAACAAATTATATGCTTATAAAAATGATACCATATTCTAGCACATACTTGTCATTCCACTTTTGTATTAAATGGCCCCAATACCATCTCCTAAAAAATAATATCCTTCCACAAATGTATGTGATAAATCTAAAATTAAGAATATAAAACATGAATTTATTACCTTCTTAAGCAAATCAAAAGAGTCTTGTGTTTTATCCATCCTTGAGATAACTTATTTCTTTGTTTGATAGTTGAAGGTTGTTGTATGTTAATATCCCTTCATAGACATTCTACCACTATTACATAAACTAAGGAATCTTCTCAATAGAGTAAGTGAAAGAGGGGAGCCCATTCTAGAAAATTATAACTCCTCTACTAATCCACTCAAGTATGTTTTGAGAAATAATAACATGACCCATGTATAAGACACTTTTACAATTAGCTTTATCTATAGATTATTTTACAAATAGCCTTCTACTCTAGAATTTCAAAAATTACATTTAGGTACTTTAGATGCTCTTTCCAATATTTTTTCACATAAAAATTTATGAAAATAATTTATCCCCACTAATCATTGAATACTTTTGTAGCTACCAATGTTGCAATGTAATAGCTAGGAATGACGATGATAGGAAAACAAAAGCTAGAAATGATTTGGGTAGTAGTCTTTGTCAACTTTCTTATGCAACATGGTTGCAAAATGTTAGTAGCACTTATTCCTCTTACACCTAGTTTGTATTCTTGTGAAAATAAGTCTAAACTTGACCTTCTTTCATCAAACTAACTATATTCCTTGAAATTCCTCTATATTGTGTCAAATAATTTCTCCATACATAAGGTGTTTGGAAACACTACCTCCCTTTCCTTAGAATGAGACCATGGAATGCTCAAAATTATGCTTATCTTTCATAGATTGTTGTCATAACAATTACTTTGTGTCCCTGAGATTCTTTCCATGGTTCTTAATATTGTACCCTTTGACTAATGGCACATATTAGATTGTATAGGGGCTAGTAAAGGGGTAAAAGTAAAAATCTATGTCACACTTTTATAAAGGAAATGGCCAACACTGATCCAACTTTTAAACTTGAATCACTAAAAAGTGGCATATAAGTTGAATTTTGAAATGATGTAAACTAATAAAATTTGCATTTTTAGTATGTTTTAATTTATTTTATTTTTGAAAAAATTAGAACATTATTGAAATATAGGTGTTTATAAATTGATGCTATAATCTAGTTGCTGATAAAATATTGAAAAACGAAGTTACATGAGATATCAACCTTTATATACTAATTTCTTTTCCTTCAATTTTTTTGTGTATTTATAACTTGAAACTTTAGTGCATTGATGTTTTTTCCAATTTTGATAATATATATTTTTAAATAAACATTAGAATGTGTGTGTACTAAAACATAGTTGTTTCCATTCGACATCAAATTTTATCTTAACTATTTATCTGAAATAAGAAAGAAAATAATACCATCTTGATATAGATTATTTTATCTAGTGCATCATATTTTTTTCAATTTTTTTAATAAGTTTTTGTATTTTTCTTGACATGGTAATCAGCCTAATATTTTTATGTTGATAACCTACTTTTAGTAAAAAATAAAATAAAAATAATAATTAAACTACTAAAATATATATTGTTGAAAACTATACTTATGGATCTATAAAAGGGTATTTTTACATTTAAAAACAAGTGTTATTTACATGCGTATAAGTTGTTGAAACATCAAAATTTTCAAATTATTCCATTTTTTTGGTAAATTGGCCTCAAAGTGGTGCTACATATGAATTTAGCCAACAATTTTAGTTGGAAAAGTTGTGGAAACAATTGGACTAAATCTAACAGATGGACTAAATCTAACAATTTTAGTTGGAAAAGTTATGGACTAAATCTAATAGATGGACCTACACAGTTTGTAACTTTTGGGGGCTAGTCATATTATGTGATGTCCTAAAATATGCCTCAAGATTGTGAAGCCACAAGTCTATATTTATACCATAAAATATTCCATAATTTTTTTTAAGTTGGAAGTGAGGGTTTTGAGTGGCATGGATATTGGCTAGAGGGCACTAGAGTGTTAATCAAAAAGTTGCAACTAGATTTTGCATGGCACAATTTTAGATCTCTTTGATTTGCAAAGTTTGTTTGAGAATACTCATATTTAAAAACTTTGTAGAAGTCTCTTCTCACTAGGTATATCTCTTAAGAGCCTTTACAAAATGGTGAGTAGAATAAATCTTACTTATCAAGAGGTTCTAGTAGAGTACCTTCCAAAGGGTATAACTTTTGATCAATATCTCTAATTTTGACAACTTTTTTGAAAATTAAAGATATTGATAAGTTGGACGCATTAAAAGATTGGTTTTGTGATCATTAAAATCCTAAAAAACCACTCAGAAAGATCCAAAAAATGAGATATAAAGTTTCATAATGTGATGCCTAACTGTAGACACGTAAATTTGACTAACATATTTCTTCTAAAACATCATCATTTTTCATCATCAGGCCTCATCAATCCATCTTCTATATTTAATTAAATAATTTCATTATATAATTAAATTAATGTTATGTCCTCTTCATCCTAGATAATTAATATTTGTTAATTATTTAATTATTTAAATTTTGAATTTTCCCTCCATTTATACTTTAATTAAATAATTTAAAATCATTTAATTAAATTACTTATTTCATCACTTTTCCTCTATTAATTTATTCCCCTCTTGTGAATTGATTAAATAATTTACAATTATTTAATTAATTTACCTCAATTTTAATCTTTTCCCAAATCACAATAATTGAATAATTATTTATAAATATTTAATTAAAATTAATTATTCTTCTCAACATTATCCTCTTCTAAACTAAATAAAATTATTTATTTTTCCCTTTGCACATGAAATAAATAAATAAATAATTTAATTAATTATTAATTACTCATGCATTTCCATCTCACCAATCAACTCCCATTCAATTCGAGTTCACTCTTCAATCAATTAAACCCTCTCTCTAATCTATTATATTATTAACAACTAGTCAAACTTATCTCTTCAATCAATTCTCTTAATCGATCCATACAATCGATTAGCTCAAATCAAGCAATCAATTAACTCCTCATCAATTCCTCTCAAACCTTCTTAGCCATTGATCTTGTTAGTCTCACATTCAATCTTAATTGTTGATCAGTGTCACTTGGAATCTATAAATTCAAGTATCATTCATCTATTATTGCTCTCATGCTCATTGCAAGCAATCTATACCTATATCATTTTAAATTGTTTTGTGCTAAAAATTTGAGAGCAACCACACACACCTTTGTTCAAGGTTAATTGAAGAACAATGGAGTTAAGCAAGTCCATCATGCAAGTTTGTATTGGTTTATTCATTTGATTTCCTTATGTTTCATTGGTGATTTTGGAAATTTGATTATGTTTGGTCATTATTTCTTTTTTATTTCATAGTTTATTTTTATGATACACACTAAGAAAAAGAGAATATAGATATAATAAGGATTAAAGGAAGAAACCCTCAAGGAGTGTAGATTTATGGCAACCAAAAAGGGAGGTTGCTAGTAAAGGTTGATCAAACCTTCAAAAATACTAGATCGAAAGTCATGATCCTTCAACTTTCATAACAACTAATATGAGTGCACACAAACATTGAACTAACAAGAGAGATTTTTCTCAACAAAAGAAATCCAAAACATCTTCATAATAAGTATTTTAAATAAATACAATGATTCTTCTAGAAATCATCATATAAAAAACTATTATATTCAACTAATAAAATAATATATCTAATGAGAATATTAAATTTTATTACTAACTAATCAAATGTTAAGTCTAATAAAGAGGCTATGAAGGGGCTAAGCCTTATCATGAGTGAGAGAGGTGAATCCAACAAAGAAATAATGAGCATAGATCTAGAAATTTGAACAATGATGAAGTGAAAGTAGTAACACAAGAAAGACAAAAGCGCCTTGATGTACTTGAATTATTATTCCAACATAGAAATAATAAAACATTTACATTAATGTTATTTTAAAAGACCCCTAATTTAATGTAATAATAAATGATATCTCTAACAATCACTTAATTAAATATTAAAAAGCACTAATTCTACAAGATAAAATATTACTAATTAAGAAACTTCTTAGACCTTGGTTTGGCTATCTTTCACATATCCTCTACAAAGGTGTTCAAGTTTGTAAATGAAGTTCCTCCTTCTATCACTGTCTTGGTTGTTGCCTCCTTTAGCTTCACAAAATTTTCTTGTAGCTTATTTCCAATATAACCTTCCATTATACTTCTAATTGTACTCTCAACTACATCTTTTGTGACTAATATAGATTCATCTACATCAACACCCTCAAAGTCTAAGCCAAAATTTCAAATGTCTTTTGCAAATCAATAATTTAGGAATTGGTCTACAAAATAAAGCCATCCAATCATAGGAATTCCCATGCTAATTGCTTCCAAAATAGATTTCCACCCATTATGTGTAAGGAATCCTCCAATAGATGAGTGAGAAAGCACCTACATTCATTAAGAAAAAAAATATTTTTAAAGTTATAATAGTTGAAATATTTAAATAAAATATAAAAACTAGACCAATATTAATTTTTCCCTTGCAAGGTTAAGAGGATGCATAATTAAACATGTTTTTGAGTGCATTATCCTTTTTTGTGCCTTTTTTCAACCTATTTATAGGTTAGGCATCTTGTTTTTGATAAAGGTAAAGGTAGAGTTTTATATTTAGGCTAGGCATCTTGATTGATAGAGGTAAATATAGACTTTTTTATATAGGTTAAGCACCATGTTCTTTCAATAAATAATTTTTATTTAACTATATTGGTGTTAATATAGGTTTGGGCATGGTCACAAGATATATAAAAAAAAAGCATTACAAGAAGATATTTTAAAAAATTAATGAAAAAAATTTGTTCAAAAAAAATTATCGACTTTAATTTTTTTAATATTTGTATTTAATTATTTAATTATATTTCATTGTCACATATAAATTTTAAATTAGCGATTTGTAATTATTGCTAAGTTTTATAAGAATTGTTGGATTGGATAGAGTAAGAAAAGGGGGAGTTAAGTGTGGGCTTGGATTAGAAAAATAATATATTTAGCTTGCATGTGTGCCTTATAAAAAAGATAGATAAGATCACGAGGGGAGAGTTTCTAACTTTCTCTTTTCAATTTGAACATTAGGAGTTGAATAAATATTTTGGTGCTACTTTTAACCCATCAAATTATTTCATGATTTTAAAAAATATTGATGGTTTCTAGTTTTAAATTATTCTTATATGATTAAAACTTATCTGACATCATTTTCAACTATTTGCACATAGAAATTTTATAAATCATAAAATTTTAATCTCATCTAACTCAACAAAGTCAGAGAACAATGCAACCTATTGTTAAAAATTTAGTCCTCTGAATCAAGAAAATAATAGCACAGGAAAATGCCTTACCTTAAATTGACTTGTCTACTTAAAAATTAGGGCTCGATCCTGGAAATCCTTGGGTAATTCCAGAGACTTTCCTTCCACTATATCTGATCTGAGGACCCACAAGAATGGGTACCCACAAGCCTCTAGACCAAAATCTAGCTCATGCAACTGCCTTTTAGGTTATACAACAATTCTACCAAAAGAAACATATAACATAGACCCGTGTGGTTGGGTGTCTAGCCATTGAAAATAGGTTTTATCCTCTTCCCATATGCTATACATGAAATTCCTACCTTGTAAGAAATTTGGAAGAGACACAGGGCCAATTGCCAGTGTAGGGCATCCATTAATGCTTAGACCCATTTGTGATTCTTTACCTCCTTTCAACTCCTCGAAAGTGTTGACTAGAATATAGTCTGCTATGTTTTGGATGTCAATTTGCTTGATAGGAAGGATTTTCTCAGGAAGGCATGTGATGAGTTTATCTTTAGATTTTAATTCCTTCTCTACAACAATAATTTTCATCATATTACAAGAGATTAATCATTCGATATGGAAATCTATTTCAAAGATTAGATGGTAAACAAAGCCAATTATAGTAAGTTTTAATTGTAATATATCAGAGACCGATTGAAACAAGAAAAATAAAATACAAAAGGGCATAATGTTAGTTTTGAAGTCTAATTTTTTTGAATTAAGAAACTTCTATTTTGAATAGATGTTTCTAATTGAAATTAAGAAACATCTAATTCAAATAGAAGCTTTTAGTATTATTTAGAAACTTCTCATTCGAAAGTTTCCCCACTTTTATAAATACGCCAAAAATGATCTCTCCTGTTGAGATGATTTTATTTTGTATTGGATATTTTGATGTAATGATTTAATACTGCAATAAAAATTATAGATCCTTGCCCCATGGTTTTTCCTCCACATTAGAGGTTTTCCACATAATCTTTGTGTTCTTTGCACTGTTCTTATTTTGCTATCTATTTTGTTTTCTTGTGTTTATTTTATTGTTGTTTTTATCATACATACTCTAGATTAAATAACATAACAACTGGTATCAGAGTTCTGGATTGCTAGAAGATTTGGTGTGTGTAGGTTTTTTTTGTTGAGCAACATGAAGGTCATAACAAGTGACATGGAGAAGTTAAACGGGGCTAATTTTACCCTATGGAAATCCCAAATGGAGGATATACTGATTCTAAAGGATTAGTATTTTTTGATTGAAGGAGTATCAAAGAAACCCACATCAATGATGGATGAAGATTGGAAAAAGATGGATAGAAAGGCGATTGCAACCATCCGTCAATATTTGGCTAAGAATGTGTATTTTATTGTTGTTGGAGATAAGACATCAAAAGAACTATGGAAAAAGCTTCATGATCTATATGAGAAGAATAAAACCTCAAATAAATTATTTTTGATGAAAAAATTATACAATCTCAAGATGAAGGAGGGTGCTTCAGTAGCGAAACATTTAAATGAGTTCAACATAATTACTAGTTAGCTCGCCTTTGTTAAAATTACTTTGGATGATGAGATTAGAGCCATCTTATTAATGTGCTTAATGTTGAACAGCTGGAAGAATTTGATCATAGCTACTAGTACTTCAGCACCTGGAGGAAATTTGAAGTTTGATGACATCAGTAGTAGTTTAATGAATGAGGAGCTACGTTGTAAATCAATGACATAAAACTAGGGAGGAGAAGCCTTAACCCTAGTTGATCATGGTAGAAAATTTGATCAGAACCAACAAGGGCATTCGAAGTCAAGAGGCAGGTAGAAATCAAGAAGAGACAAACTCACTTGCTATCATTGTGGGAAACCGGGAGACATGAAAAGAGAATGTCGAGTTTGGAAGCGAGAACAAAAGGAACAAAAAACAACTAGTGCAAATGAAGAAACTACTACTGTTGCATCATATGGCAAGGTATTAATTATTGTTTCATATGATGATGCATTCCTTTGTACTTATAGTCATGATATTGATTAGATTTTAGATTCTAGAGCCTCTTACCATGCTACCCCAAGCAGAGAAAATTTCATTTCTTATAAATCTGGTAATTTAGGTAAGGTTCGCTTGGGTAATAATAATTTATGTAGTATTGAGGGAGTGGGAGATGTTTTAATAAAAATGGAAGATGGTTGTAGTTTATTGCTTAAATAGGTTAGGCATGTACCAGAGCTTGGAATAAATTTAGTTTCAGCTGGAAAGCTAGATGATGAAGGCTGCCATATAGTATTTGGCAACGAATGCTAGAAAATTGTAAAAGGCTCACTAGTTGTTGCAAAGGGGTAGAAAACATACACTCTTTACACATTAAAATCGAAGCTACAAAAGTTAGATATTGTTATTGTTGTAGAGGAGCCTACAACAGATTTTTGGAACAAAAGACTTGGACAAATGATAGAAAGAGGCTTGAAAATACTTGTTGAGAAAAAAAAAATTCTTGGAATAAAAGGTACAAAATTTAAATTTTGTGAACATTGTATTATGGGTAGACAAAAAAGAGTGTCATTTTTAAGGAATAATTCAAAAAGGAATACAAAAATATTATATTTGGTGCATTCTAATGTTTTTGGCCCAATTAATATAAAATCACTAGGAGGGGCTTCTTATTTTATTAGTTTTATTGATGTTGTGTCGAAAAAGGTGTGGGCTTTCCCTATTAAGAGCAAGGATCAAGTTTTAGATGTTTTTCAAAAAAATTACATGGTTGTTGAAAGGGAAACTAACAAACTATTGAGATGTATTAGAAAAGATAATGGTGGGGAGTATTACTCTAAAGACTTTGAAGAATATTGTAGTAAACATGGGACAAAGCATGTAAAATTAGTTCTTCTCACTCCACAACAAAATGGAATAGTTGAGAGAATGAATCGGATAATAATGGAGAAGGTGAGAAGTATTCTTTCAAATTCCGGTTCGCCTAAACATTTTTGGGAAGAGGTTGGCTGAACTACTTGTTACTTAATACACCACTCTCCCATGACTTCACTAGATGGAGGCATTCCTAAAAAGGTATGGACCGGTAAGGAGTTATATTATTCCCATTTAAAAAAATTTGGTTATGAAGCTTATGTGCACTTTCCTAAAGAATAGAGGTCCAAGTTAGATCAAAAATCATTGAAATGTATTTTCTTAGGATATTCTGACAATGAGCTAGGTTATCGATTGTGGGATCCTCTAGAGAGAAGAATTATCAGAAGTAGGGATGTTATTTTTAATGAAGGACAAATGTTTAAAAATTCTAACAAAAGTGTGGAGATGCAAAAGTTTGTTGAAATTAAAGGACAACAGGAGGAGGAACAAGAAAACATACCACCATTACAAGAAGCCACTACTAGAAATAATGACCAACCATTACAACATAATGAAAATGAGGAACAATAAGAAAAAATTGTGCAAGATCCCTTACAAGAGATTCAACCTGAAAACTTCGTACCACAGTTGCTTCAAAAATATGCTAGGCCTCATAAGTCTTCACCAAGATATCCTCCCTTTGATTATATTTTATATACTGATAAAGGTGAACCTAGTTGTTTTTAGGAAGCTTGTAAAGATGAACATAGTAAAGAATGGAAGAAAGTAATGGAGGATGAAATGGACTCTTTGCTAGAAAATAGAAATTTGGAGTTGGTATAGCTTCCAAAAGGAAGAAAATCCCTACAAAACAAATGGGTGTACAAGATCAAACATGAGGGTGATGAGAAGAAGACATACAAAGAAAGGCTAGTGATGAAGGGATTTTCTTAGAAATAAGGTATTGACTTCAATGAATTTTTTTCACCTATTGTTAAAATGTTATCCATTATAATTATTCTTGGTGTTGTTGCTACTCTAGAGTTGGAATGCGAACATTTAGATGTAAATATTGCCTTCCTTCATGGATAATTTAAAGAGGAAATTGATATGGAGAAACCATAAGGTTTCAAAATAAAAGGTAAAGAGAACTTGGTTTGCTGGTTGAAGAACAACCTCTATGGGTTGAAACAAGCACCTCGCCAATGGTATAAGAAATTTGATTCATATATTTTGAAGCATGGTTTTAATATACTAGAGATTGATCATTATGTCTACATTAAGATATATGATTAGGACAAGTACATTATATTATTGTTATATGTGGATGATATGTTAGTTGTTGGACAAGATAAGAATATGCTTAATAGGTTGAAGAAGGATTTGGAAAACCAGTTTGCAATGAAGGATTTGGGTCCAACACAACAAATATTGGGCATGAAGATCATTCGTGATAAAAAGAAGAAAAAATTGTGGCTGTCACAAGAAAAATATATTGAGAAGGTGCTTGGTAGATTTAATATGAAGGATGCCAAGCCAGTTGGTACACCTCTTGCTTCCCATTTCAAATTGAATTCCAATTCATGCCCTTGTGATGACAAGGAGAAGAAAGAAATAAAAAAGATTCATTATGCTTCAGTAGTTGATAGTTTAATGTATGCCATGGTATGCACACAACTAGACATTGCACATTCAGTGAGAGTAGTCAACAGGTTCCTTGCTAGTCCAAGCAAACAACATTGACAAGCGGTGAAATGGATGTTAAGATACCTCAAGGGTACTAGTCATTATTGTTTATGTTTTGATCATACTAATATGGTGCTTGAAGGATTTACAAATGCAGATATGGCTAGAGATGTGGACACTAGAAATTCTACCATTGGTTTTATATATACATTTGTAGGTGCAATGGAATCTTGGGTATTTAGGCTACAAAAAATAGTAGCTCTCTCCACAACAAAGGCATAATATATATTTGCAACTGAAGCATGCAAAGAGATGTTGTGGATACAACAATTCCTTGGAGAGTTAGGAGTAAAACAAGATAAGTATGTGCTATATTATGATAGTCAAAGTGCCATTCACTTGGTGAAAAATAAGCCTTTCACTCATGAACCAAACACATTGAATTAAGGTATCATTGGATTAGGCAGGTGTTGGAGGAAGGATAACTACACTTGGAAAAGATCCATACAATTGAGAACCCTGCTGATATGCTTACAAAAATTCTGCAAAGAGCCAAAAAAGATTTATAGGAGCTTGGTAGGCCTGCAACTGACTTGATGTGAAAACTTAGGCAAGGATCAATAGAAAAAAGATCATCTACAATTGTAGATTGTTATCCAGGAGCCTTTCATCTAGCTTCAAGTGGGAGAATGTTACTTGTGAAGGCTAAATTTTTCAAATCAAGAAACTTCTATTCTGAATATATGTTTCTACTTCAAATTAAGAAACATATAATTAGAATAGAAGTTTCTAGTACTATTTGGAAACCTCTCATTCAAAAGTTTCCCCCCTTTTATAAATACGCCAAAAATGATCTCTCCTATTGATATGAAGATTTTATTTTGTATTGGAGCTTTTGATGTAGTGATTTACTACTGCAATAAAAATTATTGATCCTTACCCTATGGTTTTTCCTCCACATTGAAGATTTTCCACGTAATCTCTGTGTTCTTTGCACTGTTCTCATTTTTCTATCTATCTTGTTTTCTTGTGTTTATTTTATTGTTGTTGTTAATATACATACTCTGGTTTAAATAACATAACACATAAGTGGTATAGGAAAACAAAGCATCATAGGACATTAGTAGTAGCTCTAAGTACCATATTACAAAGAAAATGTGAAGCATGTTGTAGACAAATCAGAAGTTGAATCCAGGATCTAGTCTACCTAAAGTAATGATCTCTGCAAATCATAAGTTGAATCCAAGATCTAGTCTACCTAAAAAAATGATCAAGACAAAGTGAGCTAACCCCGAGATAATGTCCAAACTAAGTTAATAATCCATGGACCTACTAAAATTGAATATAATAAAGGTTAAATAGCAAATGCAAAAACTATTGTTAATCATTTAGATCATCTTATAATTGTAGACGTATTTGTTCATAAATTTTACTAACTTAATCATTTAGATCATTTGTCATATGGAGATGTATATGTTCATAAATTTTACTAACATAAAATATCTTTATACCCCTAAAAATATATTAAAAAAATCTCTTCAAAACTCTCCAATTTAGCAGTTGATATCAAACGTACCATCAATAATGGAGGATGATGTGATTCATCTTATACTTGTAGACGTATTTGTTCATAAATTTTACTAACTTAATCATTCAGATCATTTGTCATATGGAGATGTATATGTTCATAATTTTACTAACATAAAATATCTTTATACCCCTAAAAATATATATAAAAAATCTCTTCAAAACTCTCCAATTTAGCAGTTGATATCAAACGTACCATCAATAATAGAGGATGATGTGATAATTTTACAAGTCTATATCTCAAAATGGTACAAAGAGATAAAACTAAAAAAATAAACATCAGATTATATGCAACAGAACATATTATTCAAGAGAAAAAATTTCTATACGTTTAACAAATGACCATTACTTTTCAAAGCTCTCCAATTTTAATAGTACTAGAAAGATTTTTTTTTTTGTAGGATAAATACCTCTGACAAGAATATGGTCCTGAGAAAGAATAAAGTTATCCTTCATATGAATAATGTAATGTGCAGTACAACAAGGCTAAAAGACAACTCTGGGCACCCCAAGATTTTTAAACGATGCAGGTGATTGGCGAGACAAAATTATCTATTGTAGTTAAGAGAGTTTCAGAAGCAGGGACCAAATGTTGCACAACAACTAAAGGCTCATCAAGCTCATATGTTTGACCATGTTCAGGTGGTAATCCATCTGGATGCTTAAAAACCAAAAATTTAAGCCCCTTTCTTGAACCTCATGGTCACGAGTAGCTGCATCTTTGGATGTTAATTTTAAAAAATGTTGATCCATCCATTAGTAGTAACAAAGGTTATAGAAAAACCTCTCATGGCCAATAGATCTGCAAGATTCATCAGTGGCTTGACATGACCTTGTGTAGGAAATGATACAATTACTGCATGTAAAGAATCCATTATTTCCCCCTCTTCAATTACTGAATGCATACAATGGTTGAGTATACTATCACAATAGCACAATTATTCACAGAGTAGTTGAGTATAACTATCTCATTTATTTGAGCACAAGTATCACATATTATTGAGTTGACAGGCTGGTGAAGGCCTCAGAAACATTATAAAGACCAGTGTACCAACTGACAGTATCTACATTATAAAATGCACTTCCTTTTCCTTTTCTTTTGACTTAGTGATACAAAAAACCACTCACGAGTTGAGCAGGTTTGAATAGGACATATGCACATGAATAAAAAATATAAACTTAGTGAAGAATATATCACTAATTATTTTAAATTTACTTTACATAAATTATTGATACATTAAAATAAATGCAACTATCCATCAATTCATATTAAAATAATAAATATTTTGAATATTGCATAGTCTATATAATCAATACAATTTACTTTTGAAAATATAATATAGTTAATATAAAATTTAAAATTATAATTTATACAATTTTATAAGATACTTGTCTAATCACATGAATAAAATTGTCGAATCACTACACACTTGCTTCTTAATACATAAAATGAAAGTTTTCACTTTTCAATTCTTCAATAATTTAATATGTTTCAAACTTGACACAAATAAAATCTTTTATTTCTCATACTCATCTCATCTCTCATTACTTAGCAGTAAATGTCTATATTCTAAACATCAACCACCAAATATTGAGTACCTATAAAATAAATATTTCTCATACTCTTAAAAGATCTTTAAGTCCCTAAAAATATATAAAATAAATCTCTTCAAAGATCTCCAATTCAAATTAAGAATGAATGAAGATGTGATATTTTTACAAGTTTATATCAAACTATGAAGGTTGAGAGTTGAGTTGATATGAGTTCATATGAGCACAAAACTTACAAGAGAGATTTTTCTCAACAAAGGAAATTCAAAACATCTTCAAAATAATTCTTTTAAAGAAATATAAAGATGCTTCTAGAAGAAATAAGATTCTAGAAATCTCCATACAAAATATTATTATATTCAATTAACCAAATACTATATCTAGAATGAGAATATTAAAATATATTTTACTAATGAATCAAATGTTAAGTCTAATGAAGAGGAATTCAAGGGGTTGAGCCTTATACATTACTCCTTGTTTAGAAGATGCCAAAATCATTTTCAAAATATGCCAATGAGATCCACTTAGCTTGGATTGTTAGGGCATCCTTATGACCAACCAAGTATTAGTGGTAGTCCCACTCCTAGTAGAGCATGTGTGAATGTAAAAAAATGTAGTTTCATCCAAATGAGGCTAAAGATATGGAATATTATGCTTCAAATGAGAGATAGGAACTTATTTTAAGTGATATGGCTCATATCACTTTAGTTGATCAACATTAACCAAATCATGGATTCCAAGTTGGGATGGGAGATCAAGTTTGAAAGAATTATCTCTTATTTGTTGGTAATGGTATAAGGCTAATATCTAATAGGCTTGATCTTATGATGTTGATATTTTAATAAAATGAGAAGATTGGTTGTGTTCCTTTTGTTGGTGTGATAAAGAAATCAAAGGAAGAAAAACAAGAATCACATATGGACAAGAGGCTGATATCCATAATATACCTCAAAATGAGAATGACATGTAAAGACATGTATAGCTTGATTATAGATATGCTACAAAACATGAATATAGGTATGCCATTGTTTATTTTTATCATAGTAGATCCTAAGAGACTAAACTAATGTTCTATTGACCAATTTAGTTTGGCCATCTAATTTTTGATGAAAATTTATAGAATATCAAAGTCAACACTCTAAGAGATTCCAAAGTGAATTCCAAAAATGATTAAAAAATATAGAATGATCATCATCATGGAGGGCCAATAGAAGTATCATTATAAATGTTGTAGAGTTTTTTTGGTGCCAAAGTATCTCCCATAAGAACAAGAATGATCCTCCTTAATTAGCATCAACCAAATAAAATTAGTAGGAACACACAATTGATTCAACTTATATAACCAACCATCTAGATAACTTTTAGTCTAAGGGTTTTGGTTGGTGATAATGGGATATTGCAAAGCATGTTTAACTTGTCCAAAATATGCATTAGAAGAATACACACATTTATAATACTCATATGCAACAAATCTAACATCTAAGATATGTAATGTTGTGGCTAGAGGGTTACTCGATAAATCAACCAATTTATGGGTAGTGCCCTTCTCATATTTAATGACTAAGTGAAAATGTTAAATATATGAGGCCAATTTCAATTGACATTGTTTCTAAATTTTAGCCCATGAATTAAAAAATATAAGGAATTGATTAGTATGAATAAATTTTTCCTTACAAGGAATGTAGTGCCTTCATTATTTCAAGGCCTTGATCAAGACATAAAACTCCTTATCATGGGTATGTGCACCAAGTTGTGACACAAAAATGAATCTTAAGATGCCACTTTTTTTTTTGAAATCAGAAAAGTTCACGAGAAAATCAAGATGCGTCAAGAGCAAGAGTTGTAGTGCTCCAAATCTAATTTATAAAAAACTATTTTTTAAAAAATAATTAAGATTAAGGGTTTGAAAAAGGGGGTCCACCAAAAGTGATCCCATTTTTATCAAAAAAATAACATAGTGTATGTTGTGCTCCCCCTAAAAAGTTAACATTTATGATATTTCTATCAGAATTCTACCGTGTAGTTTTCGAGTCAAACTCATTGACCCATGATTCATGAGTAGTGGTTCACAAGAACCCATATCTCATGATAATGAATGGTCCACTACTCATAAGATGGGTTCTTGTGAACCACTACTCATGAATCATGGGTCAATGAGTTTGACTCAAAAACTACATGGTTGAATCCTGATAGCAATATCATAATTTGACATGTTGTGGAAGAAACCTCTTACTTATCAAGTTAACATTTTTTTAGAATTTCAAAAATCGCTACAATTAAGTTTATCCTAGTCTTTTCAGCTATTTTTTTTAAGAATATATAATATTTTACTAATTTTTGAAGTGGAAAAATCTTGAAAAGATGAAATTTGAGCATGCCACCCCCTAAATTTTTTGAAAACATCAAAAAATCATTTTTTTCATTACATGTAGAATGGAGTCTAGTTTATAAAAATGTAATTTATTTTAGAATCTCATGAACAAGTAAAAATCTATACCCAAACTAGCACATGTTGGTTTTTGACAAAAAACGAAGGCACTAATAAGAGAAGTTATAGATGAAAACCTTAACATAATCAAACTATTAAAAAAATTATATGGTTATATAGTTAAGAGAGAGCCTAACGTCATCACATTTTTTTTATAAACTTGCATTGAAAGATGTGAGAACCTGATGGATAACACATGTAATCATTTTTACCCTTTCACAAAATCACATCCTTGGCATTAAATTTTCATCCCAAGGAAAAATCCAACCCTTTGGGTTGGTATTCCCAAAGCAATCAATTTGGCGCTCGCTAAATGAAATACAACTTTTGGCGAGTGCCAAATTTGGTGCTCACCAAATTGATTGCATTGGTAAATGCTAAATCCAACTTTGTTTTCTCTTTATCTCCCTCTCTCCCACTTTGATAAGGCTTACAATTTATGGTTTATGATCAATGATGGATAGTCGATGTTTTACCTTTCACTCCCTCTCCACCTCCTTCCCTCTTAACCAATACTTACCCTCTTCTCTCTGAACCCTTTTTAGGTCTCTCTCACCCTCTATACCTTGCCTTCCCTCCTTAACCCCATCTATATCCTTGCCTCCCTACCTCTCTCTTCTCTCTCCCTTTGTTACTATTTCTCACCCATCTCTCTCATTTCTCTCAATCACTTCCTCTCCCTCCCATCCTCTCTCTCCCCATCTCTAAGTCTCTCCCTCATTTTCTCATTACCCACCTCTCTCCCCTCTCTATATATCTCACCTCATTCTTCTCACATTCGTCTTCTCTTTCCCTCCAGTCTCTAGGTCATCACCTCTATATATGATCCTCCCTATATCTCTCACCCCATCCATGTGTACCTCTCCCTCCATCTCTTATTGCTCCTCTACCAATTCTTCCCTTTCTCTCTCTTGTAAGGAAGCTAAGGTAGTGGAACAACTTCCTACACTAATCTTGAGAGGAGAATAATGCAAAAAAATTATAGATATTTAAGAGTTACATAAACTTAAACATAAATATGATACATACCAAAACATGATGATTTACATGGGGAAAACTATTTCGGGAGAAAAACCCCACACTCCGAAATTCATCCAATAGATTATTAAAAAATCACAAAGATTGAAATATACTTGCAGAGCAAGCTTCTCACAGGAGTATCACCAACTAGAGATCCAGAGATAACACAACCACCATTAGACTCAAAAAATACATCACAAAATACAAGTGTAATACAATGCCCTCATAAAATAGTGTTTCCTTCTAGGGCAAGTCAAGCAAACAAAATATCTATCATCAGATATGAAACATAATGATGAATGGTCCAAATTTACAATAATAAAGTGTACATAAAATTTAGCTTTTGGGGACACTACGTTTGAGCTTCCACTGGGGTGCACTGCCCCTTGGACCCCCAACTGAAGGGATGATCCCCTTGGACCCTTGACAGGGAAAGAGGGGGGACCCCCGCACCCCCCGTCATTGTCATATGAATAGTACCTTATGTATCAATAGTAAATTATGTAATTGCAAGGTTGAGACACAATTTCCCAACATCTCCCTCTCTTCTCTCTCTCCCCTCTCTACGTCTCTCCCACTCTCTCCCCCTATCTCCCTCTCTACCTTACCTTCCCTCCTTACCCCATCTATATCCTTATCTCCTTCCCTATGTCTCTTACTCCCTCTATATCTACCTCTCCCTCCATCCCTTGTTACTCCTATAGGTCAATACTTTCCTTCCTCTCTCCCTCTTTTCTCTCTCACCCCTATCTCTCCCCTATCTCCCTCTCTACCTTACCTTCCCTCCTTACCCCCATCTATATCCTTGCCTCCCTACCTCTCTCTTCTTCTCTCCCTTTATAGTTGTTTATTTCCCATCTCTCTCCAATGTATCAATCAATACCTCTCCCTCCCACTATCTCTCCCTCTCCCCATCTCCAGTTCTCTCCCTCCTTCCTTCTTTACCTCGCCCTCCTTGTCTCATTACCCCTCTCACTCTATATCTATCTGGTATGCCTAGTTATTTCCATCCCTCTCCACCTCTCTCTCTCTCTCTCTCTCTCTCTCTCTCTCTCTCTCTCTCCCTCTTTGTGAACTCTCTCTCATTTTATTCTCTTTCCTCCTCACCTCGCTACCTCTCCCCTCTATAGGTATCATTCACTCCTTCTATACCTATTCATCCCTCTTAGCCATCTATTTATCATTGTTCTTCTCTCTCCTCTTCTCTCTACCTCCCCTCTCTATGTAATCACCTCTCTATATCCTCCTTCCCTATGCCTTTCACTCCCTTCATCCCTTGTTACTCCTTGACTAATACTTCCCTTTCTCTCTCCCTCTCTTCTCTCTCTCACCTCTCTCTCCCCCTCACCTCTTTACCTCTCCCCTCTCTAGGTCTCTCAATCACTCCTTGTCTACCTCACCATCCCTCCTTAGCCATCTCTATATCTCACTCCTTGTCTCATTACCCACCTCTCTCCCCCCTCTATCTCTCTCACCCCTATCTCTCTCCTATTGGCAAGAGACAATGTGAATGTCATTTGGTTTTTTCATTGATGGAAACCCCAGTCGATGATTAGATGCATGTATCATCAATTTATCCTACCGACAATCAGATTGCAAACAATTAAGGCAGAACAAAGCATCTAATAGTTTTGGGTTCATCGATTCACATATAAATTTTCAATTAATATTTTGTGTTGCATATCTCAGTGGAGGTTGATCGATGTATGCTTAGTGTTATCCATAAATCTCAGTGCTTCATATTGATCTGTATGCGAGTTAGAAGATTCAGTTGGCTAATTCTTTGTTTACTAGAGTTGACTTCATAAATATATCATGTTGTGGATGTATGGGAAGTAATTAGTTAAGTATTTTTTGTGTTTGTGCATCTTTGTTTGGGTCTTAGCTAAGTTGTAGCTGATTGTTGTGGATACACATTATAATTTATTTATGATTTGAGCCGACAAATGTAAATATTCTTTTGTTCTATTGAAGCCGACATATTGTAATTGAATTCTAGGTTGTGGATATATATATAAGAGATTGTTCACATCATTTTAAAGAATGTATGAAGTGTGTTGATGTGAATTGTGAATAAGAGAAGAGCAGAAGAGCGATAATGGACAATTTCACTTGTGCATGAAGGATATGTGTTGCGAGTGTGAGCACAATAGAGCAGAAGTGCATAATCAGTCTGTAGGATAGAAGATTGAATATTGTGCCTAACCAAAATTATAATCAAGCACATGTAGATGCTATTTTTCTCAGTTCAAAATCTCATATGGTTTTAATTTGATTATCTTTATAAGCAAGTGAGCCTCCCCTTTGAGCAGTGAGCTCTAGGTAGTGCATTGCCCATATTGTAAACTTTATTTGAGTATACTCAAATCATATTGTGGATTGGCCATCCACCATGGATTTTCCCCTAACAGGATTTCCAAGTAAAAATTCCTGTGTTATGGTGTTGTGATTGTTTTCTTCTTGTTCATGCATTTTGGTTGAATGTTACAAGTACTTTAAATAAAAAAGGTTAATAATGTTAATTTTTGCACAACACTAATTCACCCCCCTCTCAGTGTAGCTTGTTTCCAAAAATTGGTATCAGAGCTAGTTCCTTAAAAGAAGTCTAACAAATTGGGAAGATCTTGGAAAGCGTTTCAATGGATTCAAGTAGTCTTCAACAACAAATTTTGGTGGCCCTAGATGATCTTGATCAATCAAAGTTTGAATTTCAGAAATTGCAAGAAAACTTCATGGATGCTGAGAAATTCATTGAGTCTTTGAAAGATAAAATCAACAAGTCTAGAGAGAAGAGAAAGGAAATTTGTGATCAGATTAATCAAAATGATAGTAAGAGCATTGAAGAACAACTTAGTCAAGCCCTAAAGGAAAATACATAAGAATGTGAAAATCTTACCAGAGATAATTCAGTCCTAAAGCATGAAATGAAATCTATCATGATGAGGATGACCAAGGAGATTGAAGATAGGAAGAATAATGAAGAGAACCTAGCACAGTATCTGAAAGAAAATCCTGAAGTATGCAGCCATTTGGACAATGAATTGGAACAATCTAAAAAAAATGAGGAAGTACTTGAAAAGAAGATTGATGATCTTAGAGATGAACTTGCTACTGCAAATGAGTACAAGAAAAAGTTCAAAGTTAGATCAGCCAAGCTTGATGAACTAATTAGCAATCAGAGGACAAATGGTGACAAGTGAGATCTTGGATATGAAGAAGGAGAAAGTTCCAGATCTGGGAAAAGGAGATTCAAGCAACAAAATTAAATGAATAAATCTGGAAGGTATCTAGCAAGACAACCTAATGCTCATAAATTTAATGGATAATATTTTAGTTGCAATAAATTTGGACATATGGCTTCTCAGTGTAGAAGTAGGATGAATCAAAGTGATCCATCATTCTTAGGCCAATATTTTAATTGCCATAAGTTTGGTCACAAGTCAAATGAATGCAAAAAAGTGATGAAAAAATTTCATAGAAATGTCAGATGCTATACATGCAATAGATTTGGGCATATTTCTAACCAATTCAGATCAAAAGGAAATCAGTGGAACAACTGGTCTAGATAGAAAAATGTTGTGTGCTACAACTAAAAAAAAATTGGTCACATTGATAGATTCTATTGGAACAGAAGAGGTCCAATAAATCAAAGAAGGAACATGCAAAAGGATGTTAAAGGAAAAGGAAAAGTCACTATAGATGTGGTCAAGCAGTAGATGTAGAAGAAATGGTCTGGTAGTTCATCCGAGAATTCTTTTCAGGCCTTTGGCCTAGGGGGAGCATTGAAGAAAATCTCTTAACCCCCTACTGGTAACTGACATTGAAATGTGGATAATTTTAGTAAGTGCATAGATGTGCTAAAAATCTTGTTGAACCTATTAGAGAAAATATTATGTAATGTTGAAGGTCTGTAGAAGATTTATCTATCATAGTGCATGAAAACAGTGTAACTAGATGAGCTAGGGTAAGAGAATTTATTGAATCAAAAAGGGTTAAGTATGTGAGTGATGAAAAGTCATTTCTATCTTTCATTTGTCATTTTGCATTTTGAAGAAAAGAAGTTTGGAGAGCTCTAAGGTGAGTTGAGGCAAAATTCAAGTGCGAAGAAGCTTTTAGAAATCAAACTGCGATCTGACGGAAAGGTATTTTTTGGTAAAACTGTGTGAAATCGTGAATTGATAATGGCTACTCCATTAGTAGTAGAAGTTAAGGACATAACTCATCCAAAGTTCAAATGGCATCCCCACAAGTCTATGATACCAATTCGTTAGGAGAATTTTCATCTGTTACGTACGGTGTATTACACATAGAAGATATTAGGGCTTATATTCACACAAATATTGAAGATCTAGGAAGCTCACAACTACTGAATTTGTATTATAACCACATAATAGGTGATTATTTCTATGTGAAGTTGGAATATAAAACCCTAGAAGCAAAGAAATTTACACAAATTGTCAAATTTCCCATCTTTGAAGTTTCAAAATGAGTTCGTTACATTCTGAGTTGAGTCTATGATGAATTCATGTGGTTAAGTATACCATTCAAAATAAAAAAGGAGGCTATCAGTGTTGTAACATGTCTAAATTCTTCTGATGGATTACTGATTCTGAAATCAGTGAAGAATCAAATGGTCACTGATGCTACAGGTTCTAAGTATGAGAAAAGAGCAATGACAATTGATGAAATTGTTGATGTAGATGTCAAATTTGCATCTATGGTTATTGGGTACAAGATTTATCATTCCATCCAAGACAACTCTATGTCTGGTACATCCATTTATACTGCCTATCAGATGGTGAAATAAAATGTAGACTATGATCTTTGTGAATTGCTGAGGAGTTAGCTAATGGAAAATCTTGTGAAGATCAAGAAGGATAAGAAAAATTCTTTTAAGTATGAAAAATTTCTATTATGCTTATTATTTTACTTCATGGATGAGGTTTTAGGATTCGAAAAGATTCATTGGAAAAAATAAAAATTGTTAGCTGCTCAGATCAGAGATCTCTTTCACAGATTTGCAGACACTAAGATAAATAATGCCACTATCTAGAGATACTTCAAAAGTTTTTAGATTATGATGCAAGCCAGGGAGAGGATTCCCACTTCCATTGTAGAAAAATACAAGGATAGAATTTTCTTCATGGTAGATATTGATCAATGTATGATGGAAGCTGCTGATCCCAGAACAATCTAGATCATGCCGATGGGATATGAATTTGAGGCGTGCATTCTAGAAATGTATGCAGAACATTTATTGAGCAAGCCTTTAGATCAACCAAAAGAGAGATTCAATAACTATGCTAAAAAGGACATGCAAGTACACAATGAGCTCAGAAAATAAGTAATAGTTAAAAGAGTTAGAAAACAAGTGGAAGTTTTAGCAAAAATCATGGGGATACCGACAAAAAAATTGAAAGAAGCTAGAAGTAAAAGAGAAGAAGCTCAAGCAGAAAAAGAGTCAGTAAAAACTGAATCAGATGGTACCGCAACACCATCTACCCAAGCTAGATCAACTAGAAGCTTTGCATCTCATTCTGCCCTTGCAAAAAAATCAATCCATGTGAAAATTGAATCTAAGGGATCTGGTAAAGAAGGAAATATGAAAAAAGATAAGAGAAAAAGAGTCTATGTAGAATTTTTTGATGATGAAGAAACATAGCATGATGAAGGTGTTAAATAAATCAAGCATCAAGGCAACAAATGTTATAAAAAGTAAACCCTCCAGTGAAGATGTTCAAGCAAAGAAGAAGACAAAAATTGACAATCCAGGTATGTTAGTGGAAGAAGTTGAAAAATCTTTGGTTAAGGATGGAAATATCAAGCCACTTTACAAATGGTATGAGTCTTTTGGTAAATTAGATAAGAGAATTCTTGAAGAGGCAACAATAAAACATTTGAATATTTTCAATAAAGTTTTGATTGGAATAATGCATAATTTACCCAAAATATTATATGATATTTTGGAGATGAGAAGAGTTAATGCCAGATTAGAAGAAGAGTAGATGAGAGAAAAATTCTTGTTGAATTGTGTTCAGTAGCATCTATGAAAGAAATAAAGTCAATTCTGAATAAAGCTAAGAAGGAATTCAAAAGAAAAACAAGAGTGAATAAGTTGATGATTGGTCAAACCAAAGAAGTAGCTAGAGAAACAAAATAGATTCTTAGAATTTTTTTGTTAAATAGTAGAATTGATGTTATCCCTGAAGGAACTCATGGTGTTTCATTTGGTCTAAGAGAAGAAGAAAAAGAGAAATAATATGTAGTTGAAGATATTCAGATCCCTCGTGAAGTGGACAATGTTGAAATGCTTATGGAAATTGAAGTTTTGGAAATCGTATCAGTTGAGAAAGTAGAGGTACCTGAAGATAAGTCAGAACCTGCAACTGAGGAAGAAATGGTTGAAGAGAAGAAAGTTGATGTAAAGGAAATTCCAACAGAATCAAGAGACATTGCAGAGGTAGTGAATAAATTCTTGGTAGAAAAAAAAGAAGATTTTGATCCTGAACTAATTGAATCTCCAATTGACCTATCTACTCTGAGTCCAATTCAGAAAATGAAAGTAGCATCATTCACCAAGAAAAAGCCAGAGAAGAACTGCTAAAGTCCCATATTGAGGACAATGAACTTCTAAATCTTGCATCTGGAGTCCTGGAAAAGATAATTCCCACTCATGTGAAAGATCCAACTAGATCCTCCTCCGGTGAATTAAAGAGGTTCATCAACTCAATGAGTTCTCACTTTGAGTCACTTGAGAAATCTGCTATGATCAAATTTCAAAAGGAATTTGATGCTAAAATATTAAATGGGCTGAAGGAAATGATTGCTAAGGATAAAAAATTGCTAGTCACCTATGTGGAAAATATCCAAAATGCTCCATCCGAAGGTGTGAATATTTACAAATCATCTTTGTCTTTATCAAAATTTACTAATGATAATGAGAAAAACGTTAAGGATTTGGAAAAACAATTAGCTACTATTTCTGATGCCTTTGATCGTTAACTTGTAGTGTTGGAAAGTTAGAAGGTGAAGTGATATTTTTGTTTGACAGAATAAAGATTTTGAAACATGAAAATGATAAAATTGTTGCAAGAGCATGTGAACTTAGAGGTCTAATTGGCCCACAGGTAGAAATTATGTCAAGTGCATTGAAAGAAGAAGAAGATGCTAAAGCAGTGAGTGATCCAACAAACCTAGATTCTATAGAGACATAATCCTATTTGGTTTGTGGACACATAACAATCCTAGAGAGTCTCAAAAGATTTTTTGGACACGAATTTGGCTTTGGTGAAGAAATATTTTTTAGAAATTTTCAAGTTTATGTAAATGAAGCTTGTTTTGTACATAAGCAACTTGTTCATAATAGTTTTGTTTGATTTTTGTCATGCAGATTCTTGCCTTTTCCATTGATGTCAAAGGGGGAGAGTAATAGAGTGAAAAATGCATAATCATCTCAGGGGGAGAATTGTATTTTGGAGAAGAGTTTGGTTTTTGAAATTTGTGCAGTATAGTTAATGTTGGTACTGATCCGACACTTAGTCATTTTTCACTAAGTGTTGCCATCAATTCCAAAGGGGGAGATTGTTGGCAAGAGACTGTGAATATCATTTGGTTTTGTAATTGATGGCAACCCCAGTTGGTGATTAGATCTGTGTATCATCAATTTATTCTACCGACAGTCAAATTGTAAATATGTAAGGTAGAACAAAGCATCCGACAGTTTTGGGTTCATCGATTCACCTACAAATTTTCAGTTAATATTTTGTGTTGCGTATCTCAGTGAAGGTTGATTGATGTATGCTTAGTGTTATCCTTAAATATTGGTGAATCGTATTGATCTGTATGCGAGTTAGAAAATCTAGTTGGCTAATTCTCTATTTTATCAGTACTAGAGCCAACTTCATGAATATATCATGTCGCAGATGTACAAGAAGTAATTAGTTAAGTATTTTTTGTGTTTGTGCATCTTTTTTTGGGTCCTAGCTAAGTTGTGGCTAACCATTGTGGATGCGCATTATACTTTATTCATGATTTGAGCTGACATATATAAATATTCTTTTGTTCTATTGAAGCCGAAATATTGTAATTGAATTCTAAGTTGCGGATATATATAAGAGATCATTCACATCATTTTAAAGAATGTATGAAGTGTGTTGATGCGAATTATGAATAAGAGAAGAGCAGAAGAGTGATTATGCACAGTTTCAATTGTGCATGAAGGATCTATGTTGCGAGTGTGAGAAGAATAGAGAAAAAGTGTAGAATCAATCTGTAGGATAGAAGATTGAATATTGTGCCTAACCAAAACTATCATCAAGCATATGTAGATGTTATTTTTCTCATTTCAAACTCTCATATGGTTTTAATCTGATTCTCTTTTAAGGTAGTGAGCCTTCCCTTTGAGCAACGAGCTCTAGGAAGTGCACCTGAATGCAAGTGAATTCCCCATAATGTAAATTTTATTTGAGTATACTCAAATCATATTGTGGATTGACCATCCACTATGGTTTTTCCCCTAACAGGGTTTCCACGTAAAAAAAATTGTGTTATGGTGTTGTGATTGTTTTCTTCTTGTTCATGCATTTTGGTTGAATGTTACAAGAAATTTGAAGATAAAGGTTAATAATGTTAATTTTTGCACAACAGTGATTCACCTGCCCTCTAAGTGTAGCTTGTTTCCAACATCTCCCACCCTCTCTCCCTAGGCTATAGGTCTCTCACTTCTATATCTCTCTAGGCTATCTAGTTATTTCCCTCCCTCTCCACCTCTCTCCCTCCTCCCTATCCCTCTTTCCCTATTTGTGAAATTATCTCATTTTCTTCTCTCTTCCCGCACCTCTCTACCTCTCCCCTTTGTAGGTCTCATTCAATCCTTTTCTGCCTCTCCATCCCTCCTTATCAATTTATTTCTATTTGTTCTTCTCTCTCCTCTTCTCTCTACATCCCCTCTCTATGTGATCACCTATCTATCTCCTCCTTCCCTATGCCTCTCACTCCCTCTACATCTACCTCTCCCTCCGTCCCTTGTTACTCTACCAATACTTCCATTTATCTCTCTCTCTCTCTTCTATCTCTTACCTCTCTCCCACCTCTATCTCTCTAACCCCTATCTATCCCTCTATGTCTCTCACCCCTCTCTCCCTAGGCTGTAGGTCTCTCACCTCTATATATCTCTAAGCTATCTAGTTGTTTACCTCCCTCTCCACATCTCTCCCTCCCTCCTTACCCCTCTTTCCCTCTTTGTGAACTTCCCTCTCCCATTTATTCTCTCCCCCTCACCTCTGTACCTCTCCCCTCTGCAGGTCTCAATCACTCCTTATCTATCTCTCCATCCCTCAACCATCTCTTTCTCTTTTTTATTATCTCTCTCCTCTTATCTCTACCTCCCATATCTACGTCATTACCTCTTTATCTCCTCCTTACCTATGCCTCTTACTCCCTTAATTTATACCTCTCCTCCATCCCTTGTAACTCCTCTACCAATACTTCCCTTTCTCTCTCCCTCTCTTCTCTCTCTCACCCCTCTCTCCCCTCACCTATCTACCTCTCCCCTTTCTAGGTCTCTCATCCACTCTGTGTCTACCTCTCCATCCCTCCTTAACCATCTCTACCTCTCACTCCTTGTCTCATTACCCACCTCTCTCACCCCTCTGTCTCTCTCAACCCTATATCTCCCCCTATGTATCTCACCCCTCCCTCCCTAGGCTGTAGGTCTCTCACCTCTATATCTCTCAAAGTTGTCTAGTTATTTCTCTCCCTATCCACCTCTCTCCCTCATCCTTACCCCTCTTTCCATATTTGTAAAATTTGTTCTCATTTTATTCTCTTTCTGCCTCACCTATCTACCTTACCCCTTTGTAGGTCTTAGTCACCTCTTTTCTACCTCTACATCCCTCCTTAGCCATCTCTTTTTATTTTTTCTTCTCTCTCTATCCTCTTATCTCTAATTCCCCTCTCTATTTCATCACCTATCTACCTCCTCCTTCCCTATGCTTCTCACTCCCTCCAAATATACCTCTCCCTCCATCCCTTATTACTCCTCTACTAATGCTTCCCTTTCTCTCCCCCTCTCTTCTATCTCTCATCTCTCTCTCCCCTTCACCTCTCTACCTCTCCCCTCTCCAGGTCTCTCAATCACTCCTTGTCTTCCTCTCCATACCTCCTTAGCCATATCTAACTCTCACTCCTTGTATCATTACCCACCTCTCTCTCCCCTCTACCTCTCTCACCCCTATCTCTCCCCTTATGTCTCACCCCTCTCTCCCTAGGCTGTAGGTTTCTCACCTCTATATCTCTCTTGGATGCCTAGTTATTTCCCTCCCTCTCCACCTCTCTCCCTCCTCCTTACCACTATTTCCCTCTTTGTGAACATATTTCTCTCTAATTTTCTTCTCTCACATTACCTCTCTACATCTCCTTTTTGTAGGTCTCAATCACTCATTATCTACCTCTCTATCCCTCCTTAGCCATATATTTCTCTTTGTTCTTCTCTCTCCTCTTCTCTCTGCCTCCCCTCTCTACATCATCACCTCTATATCTCCTCCTTACCTATGCCTCTCACTCCCTCTATGTCTACCTCTCCCTCTATCCCTTGTTATTCCTCTACCAATACTTCCATTTCTCTCTCCCTCTCTTCTATCTCTCACCTTTCTCTTCCCCTCATCTCTCTACCTCTCCCCTCTCCAAGTATCTCAATCACTCCTTGTATGCCTCTCCATCACTCCTTATCCATCTCTACCTCTCACTCCTTGTATCATTATCCACCTCTCTCCCCCTCTAGCTCTCTCACCCCTATCTCTCCTCTATTTATCTGACCCCTCTCTCCCTAGGCTATAGGTCTCTCACCGTTATATTTCTTTGGACTGTCTAGTTATATCCCTCCCTCTCCATCTCTCTCCCTCTTGCCTTACCCCTCTTTCACTCTTTGTGAAATTACTTCTCTCATTTTATTTTATCTCCCCATGTAGTGTAGCAAATTGTCACCATTGACAATTTCACACTTGGTTTTATCCTCCCCTTAAATTATTGTACCTAATTGAGCATTCAACTTCCTAAATTATGCATTCCATACCCTATTTTTAATATTTTTTGATAATTTGCAAGCAAAAAACAAATTATCTCATTTAAACTTTGTCCCCAACCCTTTAACATTCAGAAAATAGGGTTGGGACATCAGTGCCTTGGGAACCTATGTCCCCTATTTTGGCTCTAAATTCAAATTTGTCGGTTATGACACTTTATTATTTAAAATCCAAATATTCAAAGTCAACTGTTAGGATGTAAGTTTTAGGAAATTGAGTTAATTTCTATAAATACCTAGTTATTGAATTATTTCAAAATTAAGCAAGATGATCTAACAATTCATAAGAGAAAAATTATTTTCAAGATCATTCAAGATCAACCATTAGAAGATTTATTGCAGCAATCCTAGATCCAACATCATGTTAAATTTTATGTGTGTTCATGTTGTGTTGTGACGGCTAACATTATTGTAGGTCTCTAAGCATCCAAGAATTCAAGAAAATCTATCAAGAAAGATCCAATATCCTTGAGGTGATGTTTATTTCTTCAGTCATTTAAGGAATCCATTTAAGGGTGGTGAGTTGTAGCATGTGTTCATTCATCATTTCCTTCTTTTTCCATTAGCAGTTTATCATTGAAATTGCCATTATGGAAGTGGGAACACTTACATGGTGTTTGACTGAGGCAAGGGCCCCTATATGGGATACAAATTTCCCTCTTTGTGAATGTGTAGACTTCAGGTATTTTAAATATTGAAGGAAGCTTGAGGACACCTTTTTTATTATTGCATTTAAAACCCTACACCTTGACAACATACAAAAACTTAGTTATCTTTGAAATTGTCAGGGATGCAACAATGCAACAACTGGGGAAAGAAAGCTTTGCTTGGGCTTTAGAGGAATATTAAAAAATAGACCTAAAATTAGCCTATAGGGATAGTGGTGCCCTGGGTGCCTATGTCCTCCATTTTCAAGCTCAAGCTTGTAGAATAGGTGCATAGTGTCCTCCGCTTTCTGTTTTTGGTGTTTGATCTCCTGTGTGATATTTTAGATCTATTGTTTCTACATAAAAGTGCTCATTTACATCATTAGGTCACTTTAATTATTGCATTTCATCCTTGGAGTTATTTCAGATTTGGATAAGGGTTGGTTGAGTCACCTATAAGGTTACAAGTCAATCATATACCTTTTCCAAATACATAAAACCCAACTACTATTCAAACCTCAAATCTCTAGTGAACCATTTGAAAAGGTATCCAAACCCTAAGGGTCAAATCTTAGGGTCTTCCTTTTTCTATGTTTCATTTTGGTGAACCCAACATGTTACATTATATACCTTCTAAAATATGAAGAATTTAATCTTAGAATCTAGGTTTTGCATTGTATTATTTTGTAACTTTCATTCAGGCATCCATTTTTGCATCATAAAAGGCATAAAAATTCAAGAAATTACATATCATATTAAATTAGGTTTGAATAAGGTTAATTTTAGACATTATAGCCCAGATCTACATTCCATTTTATTCATTAGGTCATTTAAAATCTGAAACCAAAATAAAAAGTATCATTTGCATGCATTTAGGTGTCTTGAATATAGTTAAAAAGTGAAAATTTGTATTATTTTCTTTCAAAAATCATATCCACGTCATCATTTTCAGATTTAGCATATGAGAATCAATTAATTTTTTCTGGGAATTACATTTACATTTGTCATTTATTGTTCAAACATTTTCAACATTCTTGCATACTTGCATTGTCAATTATATTACAATAAATTGAGATAAAATTGGAAAATTATTCATTGACAGACATGTTTGCACACAGACTTAAGATCCTTAAATAGTATAGTACACAATGAAATTTTGAATTTTGTAAAAACCTATGCAAGACATAGGCACCCTAGGAACCCTTGTCTAGGTATTTTGAGCTAAAATTGTTTGTGTGAATTCTTGTGTCTATCCTTTATTCAGATCTATTGGTTGTTTTTCAATCATGTTTACATAACTATCTAATTTTGATCATTTGATGCATAGGGCTAGTAACAACATGTTTCCATTTCAAAGATGTGTTTTTGATATGGTAAAGTATGGATTGTATAAGAATAATCTCCCTACTTATGATTTCAATATAGGGAAATAAAATGAGGTCATTAACAAATATGTTAGTTATTATCCCAATATATTTCCTAACTAGTACCTTGGTGCAAGAGAATGAAATCATTCACACATTTCTTAATATCAATTTTCCTACTCTCCACTCATCTCCTACAATCTCTCCTATTTATGATAATGTTTTGGTGCAAGAGGATGCAATCATAGAAAATCATGGCAATCATAATTGTCCTTCTCTCAATACCTCTCCTACTTGTGATGAAGGTATCTTGGAATTAGAAGATTCATTCATTGAACATCAAGGTGTGTGCACCAGTTTGTGACACAAAAATGGCTCTTAATATTCTTGTTGAGGGTTACATGTCTCCATCTGAAAACCTAGAAAGTGGTGGCACATGGTTGTGGCTGAATGCTCCAAGTTGTTTGGTCTACACCACAAGAAAATGAATATAGTTACGCTCAAAATTTGAAGATGCGATAACAACAAGAGTTGAAGTGCTTCAAGTCTACTTTCTAAGCTACTATTTTTTTTTGAAAATAATGAAGATTAAGGGTTTTAAAAGGGGGGAAAAAACAAGTTTTGTTTTTATAAAAAAAAATAGCATAGCATCTGTGGGCCCCTTCCTTTTTCATTATTTTTTTTTTAGAATTTCAAAAATTTGAATGGTGAGAAATTATCCTCGTAGTTTATCTCCATTCTTTTAGCTAATATTTTAATGAGTATATAATATTTTATGAAATTTTGAAGTGTACACATCCTAAAAAGCTAAAATCTAAGTCTCCCCCCTAATATTTTTAGAAACTAATCAAAAATTGATTTTTTCATCGCATGTAGAATGTTGTGTAGTTTAAAAAAATGTAATTTGTTTCAAGATTTGATGAATGAGTAAAAATATATGCTAGAACTAGCACATGTTGGTTTTTGACAAAAAATGAAGGAAATAACAAGAGAAGTTATGGATGAAAACCTTAACATAATCAAAATATTAAAAAAAAATCTTATATAGGTAAGAGAGAGCCTAATGTCATCATAGACTTTTTATAAAATTGTACTGAAATACATGTAAACTTGATGGTTAGCATGACCAAAAATGTGTGAAATTTTTTTATGCTTTAAGAAAATAACATCCATGGAATTAAATCATCGTCCAACCGTTTACGTTGGATGCCCAAGGAAAAATCCAACCCTTTGGGTTGGTACTTCCTAATGAAGCTCATTTGGCAAGCACCAAATTTGGAACTCACCAAATGAGTTGTATTTACAAAAAACTAACTTTGATTTATCTTTATGTCTCTCTCAACCACTTTAATAACACTTAGAGTTTGTAGTTTATGATCAATGATGGATAGTCGAGGTTTTACCTTTCAATCCCTCTCTATATTCTTCCCTCTTAACCAATACATACCTATTCTCCCTTAACCCTCTCTAAGTCTCTCCTACACTCTCTATCTTGTCTTCCATCCTTAGGGTTTAAGGTATAGGGTTGAGGGTTTAATGTATAGGATAGAGGGTTGAGATTTTAATGTATAGGATAATTCCCCTCTCTTAGGTCTCTCCATCCCTCTACCCCTCCCTCTACCCATCCCACCCTCTATCTATTGGATCTGTCACACCCCCTCTCCCTCTCTTAGGTCTCTCCCTTCCATTGTAATTAGATAACTCTCTCCCTCACAAGTTTCTCTCTCTCTCAGGTCTCTCCCACTCACTCTTTCTCTTCCTCTCAAGTCTCTCTCTCTCTCATGTCTCTCTCTCTTAGGTGTCTCCTACTCCCTCTCTCTCCCTTTCTCTCAGGTCTCTCCCTCAAAATATCCATCCCAACCCCTCTCCCTCTCTCAGGTCCTTCCCTCCCACCCTAACTAGATAAATCTCTCCCTCCCTCTCAAGTCTCTCTCTCTCTCTCTCAGGTCTAGGTCCGTCCCAACCTACCTAGATAACTCTCTCTCACTCCAACCACCTCTCTCACAGTCCCATTCTCTCTCCCTCTTAGGTCTCTCTCTCTTTCACTCCATCTCCCTCTCGTAGGTCTTTATCTTTCTCTCTCCATCTCATCTCTCTCTCAGGTCTCTCCCACTTATGGTTGAGGGTTTAATGTATAGGGTAGAGGGTAGAGGGTTGAGGGATTAAGGTTTAAGGGATAGCATTGAGGGATTAGGGTTGAGACTTTAATGTATAGGGTAGAGGGTTGATGGTTGAGGGTTGAGGGTTTAGGGTTTAAGGTATAGGGTTGAGGGATTAGGGTCGAGAGTTTAATATATAGGGTAGATGGTTGAGGAAATAGGGTTTAGGGGTTTAGGGTTGAGGGATTAAGGTTTATGGTATAGGGTTGAGGGATTATGGTTGAAGGTTAATGTATAGGGTACAGAGTTGAGGGTTGAGGGTTGAGGTTTTAAGGGTTGAGGGATTAAGGGTTGAGGGATTAAGGGTTTAAGGTTTGAGGGTTTAAGGGTAGAGGGTTGAGGGTTGATGGATTAAGGGTTTAAGGGGTGAGGTTTTAAGGGTTTAGGGTTGAAGGATTAGGGTTTAATGTATAGGTTTGAGGGGTTAGGGTTGAGAGTTTAGTGTATAGGGTAGAGGGTTTAAGGGTTTATGGGTTTATTGTTTTAGGCTTGAGGATTAAGGGTTTAAGGGTCGAGGCTTGAGGCTTGAGGGTTTAATGGTTGAGGTTTGATTGTTTAGGGATAGGGATTAGGTTTTAAAGGTTTAAGGTATAGGGTTAAGGGTTTAATGGTTTAGGGATAGGGATTAGGTTTTAAAGGTTTAAGGTTTAGGGATAGGGTTAAGGTTTTAAAGGTTTAAGGTTGAGGTTTAAGGGTTTATGGTTAAGGGATTGATGGTTTAATGTTTGAGGGTTTAAGGTTTGAGGGTTTAAGGGTTGAGAGTTGAGGGATTATAGTTTAAGGGTTGAGGGTTTAAGGTTTGAGGGTTGAGGGATTAGGTTTTAAGGTATAAGGTTGACCAATTAGGGTTGAGAGTTTAATTTACAAGGTTGAGGTATTAGGGTTTAAGAGTTTAGGATTTAAGTGTTGAGGGTTGGAGGTTAAGGGTTGAGAGATTAGGGTTTAAGGTTTGAGGGATTAGGGTTTAAGGTATAGGATTGAGGGCTTAGGTTTGAGGGTTTAATGTATAGGGTAGAGGGTTGAGGGTTGAAGTATTATAGTTTAAGGTTTGAGGGTTGAGGTATTATGGTTTGAGGGTTGAGGGTTGAGGGATTAATGTTTAAGGGATAGGTTTGAGGGTTGAGGGTTGAGGGTTTAGGGTCAAGGGTTTAATATATATGGTAGAGGGTCAAGGGGTTAGGGTTTAAGGGTTGAGGGATTAGGGTATAAGGTATAGGGTTTAAGGATTATCATTAAGTGTTTAATATATAGAGTTGAAGGATTATGGTTGAATGTTTTATGTATAGGGTAGAGAGTTGAGGGTTGAGGTTTTAAGGTTTGAGGGTTGAGGGATTAAGGGTTTAAGGTTTGAGAGTTTAAGGGTAGATGGTTGAGGGTTTAAGGGTTGAGGGTTTAAGGATTAGAGTTTAACATATAGGGTTGATGGATTAAGGTTGAGGTTTTAATGTATAGGGTAGAGAGTTGAGGGTGAAGGGCTAAGGTTTCAAGGGTTGAGGGATTAAGGGTTTAATGTTTGAGGGTTTAAGGTTTGAGGGTTGAGGGTTTAAGGGTTGAGGTTTGAGGGATTAGGGTTTAAGGGTTGAGGGTTTAAGGTTTGAGGGTTGAGGGTTAAGGGATTAGGGTTGAATGATTAAGGATTTAAGGTTTAGGTTTGAGGGATTATGGCTTAAGTTATAGGGTTGAGGGATAAGGGGTGAGGGTTTAATGTATAGGGTAGAGGGTAGAGGGTAGAGGGTTGAGGTATTACTATTTAAGGGCTTAGGGTTGAGGGATTAATGTTTAAGGGATAGTGTCGATGTATTAGGGTTGAGGGTTTAATGTATAGAGTAGAGGGTTGAGGGTTGAGAGTTAAGGAATTAGGGTTTAAGGTTGTGATATAAGAGGGATTAGCTAAACACGGGTCTCCTTATTCTCAAGAGATCACTAGGGAATGAACTGACCTTATACACCTCAACTTGAACAAATTGAAAAAACTATGAAGGAAAGTGGCAGAATGATCTTAGACCCCGAGAGAGCGAGACTTCGAGATTTCCACCTCTATTTGAGGAGCTCTTGGCCAAAAGATGTCATTGCAGTTTTAGGACACCAAAACGACACACTATCATCTAAAAGACGCGCTAGCATCCTAAGCCGTAGAGAGCTCAGGAAATCAAATAGATGAAGCTGAATCTCACTTCTAGACTCAAGTCAAAAATGTAGAAGAGTAGATAATTGACATAAAGGTGAGAACTAAAGGGAAATACAAAGAACTTGAAATAGGATTACCTTCGTGTGTCTGAATCTTTATTCCAAGATTCACTTCATAACCTGCACACAAAAAGATTGAGGGGGAAGTGTTGGGGCTGTATAGGGGTTTGCCTCAATCAAATCCCCATTTTGGTGTTCCCACCTCCTCAAACAACCAAATTTGAAAAAGAGTGTAAAGGAAGTAAACAAAGTGTGTGGTGAAAGAAAAACCCGCTTCAGAGTAGAGCCTGCACCACAAAGTTGTAAATGAGCTAGTAAGGAAGAGTGATAGGGAGAGAGAGCATTACCCATGGGTCAAGACCCTCTTCCAGAGCACACAAGTGCACTGCTATGTGCTTTCTTGAAAGATGATAGCTGCTTGAGAGCTTGTTATAGCTTGAGATCTTGTAGCTGCTAGAGGGACATTAGTTTGGCATGGATTCACTTGTAAAAGTTCTTCTATTCAAGGATAAAGCTTACCAAAAAGTGGAGCAAGTAATAACAATGCTTCAAGTGACAACTTACAACCCAAAAATGAGTGTCAAAAAGGGGTTTTCATGCATGCAAGGGCGACACAAAGTCATTACACTTGAGACCTAATCACCAGAACACATGTCGTTAGGGTCAGGTTTCTAGATTCACCATTTCAAACTAAAAAAAAAGCCAGGACACTAGTGTGCTACACGAATGTCTACACGTCGTGTAGGCATTTAATGCCTAGGTTTTTGGGAAACACCTTGTCAGGCTTCTGTCATCTCGCCATGTGTTTGCATGGAGTCAGAACCACAAAATTATGACTCATGGGATTTTTCCATTAATGTTTCTAAGGTGTCATAAATGCTAGGCAAGATGCAAAAATGTGGAATTACCCCTAGGTGTAATTTTGCGAAATTACATTTTTCCTCCACTTTAGTGGGCTCGATTTTAGAAAAAATTAGCCTCACTAAAGTAGAGAAGAAAAATTTCACTTGAATTCTAGATTTTACGAAAATGTGTGCCAGAACAGGGGGGATATAGAGGTCACCAAGGTTGAACCAACCGATATCGAGGATGCCCCCAACTTTCGAGTTCGACAAACAATAACCCAATGGTTTTGAAAATTTGTTCAAAATTTTATCCTGTAAAACTAAAATTTTGAGTCAATTTCAAAAAATGGAAGAAACTAACACAAAGAGAAGAAAGATGAAGAAAACATGGTCGCTTCAGAGGAAAAATATGATCAAGAGGTGACCACATGCCCCTCCCGAGTTTTCCCCTAGCATGGTGGGGAAAGTCAAGAGAAACCAAGAAGCCACAAACTCTAGGAAAAATGGACCCCAAGGGGCCTATATATACCTAGGTGGGCCCCTAGAAGGGTCATTTTCACTATTTACTGTGAGAAAATTATTGAATTTTGTGAGAGAAAATTTAGAAAAATGCTGAGTAGGAGAGAGTATGAGGCACCGAGGCTAGAGTAGCTACATGAGAACATCACTAAGGGTCACGAGGTGGAACAGGTAGGCCTCTAAGCCCCTTTATCATGCATTTCAGTAAATTTTGTGCATTTTTCCATTCGTCGAGGTGCACAAGTATCCTAAATTTGTGCTTGCGTCCTTGATACTTGTTGTCATCCGCAACATGCACTGGGGTCCTGGATATGCATTTTCATCCCAAGGATGCGTTGGCATTCTCCAAGCGACCATGGTGGTTCGGGACGCATACTCGGCGCATAGACGTTTGTGTGGTGTGCATATGTCCTTTTTAATTTTTTGCTTCTTATCACTATGATATTTCTGACTTAGATTTTTTTTTTTTGCAGGAGTATCCAGAGATCTGAGAGCATCCCGACTCATTTGTGAGTAGAGGGATTGCCTTTCCTAGGATGACATCACACACCTGGAGTGGGTCAGTCTCTAGCACATATTCACTATGCCAGAGATGTGATACCATGAGAGGATGCTCACTGCTCTCATGGAGTGGTGTGGTGCCACTACATCTTTCCAGCTACCACGTGGAGAGATGACTATCACTCTTGAGGACATCTATTGGATCCTTGGGCTACCCATTCATGAACGGCAGGTGGTCCTAGATGACACCCGATCAACGCAGGAGCGTAGCGAGGGCATCCTTTATTGCACAGGGAGGATAGATGGCGGTGGTGACACTGGTCACATCTATAATCACTAGTATGACCAAACAAGGACCACAACGCCGTTGCTATGCCGAGTGATGGTTGTCACAGTTTCCTTCTGCAGCACTATAGATTGCGAGGGCTCAACCTTCATGGGGGCCTCATCCCTACCATCAAAGAGATAGTAGAGTAGTAGACTATTTTTTCCTAGGGGTGTAGCATGCTGACACACCTATACCAAGAGCTCAGTCGTTACATGCACTATGAGTACTGTAGTCTTACAATGTGCACAGTTTTGCAGGTGTGGAATTTCACCCACATCATGTGCACTTGACCAATAAATTTTTTCCAGCAACAACCATATCAGATCCCTATGGCTCAATGGTGCAATATGACAGACCAATGGAATTTCAGGGATTTACAATTTTGGAGGCTACAATTTGACATTGTTGTCGTGGGAGAGGTTCGGTGGAGACCCTACTGATATTTCAGGTGGGTTGATGACAACAGGTTCTTGAGGAACCTACAACAAGACCATTTTTTGGTTGGTCATCACGATTTTTTTATTGTTTCATATTACTGGAGTCAGGTCATGCGGAAGAAAAACCATATTTAGACTATACTGCATGATGTGCCCACATACACTAGGGAACACCATAGTGCAATGAGGGTAGGTGATCACTCTTGCCCTTCTATTACAAACATTGTCTTCTCAAATGATGATGAGCCTAACCATGATTTATTGACCATGGTTACGACAAATAATGTCAGGGTAGCGATAGATTTCATGCGGTGGTGGGAGGCGCACTGCCCTACTTCAGTTTTTGGCGAGGGTGATCTGAGAGGGGACCCCAACCCACAAGAGGACATGCCTCACTAGCCCCCACAAGACAATAGAAGAGGTCGCTAGTAGGGCAGCACAGAGGAGGGGCTGACATAGGAGGAGGAGATGGCATAGAAGGAGGAGGCAGCGTCTATGAGGCTGAGGTGGTAGAGGAGATTAGTTCCCCCTGTAGTTACCCTTGTCTCATCAATGCCACCAGTCTCCAACATCCCAGGAGTAGCACCACTAGCGGAACCAGGGTCAGCCACCAATACCAACAATCCAAGCCCTAGTGTTGACCCACACCCTGATCCCACATGGAAGCCAAGGGATCTAGTTATACATAGTACAATGTTTTCGTGTTCATGCTTTTCATCTTTCTATTTATGATTATTTATATATTCCATGTTATACTGATTCTTATTTCTTTCTGTATGGTTGTAGAGGACACATAGGGATGGACTAGGCTCATAGCTCGATGTATTTAAGATATGGCCCCTATCGTGCCAATCCAAGAGATAGTCCTTGAGGCCTACCGATCAGTTTCAGAAGGGAGGCATGCCCCCACTTTTGAGTCGATAGTGCATCCGAGGACTATGTACACAGAGCGGTCTGTAGAGGTTGTACAACTGATGATAGAGTTGATGACCACTCGAGGACAATGAGATCAGCTGTTAGGGGAGTTACAGATGGTGCTTGTCGAGTGAGACATGATAGTGAGGAGGGCTGATGTTGTCGAGGTGGCATGTGAAACTCTTCAGAGCCGCATCAATGAGCTCGATACGTAGCTGACAACTATGATCTTGACAGATGTTCAACAGCTGCAGCAGGAGCTAATCTAGGTGAAGATTGAAATTTTCACACTACAGGGGGAGCTCAGAGGGATATGGGCGGGCTTATCTACATCACACTCACACCAATCTCTGTTGTAGACCACTATGTAGCTTCCTCCCAGAGTACTAGAGTAGCCAATAGAGCTAGAGGTCTCGGGGATCCATGCACCATGAGGATAGGATTCCCTCTTCTGTACATCATTTTTGTAGTTGGATATAGATAGACATATATACTTGTAGATCTTTTGTATAGACACACATTCAGTAGCCACTCATTTTTGATAGTAGTGGCCCGATACATGTACATAAAATTTGATTCATACATTGGACACATATATATATCGGTTTCAGTATAATGGCTTTGTTTATGTGTATATTTTCCATTTTCATGTATGTTCATGCTATGGATGTATGTTTACATTAGATGCTAGTCATGATTTAATTAAACACATTTTGGGTACATGTTAATTAAATACTATGATGATCTAATTACTTTAAAATATTTAATGTGATGTATGGATACATAGCATAGTCAGACACACATTTATGTATGTTTTATCACACACACACATGGTCATGTTATAAACACAAAAAAAATTGTAATGTGAAAATAAGAAAATGTCAATATATGTAGTATTACTACCTTCTAGGGAGAACACCACACATGTGACACAATAGGACACTACACATATTATCAACATAGATGCATCACATTTACAATCTCTTTTAAAGGTGTTCCATCCATAGATGATAATCTATAAGCACCTGAGCTGTACACAAAAATCACAATGTAAAAACCTAACCAGTTAGGACTAAACTTCCCTTTCTGATCAGGTGGTGCATTTACATTCCATTGATTTTCATATAGAACTAGGTCTCCTAGCTGAAAGGTCCTAGGAAGCACACCCTAATTATACTATCTTGATAATGATCACTGATAAGTTGAAAGATGATCGAGGGCCTGTAAACGATGCTCGTCGAGAATCTCTAGCTGATGCAAACGATTAATTCGATAGGTTTCACCATTAATTAACCCTTTAAGGGAAACCCACAAAGATGAAATTTCCAACTCCAAAGGAATGATAGCTTATGTACCATACACGAGGTTATAAGGCATCATTCTCATCATTGTACGAACACTCATGCGATAAGCCCACAAAGCATATGTTAATTGAATATGCCAATCCTTACCATGTTTATTACCCATTTTACGAAGAATGAGTTCAAGTGTTTTATTAGAAGCTTTTGCTTGACCATTGGATTGTGCATAATATGGTGTGGAAAAATTGTGTTGGATATGAAATTTTTCCAAGAACTGCTTTGCTTACTTGTTTTTAAATGGTGTATCATTATCAAAAACAAGTGTAGTGGGCAGCCCAAAATAAGAAATGATATTGTTCAAGAGGAAGCTAAAAATAGTTTCATCATTTGTGGATCAGAGTGGAATAACTTTGACCCATTTTGTGAAATAATATGTAACAGTAGTGATAAATGTATGTCCTTTAGAAGAAGGAGGTGATATTTTTCCAATAATATCTAACCCCCATTTTGCAAATGGCCAAGGAGAAGTTTTATTCTATAGCTCCTAGGTGAGAGAATGGATAAGATGGCTATGTTGTTGACATTGAAGGCACTTCTTTCCAAAATTGAAGGAATCTTGTTCCATTGTTTTCCAATAGTATCCCATGTGTACTAGTTTCCTCACCAGGGATCTACCACCGAAATGTCCACCCTCAGAGCCTGAGTAGGCTTCCTTAAGGGCAAGGGTTATTTCTGTTTTAGTGAGGCACCTTAGCAACAAGTCGTTATAAGCTTTTTGATAAAGAACGTTAGATAAGATGACATAACGTGCTAAAATATTTCGTATACGAGTGCAATCATTTTTTGTCGCATCATCGGAAAGGTTTCCAATCTATAAATAATTGTAGATACTGTAAGATCTAGATTTTAATTCTTGTTGAAAGATTGAATATGATGCTAACAGTTGCACAGATTCGAATGATTAATTCTAAACTAACAATCTAAATCAAAATAATAAAGAATGAAGAAATAAACAATGAATAACAAAACAAAAAACTTGGAAAGTTCTCACCAAATGTGCATTCACCCCTTCAAATTATCTTGATTTCTCTTCTCCATTTTTCCTTTTTAGTATTCTTACCCTCAGATTTCTGTGTTTTATGCAAGTATAACTTCATCGAGTGCCTAAGCAAAATATCGAAGATAAGTTTCTTCTCAAAAGTGTATGATTTCGGGAGGAGGAATAATGATAATGACAGGCCATTTTATAGATTTTGGGTTTTCAAACTATCGGCTCAGATTGAAAGAGAGATCGACGGATGAGATTGATGAATCCCATGCAATTTGAGTTGTGTGTCAGATAGAACACGAGTTAAAACATGATTCAGGAAAGACTTAAAATAGAACAAGATCTTAATCTTCAGTTAAGAATCTTCCAAAATAGAAGAAATAGACTTTGAATGTCAAATACAAAGTTAGAACTCGAAGATGAGGAATTCGAATGCATAATTAAATTAATTAATTAAATAAAAGATATTTAATTAATAGATGCATACATGCATATGAGTTATAACTAGTTAATCGACTAGTTGTGACAAAAAGTCTTCTCGCGGAGACAAACGGGTGTTGAATTCAGAGATAACTGGAGAACTAAAAATAGATCTCGAGTCAGAAGGTAAGTGGACGATTAGATAACTTATTGATAGAGGAATGTGACATAAATTATTTAAATATGAAATAAATGTTAATTTAATTCAACGTTCGAAAATGAGAGATTAAATTAAATAAATAAAGATAATTTATTTAATTGACTTTCGAAAAGGTGGAATTGAGTAATTAAATAATAAATATTTAATTATAGTTGAAAAGGGGGTTAAATTAATAATTAAATAATAATGTATTTAATTATAGTTTGAAATATGATAAAAGGGGTAGCTAAATAATAAATTATTTAATTGTGAAAGAGGAATTTAATAAGTTAGAGACATAATTAAAGAAATGTGATTTATTTAATTAATCAATAGTTGAATAAAATAATTAATGAATTAGTGAATTCATTAAAAGGGGTATTTTAATCAATAGAGGAAATATGTATTAGAAAGGATAATTAAATAATAAATATTATTTAATCAAGACCATGGACTATAGAAAATTATGTCAAATGTGTACTCGCAGGCCTAGACCAATTTTCGGTATCTAGAGTTTACCCCTCTTTGATACAATGTTGGTATAGCGTTGTGTCAAAGAAAATATGCCCCGATCGTGCCTCAACAAACAACAAAGAATGAAGAAATAAACAATGAATAACAAAACAAATAACTTGGAAAACTCTCACCAAATGTGCATTCAACCCTTCGAATTATCTCAATTTCTCTTCTCCATTTTGCCTTTTTAGTATTCTTGCCCTCAGATTTTTGTGTTTTATGCAAGTATAACTTCGTCGAGTGTCTAAGAAAAATATCGAAGATAAATTTCTTCTCAAAAGTGTTTGATTTCGGGAGGAGGAATAATGATAATAACAGGCCATTTTATAGATTTTGGGTTTTCAAACGATCGGCTCAAATTGAAAGAGAGATCGATGGATGAGATTGATGAATGCCATGTGATTTGAGTTGTGTGTCAGATAGAACGTGAGTTAAAACATGAGTCAGGAAAGACTTAGAATAGAACAAGATCTTAATCTTCAGTTAAGAATCTTCCAAAATAGAAGAAATAGACTTTGAATGTCAAATACAAAGTTAGAACTCGAAGATGAGGAATTCGAATGCATAATTAAATCAATTAATTAAACAAAAGATATTTAATTAATAGATGCATACATGCATATGAGTTAGAACTAGTTAATTGACTAGTTGTGACAAAAATTCTTCTCATGGAGACAAACGGGTGTTGAATTCAAAGATAACTGGAGAACTAAAAATAGATCTCAAGTCAGAAGGTAAGTGGACGATTAGATAACTGATTGATAGAGGAATGTGACATAAATAATTTAAATATGAATTAAATGTTAATTTAATTCAACATTCGAAAATGAGAGATTAAATAAAATAAATAAAGATAATTTATTTAATTGACTTTCGAAAAGGTGGAATTGAATAATTAAATAACAAATATTTAATTATAGTTGAAAAGGGGGTTAAATTAATAATTAAGTAATAATGTATTTAATTATAGTTTGAAATATGATAAAAGGGGTAGCTAAATAATAAATTATTTAATTGTGAAAAAGGAATTTAATAAGTTAGCGACATAATTAAAGAAATGTGATTTATTTAATTAATCAATAGTTGAATAAAAGAATTAATGAATTAGTGAATTAATTAAAAGGGGTATTCTAATTAATAGAGGAAATATGTATTAGAAAGGATAATTAAATAATAATTTTTTTTTTAATCAAGACCACAGACTATAGAAAATTATGTTGAATGTGTACTCGTAGGCCTAGACCAATTTTCGGTATCTACAGTTTTCCCCTCTTTGATACAATGTTGGTACGGTGTTGTGTCAAATAAAATATGCCCCGATCATGCCTCAGCATGAAATAGGTTAAGGTGTGCCCCCTCAGGAAAATTGACAAATTTTTGAAAGTTTCAAAAAACCAAGAAATATTCCTGATAAGTCAATTTGATTATCATAATTTCTATGGAGTTAACGGAATTGAATTTGGAGTTGATACAGACGTGTACGGGTAATTTGAAGTTGAAAGGTTAAGCAGCCAATAGACTAGGTCAGACATAATGCCACCCAAACCCTAGCTATAAATAAGAATGAGGGTGAAAACCAATTCATTTGCACCCGGTGAGTTTGAAGAATATAGAATTATGCTCTGACTAGCTAACAAAAATGGCACCCATTCCATACGTTGCGCATCGAGGATATCGGATCCAGACATTCACCAGGCCAGTCGATGTAGAACCACTGGTATGTACCCAAAAATGAGCTCTTGAAAATTATTTTTGCATGGATTTTTAGGCGTTGAAAAGTCAATTAACAAATACGGTGCGTCATGAACGACGCATATGCCGTTGTATTCGCCGCATTTGACTGCGAAACGACGCATCTGCGAAAACACGCCTCGGCTAGGTTAGGCATTTGGGGAATGATCGCATTTGATTTTTAATGCACTGCATGTGTAGGTATGTAATGCATCTACATTAGGATTAGAGGCATGTAGGGTTATGAACTGTATATGCATTAGTGAAACACATATGTAGTAGTTAGGTAGGTTGATGAAAATGCACCGCATTTGTAAAAAATGCACCGCATGTGTAATAGGTTGAAAAATGGGTGTGTGAAATATGCGACACATATGTAATATACACCACAAATGAGGCTCGATGCAACTCATTTGCAAAAGTGCACCGCATCTGTTAAAAAGAGCCGCATTTGACTGGTAAAATTGTCAAAAAAAATTTCTAAGAAAAACTTGAAAATTCTTGACATCATTGTTTAAATGCAGGTTGTACTAGATCCTATATATACCCAGGAGTCACATCTGGACACATTCAATCTGAGAGATCATCTGACAACTGTAGAGATTTGGCTTCTATGGAGACTGGGTCTATGTCACTGTTTGTCGATGCCCACTATTCGGGCGAACAGGGGGATGTTGACGACATTATGCGAGCGATGGCACTGTGAGACATCGTCCTTTCATTTGCCAACTGGGGAGGCCACTGTCACATTAGAGGATGTGTACATGATATTAAGACTTCCGATTAGGGGAGAGTGGGTTATGTATGATACCCAATGTGGATTGACCGAGTTGGCGAGGTTCTATTAGGTAGATGATATCAGTAGGCTCGACATCGAGCACTATGATATTAGATGGCCAGTGTTAGTAGATAGATACAACAAGATTGATTGTATATTATGTACATTGATTGGGGGGATAGTTCTTCCAGATTGACGGGGTCACGGATTTCTAGTGGGATGGGGTGCTATGTTGGTTGGTATGTTGGAGAGTGAGACTAGGTATGCTTGGGGTCCATGTCTACTTGGGATGTTATACTTTCATCTGCACGACATTGCTTATAGAGATGCACAGTCACTTAGCTGTGGGACCACTCTGCTGATGGTGTGGGCTTGGGAGAGGATAGCTATTTTTCATCCTCCAATTATAGTAGAGCGATGGGAGAGACACCCTTATGTGTTCTGATAAATAGGACACATCATGCAGACGCATGTGGGAGACACAGGGTTTTGGAGACATGCATTAGATATTCTTGATCAGTTTACATGGAGACCGTACATGGATTGTGAGGAGTGGGTTGATGAGGAGGTACATTTTGGATTTTGTAGACAGACATAGTACCTTATTGGGAGGATTGTTTTGATTTGTACATATCATAGAGCGACACTTGCTAGACAGAGTTCTGAGATAGTTCGGTGAGGTTCAGGATGAGCCTCAGAGTAGAGTAGAGTTTGCTCGTTCGTCTAGAGAGGTTCCATATTGGGGGTCTATGATTCCTATCGCTACTGCAGAGGCAGAGATATAGACATTACAACCAGTATAGAGGGGTTGTAGAGATGAAGTAGCAGACCCAGGGATGACAACTGCGTATGACACATGGTGGGTAGAGCATCGACCTGTTCCTTATACAGATCTAGATCAGCCGACACCTATTGAGAGACGAGGCACAAGACCTACAGGATGGCAGAAAGGTGGAGGTGCTAGAGTTGGGAGAGTTGGAGGGAGAGATGGTGATGGTAGATGTGGTAGATGAGGACGGAGAGGGGGTCAAGTAGGTGGACATTCACCTATTCGAGAGGTAGTAGCAGATGATGTACCAATGTTGGACATTAAAGTTGGAGCGGATGTATAGGTTGGGGATGAGCATGCTGCCGAGGAGGGAGTAGTAGAGGAGCGTGTAGAGGTATATATTGGAGGAGAGGATGAGGAGGCGGATATGGATATGGACATGGATATAGACCCTCTGGGTATCTTGGCAGGATATGGGGAGGATGATGTTGAGGAGGAGGCACCGATGGAGGAGTAGGAGAGAGAGCTTAGGGATCAGATTTTGGAGGGGAGATGGGAGGATGATGCTCCTAGGGAGGCTCTGGAGGAGAGACTCAGACTTATGAGAACAAAGTTCGATGCTATGAGGTTAGAGAGAGACAGTGCCTACATAGAGAGGGATAGTGCATTCGTAGAGAGGGACAATGCTCGTACAGAGAGGGATAGTGCACTTATGGAGAGAGATCAGGCTATAGCTCGAAGACAAGAGATAGAGAAGCAGTTCACAGAGGTTATACACCTTTGCAGTGGGTCTTCATCTGATGGCATGGTACGAGAGTTAGTCAGATCAGTTGAGAGAGATACATACTATAGGGATCTATATGAGGCAGTAGTACTAGCAGAGAGACGAGCTCCTACCTTTTCAGAGGTGCGGAGTCAGAGCTCACAGAGCAGGAGTCATAGAACACAGAGTATAGAGGGGGTGGTAGGACCATCGAGGACAGGTCCATATGAGAGGTCATCTACTTCACAAAGAGGACCTTTGAGGATGTTTCCACCACCTTCACCACATGATAGCAGTGGCAGTGGGACACGGTGACACTCATTATGATGTAGACATGTATTTTGATCAGAGAGCCTGCGAACTCATTTTATTTATGGATACATTCTGATTATTGTACTTGACACATTATTTTTGAGTGATATATATATGATTTTTGGTGGCTTCTATATGATATGTAGTTCTATTTTATGGATGATGCATTGTTTCTATATGATTATGTTCCATAGATGATGTATATACATTTGTATGAATGGATGTTTCTACATGTTATGGGTTTCGCAATTATGATGCTTATGATGATTCTATGTGATATTGATGTAATATGCTCTATGATGTTATTTATATGTGATGGTGATATGTACATGCAATGTTTACATTATGTATGTTATAATGATGAAATTCTTATTATGTCATGATTTCTAATGTATGCAATGAAGATGTGGATGTTACTATCTATATGTATGAAATGCAATGCAACTACATGAAATGTTTGTTTATGCAAATGATTTAGTATTTTTGTTGTGTCACAGGACCTTATCATTATGTCAGAAAAAAAGAAAGAAATGTTAGCATGAATGATTTTAGAATATTAGTAAGAAATAATTAAAATGATTGATTGAGAATAAATATGATCATCTTTATTTTGCCAGATATGCTATGCTTGCTATTTTTATCATCATTGGGCGGGACATGACATAAATGGATAGTACACACTATGATATGAGATAGACCATAGTGTACAAAATTATCCATTTGCAAAAAATAGATAGTCGTAGACAAGGAATGTCTTAATTTACACTAAAGACAAGATTGCCCTAGTCATTTTGTCAAGACAAACCATAGACAACAAACAAAGAAAAGACGGGTCATGAAATGTCATTGCTCCTCTAAATCCTTGATAGGACATCCTTGAGGAAACTAGTAATCATGACTTAAAAACCAAATTTAAAAAGACAGTTGACAGACAACATCCAAAGAAAAAGATTCCTGAGACATCCTTGCTTCTCTAAATCCTTCATAGGACATCCTTGAGAAAGCTAGTAACCGAACTTATTCACAAATCGATAAAAAGATAAGACAAAATAAGATATAAAGTCATAAATCCAAATAAAAGTATTCGCCAAAACTTGATTGTGTTGGATTTTTTGATTGTTTGATGTTTGACACAACGTAATGTGAAAGCTGACACACACCGCATAAGATGTTGAGTCTAGCTTCGACTTGGTGACTATCTGTATAAGGCATGATAAAGCCTGGTTTCAGAAAAGACACGACCATATAAGACATTGGAGCCTGATAAGTTGATATGAAAAGCAACATGAGGCTATGAAAATTTGATGGCATCTATTGACAAGAAAGACATATCTTGCTTAAGACATAAATTGATCGTTATGACAATGTGATTGATATTGACTTGATGAATTTGAGATGTTTTGTCTTGTTGATGCATGACTTGTTTTAATTCTTTGATTGATTAAAAGTGTGTGTATAGATAGTGTATGACATGATACAACACCCTAAGGACTAAAAAATATGTACTTGTGCCTTGATATGAAACGTTTGTGATAGTGAATACAATAAACCCTATTGGATTGACCTAGTGTGGTCTCGAGGGCTCATCAATTGATTAGCCTTGCCTATGTTGTACACGTAAAGACCTTGTAGTTCGACATGACCAATGACTTTGAATTACAAAGAGTCATGATTTTAATGTGTGATACATGATAAACCTAGACTAATAGACTTAATGCCTCGGGGGCACATCAATTGATGGCCTTGCCTATGTCCCAGTCGCAGAGGCAACGTAGTTCAACTATGTCTACGACTGACTTAACATGACTGATGTGACTCTGTTTTTTGTATTTTTTGACATGTTCTGATTTTTTTTGGATTTTTGAAGTTTTTTGAATGTTTTTGGGATTTTTTCAGGACATTTTCGATTGTGCAATGTTATGTACAAGGTCCTCATGGTACAGAACAAGGATTTGCGCCCAGTTGAGAATAGGATGTATGAGATGGAAATGGGGAATATGATGGAATGGACTTTGATGTCAATCGTTCCAAATGATGGATAGGACAACCATTTATTATGAGGGATGATGTAAAAGTCTGATTGGAGTGATGGTAGATGAAAGAGCGAGTTTGACTACACATGGCGCCTATTTGCCAGGTTTTCACCAAGGTACTTATCCATAGCACCACTAAAGCCGTTTTCACTATTGGATGGATTATTTCTCTTGACTATTTTTTTTTTGGTGTTACAAAGATGCCTGTTTGCTAGGTTTTCATCAAGTTAACCATTGTTTTGTTTTCTCCTCTTTTTTTTTTTTTTGTATTTTCTAGTTTAAGACATTGATTCTCAAAAGTTACACATAGAACCTATTCAGATGAAGACTATTGATGGGTGACATAAGCAACTCTCCTTCAAAAGTAGAGAGTTGTTACGCTCCTGATCCAAAGGCTTATGTGACAATATAGGGCCCCAACCAGTTAGGTTCAAACTTACCTGGTTTTTCTCGTTCAGCTTGATTCTTAGGACTCTCCATTAAAACCAGGTCACCAATGTCAAAGTCTCTATTCAGAACCCTCCTATTATAGCTACAATGAAGATGATTCTGATATGCTTGTAAGTGGTCTAGTGCCTTCTATCTTCGTTCATCCAGTAGTTCTAGCTTTTTTAGCCTAGATACACGGTATTCTTCATCGTCAATGTGACCTTTCAAGGAAACCCTTAGGGAAGGAATTTCAACCTCAATAGTTAAGATAGCTTTGGACCTGAATACGAGTGAATATGGAGTGGCACTAGTGGGAGTACGGATGCTAGTACGGTAAGCCCATAAGGTAGGATTAAGTTGTAGGTTCCATTCACGACCAACGTCATTGAGCGTCTTTTTCAAGATTCAAACAATGGTTTTATTAGATGCCTCGGCTTGGCCATTACCTTATGGGTAATATGGGGTGGAGAAATGGTGTTTAATGTGGAATTCTTCACATAAATGGCATACTTCTTGGTTCTTGAATGGGAAGCCATTGTTTATGATTATGGATTGAGGTACACCATACCGAAAAATGATATAGTTTAGGATAAACTTATATATTTGTGTGTTGGTGATGTAGGTCATGGGAATAGCTTCAATCCACTAGGTGAAGTATTTGGTGGCGGTTATGATGAATTTATGACCATTGGATGATGTAGGGTGTATCTTACTTATGAGGTCAAGTCCCCATTGGGCGAAAGCCCATGGTGATGTAATCGGACGAAGCTCCTATGTTGGTGCTCTTATCAAATCTCCATGTATCTGACATTGTCTACATTTCTTTAAAAAGATATATGAGTCTTTCTCCATTGTAGGCCAATAATAACCTCATCTCATAATCTTATGGGCTAAAGTAGGACCACTCAAATGGGATCCACATACACCCTCATGCACCGCTCTCAAAGTTGTTTGTTCTTCTTCAGCATCGAGACATCTCATTAGGGCATTATCTAAGGTACATCTATACATGGTATCTCCAATGATAGTGTATTTAGCTGAATTTTGGATAAAGGTTCTATGTTGGTTATAAGACAAGTCTAGAGGTAAGGTTTGGTCTTTCAGGTAGTCGAAAATGTGTTTATACCAAGGGGATGTAGGACCAACAATTGTACACACCATCGCAGTATTGGGAACATCGTAGGCAGGGACCAACAACTGTTCCACCAAAAACTCAAACTTAGGCATGTTACTTGGAATATCTAACAAGGAACCCACGGTTGCCATATTATCTGCAACTCTATTTTGAATATGTGGTATCTGTTGAAATGTAATGTCATTGAAGTATTGCTTGAAACTATCAGCCATGCGTTTATAAGGAGCCAGTTTCTCATCCTTAGTCTCATAATTATCGTTGACCTATCAGATTACTAGCTGAGAATTGCCAAAGACATGCAGACTCTTAATTTTCCAGTGTGCCACCATTCTTAGTCCTATCACTAAGGCTTCATACTCTGCTATATTGTTAGTATAAGGGAAAGCTATCCTGAATGATTTTGGAATAGTATTGCCTTGAGGTGTAACAAATAGGACACCTTCTCTTGAACCATGATTTGTATGTGACCCATCAAAGTATAGTTTCCATTTGGTTTTAACGTCAATATTGAAAAGAAATTCATCAAGAAAATCTACCACTAAAGGATGATCTACCTTCATGGGTGCATCTGCTAACTGATCTGCTATCACCTGTCCTTTTATAGCCTTCCTTTCCACATATTAGATGTCATACTTGCTAAGTATCATAACCCATTTAGCCAATTGGCCTGTTAATGCTGCCTTACTTAAGAGATACTTGAGCGGATTGATCTTGGCCACCAACATTGTCTAACGATTTAGCATATAGTGCCAAATTTTTTGAGTAGCAAAGACTACGACAAGATAGGCACATTCAATGTTGCTATAATTCAATTCATATCCTACCAAGGTACGACTAATATAATAGACTGCTCTTTCACGAGCTTGATCATCATTTTGCGCAAGAAGAGCCCCTAATGCCGATTGAGTTGCTGAAATGTATAGTTTTAATGGATTTCATCTGTGGGTGGCATTAAGATAGGTGGTGTGAGAAAATAGTCCTTGATTTGTTGGAAGGATTCCTGACATTTAGGCATCCACACAAAAGGTACTCCTTTCTTGAGTAGATGTTGGAATGGGTGTATTTTATCTACAAGTTGTACTATGAAATTCCTGATGGATTGTAATCTTCCTTGTAGTGTCCTTAGTTGACCGATGCTGACTGGAGGAAGCTTTTCTATGATAGCTCTTACCTTCTCTGGATCTACTTCAATTCCTCTTTTAGAAATGATATACCCTAGAAGTTTCCCTAATTTTAGTCCGAAGACACATTTCTTCGGATTTAGTCTGACATTGTAATGCTCTAGCCTTTGGAATATATTGTCTTGAACCTTCAAATGATCTGCCCTAGTTTCTGATTTAGCTATAATGTCATCTCCATAATCCTCCATGAGAGTATGTACAAAGTCATGGAAAATAGTAGTCATGGCCCGTTGATAGGTAGCTCTTGTGTTCTTAAGGCCAAAAGGCATGAAATTCCAGCAGTATGTGCCCCATGGACATGTGAATGCCATCTTGTGTTGGTATTCAGTTGCAATTCTCATTTGGTTATATCTCGAGAAACCATCCATGAGGGATAGCATCTTGTAGCCTGTTGTAAGATCCACTATCATGTCTATGTTTGGCAAAGGGAAGTCATCTTTATGACATGCCTTGTTGATGTCTCTAAAGTCTATGCAAATGTGAATGCCCCCAATTGGTTTAGTCACTGGTACAAGATTTGATATCCAATCTGCATAGTCTATGGTCCTTATGAATCCAAAATCTAGAATTTTCTTAAGTTCTGCCTTGACCAATAGAGCAATCCGTGGATGCATTTTTCTTAACTTTTGTTTGGCTGGCTTAATAATTGGCTGTAGAGGTAGATGGTGCAATATTAGGTTTGGATCTGGCCCAGTCATGTCAGTATATGACCATGCAAATTTTATTTCTCTTCGTAAAGAAGTCCTTAAACTCAAGTTGTTCTGTCTCTGTTAAAGAAGCTGCAAAATACATCGTCCAAGGATTTTCTTCTGTACCTATGTTGACTGCAACAAATTCTTCAACTCGCATTGGTGACTTTTCCTATTCAAATGGGAGAATATTTAAACATATATCCTTGGGTTCCTTAGAGAGGTTTTCACCCTCAGATGCGTCCTTTATTTTGATTGTTTCTTTGTCCAAAGGTGCCTTTCGGTTTTCACCTAGGGACTCATCTTTTTTCTCTTTTTCATCTTTTTCATCTTTATTCTCATTTTTGTGACTAGAGGTGTAAATAGACTCCCCAAAATATGCCTTATCATCGAAGCCTATGGTGAAACCAAATTTATGATCCCCTCTAGGTATGCCTTCTCGAAGTCCCATGAACTTAGCTAATGCTTCGTCATTCTTGAATGTGTCTAAGATGGGTGTACCTTGTTGATCCCAGTCGATAAGTTCAGGATATACAAGAGGCATGTCATCATCAGAGTTTTCAAAGGTAGAAGTCGACAAGGTGAATATGGAATGGTTGACATGGTCACAGAAGTTTTGGACTAACTCCTTTTTGGTCTTTTTCCTAGGGATAGGTTTATTCTGACGTGGGACAATTGCAATGACTAAGTCTTCAGAAGATGGTTTGTCAAGTGCCCAAGATGCATGATCAAGGGTTTCCCAATAATAGTTCTTAAGCCACTCTTCTTTGGACAAGGATTTTTGATTACAGGGACTAGACAACTTTGGTAAATATTTAATCATGAGGTCAAGTTCTCCGAATTGATTATCTAGGTTCATGGTACTAGTAGAAGAAAGGGAATCCCATTCATACTCATTCGATTCAGGGGAATCATCGTAAACTAGGGATTCATCATAAACTGGGGACTCATCGTAAACTGGGGGAGGTGGTTCATGAGATGTTTCGATATCTGTGTAAGCACTCACTTCCTCTTGAAATGGTGATGAAGTACTAGGAAAACCAATTCTAAGCGGTTGAACCCCTAGCCCTAGATATTTTGGTCGTGGTGAGACAATGATGGGTTATGTCCTTCCATTCTAATTTAGTCCTAACCCACTATGCCCATCATAGCCTTCAATTTGCATTATTCTAAAGCCTTTTCCATATTGGTTCTTTTCTATTTGAATAGACAGTGAGGGGTATTCATTATCTTCCTTGTACAACCAAGAGGTAATATCACTTTGATCCACTTCTTCTTCACTTAACTCTCCCCATTTGGTCAATGTCATTGTAGGGGGAACATGAAATGTGACTACTGACCATTGTCTATCTGCCATGGGTAATCCATATGCCTTAGGTGGAACCAGCTGATTGATACAATAGGTTGTCTTCATGGAATATTCTCCACAGCCCTTGTTTTGGATCTCGACCTTAGGAGAGGATGATGGGAGTTTGAATGAAAATGACTTAGTAAGATGTGATGCATTAATGTATGGGGATAAAGTGGATGATGATGGAGCTTCTTGATTAATGGGTACCTATCTTTGCAGGATTCCCTTTAGGCTTGTACAATATTGAAAAGGGTCTGGATCACCATCAATAGTGATCTCAGTGCCATTATGCAAAAATTTAAGACATTGGTGATATGTGGAAGGTATGAATTTCATGGCATGTATCCAAGGTCTACCTAACAACAAGTTATACAGAAGGGTGAGATCCAATACTTGGAAGGTGGTGTTCATGACTGCTGGGCCAATCCTAATAGGGAGTGTGACAATTCCTTTGGATGATCTTTCCTTATCATCATAAGCCTTGATAACTATAATCTTTGAGGTGTACTCTTCTGAGAATTCTAATGCCTTAACCAATTTTAGGGTACACAAGTTTAAACCTACTCCTCCATCTACCAAGACTCTTCGGATTTTGGTTTGATAGACTTGGACTTTAAGATGTAATGGGTCATTATGATTAGTCTTTTCTGTCGAATAGTCTTGTTGGGAAAACGTGGTGTGATGGGAGTTGGTTAAATATCCTACCATTTCTTCGAAACGATTGACATCTAAGTTGGTAGGGATAGTCATTTTTGTAGAGCTTTGTCAAGAATAGCTCTATGCTCAGGTGATAAAGTCAACAATTCCAAAATGGATATTTGTGCATCGGTCTTGCTCAGTTGATCAAGGAGATTGTATTTAGATCTGGCGAACTGTGTTGGTGGTTCAGAAGAAGGACCTAGATTGGTTATCTTTGTTCTGCATGTGTTCACATCACATTCATGATGCTTCTTAATGGTGAAGGTATCAACATGTTCATTTGCATCTTGGAGGGTATATATGATCGTTCCCTTTCCTTTTCCATAGTCATACTTGGTGTTCATGTAATTGGTGGATGAAGAGTTTTTAGGTTCCGAACTAGAGGCCTTTCCTTTTGTATGGTCATGTAAAAGGTATGTGAAGACCTTATGATCACTGTTCTTGGTATTTTTCTGACCACCAACCTCGATAGTTCCATTTTCAACAAAGTCTTGTATAATGTTCTTCAGTTGGCGACATTGTTGTAGGTTGTGTCCTTTCATTTGATGATAATCACAAAAATCTTTATCGTCCCACCATGAAGCTTTAAACTATCCAAGATCATATTCTCATGGTTCCAAAGGCTTAACAAGATTATGTTTAACCAACTCTTTAAAAATTGTCTCGATTGGTTGTCCTAAAGGGGTGAATTCCTGTGTAGGAAATCTCCTTTGTGGTCGTTGTTGCTGTGAATTTTGGACATAGTTTTCTGTTTGGTTTGGACTATTTGTCATGTCTTGAGTGGGGTTGTAACCTTGAAGTGTGATAACTGGACATGTATGCAAGTGTGATAACTAGACATGTAGGCCAGAATTTACTTCTATCATTGGGTGCACTTTGATGTTGAATGACTGGGTTTATGCATGGTACCTTTATTTCTCCTTTGTCTATAAGGAATTTTTCAAGGATGATGCCCTTTTGTACCAAGTCTATGAATGAAGTACAACAATGTACCCTTAGGTCACTGCATAGTTTTGGAGTGATGTTCTCAAGGAATATCGTGACCTTTTTCTTTTCTGGTATTTCGACTGGACATTTGCTAGCTAGACTCCTCAATCTCTGGAAGAAAGTGATGAAAGTTTCACTATATTCTTGTGTTGTGTGAAACAAGGTTTCTATGGTTATTTCATTGTCTATGTTAAAGGAAAAAATTTCAACAAACTTCCCAACTAATTCACCCCAAGATCGTATGCCATATGGTAGTTTGGAGAACCATTCCAATGCTATCCCTATAAGGGTTCGCGGAAATAGTCTCATCAAGTATGTGGGGTCGTATGATATGTCCATGCACGCCGTTGAGAATTCTCTAATATGTTCTAAAGGATTCTTCCTCCCATTATACTTTGGAAAATTTGGTATAACGTATCCATGGGGAAAAGGTGTCATGTAAAGTGCTTTGTCAAAAGGGTATGGACATAGGTCTTGCGCTGAGATAGTTTGTTTTCCTGAAACAAATATGTTGTCCATTTGTTGTTGAAGCATTTGCATCTAGTTTTGGAGAACATCTACTTGTGTCAAGGACATGTTGCTTGCGTTGTTTGGATCAATGTAGGTATTCTGATATGCCATGTTTTGTGACGTGTTGTGATTTGGCGAGGGAATATGTCCTGTCTAAATGTTCTGATTCGGAATGGGAATATATCCTATCAGAAAGTTTTGATATGGTATAGGAATATTTCCAATCTGAATGTTCTATTGTGGTATAGGAATATTTCCAATTTGAATGTTCTGTTGGGGTATAGGAATATTTCCTGTCTGAATGATCTGAATTGGTATAGGAATTCTCTTACCACTAGTGTTGGTGACAAAGGGGTTGGAGGATGTTGCTCCCACAGTAAATTGCATGCCTTGTGTTACGTTGAAAGGGATTGTACTGACAATTGGTGATGTTTGAGTGGGTATGCTAGTTGAGATTGTTGCTATGATTTTGGGAATAACAACATTTGATGTCGTAATTTGTGTTGGTTGAGTGGACTATGGTTTCAAAGAATGAATTTCAATTCTTGGTGGTAGTGTGGCACCTTCTATTAGAAAATTTTCTAGATATCGTTGTGGATCATTTTCCAAACACTCATCCATGAAGGATGCAAACTCAGGATCTTATACAACAATGTCTATGTCTTCGACAATGACTTGTCCATGGGTATCTCTAGTGACATGTTTATCAAGTAAAACTTTGTGTGGTCTCTGACTCCCTGATGGTTGATTTCCAAAAGGATTGATAAATTCATTTTGCTCTGACATTGCCTTGTGTTTCTTTTGAGACCTTGTTTCGACCATGAATAGTTTCTTAAATCGGGGTAATGCAGACATTCCTAAAAAGTGATGTGACCTATCTCTATGTTTTTTGGATTTTTTGACAAATAAGGACATTGATAAAGACTTCTAAAATTATGTATACTAAGATGATGTAGTTTATGACAGACAGTTATGCAAAATTTTGAATGGGCTATGATGGTAAATGAATCTAAAATAGGATAACCTACCACCTATGGAGTAAATGTATGCAATGATTTATGTTTGACTAAAGAACCTGATTGTAGGACAAGGACAGTTGACAAGGTGAATTTTCCAAAAGAATTTTAAGCTACAAAGATTCACTGATATGACTAAAGTGACGAGGTTCAATGATGAGGACAAATCAAGACATAAATGTATCCAATGATGCAGAAAATTATTCCATTCTGCTATATGCAATTTCTTAGGAAGTATCTATATGCATGCAACTTAGGATGATGATGAATATGATGTATATGAAACCTAGTAATGCAAGGTTTTGAAAAAAAATTCAAGTTCTTCCCAAGGTTGATCTTTAGAAACATAAACGAAAATGACAGTGATGTTTCAGACACGATTTTTGCAAATTTTGAGGTTTTTGTTGACAATCAAATGCGGTTCACCTATCAAATGCGGCTTTACATTTGACAGATGCGGTTCACAATCTTGCATGTGGTGATTTAACTAAAACCCTAGTTTCGGTGTTTGACAGACATTTGCGAATTTTCCTGATAGGTGCGGCTTTCTATGTGACAGATGCAACTTGCAAATACGCATGCGGCGTTAAGACTAAACCTGGTTCTAAACTTTGACAAGCGGTTGTGGTATTTTGTGATAGATGAGACTTACTGACTCATATGCGGCTTGAAATATGGACTTTGTAAAACCTAAAGTTCTGACAGACACATGCGGTCATAAATTTAACATATGCGGTTTGGATGGACATATGCAACTCGTAATTTGATAGTTGCGGCTTGAAATAACTAGACTGTTAAAGAAAATGAATTTCCTAATAGAAAGATGCATTTTTTACCCTAATAGATGTGACTCGCTAAGACACATGCGACGTTTAAACTAACAATTGCGACTCAATTTTCTGACAGTTGAAATTTTCCCGAAAGTTGTTTTTGATGACTCAGTTTTTTGATCAAGGTTTTGATGAATACAACAAAGAACAAACACAACAATCAATGTATTTTCAGTTTGTGATGGAAGACTTGTTAAGACTCGAAAAATATTTACAACCTAGGCTTTTTGGATAATATTTTTTGAGTTCTTACTTGGATTTCTCCATATACGCATATTTATGGTGAATGACTAGTAGCTTGACCCCACTGGCTCCCCTCCATGACACTCACTTATATAGGGCAGCCAAGCTATTGTACCCATAAAACTCACATGGCATACATTTCATTTCCACACATACACCGTAAGAATGTAAGACAGCTTCATAGGGCTGACCCTGTTGCGCCAACAAGTAGGTAGGATTTTGGTAACTCTAAAACAAGGTGTTTAATAAGGGAATTCCATTCATGGGGCACTATCCAACGTCGGCAAGAGTCCATTTCTATCCATCTTGTTGAAATAGTGAGCGTGATTTCTGGGCTTTCCCCAGAAATCTGTTTTTATATACCAAGTGGAAGTCGCTTGGCTTTAGCGTGTTATCGGGCTGAGTTGTCTTGGGGTGAGTATTTTTTCCCACCAAGACAAGCCCAAGTTCTAGATTCAGTAACCGTTTCTCTTACACCCAGGATCGCATGAATGCGCAAGGGGAGAGGATACTTCGATATATTGAATCTTAAGGGTGACAAATATGTGCAACGCACTAGACAAAGAAGACAACGGTTCTTTTTAATCCAATAAAAAATTGTCTATCTACCAAACAAAAAATTCTTTTTAACCCACACAACGGTTATCTATCTACCAAACAAAAGCTTGCTAAATAATTAAATACAAAGGCATTAGGTCCTGCATGCAAATTTATCAGTAGTTTATTGTCCTTATCTTTGGCTTTCGTCCTGCAGAAAATTGTCTTTAGTTTTTAATTGTCTTCTATGCTTCGTCCTACAAACACTACGTTATTCCACCTTAACACAACTGAAACAAACATTAGTGAAAATCAAAACAACCTAAAAAGTGAAAATGAACAATATGGATGTACGGAAATAAATCAAAATAGTGGAAAAGAATTACCAGCCAGATGCAGCTTTTGGAGCAATATATGCAGTTCGATGTTGACAGGTGGATGCGGTTCACGAATTTTATTAATAGGTGGATGCAGTTCGTGACTTTGCAGATGCGTCTCTAGTTTTAGTAGATGTGGCTCTTGGATATAGATGCATAATTTTTTTGAACAAATAGGGTGCACTATACGGAAACCTGCAAAAAACCAAAAAACTAGAAAACGGAAAAATGAAAAAATGAAAAGAAAAAGATGCATGGATTGGAAGCGTGATTCACATCGGGTTCACCAAATGTATGATCTAGATTTGAATTCCTATTGAAAGATTGAATATGATGCTAACAACTATACATATTCGAATGATTAATTCTAAACTAACAATCTCAATCAAAACAACAAAGAATGAAGAAATAAACAATGAATTACAAAAAAAATAACTTGGAAAGCTCTCACCAAATGTGCATTCACCCCTTCGAATTATCTCGATTTCTCTTCTCCATTTTTCCTTTTCAATATTCTTGCCCTCAAATTTATGTGTTTTATGCAAGTATAACTTTGTCGAGTGTCTAAGCAAAATATCAAAGATAAGTTTCTTCTCAAAAGTGTATGATTTCGGGAGGAGGAATAATGATAATGACAGGCCATTTTATAGATTTTGGGTTTTCGAACGATTGACTTAGATTGAAAGAGAGATTGACGGATGAGATTGATGAATTCCATGTGATTTGATTTGTGTGTTAGATAGAATGTGCGTTAAAACATGAGTCAGGAAAGACTTAAAATAGAACAAGATCTTAATCTTCAGTTAAGAATCTTCAAAAATAGAAGAAATAGACTTTGAATGTCAAATACAAAGTTAGAACTCGAAGATGAGGAATTCGAATGCATAATTAAATTAATTAATTTAATAAAAGATATTTAATTAATAGATGCATACATTCATATGAGTTAGAACTAGTTAATTGACTAGTTGTGATAGAAAGTCTTCTAACGGAGACAAACAGTTGTTGAATTCAGAGATAACTGGAGAACTAAAAATAGATCTCCAGTCAGAAGGTAAGTGAGCGATTAGATAATTGATTGACAGAGGAATGTGACATAAATGATTTAAATATGAATTAAATGTTAATTTAATTCAACACTCGAAAATGAGAGATTAAATTAAATAAATAAAGATAATTTATTTAATTGACTTTCGAAAAGGTGGAATTGAGTAATTAAATAATAAATATTTAATTATAGTTGAAAAGGGGGTTAAATCAATAAATAAATAATAATGTATTTAATTATAGTTTGAAATATGATAAAAGGGGTAACTAAATAATAAATTATTTAATTGTGAAAGAGGAATTTAAGTTAGCAACATAATTAAATAAATGTGATTTATTTAATTAATCAATAGTTGAATAAAATAATTAATGAATTAGTGAATTAATTAAAAGGGGTATTTTAATTAATAGAAAAAATATGTTTTAGAAAGGATAATTAAATAATAAATATTATTTAATCAAGACCACAGACTATAGAAAATTATGTCAAATGTGTACTTGCAGGCCTAGACCAATTTTCGGTATCTACAGATACTAGAGAACCCCTCTCCTGAGTTTACATGGAAACAAGCCAGAGTCTTGGGCTCAGGTTGGTCAGAAACCGTCGAGGTTCATTTTACCTAAACCACAAAGTGATATTCTTTCATATTCTCTTCTAAAGGTACCAAGGAAGCAACACTTTCCATGGCATCTGCATGTCTATTTTATCTCCTAGGGACAGTGTTTATTGTGAAAGAGGTAAACTGATTAAGCAAGGACAAAGCGAGGTATCGATATCAAGACAATCTACTTTGTTTAGCTTGATAATTTCCTATGATTTGATTCACAAGAAGTTCAGAGTCACCCAGTATATGAAGATGTTTAATATTTAACGCAATCGTGGCACACAAACCATTAATAAGTTTAGCGATATTATTAGCACAATTAAAATCTAACCAAAAGGATAGGGGGACTAGTTTTCCTTTAGGGGATATCAGAACCACACCCACTCCAGAACCAATCTGACACCTTGATGCATCAAAGTACATTTTCCATTCGACATCATAGTTAATCGTGAAAATATTCTCATTAGGAAACAGATCCAACCTAGGGAAGGAGAGAGATAAGGGAGTGTCTACTTATTGATCAAAAATTGCTTTTCCCTTTATCAATTTCTAATTGATTCTTTTTATATCAAACTTAGAAAGAAACATGACCCACTTCGCTAATCTTCTCGTAAGGTCACTGCTACAGAACAAATGTCTTAAAATATTTGTTTTCACTATGGATTGAGTTTCAACATGGAGGAAATAGTGCCTCAACTTCTGCGTAGTGAATATAAGAGCAAGGTATTGCTTCTACATGGATGAATAATTGGTTTCATAATTGACAAGGATGTGGCTAATGTAGTAGACCACTCTCTCTCTTCCTGTGTCATCATATTGAGCTAGTAGAGCTGCCAAAGTGTATGGTGATGCAGCAAGGTAAAGCAGGAAGGGTCTATTTTGCATAGCCAACATTAACATAGGAGGATTGGTCAAGTAAGCTTTTATTGATTCAAAGGCTCTCTGATACTCTTCATCCCATATGAAGAAAACATCTTTTTTTAGTAAGCGAGTGAAAGAGAGGGTATGATCAACCAACTAAGATATGAATATACGAATCAATTGAATTTTCCACAATAAAATTTGCAACTCAGTGATGTTCCTCAATGGAGGCATGTTAACAATAACATCAATCTTATTCGTGTCAAATTTGATTCCATGATAAGAGACTATAAAACCAAGAAGTTTGCCAATGTCTATGCCAAAGACACACTTATGGGGTTTGCATCTCATCTTGTAAAGTTGAAGTCTTTTGAAGATAAGATGAAGATTCTTCACATGATCTTGATGATTTACAAACTTCACCAAGATGTCATCAATGTAGTCTTCTAAGATTTTATGAATGAAATCATGGAATATCAGGGTCATCGCTCATTGGTAAGTTGATCCTATGTTCTTTAAACCAAAGTGCATGACCACATAGCAGAAAGTGCCCCAAGGGGTAGTGAAGGTTGCCTTGTATTGATTGTCTACATTAATATGGATTTGATTATAACCCGAGAAGCCATCCATAAAAGATAACAATGCATGGCCTATGATCGAGTCCACAATCATATCTATAGTAGGTAATGAAAAGTCATCCTTAAGAAAATACTTGTTAAGGTCTTGAATGTCAATGCATATACGAATACAGCCATCAGGTTTGCTAACAATGATTATATTCAAAATTCAAGGAGAATAGTCAATAGGACAGATAAAGCCTGCTTTCAACAGATTTTTTTATCTTAGTCTTGACCATCAAAACTACCTTGGGATTGATCTTTCAAATTTTCTACTTAACCGACTTGGCATCGGGACATAGAATGATATTATGGACCACTATGGATTCATCAATACTGGGCATATCCTCATACATGCAAGTAAAGATATCAGGGTGAGTATGTAAAAGAGTAGAATGTTCATCTGCTTCCTAAGAAGAGAGACACTTTTCAATCTTGATTACCTTTCCTGAAGATTTAGGATCCATGTGGACTTTGACATTATCTCTTTTAAGGAGAGGACTGTGGTCCTCAGGATGAGATATCGGAACATCATTGCTAACATTAGATAGAGGGTCTTCCTCATCAACGCTCATAATGGATTCTCCAAAGTATGCTTGTTTATGTAAGCCATACAAGAATCATTTCTTGTGATGATAAGGAGGCAATGAAGAGTAAGCACCTAGAAATTTCCCTAACACTTCATCCAAAGAGAATACATCCACATGAACCTTCTCGGCTTGTCCCCTTTCTTCTATCAACTTAGGATGGACCAAACTTAATGGTTTGGTGAAATAATATTAACACTCCAACAAGGTTTTTGTCTAGACTTTTCAATAGTGTATCCCAAACCCAGATAGCATTGTCGTTGCTTAAACTGGATGGGAACTTGTATTCCTTGCTTGATACATCCTAGGCCTTTCTTTCCATAGCCATATCAAGAGGCGAGTTCATAACCAAAACCATAATGAGTTTGTAGAACTTCAAGAAGGGGTGGCTCCACATAGAGTGTCTCATTCCACCAATGGACATTAGAAGTTTATATGGGAGTGGTCCCACTTCCTTTACTTGGTTCGCAAAAATTAACCGCCTTCATGGGAGCGAGGTCACTCTCTTGGGGAGGAGTGGTCTCCTGTACAGGATCACACTTCTTCTCCTCAATGGGAGAGTCACCCATCCTCATATTGGTAGGACTTGGAAATTCTATACTAGAGGGGTCCAACTTATACTCTGCTATGAATAATTTAGAGAAGTTCAAGGAACCCCAATAATCACCTAAGAGAGCACTCGATTTAGGAGATGAAGGAGAAGATGGGGCATATTTTTGATCTCCTGCCTTAGGTGGTTCATCTTGGTTGATACTCGCTTGGGAAATAACTTCCATAGAGGGTATCAATGAAGAAAATTCCATATCATTGATGGTTAAGGAAGGAGTGCAATTGTTGAAGGTGGATGTGGCTAAATTACAACCAACAACAACAAGCAAACAAAGTTGCACAACCTCTAGATCGACTTTAACCATAACCACCCGATTGTTAGCAAAAAAATTTAAGGAATGATGTAGGGTAGAAGTTACCCATAGCTTGAATCCAAGGTCTCCCTAAAAGATGATTATATGACAACTGGTCGGGCATCACATAGACTAACATTGGTAAGATAATGAGGCCTAATTGCAAGGGTAGTATTACTGTACCCAGGGATTGGCAGTGAACATTATCAAACCCACGAATGTATAAGGAAAAATCCGATAAAGAAGATGAATCAAATTTAATTTTAGGCAGTAGGTCCATACCACAAATGTTGAGAGCTAAACCAGTGTCAATGAGGGTATGCCTAATGCCGATGTTGTTAACGTTAAATATGATCATCAAAGGTTCTGGTTGTTTCTGCATATCTGGAGGTGGGTGTTCTTGTGGGTGGAACATAATATTCAACGAATTTTCTCAAATATGTGCCATCAACGCATTAAAATTTGTAGGCCTAGCAGAGGTAGGCAAGAGAATCTCCTATAAAGCTTCTTGCAATATCTCTTGACAAATTAGAGTAGTCTAAAGAAGATACTAAAGTGAGATCTTAAACAGAGTAACATGAAGTTTCTCAACAAGATCATAATCACCTGGTGCTTTGATTGTAGGCTTAGGAGCTGAAGGAAGGTTAGGTTGAGAGAGTAGTAAAGAATTAGGATTTTGAATTGGTTGTGATGTAGGAATAAAAGCTTGTTTTTCTAAGTTTTGTTTGTTTCTCCTTGTATTGTATGTATGCCCGAGAGAATTATAAGTAGAGTCAGTGGCTTTCACGAACCTTGAGTATAAGTTTGATGGATCACTACAATATCAAATTCCACAGAAGGAATAGTCTTCTCTTTGGGAGGCCTTAGCCGGGGTCACATAAATGACGGGTTTGTTAGGGCTTGGAGGAGCCATAGAAACTACGACCACATTTACCGACTCCTCAGCTGGCAAGGAAGGAGTTTTCTTAGAAGATTTACAGATCGGGGAGAGTGCTTCTAAGAAATCATCTAGAGCATATGCCAACATATCGAAATATTGTTTAGAGAAAGACTTATCATAACTATGTGAAATTATGAAAATGAATACGATGGTTCATGTCAAGTTCACCAAAATGTGATATAAGAGGGATTTGCTACACACAAGTCTCCTTATTCACAAGAGATCACGAGGGAACAAACTTCCCTTATACACCTAAACTTGAATGAATTGATGAAACGGTGAAGGAAAGTGGGAGAATGATCTCAGAGCTCAAGAGAGTGAGACTTCAAGATTTCCACCTCTGTCTCAGGAGCTCTCGGCCAAAAGATGTCAGCATAGTTTTGGGATGCCAGTGCGATATGCTGTGGTGTAAAAGATGTGCTGGTGTCCTAAGCCACAAAGAGCTCAGGAACTCAAGCAGATAAAACTGAATCTCACTTCTAGACTTGGGTCAAAAATGTAGAAGAGCAGATAATCGACAAAATGTTGAGAACTAAAGGGAAATACAAAGAAAAAGAAACAAAATTACCTTCATGTGCTCGATTCTTTATTTCAAGCTTCACTTTGTAACCTACACACAAAATATCGAGGGGAAAGTGTTGGGGCTGTATAGGGGTCTGCCTTAGTCAGACCCCTGTTTTGGTTTTCCCACCTCCATGGACAACCAAGTTTGGAAAAGAGTGTAAAGAAAGTAAATAAAGTGTGTGATGAAAGAAAAACCCGCTTCGCAGTAGAGCCCACACCACAAAGTAGTAAATGAGATAGTAAGGAAGAGTGATAGGGAGAGAGAGTGTTACCCATGGGTCAAGACCCTCTTCCAAAGCACACAAGTGCACTGCTATGTGCTTGCTTTAGAGATGGCATCTTCTTGAGATCTTGTAGTTGTCAGATGGACCTTAGTCCGACATGGCTTCACTTGTAAAAAAGCTGCTATTCAAGGATAGATCTTACCCAAGAGTAGAGCAAGTAGTAACAATGCTTCAAGTGACAACTTCTAATCCCAAAATGAGTGTCAAAAAGGGGTTTTCATTCATGAAAGGGAAACACAAAGCTGTTACACTCAAAACCTAACCGCCAGGACATGTGTCACTAGGGTCGGGTTTCTAGATTCGCCATTTCAAACTTGGAAAACCCCCAGGTTGCTAGTGCGCTACGTGGACGTCCACATGCCTTGTAGGAGTCCAAATCCCAGGTTCTTAGGAAATTCCTTGTTAGGCATCTATCATATTTCCATGTGTTTGCATGGAGTTATAACCATGAAATTCTAACTCATGGGATTTTTCCATTAATGTTTCTAAGGTGTCATAAATGCTAGGCAATTTGTGAAAATGTGGAATTTCCCCTAGGTGCAATTTTGTGACATTACAAAGGTATAGGTTTGAGGTATTAGGGTTGAGGGTTTAATATATAGGGTAGAGGGTCAAGGGATTAGGGTTTAAGGTTGGAGGGTTGAGAGATTAGGGTTTAAGGCATAATATTTAGGGATTATCATTTAGGGTTTAATATATAGGGTTGAGGGATTATGGTTGGGGGTTTAATGCATAGTGTAGAGAGTTGAGCATTGAGGTTTTAAGGGTTGAGGGTTGAGGATTTAAGGGTTTAATGTTTGAGAGTTTAAGGTTAGAGGGTTTAAGGGTTGAGGGTTGAGAAATTAAGGGTTTAATGGGTGATGGTTGAAGGATTATGGTTTAACGTATAGGGTTGAGGGTTTAATGTATAGGGTAGAGAGTTAAGGGTTGACGGACGAGGTTTTAAGGGTTGAGGGTTGAGGGATTAAGGGTTTAATGTTTGAGGGTTTAAGGTTTGAGGTTTGAGAGTTTAAGGATTGATGGTTTAAAGTTTGAGGGTTTAGGATTGAGGGATTAGGGTTTAAGGGTTGAGGGTTTAGGGTTTGATGTTTGAGGGATTAGGATTTAAGGTATAGGGTTGAGGGATTAGCATTGAGGGTTTAATGTATAGGGTATAGGGTATAGGGTTGAGGGTTGATGTATTAGGGTTTAAGGTTTGAGGTTTTAGGGATTAGGGTTGAGGGATTAATGTATAAGGTAGAGGGTTGAGGTATTACAGTTTAAGGGTTGAGAGTTTAAGGTTTGAGGGATTAAGGTTGAGCAATTAGGGTAGATGGTTTAATTTATAGGGTAGAGGGTTGAGGTATTAGGGTTTAAGGGTTTAGGGTTTAAGTGTTGAGGGCTGGAGGTTGAGGGTTTAAGGATTGAGGATTGAGGGATAAGGGTTGAAGGGTTGAGGGTTTAAGGTTTTTGAGTTTGAGGGATTAGGGTTTAATGTATAGGGTTGAGGGTTTAATGTACATGGTATAGGGTAGAGGGTTGAGGGTTGAGGTATTAGGGTTTAAGGGTTGGGGGTTTAAGTTATGATGTTTGAGGGATTATGATTTAAGGTATAGGTTGAGATATTAGGGTTGAGGTTTTAATGTATAGGGTAGAGGTTTGAGGGTTAAGGGTTGAGGGTTTAAGGTTTGAGGATTGAAGGATTAAGGTTGAACAATTAGTGTTGAGCGTTTAATCGATAGGGTAGAGGGTTAAGGGTTGAGGGTTGATGGTTTTTGGTTAAGGTATTAGGGTTTAAGGGTTGAGGGTTTAAGGTTTGATGATTGAGGGATTAGGGTTTAAGGCATAGGGTTGAACAATTAGGTTTGAGGATTTAATTGATAGGGTAGATGGTTGAGGGTTGAGGTATTATGGTTTAAGGTTTAAGGTTTGAGGGATTAGGGTTTAAGGTATAGGGTTGAGGGATTAGTTGATAGGGTAGAGGGTTGAGTGTTGAGGTATTAAAATTTAACAGTTGAGGGTTTAAGATTTGAGGTATGAGGGATTAGGGTTTAAGGTATAAGGTTGTTGGATTAGAGTTGAGGGTTTAATTGATAGGTTAGAGGGTTTATCTAATAACCCATTCTAAATTATCATTTAATTATATTATTGTAAATGAAATTATGAATATTTAATTTTAAAAAGACATACCTAAGTAGCGATTATCAATCATAGCAACACATGTCTAATTAAAATGAGTCAAATATTTATATATTGAATTTCAATGTCAATTAAAATATCCAAGTTGACTTGAATGATAAGGCCACATAGGTCAATACAATGCATAAGTTTTACATCAAGTTGTCATCAAGGTTACATCATAGACCAAGATAGTCTTGAAAACATCCAAGGTTTCCTCATGACGCTCGCCTCCACTGGTGGATGACAACATGGTTGAAGTGCTTTACCACCCAACCAAAAAATTTACGCTTCCCCAAAATTCTTCCAAATTGAAGAATACCTGACCCTGCATGAAAATTTTAGCAAGAGAAAATCTACAAGGTAGAATCTCATGCATTCCCAAACATCAACATGTATCTCTATCTATGAGTTAGAAAAATGCAAGATCTATGCTAGGAATGGCAGAGAGTGCTATCAAAAATTCCATATGTACATAATGAACTAATTGCTTGGCCAAGCATAAGAATAATGTTGCAAAAAAAAACAATAGGTGTTTGTAAAGCAAAAACATATACTCTCTTAACTCCATTTCAGCACCCACCCATAAGGTAACTTTCTACAACATAATTTTTCCATAACTATTTACCCTCTAGCAACATCTACCCTGAGGTTCTCTAGTTTACTTAGGTTTTGTTGTTCTAATCAATTAAGAGAATATTATTTACACACATATCCTATGGAAAAGTAATTTAGTATAGTTATTTCCTCATTCAACAAATAATTAGAAAAATTATTAAAATGGAACTGATCAATACATTACCCCGTCATATCATACACATGACACATGATTACATTCAACATAAATCATTCTCCATTTAAGAATGAATTCAATAAGTAACAAAAAAAGGTATCTCACAAGTATGTGTATGTACGTAGATGAAGGTCTATGTGCACACACATATATGTACCTACTTAAGTTATAAATTTATGCATACATTTTGAAACAAAACTAATAAATTAAATTGTTATCATTCAAATAATGTTTCAGATTGATAAATCGTTGTCAGATTACAAGAAGTAAAAGAATCTTAAGAACAATTCTGATGAAATAGTTTTCCCACATACTGTCACATCATTTGTATCAAACCAAGTTGTGTTAGAAAACTATACTATTGTAGAAAAACAACTACTATTTATATAGAATTATGTTGTTTATAGCTAAATAATTATAGTTTATATCAAAACAATGTCGTTTATAGATAAACAAACATTTTTTTATAACATAACGAAGTTGTTTACAGCTAAACAATTATAATTTATAACAAAACGATGTCATTTACAACTAAAAATACAATGTTTATAACAAAATGATGTTGTTCGATACAATACAATGTTTTTTATCACCAAACAATACTATTGGAAGCAAGTGAAATATTGTTTTATAACCAAAATAATACTGTTCAATACAATACAATGATGTTTATAATAGTTCAGAAAATATTATGCCAATGTCTTTTTATTAGTTTTAAATTATCCAGTTTATCATATGGACAATCAATGTTCTAGCCTACTAAATAGTAATTATTCAAACAATACCAATGTCCCTTTTACACAACCAAGAAAATTAAATGACATTCTTGTCATTTCTAGTCACATACCCATTAGAACAATTTTTTATCGGATGTCTCCAAAGAGACTTAAATTATAAGAGTGACAATATTGGATTTGATTTTAAGTTATTGTCATTCTAAGAATGAATAACAAGCCTGAGATTGTTAGGTTTTTATTTCCATTGAAACATTGGTTGAATCTTGAAGAAAGGCTATAGTTGACTGACAAGTTTGACAATCGATTTACAAATCATACCCCCAATATCATTATGAGAATGATTGGTACAAGAAAATTGACTGATAAAATCCTCTTATAAGTGCATCACATGAATGCAAGGAGAGTGGAGACCATTCCAGAGAACAAATAGCTTTCATGAGCAACAATAAACCGAGGTCAATCTTAAGGATCAAAACCCTCATAGAAAAATAAAAACAATGTAATTATTTCCCATAATTCAGGGAGAATGAGGATATGACCATTATTAATAGTGATATAAGATGTACATTTAAATCATTCTATGAATGATGGAAGCAACCATTTGTACCCATTTTGGGTGACCCATCTACTCGACCTAGTCGACAGGTAAAGCCATCAACAATAAAGAATATGATAGTAAATAAAAACTGATTTCCCTGTAAGGGAAACAATGACGATTCCAAATCATTCAAGCAAACAATCATTTTGACTATCAGAATTCATCTGATTAACCTTGAGAAGATTAATATTTTGCATGCATGACATTAAGAATGTGTAAGAGAACTAAATTCCTACAAGGCATGAACAAATCGATCAATGACTTCGATAAAAGATAATGCAAGACTATGGTGCATGCTCTAGTTCAAAACAAAATACATGTAGAGAATGGTTTTTATATGTTTCACTAACTAAGTCAAATGAAATCTAAATCCAAGAAGGAAAAGAAAATTATGATATCAAATAACTTGCACTAAAAACTCATTCATATTTGGCATTAAAACAAGAGATTTACCTCTATTTGTGGCTTTCTTGGCTTGTCCTTGCTTTTTCCCAATATGTTGATGCCCTTTCTTTTGCCTTTTCCTTGATTTTCTGCTGCTACCACGACCCCCTCCCAATTTCTTCCCCTGTATACTTGTGTTATGAATATAGAATATGCATGTTTCCTTTACTTTTCTAATGGAGGAGCATCCGACGATGTAGGAAAATCTTGCATCACCCCAAAAAAATGTTTTCTTTGTTTTCCTTAGTTTTTTTGAGTTCCATGATGGCACTTGAGGGATGTAAGACAACTAGGAGTCAAAAATATTAAAAAACAAACATTTACTATTTTTAGTAAGTTAGCCAAAATGGGCGCATATGGACCTAAAAATTTACCCCAAGGAGCAGAATTGAAAAACATTTTTAGTCATGAAAGAATCATCTCAATACCCTACATGGTTTGGGAGATATTAAAGTTTATGTCCTGGTAAATTTCTCCAATGCAACTTCAAATTCAGATGTGAAGACTTTAGAGGCCCCAAAATAACTTGAAAATTTGATGAACCGACCTATAGTGGGTTCACGCATAGTAGATCTCTTCGAGAGATTTTCAATGATATGTAACAATAGAAAGTCAAACACTCAGATCAAAAGTTATGGCCCAACAAAGTTGCCCCTCTAAAAAGTGAAGTTCCTTAAAATTTCTTCTTAGGCCAAAAATCAAATAGCAAGACTTTTAGTACCAAAATTAAATGGAAAGTTGAACTTTCTAGAACATTCTAGGGCGGTTAACTGGGAAAAATAAAAGGGTTAAGTGGGGGGTTGTAGAAGGCGACTCCAATAGTGTAGATTGTGGCTTTCAATAATATTTTTTATTTTTTAGGGTTGATTTTGTTGTAATGAATCAAGCCCATGAGGTTGTAGCATGTAAGTTTTAAAAATGTGATTTTATATTTTAGAAAATAATTGAAAGTGAGTTTTTTTTTTGTTCCGCATCTTCTATGTTGGTATTAGTATTATGTTTGTGTGGGTTTCGGGAGTTGTAGCCCTCAACAAGTGGTATCAGAGAAGGATTTTTTGAGTCTGTAACAGAGTGTAAAACATGGGGTAGCTGCAACAAGATTTGTGAGTTTGGGTTGATACCAAAATTATTCTGAGACTTGCTCAGCATGGTAGGGGTAGAGGCAGAGCCAGTGGAGGAAGAGACCCTCCTATAGATGAAATTAGAGCACTGAGAAGGAAATTAGAGGCCTTACAGGATGAGGTACTAAGGAGAGATGTACATCAGGAAAGAGATGCCAATGAAGATGAAACTGAAGAAAAAACAAAAGAGGAAGAAGAGGATCAAATGGATCTGGGATAAGTTAGATTACTAAGAGAAATATCAAGTATTGGAAAGAGACCCAAAATGAATGTTTCAACTTTTAGTGGAAGCCTGAATCTTGAAGAATTGATCGATTGGATCAAAGACATGGAGGAATTTTTTGAGTTTGAGGAGATTGAAGACCCTCACTAGGTGAATTTTGCAAAGAAAAAATTGAAAGGCCATGCAAATATATGGTGGAAAGAGATCTAGCTTGAAAGGGGAAGACAAGGAAAAGATTAAAGTTCTAGATGGGACAAAATGGTGTCAAAATTGAAGAAGCAATTATTCTAGTTGATTATGAGCTAGATTTTATTAAGAAAATGTAGAGCTTAAGACAAGGAACAAGGGTGGTGAAGGAGTAAAAAGAGGAATTTCATAAGGTTTTGATTTGAACAAGACATTCTAAGGCGAATAAAGAGAAATTTTCTTGATATATTACTGGGCTAAAGCCTAGCATACATGAAGAATTGACACTAGTAAGGATGACCATGATTGAAGGCACTTATCAATTTTCCCTAAAGGTTGAAGAACAACTGAAAAAAAGGTTTGAAATCAAACAAAGAGGTGGAGGTGGAGGTGGAAAGACTATTGGTCGATCATATGGAGGCCAAAATAAAGATCAAAAGAAGGGTGAAGGATACAGTAGAAACTAGAACAAGAAATGAGATAACATCTACCATCCTTGTGATCAAAATAATGGAGATGAAAGGGGAAGAGGAAGATCTGGATTCAGACCGAGAAGATGAGGCTTTTGTGGAACCTATTTCTAGTGCGGGGAAGAAGGACATAGAGCCTATGAGTGTCCTCAACATCAAGGAAGGAAAAATAGAAGACCTAAGGGTAATGCATGAGTTGCACATGTAGATGAAGATGTTGAGTCTTCAAATTCCGAGGATGTAGAAAGAGGAGGGGTCTTGTTACTAGAAGAGCCTTGTTGAATGAGGAGAAAGAACCAACTCAAAGGAAGAATTTGTCTTGCACTAGATGTAAGTGTGAAGGTAAGGTTTTTAATGTTATTATTCATAGAGGTAGTACTGATAACCTTGTTTCAAGAGAGATGGTTAGTAAGTTACAGTTGGAGAGAAGAAGGCATCGGAATCCATACTGGATTGCTTGGTTGCAGAAGGACCATAAAGCTTTGGGAAATGAACAATGTCTAGTAAAGTTCAAGATTGGAAATTACCATGATGAGGTATTGTGTGATATTATGCCTATGGATGTTTGTCATATTTTTTTGGGTAGACCATGGTAGTTTGATCAGTGAGAAGTACATGATGGACATGCCAACACCTATTCTTTGACAAAGGATGGAGTTTGTCATAAGTTGAAGCCCTTGAAAGAGGCTGAGGAAAATGTATGCAATAATGCAATAATTTGTTTTGTTGATGGAAGAAAGTTCCTAGAAGGTATGAAGCATGAGAATATTTGTTTTGCATTAATCCCTAGAGTTGATAAATAAGATACTACTGAGGTACCTATAGAGGTTTCAGATTTGTTGAATGAGTTTCAAGCTATTATTTTTGATAACCTACCTGAAGGTTTTCCTCTAGTAAGAAAGATTAGTCATTAGATGGACTTGATTCCTGGAGCTAGTTTACCAAATAAGGCAACTCATCATATGAATCCAACAAAGATTGAAGAGTTGAATAGAAAAGTGCAATATTTGTTGCGAAATGAATTGATCAGAGAGAGTATGAGTCCATGTGCAGTACCTAAACTACTAGCACCAAAGAAGGATGGGGAATGGAATATGTGTATAAATTCTAGAGCCATCAACAAGACCACCATCAAGTATATATTTATCTTGGCAAGGATGGATGACATCATGGATTATTTGAGTGGAGCTGAGTACTTCACAAAGATAGATCTAAAGAGTGGTTATCACTAGATACAGATTAGGGAAGGAGATGAATGGAAGACAACCTTCAAGACCAAAGAGGGATTGTATGAGTGGTTAGTCATGCATTTTGGGCTAACCAATACACTGAGCACATTCATGTGACTAATGAACGAGTTATTAAAGATTTTATGGGTCAAAATTTTCATTATTTATTTGGACAATATTCTAATTTTCAGTAAGACATTCGAGTGATGTAGGAGCACCCTGCTCACTAGATTCCTTTATTTGGAAAATTTGTAAAAAAAGAACTTTCAATTGTAAAGGAATTATTAAAAGGTCTTGGGAGGTCATAAATAATGTATTTGAGGTCATAAATAGGTCATTAGGTATAAGAATGGAAAAATAAAAATGTTGCTAAAAATTTAAAAGTTGTCAATAATGCAAAAAAATGCAAACAGTGCATAAAATCAGGAATGTGAAGAGTTAAGTGGAAAATGGAAGGTTAGATCGGTGAAGTGGAAAGGGAAGTTTCTTTAACTATTTTTAAATAGGCCTTGTAAAGGCAAGGCAAAGGGAGGAGTTTTGTATTCTTGAATAATTTTGAATAAAGAATACCCTGTTTTGCAAAATTAGAGTTTTTACTGTTAGTTTTAAGTCATTGAGCGGCCTGTATTGAAATTATAGGTTTGTTTATTATTTTGAGAGGTATTTTAGAGAGATTGTATTCATTCACAACCCATTTGGTGGGATTCTATTGAATATATCATCAGTTTGTGTCTTCTTCTTGCAATTCTGTCTGGAAACTAATACTAAGGTTTGAGAGTCATTTAATAGTTCAATTCACCATACCATTGAGAAAGGATTAGTATTTCGGTGGGATGGGATTTTAGAGAGTGTGTTTGGGTTTTTTTGTGGTGTGTATGTGTGTGCAGAGGTAGGAAAGTCATGAAAACAGAGTTATAGTTGCTGCTCACTCAGATTTTCTGAGTTTTCTACATGAAAATGGTGGCTCCAAGTGGTGACACGAAGAAATATTGATGGAAAGGAGTAGAAGACAATGAACTTGGTTTGTGAAGACCTATTTTAGCATGGTGGAAGCATTTACAATGGAGTTTGAGGTTTGTAAGGGTATATTTTCATTAAACCTCTATTTTTCTTAATCAAGATTGAATAGAATGAGGGTTTTACACTATGATATAAAGATGAGTCTTCTAGTGCCTAAAACTTGATGATCTTTGGGTTTTGAGACTTGTTAAGGGACTTTTTGAAGTTATTTGTTGATTTGGTGGTGATTTAAGACTACCTTATTTGTAAATTTGGCCTAATTTGAAGGTTTTTCCAGTGTATAGTCTAGTTTTCTGATGATTATTGCAAAACAAAATTATCTGATAGTAAGATATGTGAATGAGTTTCAAAATGGTCCCCAAGATGTGCTAATATTATGAGATGGTTCAAAGTGGTTTGAATGATGCACCCATTTTTGTCAAGTTGTTGTGCTACTAGGGTTTGGGTGTAAGAATGCAAGAAAATAAGAACTCTGTATAAACTGAGATGTAGATGGTGGATATTGATTGGAACTTGTCTAAATGATGTTCCTAAAGGTTTGTAAATGTTTAGGGAAAGGTTTGGAAATCTAAATTGCAAATTTGGTGTTTTGAGTTATATGGTTTAAAGGGGTAAAATGGTGTTTGACTGCTACAAAGTGCAAAACTATGTGAAGAGAGGTATAAGTGATGGAATTTGTGTTATAATTGCTACAGTGATGATATTAAAGGCGTATTGATGGTCTAGGAAAATTTCTATAGCTAGAGTGGATGGTTTTTGTCTTTTGGTCTTGTTGAACAATATGGAATGAAAGGAATCATGGGGAAATTGAATGGTTTAGTGATACTAATCAGGTTATAGTTTTGGTACAGTCCATTTGCTAATGGATAAGGAGTAATTGAATCTGACTGTGTAATACTAATTTGGTGAAATGGATGATTGGTGCCTTGATATTTTCAAGTGAGATGATGTGGTTTTGATGAAAAGATAAAGGAGTTTTGGATGGTTGTTTAATTTTATCTTCTTGATTTGAGTTTGGGTCAGAAGTACTCCTGATAGTTGTTTGTTTTGGTAGATTCTCTTGCATCGTGGAGGAGAATTTGATGCATATTAGAAATGTTTTTGAGAAGCTAAGGGAGGAGAAGCTATTGATTAATTTGAAGAAGTTTAATTTTGTGAAGAGAGAGTTGGTGTACCTAGAATTTGTTACCTTAGTAGAGGGTCTTAAGAAGGATCCAGAGAAGGTGAAAGCTATTGTTGAATGTTCTACACCAAGGAGTATTATAGAGGTGAGATATTTTCATGGGTTGGCAAATTTTTATAGAAATTTTATCAAAGGTTTCAATAGTATTTGTGCACCTCTAACTGAAAAAATGAGAGGGGATAGAAAAGAGTTTAGGTGGACTATAGGAGTAGCCAAAGTTTTTGATATGTTGAAGAAGAAAGTTACATGGAAAATTGTTTTGGCACTTCTAGATTTCAATAACGTCTTTCAGGTAGATTGTGATGCTAGTGGCACTACCATAGGAGTTGTTTTGAGTCAAGAAGGTAAGCATGTTGCCTATTTTTGTGAGAAGTTGAATGATGCTAAGAAGAAATACTCTATCTATGATCAGGAGTTTTATTCTATGTTTCAGGCTTTGAAGAAATGGAGACACTATTTATTTCTAAAATAATTTGTTTTATATACTAATCACTAGGCTTTCCAGTATCTCAATAGTCAAGGAAATTTAAATCAAAGGCACTTAAAATGGATTGAGTTTTCACAGAGTTATACTTTTGTTTTGAAGTATAGGAGTGGAAGGTAAAATAGAGTTGCAAATGCCTTGAGTAGAAGGAAAAATTTGTTGATAGAGATGAATATGGAGGTAATTAGGTTCAATGAACTCAAGAGTTTATATCCAGAAGATCCAAACTTTGTAGAAGCTTGGAAGACTTGTTATATTGGATAGGAAAAGATGGTTGGATTTATTAATCCAAGATGAGATGTTGTTTAAAGGAAGCCAATTGTGCATTCCAAGGAGTTCTATGAGAGAGAACTTTATCAAGGAGAAGCATAGTGGCAAACTGGCTGGACATTTTTGGTCGGGATAAGACCATTTCTCTTATTAGTGATAATTATTACTAGCCATAGTTACAACAAGATGTGAAGTTTGTACAAAGTTGCAGAGTATGTCAGATGGTGAAATAAACAAGTCGGAATACTAGGTTGCATAGGACACTATCCGAGAGGCCATAGGAGGACATTGGCATGGATTTTGTTCTTGGCTTGCTAAGGACATAGAGAGGGCATGATTCCATATTTGTGGTAGTGGATAGATTTTCAAAGGTGACACATTTTATTCCATGTGATAAGACCAATGATGTTCATATTTCAGAGTTATTTTTCAAAGAGGTCGTGAGACTACATGGTCTACCAAAGAGTATAGTTTTAGACAGAGATAACAATTTTTTTGGTTATTTATGGAGGAAATTATGAAAGAAGTTGAAGATAGAATTGAAGCTCAATTCTACATACCATCCAAAGAATGATGAACAAACATAGGTGGTGAATAGGAGTTTGGGTAACCTACTAAGATTCCTAGTAGGAGATAAGCCCAAGGGATGGGATTTGATTATACCACATGCAAAAATTTCTTACAATAATTCTGTCAATATAGGCACTGGTAAATCACCATTGCAAATTATGCATGAGAGTAGCCCAAGAACTGCTTCTGTACTAAGAAAGATGGATAAAGGGGAGAAGAGTAGTACTGAGGCTAAAGATTTTGTTGAGCACCTAAAGAATTTGCATGAATAAGTGAAGAAAAATATCAATAAGATGAACTCACAATAAAGGGATAAGCCTGATCAAAAAATAAGGTATAAGGAGTTCCAAGTAGGAGATGAAGTCATGGTTCATTTACAAAAGGAAAGGTTTCCAATTGGTACATACAACATGTTAAAGATGAAGAACTTTGGACCATGCAAGATCCTGAAGAAGCATGATTCAGGAAATGCTTATGAGGTAGAGTTTCCTAGTGGAATACAAATTTCTCCTATGTTTAACATTTTTGATTTGATAGAGTATCATGAAGGTGATATAGAGTATGGGTCGATAAAAGAACAATGGAAAATTCTAGCACCTACTTTAGAGAAGGATGAGATAGAAGAAATCTTGGATAGCTATGTGGGTAGAAGCACAATGAAGATGCATTATGAAGAGTACTTGGTGAAATGGAGATGAGATCCTATTGAAGATTCTTCATGGTTGGATGAGGCCGAGATTAACCATCTTGGCTTCCCTCTAACTCCTAAGAAGTGACAGGGTCACTTTTCAAATTACCCTGGGTGTCTGATGTAGGAGCATCCAATAGTGTAGAGCAATCTTGCATCACCCAAAAAAATGATTTCTTTATTTTAGTTAGTTGTTTTGAGTTCCATGATGGAACTTGAAGGATGTAAGATAGCTATGAGTTAAAAATAGCAAATAATGGGCACTTACTATTTTTAGTAAGTTAGCCCAAACGAGCTCATATGGACCTAAAAATTTACCCCAAGAAGCAGAACTGAAAAAAAATTCAGATCATGAAAGAATCATCTCAATACCCTACATGGTTTGGGAGATATAAAAATTTTCATCTTGAGAAATTTCTCCAATGCAACTTCAAATTCAGATATGAAGACTTTAGATTCCTCAAAACTATTGGCCCCACAGTTGCCATTGCACCAAAAGATTGACTTGTTAATACTCGATACAACTGCTAGAGTTAACAGATCCATGGGAGGCACTGAGTCCATGTCACGAATCTTGAGGGGAGTGCTAACCATCTACCAACAAACTCCCCCTTAGTGTTACCCGAGGGGATTCAAACCTGACACCTTTGGCTCTGACACCATTTGTTGGCCCCACAGTTGTTTTCGCATCAAAAGATCGACTTGTTAATGCCCGATACAAGTGCCAGAGTTAACAGATCCATGGGAGGTAGTTGTTCCATGTCATTAATCCTGAGAGGATCATTGATCATCTACCAACAAAAACAACTCAAAAATTTGATGAATTGACCTACAATGGGTTCATGCATTATAGATCTTTTTGAGAGCACCTCTAAATACCATTTCTTCCCATCACATCCATCTTTAGAATGATATTGTCACAAGGTTTTAATCCCTAGTGATTGAAAAATTTGTCATACCCAATGTGAAAAAAGCTTTTCCTATAGAATCAATCTGACAAGACATTGTGACACTGCAATTTATGATATTTACCATGTTCTTGTTTGGTTGGGATTTGTTCATAGTTGTTTTGTTTCGATCCATTAGGTAGGTAATTTCCATTAGGTAGAGAACAAAAGCATCAAGAAGAGTCACAAGGTTTCGATACGATAGGATTTGAACCTAGGGGAAGGGGCAAGCGGGGGAAGGGTTTAACGCGAATTTACTTCTCTCACTCAGATTAGTTTGTATTTCCATCAGAGGTAGTCCTGTTAATGGCGGGGCCTATTCATCAGTTATTCATTCCCCAAGTAGCCATCCAAGAGAGTAGTTGAGTTTAGAAGGAGTTGGATTGAGCCAAACTTTAGGGATGATGGTCTGCTGCTTATTATAATGGTTATTCTTTCCAACCGTGACCCTACCTAGAGAGGATCCCTTCTGTTAGATGATGTCAACATTCATCATTCAAGATATATAGGTAGGGGGCTGAATAAAAGCTCGGGAGTTCACAATCTGAAGAGTTAGCTAGAAACAAAACCCGGGGGAGGGGGTTGAGCCATTTCCAACTATATTCAATAATAGAAAATCGGACACTCGAATCAAAAGTTATGGCCCTGCAAAGTTTCCCGTCTAAAAAGTGAAGCTCATAAGAATTTATTCCTATGTCATAAATCAAATGGTGGGACTTTTGGCACGAAAAAAAAAGGGAAACTTGATCTTTCTAGAACATTCTAGGGTGGTTATTGGGCAAAATAAAAGGGTTAAGTAGGGGTTGTAGAAGGTGGCTCCAATAGTGCAAATTGTGGCTCTGAATAAAATATTTTCTTTTTAGAGTTGATTTTTCTATAATGAATCAAGCCCATGAGGTTGTATCATGTAAGTTTTGAATCTATAGTTTCATTTTCTAGAAAATAATTGAAAATGAGTTATTTTTCTATTTCACATCTTCTGTGCTGGTATCTATTATTGTGTTTGTGTTGGTTTTGAGTGGTGTAGCCCTCATCATTTTTGCAGCATCATAATGCTATTTCTCCCATAATTCACATTAATTCAGTCGCCCACTATTTGAAATTCAAATATTTTCCTTAAATTTTGTTGACAGGCCATGACCTCATGAATTTTTCTCATGATTTTATTTGATTTCTTTCAATGTGATAGTGTCAGTTTCGGTTTCAAATTCAATTCTTAAGGAATATAAATATAAATATATGTGTATATATATTTATATGTATATGTATATTTGAACACATTGTACATTCTTTAGTATCTATATATATGTGTGTGTTTGTACATCTATTCATGTGTATATATATGTTTATTTAGAGATGTTCATATATTCATATATCAACTTTTAAATAGAAATGACCTTTTATTTCAAGCATCAATTGTTTAAATGAACTGGATTTTTTTATCCATTAAATAAGCCTTTTTCACAATTACGTACACTCACTTTTATGCTATGTGAAGTTATCATTTCTTGTAAATTTCAAAGCATAAGATCAAGATAGAAAATCAAATAAGAATTTCGCATGTTTTACATTTTGCAAATATATATTTTCATTCATCGAATCATTTCAAGTCAGATTAATATAATTATCCTATATGAATTTCAAATGCAGTTATCATGTAATTTTTGTGGTGTGTGCACCCAATTTCCATCAAGCTTACCATTTGATCTGACTAAACAATGCTACTTCAACTATGTTCTCATCCTTCAACCTGTCATCCTACAATTGCACACACTTGCACTACCACAGTTCATTAGTAATGTTCAATCATGATAAAATAATAAGATAAGTCAAAATATCACATAGTCAATGAAAGTCAACTTCTTTCAAACTTTCAAAAATATCAAAATTTTCAATTCAACATATTGAATTTCCTCAATAATTCAATTTATCACATTATAATTAAAAATGCAATAAAATTGGGTTATGACATCCTTCCCCTCTTGGAAGAGACATTGTCCTAATGTCTATTTAATCAAAATTAAAGCATACATGTCTATTTCAACATCATATCATATTGTTCCAAGAAAAAAAATCATAATGTTTCAATCCAAAATTTTCAAAGAAAATTATCAAAGTCTCTTTCTTAAGGAAGTAAATATGTGAAGCAACATTCTATTTCTTTCACATCTTCCCAAGTAGCACTAACCCCTGAGTACAAGTCCTATTAGACCTTAAACTGGGTAATATCTCTGCTCTTTAACTTAACATTGTGTCTATCTAGGATTCTAATGGGCTGCGCTAGCACCACTCCTAGATCGTGTACTTACAAGGAATTCCAATCAAGCACATGAGCTACATTAGGATGACATGGCTTAAGCAAAGAAACATGAAACACATTATGAATTCAAGCTAGAGTAGGTGGTAGAGAGTCTATAAGCAACTGGGTTGATCACTTCCAAGACTTCAAACATACCCACATATCTCGGGGACAAATTGGAAGACTTCCCAAATATAATGGAACTTTATAAGGTCTGAATCTTAAGAAAATTCCATTTCTATTCTTGTTGGCATAACTCTTCTATCGGTCTACTGCCTCCTTCAGTCTACTCTTAATGACTCTCATATGTTCTTCCATATCCTTAAGCATTTTAGGTCCTACTATGATCCTATCTTCCACTATCCCAACTGATGGGTGTACAACACTTTAGCCCATAAAGAGCTTCAAATGGTTCCATACCTAGTGATGTGTGATAAGAGTTATTGTAAGAAAACTCCACCAACAGTAAGTATTCTTCCCAATTATATTGTTGGTCCATGTAGCACATTCAAAGGAGGTCTTCAACAACTTGATTCACCCTCTTTGTCTACTTGTTAGTATGAGGATGATAAGTCGAACTAAAATTTAACTTGGTTCCCAACGTGGCATTCAGGGTCATCCAGAATCTTGAGGTCATCCGGGTGTCCCTAGATTAGAAATGATAGTCTTTGGCAGTCCATGCAAGCGAAAGATCTCCTGAAAAAAATTATTGGCTAGGGTCAATGATCCATCCTTAAGGTTTCTAGGAATGAAGTGTGCAACCTTGGCCAACTTATCGATCACCACCAAGATAACATCATGCCAATTCTTGCTCAACGACAACCCCTGTACAAAGTCCATACTAACCACCTACAATTTATACTCTGGTATGTCATGAGGATATAATAGCATAGTTGGATGTGAATGCTCAACCTTGACTCACTAGCACTCTAAGCATTTGGCTATGTACTCCACTACATCCTTCTTGAGTTTAGGCCAAAAGTACAAAGTTTTCAATTCTACAATCATCTAGGATACTCCAGGGTGTTATGAATAAGGCACAATATGAACCTCTTCTAAAACCAACTTCCTCATTTATTTAGAGTCTAGTATGTACATCATTATTTAGTATCTCAAAATACCATCTGGTTTGATCTCATACCCACCAAACTGATGATCTAATGGGTTTTTTGCTAGGGTACTCTTCACTCTTTCATAGTGCTAATCCCCTAGAAAATTTTGTATCACATGTTGTCTCAAATTAGACCTTGCCAAGATCATGGCTACTAGATGTCTTCATCTACTAAGAGCATCAACCACTCTATTCTCTTTTCCCTTATATACTCAATTCTAAAGTCATACTCACTAAGGAATTCCAACCACCTTCTCTGCCCTGCATTAAGGTTTGGTTAAGTAAAAATGTATCTCAATCCCAAGTGGTATGTCTTGAGCTCAAATGGCTTCCCTAATAGATAATTCCTCCAAATTTGCAAGGCATGAACTATTGCGGCCAATTCTAAATCATGCAATGTGTAGTTCACCTCATGCTATTTAAGATTCCTTGATTCATACACTACCACTTGTCCATATTGCATTAGTATTGCTCCCAATCCCTCTCCGGAATAATTTATGATTACTCTAAATATTCCATAAGGATCAAGGATGGTCGACACTAGTGTTGTCGTGAGCCTCTCCTTTAGGAGTTGGAATGCCTGTTCACATTTCTTGGTCCATTCAAACTTTGTTCCTTCTTTGGAGTGATGTAATTAGATATGCAATCTGGGAGAACCCTTGCACAAAATTCCTATAGTATCTCACGAGGCCCATGAAACTAGGAAATTTTGACACATTCTAAGGAACTAGCCATTCCATGATTGCCTTGATATTTTTAGGTTCTATAGAGACTCCTTCGGCTGAAATAATATAACCTAAATAGTGCACCCTATCTTGATAGAATGAACACTTGGATAGCTTACCAAAGAGTTTGTTTTCTCCCAGCCATTGTAAACTATCCTCAAGTGCCTATTATTCTCTTCAATAGGTTTTGAATAGACTATTATTTCATCAATGAAGATAAAAAAAATCATCCAAACAATCTCTAAACACACTATTCATGAGGTTCATGAAAGCTACAGGTGCATTGGTCAAACCAAAATATACCACAGTGAACTTGTAATGCCTGTAATGAGTTTGAAAGGCAGTCTTTAGAATATATTCTTCTTTTATTCTCAACTAATGTTACCTTGACTTGAGATTGATTTTGGAGAACAATGTCGCTTCCTTCATCTGGTTAAATAGCTCATCAATCCTCAAGAGTGGATATTGATTCTTGAAGGTCGCCTTGTTCAATGTCTAATAGGCTATACATAGTTGTAAGGTTCCATCATTATTTTTCACAAAGATAACTAGTTCTCCCCTTAGAGACACACTAGGTCTAATGAGCCCTTTGTTCAACAATTCCATTAACTGGGCCTTTAACTCATAGAGTTCAGTGGTGGTCATCTAATAAGGAGATTTGGATTAAGGATAAGCTCATGGTACAAGGTCAATAGAGAAGTCAAATTCCCACTTCAAAGGTAACTCTGTGATTTCATTAGGGAATACATCTTATAACTCTTGGAGAATAGGGTAGTCATCTAGATATGGTTCCTTACTATCAGGGTTATTGATATGCACAACATTAATAGTGTATCCCTTATGTTGAGCCTTTTTGAGTTGCATAACAAAAATCTATCTAAGCTCTAAGGGTTTATGCATTCCAAAAATCTCGAATGGGTTTCCATAATCATCTAGACAATTAACTACCTTATCCTCATAGTTCACTACAACCTTATGCTTGGTTAACAAATTTATTCCCAAAATTAAATCATATGAGCCTTAAGGTGCCACATACAATTTGACCTGGGTTTGGAAGGTTGGAATCTCTAAATTACTATAAAAGAGATATGTATCTACCCTTGTCTCTTCTCGATTACCATACTAGACTGTTCATTAGTTTTCTATATATCCAAGTCTAATAGGTAGCTTGGATATTACTCTAGGATCTATGAAACATTCAATATCTCCGATATCAATTAAAAGAGGTAGTTTGGCCATAGAGCTTACCTATCGACTATATTGGTGAATCCTATTACTCTGCCTACTTGTTATCCATTGCAGTGTGGATGTGATGATTTTGAGTTTGTTGATAGTTTCCTTCCTTTCACAACTTCGATCGTTGTGGATAATTTTGAGGTATAGTGGTCACCTCCATAGTAGAGCACCTGTTGCAAGGCCCTTTACGACCTCTCGGCTTGTCCTCCCTGAAGCCCTTCTACTTTTGGTCATCTTTACCTTTGTTTCTATTTTCCTTCTTGTTCTTTCCACCATTACCATCTTCACCTTTCTCCTGTGACTCACTTCCCCTCTTGAGATTACGAATCTAATGGTTCTTGTCTCCTTTATGAACTTTATTGTTCCCAAACCACGACTGAGGATTTGCATTATTGAGGTAATTGGATAACTACTACAATTTTTTCTCTTGTTTGGTGGCCTTTAAGAAAAAAATGTTTATGGTGAGAGGATCGTGCAAGTCCACTTCTGCTCCAATATGGGGTCTAAGTCCCAATATGAACTTTCAGATGTGGAAATGTTCACCTCCCTGATATTGGGGAACATACTTCAATAGGTAGGTGAAATTTTCCTAATATTGGGTCATAGTCATGATCCCTTGAGCTAGGTTTTGAAATTCTATCACCTTCTTGTCGAAAAATATCTATGGTAACCATATCTTCCTAAAATATTGGAGGAAGAGTTCCCAAGTAATCTCAATAGGCTAAAGATTCCTTTCTGACTTTTCATTGTCCCACCAAGTAATTGCTTCACTAAAAAGTTGATATGTAGCCCATGCCACTTTAGTCTAGTCAAATAGGTTACAAAGTCCAAAGTATTTCTCCATCTCAATGATCCATGCCTCAACTCCTACTCCAATAGCCTTACTAGCAAACTTAGGTGGTGCTACTCTTTGGAGATCTTTTCCAAGTTCTTCCTCAATTTGACCTCGAGGGCCTTCTCCTGGACCACCATTCCCCTGATTGACTTTTGCATTCCTATTAATTTAGTCCTCATGTTCCACTCGAACCTCATGTTCTATGTGGTCCATATGATTCTCTTGTCTATTTAAAATCACTATAATCTATTCTAGCCTCTTGATTGGTCCATTTTCTGACCCACTACCACTTGTGTCTTTCTTGGTGGTCACCATGTAGACTCACACTTGACCTGCATCACATTTCATGTCTATTGCATCTTAACACTGGGTTCTATGAATAAATGTTCTTATTCTACATCACATTACATACACATGCATCTATCTCTCATTCATGGAAGACATACACATTCATGCACAATGAACATATTTTGGAGTTTTTTGTTTGAATACGCCAAAAATATAATCTTGTTTTATTTATATTAAATGTGAGTCAGTAGACCCTTATTTACAAAAAATTCTTATTAAATTAATCAATTTTCTCGTTATTAGAGAGAGGACACTCTTCTGGGTCCTCATAAGAATTTACATCAAATTTCTCAAAGGAGGGTTGAGCATGTAGGCTCTCATTTTCCTCCTTAGTTAGCAAGAGTGCATTTGGTCCACACCCTAGAAGCCAATCTCTAATTGTAGAAAGCTTCTTAATCTTAGGTGTTCACTTCTCCTCAATCACATTGCCTCTCTCTAGCTCAAGTCATGTAAGGGCTTGAGCTAGAGTCTCATCATCGGGAATCTCGGGTTGAACCTCAGTCTTAGTGTTTTCTTCCATTACAAATTTATTTTTGGAGGTCTTAATGGTCTTCCCCTTCTTTCATCCTTCCTTAGACCTTCCCAATCCTACATTCAATCCAGGTTCGGTCAATTTTCAAGACAACTTAATTTGGTCAAGGGTCAATTATTCCATTGTCAAGGCTATGGTAGACTCAAAAGGCCTATATTTGAGCCCTAAGCTCTCATACCAAATAAAATAACCTATTCTAAATTATCTTAATTATATTATTGCAAATGACATTATGAATATTTAATTTTAAAAAGACATAACTAAGTAGCTATTGTTAATCATAACAACACATGTCTAATTAAAATGAGTCGAATATTTATATATTCAATTTCAATTTCAATTACAATTTCCAAGTTGTCTTGGCTCATAAGGCCACATAGGTCAATACAATGCATAAATTTTGCATCAAGTTTACATCAAGGTTACATCATAGACCAAGATAGTCTTGAAAACATCAAAGGTTTCCTCATGATTCTCACCTCCACTGGTGGACAACAACATGGTTGAAGTGCTTTACCGACAAACCACGAAGCTTACGCTTCCTTGAAATTATTCAACTTGAAGAATACTTGAGCTTGCACTAAAATTTTAGCAAGAGAGCAATCCACAAGGTGGAATCTAGTGCATGGCCAAATATCAACATGCATATCTATCTATGAGTTAGAAAAATAAAATATCTGTGCTCAGAATGACAGAGATTGTTATCACAAAATCCATACATACATAATGAACTAATTGCTTGGGAAAGTATAATAACAATGTTGCAACAAAAAAAATTGGTTTTGGTAAAGCAAAAATGTATACTCTTTGAACTCCATTTCAACACCCGTCCTAGAAGGTAAATTTCTAAAACACAATTATTCCAGAACAACTATCTACCCTCTACAAACATCTACCCAGAGGTGCTCTAGTCTACTTAGGTGTTGTTGTTCTACTCAATTAAGGGAATATTCACATATCTTATGGAAAAGTAATTTAGTCTACTTATTTTCTCATTTAAAAAATAATCAGAAAAATGATTCAAATGGAACTGATCAATACATTATCTAGACACATTATCCAGACATATCATACACATGACACATGATTACATTCAACATAAATCATTATGCATTTAAGAATGAATTCAATAAGTAACAAAATAAGGTATGTCACAAGTATGTGTATGTACATAGATGAAGGTCTATGTGCATACACACATGTGCCTACTTAAGTTATAAATTTATGCATACATTCTAAAATAAAAACCAATAAATCAGATTTCTATTATTCAAATAATGTTTCAAATTGACAAATCGTTGTTAGATTACAAGAAGTAAAAGAATCTTAAGAAATTTTTTGATTGAATAGTTTTCCCACAATATTGTCATGTCATTTGTATCAAACCCATTTGTGTTAGAAAACTATGCTACTGTAGCCAAACAACTATTGTTTATACATAACGATGTTGTTTATAGCTAGACAATTATAGTGTATAGCAAAACAATGTTGTTTACAACTAAACATTGATTGTTTATAACAAAATGATGTTTTTTACAACTAAACGAATATAGTTTATAACAAAACGATGTCATTTATAGGTAAACATATAATTTTTATAATAGAATGATGTTGTTCAATACAATACAATGCTCTTTATCACCATTAATACTATTGGCAGCAAATCAAATACCGTTTTAGAACCAAAATGATACTATTCAATACAATACAATGTTGTTTATAATAATTCAAAAAATACTATGCCAATATGTCTTTTTATCAGTTTTAAATTATCCAGTTTATCATATGGACACTCAATGTTCTATCCTTCTAAATATTAATTATTCAAACAATACCACTATCCATTTTACACAACCAAGAAAATTAAACAACATTCTTGTTGTTTCTAGTCACATACCCAAATATTGAAGAAAGGTCGATAGTCGGCTTGTAAGTTTGAAAATTGATTTACAAATCATACCCACATATCATTTTGAGAACGATTGGTGCAAGAAAATGGATTGATAAAATTATCTTATGAGTGCATCACATGAATGCAAGGAGAGTGGAGATCATTCTAGAGAACAAATAGCTTTCATGAGAAATAATAAACTGAGGTTGATCTTAAGGATCGATACCCTCATAGAAAAGTGAAAACTATGTAATCATTTCACATCATTCGAGGAGAACAAGGCTACAACCATTATTAACAATGATATAAGATATACATTTACATCATTCTATGAATTATGGAAGAAATCATTTGCACCTATTTTGGGTGATCCAGTTGCTCGACCTAGCCGATGGGTAAAGCCATCAATATAAAGAATATGACAGTAAATAAAAATCAATTTCTGTGTAAGGGAAACAATGAAAATTCCAAATCGTTCAAGAAAATAATCATTTCAGTTATTGGAATTCATTTGATAAACCTTGAGAAGATTAATATCTTGCATGCATGACATTAAGACCTTGTAAGATAAAGAAATTCTTACAAAACATGACCAAATTGGTCAATGATGCCGATAAAAGATAATGCAAGGATATGGTGCATGCTCTAGTTCGAAAAAAAAAAGGACTCGTAGAGAATGGTTTTCATATGTTTTTGTAACTAAGTCAAATGAAATCGACATCTAAGAAGGAAAAGAAAATGATGATAGCAAACAACTTGCACTGAAAACTCATTCACATTTGGCAATAAAACAAGAAATTTACCCTTGTTTGTGGCTTTCTTGGCTCATCCCTGATTTTTCCCAATACGTCAACACCCTACCTTTTTCCTTTTCCTTAACTTTTTGCTGCTACCTGTGCCCCCTTCTGATTTCTTCCCATGTATACTTGTGTTATCAAAATAGGATATGCATGTTTCCTTTACTTTTCACAACATCATAATGTTGTTTCTCCCATAATTCACATTAATTCAGTCGCCCACTATTTGAAATTCGAATATTTTCCTTAAATTTTGTTCACAGACCACGACCTAATGAGATTTTCTCATGATTTTATTTGATTTCTTTCAATGCGATAGTGACAATTTTGGTTTCAAATTCTATTTTTAAGGAATATAAATATAAATATATATGTATATGTGTATATATATATACGTATATTTGTACACATTGTACATTCTTTAGTATCTATATATGTGTGTTTGTACATCTATTCATGTGTATATATATGTTTATTTATAGATGTTCAAATGTTCATATATCAACTTTTAAATAGAAATGAACTTTTATTTCAAGCGTTAGTTGTTTAAATGAAGTGGTTTTTCTTATCCATTAAATAAGCCTTTTTCACAATTACATACATTCATTTATATGTTATGTCAAGTTATCATTTCTTATAAAATTCAAAACACAAGATCAAGATAGACTATCAAATAATAATTTCACATTTTTTACATCTCATAAGTATATCTTTTTATTCATCGAATCATTTCAAGTTAGATTAATATAATTCTCTTATGTGAATTTCAAATGCAATTATCATGCCATTTTCATGTTTATTTATAGATGTTCAAATGTTCATTTATCAACTTTTAAATAGAAATGAACTTTTATTTCAAGCATCATTTGTTTAAATGAAGTGGCTTTTCTTATCCATTAAATAAGCCTTTTTGACAATTACATACATTCATTTATATGCTATTTCAAGTTATCATTTCTTATAAATTTTAAAACACAAGATCAAGATAGACTATCAAATAATAATTTCACATGTTTTACATCTCGTAAGTATACCTTTTTATTCATCGAATCATTTCAAGTTAGATTAATATAATTCTCTTATATGAATTTCAAATGAAATTATCATGTCATTTTCATGGTGTGTGCACCCAAATTCCATCAAGATTATCATTTGATCCTGCTAAACAATCCTACATCAATAGTGTTCTCATCCTTCAACTCGTCATCCTACAATTGCACAAACTTGCACTTACACAATTCAATGGTAACGTTCAATCGTGATAAAGTAATAAGATAGGTCAAAATATCACATAGTCAATGATGGTCAACTTCTTTCAAACTTTCAAAAATATCAAAATTTGTAATTCAACATATCAAATTTCCTCAATACTTCAATTTAGCATATTATAACTATAAATGCAATAAATTTGGGTTATGACAGTTAAGCGTTGAGGTTTGAGGTATTATAGTTTAAGGGTTGAGGGTTTAAGTGTTGAGGGTTGAGTGATTAATGTTTAAGAGATAGTGTTGAGGGATTAGGTTTGAGTGTTATGATCACATATCTCTAAATATCCCTATTTCATCCCACTTTCACATTTGTCATCCCCTAGATTCTTAACCCACTCTCGCAAGGCCATTGTTGGACTCAAAGGAACACTGAGAGGGGGGGGTTCTAAATCAGTGTTCTATAAATTTGACCTTTATTAATATGATAATTAAACCATTTCAACATTAAACCAAAGAAAGAAGCAAACACACAAAGTAATCATCCACAACACCATAACACAAGGATTTTTTCATGGAAACCCTATTAGAGGAAAAACCACGGTGGAGGTTAATCCACAATTTCAGTACTCAAATATAAGTTTTACAAAATGGAATGCACTTGCATTCAGACACATTGTGTAGAGCTCACTGCCTTACAAAATTTCAGATTAAAACCATCTATAGGGTTGAATTGAAGTAGTATCATCTACTTATGCCAAGTTATAGTTTCGGTTAGGCTCATGGATCAGATTCTAGACCTTCTGTCTGATTCTTCTCTTCGCTCTGCTTTGCTTTACTCTTCTCTGAAATTCGCAACACAAATCCATGCACAGATGAATTTAGACCACTATCCTTCTAAATTTTGCACCACACACTCATATACTTCACATACTATATATTCTTTCTGTCAAAATGATACTATCGATCTCATATATATATCCGCTATCAAGGATTTGATCATTCACATGTCAGCTTACATAAAACATAGAATACTTTTCAATTGTTGACTAAATCCACTGCTAATTATTTATGTGCACCACCCATAGTTGGTTAAAGCATAGTGAGGACCCAAATAAACATATTTGAATGTAAAAACATTTAACCAATTACTTCTTAAACATCCACAACAACCAATTTCACCAAGTCAGCCTTCTAGCACAGATAATCAAAAAATTAGTGCACTGGATATCCTAGATCATACACCAGTGAATGCGTAGCCACAAAACTCTAGAATAAGATATTACATATACCCAAATATCTTCCTCGAGATGTGTAACACAAATTGATAAGCAAATAATGCACATTTATTGACAAACTTAAGTTTAACTAGATGACCTATTCTTCATTTTGTTCTACTGGTATGAACCAATAGTAGACTGTGGACCAGATGAATGACTTTAGGTTTCCATAAATGACAACACTAGAAGCCATATGCCAACAATAAACTATGATCTTCTATCACAAATCATGAGATATTATCTATTTGTAATTGTAATCCTTCTTTATTCAAGTCTTTGAAGTATCATAATTGATAATTGTAATTGTAATCCTTCCTTATTCAAGTCCTAACAATGTATCACCTTTACTTATACCCAAGTTTAGGTAAATGATATGCTTTTTTTTCTTGTTCTTTTGGATTTCTAGTTAGCATGATTAATTTGTAGGAAAATTGTGAGGAAGAGCATGCTCACACATATTAGGAGAATATTGATGATAATTTCTCACTCTTGGTGATGTTTTGGGAAAACTAAATTATATTTAAACTCCTCTCAGGCTCTTCATCCTTCTCTACATCTTTATCTATCAAAAAATAGTCTTACACTCTTCTCTGCATCTCAATACCACTCTTCTCTCTCCCCTATGTAGGTCTCAATTTATGGTGAAGGCTTACACAATGATAAATTTTCTATATAGCATATTTGGCACTCACCAAAGTGAAAAGTCTTGAAACACAAAATTTGGCACTCACCAAAGTAGAATGGTATTTTGCATTAGATTTGGAAATCACCAAATTTGGCAAGCACCAAATGTGTTTTTTCCAAAAATGGTAAAAAAGGAGTTGATCCATGATCAGGCCCATAATTCTCCACATTTTTTTGGTTTTATGCTTTATTCTACTCACAAACATCTTTTTATGCAATTGAATTGTTTTAGTACCATATTATGCTTGATCCATCACCTTTTGAGCACCAATTTTCATGCTAGACAATGTAGAAGAAGATAATTTGAATTTTCTACATCATATTTGATTATCTTAGGTAATATATTCATTTTGTAGAATTGAAATGTTTATATTTAGTTTTGACAATATAGACCATTCCTTTCATGATTTTATTAATCATAATAGTTTTACATACAATTCAACATTGAATTAAATGGAAGTTGCATACAAAAATTTAATTTTTAGGAGTTTGAAAAAATTATGAAAAAAATGACATAATTTAGATGAACTCATGCAAACTTATATAGAGGATTTCAAATTGACACAAAATTGTGAATTCCATTTGCATTGGTTATATTAGTCCATTTCCATCATGACTAGTGGAATTCATTCTTTTTCATTTTAGCTAGATGTTTATATTGTGTTTTTTTATTTAGTTTTGACAATATACACTATTCATTTCATGATTTTATTAATCTTCATTGTTATGCATAGAATTCAACATAGAATTAGATGGAAGTTTCATAAAAAAGTTTAATATTTAGGAGTTTGAAGATTTTTTTTGAAAAACATGGAATAATAGATGAATTCATGTAAACTTATATAGAGGATTTGAAAAAATGCCTTAAAGAAATGTGATCTCATGGAATGAAATGATAAGAAAATGCAATTGGCAGATGCTCCTAGTTATTAGTTATGCAATGTGAAGTAATTTGATAATACCTTCACTTAGGTTGACTTAAAAAAAAAAATAGATTGTAATTGAAATTTTTTCATATATCAACATCTAGTTACTAGTTATGCAATGTGAAGTAATTATTTGAGTTTGAAATATGTGTAATGAAATGTAATCAATGATATGTCATGGCTATCATAGATTTTTTCCATACATTTGTTGCAATTATGGATGATTTTGGTGGTGTTTTCATTAATGTTGTCATTGATGTCAACATAGTACAGAGTGATTACAGATGGTACTTGTATAGTTGAGATACTTTAAAAGTGTTTAGAGTACTGTTGTCAAACAGATTGCACCCGTATGCATGAATAATTAAATTCAGCAATCTGTTGATACATTGGAACTAATTCCAGGTTGTGGGTACCCTATAAGGAATTAGACCTCCAGATTCTAGGCTGGTTCCTATCTCATTTTCTGATTAATACATCGGGTAAATTGCTGGGAAAAGGGATAAAGAGACTAAAACTAAAAACTGAACTATGAAACTTAACTATGGTGATACACCTAAATTGAAAAATGATAATACCTATAGACTGATTCACAGCTACTTTCAAGAGAAATGCTCACACAGTTCAAAAATGATCACAAAAATGTTTCCAAAGGAGGCTAAACAGTTTGTCTTTTCAAAAGGAAAATCAATCTTCACAACTTGAAGAGCGGTTCTATTATAGCACAAATTTAGACCTGTGACATGATGTGCAATTATGAACAAGACAAAAATAAAGGTTTTCAAAAGCTAAAACACAATAATTTCATCGAATCATTCATAAGGACAAATTGTATAATTCTGAAGAGGAAAATTTAATGAATCCTGAAAGAAAATAGCAGGAAAATACTACAAGATGACACCAAAATGAACTTGTAAACCTGCAACTGCATTAATCTGAAAATATTTTGAGTTACAAATAATTCTGTTTGCAGAGAGCAAAGGAGAAAAACAAGAACTAACTGAAAAACAGATAATTTTTTCAATATATACAAAAGCCTTTCCAAAAGGCATGTAAAAAGAACTGAAAGTCCAACTCTAAGAAAGGGTGATAACTCCAAGGCCAATTTTGAGCAGAAGAAAATATCTCTGAAAAGGAGGCCCAAATCCATGCAAAAACAAGTCCACTCAAGCTCAAACTCACCCCCAAGTCATAACTGATACATGCACTATTCCAACTGAACTACAAATCTCCAAAAAGGTGGGCCCAAGCATGCGAAAGTTGCCTTGTTTATATCAATCTGCCCATGCCTAACTGAAACTCCATCTTTGCTTAATATTTTATGCTCTAAAAATAGTTGAGTTAATTAAATGATTTATAATTTATCATTTAATTAATCAACTTTACATGATATTCTAGAAAAACAAAAAATATTAAGACTTGGTGCCAAATAAAAATTCTTCTTTTAATATTTTTAACATTTATCTTTCCATGCAACTTTGATTTTTCTTAGAAAAAATCATAAAAAACATAAATAATACCCACCATTTATTTTAATTGATTTCTTCAAAATCAATAAAACCAAAGCCATCGGGTCTCATGCAAAAAATAAATCAAAAGCTTAAATTAGGAATTTAGGCATATGGAAATAAATCAAAGTATTCAAACTTTTTGAAGTGGCTGACACAATTGCTAAGAACCTAGGCATGCATATGACATTGATCAATTAAAACCAAAGTATGAATTTAATCAAGGGTGAAAAGCCCATTTTCGGATTAGGGCAAGAGAGGTGAAACTAAGTAAACCCTAAACATTTCACACCTTGTCACTTGCTGCGCCACCATGAAGAATACTGGTTTTTTGTTTTGTTTTGAAGCACAAAATTTGACTGGTGCAGCGAGATTTATCTTCTGTAAGCAATGGTAAGTTTATTTTTTAAACCATTCATGGTTTCTCCTCATTGCCTTGAGCATTTAATTGACTTTGAAGGCTGCGAGCCTTGGATTTCTCTAGCATTTCCTTGTTTTTGACACTTTCTTTTTTGTTTTCTTGTGATCACTGCAGCCATGAGAGGAAAAAGACATGCATTGCTTGAAGATTTAATCTCTTTGGAGAGTTCACTTCTTTATCTACAAATGGGGTAAGACAACCTCAAACTGTATCATGATTTTCTTCTATTCACTTGAAAATAAAAATGGTTTTTTTAAAACTACGGCCAGTTCATCCATTTTTAGTATTTCAGGTACCTTAGGCGTGGCCTCCATGATTTTTTGATGGTTTTTCTTCTTTGTTTCTTTCATTTCCTTGAGAATTTATTCACTTTTTTGAATGCTTTCATGCCTTTCCTGAAGGAATGGCCATGGCTTTATCATATACTCTGATTTTGCAGTCTCTGTGAGGTAAAACCTTTGGCCTCCATGCTTTATTTTTCTGTCTTCAAACTTCATGCTCTATTGATGACTTCCTGTAGAAACCTCGCTTGGCCTGTGTTCATTGGCTTAGCCAACCATAAGCTACCACCACTTGATATTTTCTTGCATTAGCATTGCCTCAGACTGGTGAAAAGTTCTCAAAATCAACAAACTGGGTTCTTACAAAATTTAATGGGTTTTTTCATCTGACAGTCTCCTAATTGCTGTCCAAAAATTACGAGAACCTAGTTTATTGTTTGTGAGATATGATTGAAAGAAGATTTACTGCCCTCAAAAATTCAAGTTTGCTCTAGTATGATCACTGTTATGTCATTTATTTCTTGATCAGTTGCCTTTTGTGTGTCTTGTGACAACAATAGGGTACTCTGTTTTCTCTAGATATATGTATATTAGAGAATAGTTAACTTCCTTGTATTGGATTGTCTTTAAAATATTGTTGCATAGAACATCGTCAATGCTCAAAGTGACTGTCCAAGAGCTGTAGGACCACTGCCCTCTTGGAATTTTCATGATTGCCTTCTATTACTTGCTCTTGAACTTCCGAAATTATGAACTTTGTCATTGATTAGAGAAAATTTGCTCCCCAAAAATATGCTCCTTATTTCACACTATAATGGTGACTTCCACCTCTATATGGTTGTCCTGCACTTATGATCAAGCTTCTTACTATTATTCATTTTCATAGTAAGATCTTTCGTATCTATATTTTGATAAATCACCATATGATGTGATTGTTTCTTATCATGTTGAATGCTCATTTCGATGGAATCGTTCAGTTCAACATTGCCTCTTATTTTTCATTATGTTCAGTGCTTAAAACTGATTTGCAGCAATTCTTTATGGTTGTTCTGACATTGATAATGACTCTCACATGTAACTAGAGAGTGTGTCTTTTTGATATGCTGGGCTCAACCCTTGTGGGAGCCCGTTTTACTCCACATATCTAATAGAATGGTCATGAACATAATGAACCTATTCCTGCACAGTGAACAAACATGTTAGCAAAAAATAAAAGAAGCTGAAAGTCTTCTCTTTTCTCCTTATGTTCTTTGAATTTTTGTAATCATCTGATGGATGCCTGAATAGATGTAAATTATATTCCTGCTGGCAATGTAAGCATAGTACTGATTTTGATTCATCATTGCATAGAGTTAATCTTTAACATCATTTTCGTTCATGCTGCAAGACAACTCAAAAAAAGCAAAGTTGAGGAACCTGGAAAGCTTCATCAATGCCAATAAGAGACATCAAACATCACAGGTTCCATCATTATAGGCAACGATGAACCACTCTCCCTTCTATATTTATTTTGTCAACAATTGTATAATATACAAACTGCTTTTGTACCCATTGTTTGATTATGTCAATCAAAATCTCCTACTCCCACGGCTTGTGTGGGATTCTGGTTTGCACATTATGAATAAAGCAACAAAAATTATGCAATCTTGTGATATAATTTTGAAGTGTTTTTTGCATAATATCATTGAAATATACATTGTCATGAAGTAATGCACAATATGAGTACTTCAACAAAAATTTTAAAACATCTTGTATACCTTTTAGCCTGAATTTGCAATTCAGCTCTACTTGTTTGAGTTGGTTGCGAAAAATAGGTAACAAATTGGTGACTTCTTTGAAGTGTTTTCCTGCTAATTACCATAGACCAATCATGTAGCTTATCCATTGGGCATGGAGTCTATTCTTGCTCTAACTTCCTCTGAAAAACTCTGTAACTTAGCATCACACAAAAACTAAAGGAAACTACTGCAATTCTGTTTTATGACAGAATTTGAAAACCCAGTGCAATGACTACACTTTATTGAAAACGAAACAATGCTGAATGAAAAAAACTAAAATGCAATGAGCACTTATTGAAAACATACTGAAACATAAAATATGTATTCTATACTACCCTACCCAGCAACGGTAGTGTTCAGACATGACCATTAACTGGTTATGAGAAATAGCTGCCCTTCCTTAGCAACAAACATTGATTCACATGTTCACGAACAATTGATACTATATCCAGCACAAGAATATTTTCAATAAACTGCTGCAATTCTTCATGAAGAATGTAAACAAACTCACTCACTCTCTGATTTTGGTCAACCAAACTGCTAGTTGGAAAGATTGGACAAATTGAAACTGTTATCCGTTTACTGAAACTGCATCGGGTATGCTTGGATTCTCAATTCTGGAAAGATACCTGATTGGGCATCCTTCTGAGATGCTAAACTGATAACTCCCTTTGCTGATTTCTCTTTTATCAACCATTGTTTCCTCATCTTGCTGATTAGGTTGCTCCACTTGTAGTGTTTGATTTTCCCCCTCCAAAGATGTTGCTTCACTTTTAAACTGTTCTGATAAAGTTGGTTCATTTGAAAGAGTGTTTGATTCTTTGGCTTGAACAAGCTGATTACATGTTGTTGGCTCACATGATCACAACTTATCATCTATATTAGAACAAAAAACCTCTATGATGCCTAAAAACATGTTCCCATCTAACTCATGATTGTGCATTAAAATCATATGAGTTTTATCATTTGTTTGTTCCACATTAGTCATAGGTGCTGTTATGCATGTGATATCCTCATTTTCTTCAACAAATTAAGGAATTTCAATAAACAAATCAGAAATTGTTTGTGATTCTGTTTCAATTGCTTCTATATGAACATGTTCAATTTGATCTCGTTTGACATCTAGGCTTGAAACAAAAGATTCAAGGTCATCCCAAAATAGGACTTCTTCATAGTCTTCGTTACTTTGCGGCATGAGAGAGCTTACCTCGGATTTAAGATGATCTTTCTAAAACATAAGTTCTGATCCGCTTGCTTGTTCAATTTGGGAAGCTTTATGCAGATCCTTTTCATTGACCTTCAAAATAGAGTTGTCCTCTTGCAGATTCACAAGTTCACGAACCTCAATCTCATCTCGAACTAGCAGCACATAATGCTCTGCAATATCTTCTGAGTGTTCCAAATTAACTGGTAACTCAGGCTCCTGTGTGCTCTCTTCAGCTTGATCAATAAAACCAGGCAACTGATCAAATAAATAAACCAAATGTTCTTCCTCACATGGCGCCTTCTCAAATGAAGCTTGAGCATCTTGTCTCTGCAAGTGGAGATTTTTAAATGGTAATTCCTGCATTTTGTTTTCATTCCTGTTATAAACAGTATTAGAAAACTTTTCAAATGGTTCAAAATCCAAGGGGTTCAGCTGTAAGTTTGAACCAATATCCTCTTTGTTTGTAATACAGTAATTTTGAGCTGGGTACACTTCACAAGCAACAATAACTTCCTTCTCCTATTCCTTCTTTTGCTGCTCTAATTTGTAAACCTCCAATGCTAAACATAATGGGTTTATGTTTTTGATCTGCTCCATGAGAAGCAAAGTCTCCTGATCAATCGACTGCTCTGTAACTTCCTTGGACTGTACTAGATTATGTTCCTCTACTTGTGAAGGATGAAAACTTGTAAAATTTTGGGTTTCATACCTTGGAGGTTCTTCTTCTTGAGATTGATCTGAAATGCAAGAAGCTGCTTGGATATCATGCTTTTGAGCAAACAAAGATTTGATCTGCTCCTCCTGGATAGCTAACTCCTTTATGAGCTTTTCTTCAAACTGTCTTCTTTGTGTTTCCATTTCTTGCTCATGAAGGAAGGCCTGGAATTCTAACTCCTGCTGCTGCATATCAAACTCTTGCTGCCTTTTGTACTCCTCCATCTGCTTGGTGATGTTTAAAAATATATCCTTGGTGGTGTTCATGCGACCTTTCATATTTTCATCTGCTTAGAGCTAAATTTGAGCACATGAAATTTGATATGAAGGTTGACCAGGGTTGGGCGGGAGGTAAGCATGTTGAGCATGCAGACATGCTGTTGTTGCATGGCTATTTGGGATAAAACCAACAACATGATTGGCCTGATATGGCTGATAGGGTGGTTGGTTGGCAATATTTTCATAGTATGGAGGTGGGTATACATGCTGACTATGAAAACATGACATTTTGATTCATATAAAGCTAGAAATAAAAAAATAAAGCTTATTTTTGAAACATACCATCTCTGGATTTGCTAAAACCAGTAAAAATGATCGGAGTTGCCAGGTATAATAACCTGTGAAAGGTGGAAAACCCTGCTATGTATACCAAAACAACAACTTGAAATCTTGAATTCTTCCTTCTCTAAAGTGTTCTTCTTTGTCTCATCGAGCGTGCCAAAAACTGTTGTCAAACAGATTGCACCCGTATGCATGAATAATTAAATTCAACAATCTATTGACACATTGGAACTAATTCCAGGTTGTGGGTACCCTATTAGGAATTAGACGTCCAGATTCTAGGTTGGTTCCTATATCGTTTTCTGATTAATACTTGGGTAAATTGCTGGGAAAAGGGATAAAGAGACTAAAACTAAAAACTGAACTATGGTGATACACCTAAATGGAAAAATGATAATACCTACAGACTGATTCACAACTACTTTCAAGAGAAACGCTCACACAGCTCAAAAATGATCACAAAAATGTTTCCAAAGGAGGCTAAACAGTTTGTCTTTTCAAAAGGAAAATCAATCTTCACAACTTGAAAAGCGGTTCTGTTATAGCACAAATTTAGACCTGTGACATGATGTGCAATTATGAACAAGACAAAAATAAAGGTTTTCAAAAGCTAAAACACAATAATTTCATCGAATCATTCATAAGGACAGATTGTATAATTCTGAAGAGGAAAATTTAATGAATCCTGAAAGAAAATAGCAGGAAAATACTACAAGATGACACCAAAATGAACCTGTAAACCTGCTACTGCATTAATCTAAAAAGATTTTGAGTTACAAATAATTCTGTTTGCAGAGAGCAAAGGAGAAAAACAAGAACTAACTAAAAAACATATAATTTTTTCAATATATACAAAAGCCTTTCCAAAAGGTATGTAAAAAGAACTAAAAGTCCAACTCTAAGAAAGGGTGATAAATCCAAGGCCAATTCTGAGCAGAAGAAAATATCTCTGGAAAGGAGGCCCAAATCCATGCAAAAACAAGTCCACTCAAGCTCAAACTCACCCCCAAGTCATAACTGATACATGCACTATTCCAACTGAACTGCAAATCTCCAAAAAGGTGGGCCCAAGCATGCAAAAGTTGCCTTGTTTACGTCAATCCACCCATGCCTAACTAAAACTCCATCTTTGCTTAATATTTTATGCTCTAAAAATAGTTGAGTTAATTAAATGATTTATAATTTATCATTTAATTAATCAACTTTACATGGTATTTTAGCAAAACAAAAAATATTAAGACTTGGTGCCAAATAAAAATTCTTCTTTTAATATTTTTAACATTTATCTTTCCATGCAACTTTGATTTTTCTTAGAAAAAATCATAAAAAACATAAATAATACCCACCATTTATTTTGATTGATTTCTTCAAAATCAATAAAACCAAAGCCATCGAGTCTCATGCAAAAAATAAATCAAAAGCTTAAATTAGGAATTTAGGCATATGGAAATAAATCAAAGTATTCAAAATTTTTGAAGTGGCTGACACAGTTGCTAAGAACCTAGGCATGCATATGAAATTTATCAATTAAAACCAAAGTATGAATTTAATCAAGGGTGAAAGGCCCATTTTCGGATTAGGGCAAGAGAGGTGAAACTAAGTAAACCCTAAACATATCACACCTTGTCACTTGCTGCGCCCCCATGAAGAATACTGGTTTTTTGTTTTGTTTTGAAGCACAAAATTTGACTGGTGCAGCGAGATTTATCTTTTGTAAGAAATGGTAAGTTGATTTTTTAAACCATTCATGGTTTCTCCTCATTGCCTTGAGCATTTAATTGACTTTGAAGGCCGCGGGCCTTGGATTTCTCTAGCATTTCCTTGTTTTTGACACTTTCTTTTTTGTTTTCCTGTGATCACTGCCACCATGAGAGGAAAAAGACATGCATTGCTTGAAGATTTAATCTCTTTGGAGAGTTCACTTCTTTATTTGCAAACAGGGTAAGACAACCTCAAACTATATCATGATTTTCTTCTATTCACTTGAAAATAAAAATGGTTTTTTTAAAACCGCGGCCAGTTCATCCATTTTTAGTATTTCAGGTACCTTTGGCATGGCCTCCATGATTTTTTGATGGGTTTTCTTCTTTGTTTCTTTCATTTCCTTGAGAATTTATTTGCTTTCTTGAATGCTTTCATGCCTTTCCTGAAGGAATGGCCATGGCTTTATCATATACTCTGATTTTGCAATCTCTGTAAGGTAAAACCTTTGGCCTCCATGCTTTATTTTTCTGTCTTCAGACTTCGTGCTCTATTGATGACTTCCTATAGAAACCTCACTTGGCCTGTGTTCATTGGCTTAGTCGACCATAAGCTACCGCCACTTGATGTTTTCTTGCATTAGCATTGACTTGGACTGGTGAAAATTTCTCAAAATCAACAAACTGAGTTCTTACAAAATTTAATGGGTTTTTTCGTCTGATAGTTTCCTAATTGTTGTTCAAAAATTACGAGAACCTAGTTTATAGTTTGCGATATATGATTGAAAGAAGATTTAATACCCTCGAAAATCCGAGTTTTCTCCAGTATGATCATTGTTATGTCATTTATTTCTTGATCAGTTGCCTTTTTTTGTGTCTTGTGACAACAATAGGGTACTCTGTTTTGTCTAGATATATGTATATTAGAGAATAGTTAACTTCCTTGTATTGAATTGTCTTTAAAATATTATTGCACAGAACATCGTCAATGCTCAAAGTGACTGTCCAAGAGTTGTAGGACCACTGCCCTCTTGGAATTTTCATGATTGCCTTCTATTACTTGCTCTTGAACTTTTGAAATTATGAACTTTGTCACTGATTAGAGGAAATTTTCTCCCCAAAAATATGCTCCTTATTTCACACTGTAATGGTGACTTCCACCTCTATATGGTTGTCCTACACTTATGATCAAACTTCTTACTATTATTCATTTTCATAGTAAGATCCTACGTATCTGTATTTTGATAAATCACCATATGATGTGATTGTTCCTTAACATGTTGAATGCTCATTTCGATTGAATATTTCAGTTCAACATTGCCTCTTATTTTTCATTATGTTCAATGCTGAAAACTGATTTGCAGCAATTCTTTATGGTTGTTCGGACATTGATAATGACTCTCACATGTAACTAGAGAGTGTGTCTTTTTGATATGCTGGGCTCAACCCTTGTGGGAGCTTGTTTTACTCCACATATCTGATAGAATGATCACGGACATAATGAACCTATTCCTGCACAGTGAACAAACATGTTAACAAAAAATAAAAGAAGCTGAAAGTCTTCTCTTTTCTCCTTGTGTTCTTTGAATTTTTGTAATCATCTGATGGATGCCTGAATAGATGTAAATTATATTCCTGTTGGCAATGTAAGCATAGGACTGATTTTGATTCATCATTGCATAGAGTTAATCTCTAACATCATTTTCGTTCATGCTGCAGGACAACTCAAAAAAAGCGAAGTTGAGGAACCTGGAAAGCTTCATCAACGCCAATAAGAGACATCAAGCATCACGGGTTCCATCATTACAGGCAATGATGAACCACTCTCCCTTCTATAATTATTTTGTCAATAGTTGTATAATATACAAACTGCTTTTGTACCCATTGTTTGATTATGTCAATCAAAATCTGCTACTCCCATGACTTGTGTGGGATTCTGGTTTGCACATTATGAATAAAGCAACAAAAATTATGCAATCTTGTGATGTAATTTTGAAGTGTTTTTAGCATAGTATCATTAAAATATACATTGTCATGAAGTAATGCACAATATGAGTACTTCAGCAGAAATTTTTAAAACATCTTGTATACCTTTTAGCTTGAATTTGCAATTCAGTTCTACCTGTTTGGGCTGGTGGCAAAAAATAGGTAACAAGTACATGGGACGATACTTATGAAGTTTCAGTTGTGTTGATGCCAAGTGCATTCGAGAAAATTATGAAATAATGAAGGCAATGTTGAGAGTGTGTTCTATGTGTGCTATGGTATTGTGATCTGAATTTCTTCTATGTTATTCCTATGCCTGTGCGGATCTATGATATTTTTCATAAGCCTCAATGGATAATATATCCTAAGTTTTAGCTTCTGGATCGATGGAGAATGAAAGATATGTTCATTAGTGTGTGAACCGATTTGGTAGAACTATTTATCTGTGGACTGGGAGAAATGTTTTTGCTCCACAGTCTTTTGGTGTTTTGTTTCAGATCTTGTGGATTTGGAAGAAGTTTAATCATGATGTTCTCTGTGTTTTGGAAAATGTGCTTATGGTTTGGTTCTCCGAAAGGATTGTTCCAGAACTACTGCGTGTTGCTGCTCGATCCGATTGGACTATTGAAGAATGTTCAGTGCATGAAGATTGTTGCAGTCATTGCACATGTACCTAAAGGTTTCTAAGAGATGTTAAAATGTTTGGTGAAGTGTGTCGGGTGATCCACGTATGATCATCTTGCAAGAGATGCACGTACTTCAAATATCATTAGTGTTTTCATTAGGTTTGGCCAACCTGGTGTTTACATGTTACATAAAGATTTACATTGAATTAAGGAAGCGTGTGATTGATCTAAGATGTAATTTGGGTCCTAATTAAATGTGTAATTGGTCCTATCTCATTCTTATCCACTGTGGGAATATTGAGTAGCCAACCTAATTTGAATTTGTAAAATGAAGAATGTATAGCAAACCTTGGAGAAACCTTCTAGGGTTGAAGATGGTATAAAAGAAAGTTAAGATGTAAATTTTCAGACAAGCAAGTGAAGTGTGTGAAAAAGTGCGAAAAGAAGAGTGTGTAAGAGAGAATCAAGGAAGTATTACTTTGATGTGCTAGATTATTGAAAGTAGTGAGCTAATAGTGTCTGCAATCCTTTGATCAAGCTGCGACTGTGTGGAACCTATTGTGGTGGATCTTTATTTATCTTTTCTTTATCTATAGGCAGTGAGCCTCCTTTTGGACAGTATGTCCTATTGCAAGTAGTGAGCCTTTGTATCTAGACAGTGAGCCCTTTGGTAGTGAGCCTTTGTATCCGATATTGCATTATTACTATATTTTGAGTAAATCCTCATTTTGGTTTTTCCCTTATTGAGTTTTCCACGTAAATTTGGTGTCTCTGGTGTTAGCCTTTTGTTATCTGCATTTCATGTCTATGCTTAATAATAGATTAAGTTAAGTTGGATTAGAATAATTTATTACTATATTTTGAGCTAATTCTCACTGTGGTTCTTCCCTCATTAGGTTTTCCATGTAAATTTGGTGTCTCTGGTGTTAACCTTTTGTTATCTGCATTTCATGTCTATACTTAATAACAAATTAAGTTAAGTTGAAATTGATTAAGGTTAGAAGTAAAAGTAATTTGGTACAACTGATTCACCCCCACTCTCAGTTGTCCTGTGCATTTCAAAAATTGGTATCAGAGCTCTGGTTCCTCAGTGAAAAGCTTAATTGCTTGAGGTAGATTAGATGGTGCACAAGCTACAAATCCTGATTTTTGATGGAGTTGATTATAGTGATTGGAAAGTGCAGATGAGAGGTTATTTGGTCTCTCTTGGTTTCAAGACTTGGGAATCTATATAGACAAATTATTTTGAACCATCCATTGGTCCTTCCTATGTAGATGAGATTTATACCCATGAGGAGAATGAAAAGGCAAGGTATGTTATCTTCAGTGCTTTATCTAGAGCTGAAAGGAATTTCTTTAGGCACTACTTATGAAGTATGGGAAAAATTGAAAGATATTTATGAAGGAAATAATAAAGTAAAATTTTCAAGGAAGATAATAGCTAAGTACAAATTTGAGAACCTGAGAATGGAAGAGGGTGAACATATTGCAAGCTATTATTAGAGAGTTGAACTTGTAGCAAATGAAATCAAGAACCAAGGTGGTACCATGATAGATGAGATGTAATTGAGAAGATCTTGATGACCCTACTCGAGAATTATAGTGATAAGGTATCAACTATTGAAGAATCATATGATCGAAAGACATTTACTAAGGAGCAACTATTTGGCACCTTGATTTCATTCGAGATGAGAAAGTTTGGAAGAGAAAAGGAGAAAGTTGAAACAAACTTTAAATAAATTAAGATAGGAGATGACTCAGATGATGATAGTTCAGAAGAGTTGGAAGAAAAATTTACAAGGAAATTGAAGAAAGGTACTAGTAAGTACAAAGGTATGTTACTCTTTAAATGTTTCAGTTGAGGAAATATTGGCCACTATTCTTCAAGATGTCCAAATAGAGCAACATAATAAGAAAAAAGACAAAAGGACAAGAAGTTAAAGAATTATATTATGTTAAAGAAGATGTAGGAGTATTTTATGATGAGATTTATTTTGAGGATGATAAGGATGAATGGTTGTTTCTATCCTTGGAAAGTAAAGCTATATCTGCTAACCATGGAAGATGTGCAAGGGAATCTAGTCTGGAGAGCAAGGAGGATGAGATAGAAGATACTCTAGTTACTGCTTTTCATGCTATATAGGATGAAGACTATTGGGTAATTGATAGTGGATGTTCAAATCATATGACTAGAGACAAGAGTAAGTTCACTAAACTTGAAAAGTATGATGAAGGAATAGTTATGTTTAGAGATGATTCTGGTGCTAAGATTGTTGGGAAAGGAACAATTAGTTTTGATGGAAAACATAGTACTGATGATGTGTATTATGTTAAGGGTTTAAGGCACAATATTTTGAGTGTTGGGGAAAATTTGTAGCAAAGGATTTAAGATTTTGTTTCAGGATAACACCTGTGAGATTAGAAAAGGGTCTGGAACTATGGTAGCAATAGGAAGAACTCATGGAAACATCTACCAGCTTCAGAGTAGTGATGGTCAGTGCTTTGTTTCTCAAATAAATGAAATTTGGTTGTGGCACTGAAGGATGGGACATGTAAATTTTGACAATCTAATTAGGATCAGTTCAAGAGAAGTTGTTAGAGATCTACCTAGAATAAAAAATCCTACAAATTATATTGTAGAATTTGTCAGTTGGGAAAATAAAAAGATGCAGTTTTAAAGGAAAAGAACAATCATCTATCAGAATAATGGAATTGATTCATATAGACCTCTGCAGTCCTACAAGAATAGGAAGCCTTAATGGTGACATAACCACTTAGTAGAATGGACAGAATGGAGTTGTGGAAAGGAAGAACTACTCTATTCAAAATATTTCCAGTAGTATGATGAAAGAAGCAAATGTTCCTGATGTGTATTGGAGAGAAGCAATCCACATTGTTGTTTACATTCTTAATAGAGTTCAAATTAGAGGTAACAATACAAAGACTCCTTATGAGTTATGGACTGGTAAGAATCCTACTGTTAAATACTTTAAATTATTTAAAAGTAGATGTTACATTAAAAGAGATGATGAGAATCTTGGAAAGTTTGATGCTATATGTGATGAAGCAATTTTTCTTGGATATTCAAATAATAGCAAGCATATAGATTCTTCAATAAAAGATAGAGGAAAATAGTTGAAAGTGAAAATGTAAAGGTTGATGAAGCTATGCATAGACCAATAGAAATAAGTAGAGTAGAACCAGATGATCATATCTATGAGAAAATATAAGAAGAAGAAAAGGAATAGAAAGAACAAAGTGATGAAGAAGAGATTCTGGAACCTACTCCTAAGACTCCTAAATATGTTCAGAAGAATCATCTAGAGGAACATATAATTGGAGATATAAGTGAAGGTGTAAAGACAAGAAGCAAAGTGGTTGAGGTAAACTTTTGTTTAATTTCTAAGATAGAACCTAAGACTGTGAGTGAGGCATGCAAAGATGAAATTTGGTTTAGAGAAATGAAAGAGGAATTGCAATAGATAGAAAAGAATCAGACATGGGAACTAATTCCTAGACCAGTGAACAAGAATGTAATTGGTTCAAAATGGGTGTTTAGGAATAAGGTGAATGAAGGTGGTGAAGTGGTAATAAATAAAGAAAGAATTGTATGCAAAGGTTATTCACACGTTCAAGAAATAAATTTAGAAGAGACATTTGCACCGGTGGCAAGAATGGAGGCCATTAAGATGTTTTTGGCATTTTTAGTTCATAAAGATTTCAAAGTGTACTTTATGGATGTCAAGTCTGCATTTCTAAATGGAGAAAAAGAAGAAGAAGTGTACATGAAACAAATAGAAGGATTTTAGTTATTAGACAAACCAGACATTGTCTGCAAGTTGAAAAAGGCACTATATGGACTTAAATAGGTTCCCAAAGCATGATATGCAAGGTTGGATAGATACTTGACACAAAACAGATTTAGCAAAGGGTTTGCAGACAACAATCTCTATTTTAAAGTTGAGAAAAAAAATGTTGATTGTTGTGATATATGTTGATGATATTATCCTTGGTGGAAATTAAGGTATGTGTAATAAATTTGTAGAAGAGATGCAAAAAGAGTTTGAGATGTCTATGATTGGTGAGTTGAATTTATTCCTTGGAATTCAAGTTAATCAAACTAATAATTGGATATTCATTTCACAATCTAAGTATGTTAAAGAATTGTTGACGAAGTTTGGAATGGATGAATCCAAACTGGTATGTACCCCTATGATAACCGGATTCAAACTAAGTAAGGATGATGAATATTCTAAAGTTGATTAGAGCATGTACAGATCTATGATTGGTGGACTATTGTATCTTAATACTACTAGATCGGATATCATGCATGCAGTATGTTTGCTTGCAAGATTTCAAGCAAAACCTAAAGAGACACATGTTACAATTGTAAAGAGGATATTTAGATATCTTAAGGGGACTCCAGATTGTAGGCTATGGTATTCTAAGGATACTAATTTCACCTTGAATGCCTACACTGATGCAGATTGGGTTGGTTTTGTATATGACCAAAAGAGTACAAGTGGTGGTACATTCTTCCTTGGAGGATTTTTTTTTTTGATCGGTAATAATATATGTATTATTAATAATAAAAATTTAAGGATTTAAAAAGAGAACAGTCAGCCAAATCCAAAAACTAGGCTGAAGAGAAAAAAACATTTACCCAACCCCAACCACCCAAGCCTATACAAAGGAAGTAAACAAACCCACCATTGGGTCTAACCCAAGCCAAAAACCACATCCTAAGATCCGCCATATTAACAGTGCACAAAAAAAAAATGCCACCACACCCCAACCACCAAACCACCCAACTACCACCCAAGCCAGATCAAAGTAGAACCCCAAAAAAATGGAGGGGCCATCACCAACCACTGAAGAACCCAATAGAATGCAAAAATCTAGAGGAAATGCCCCACCCATCCAACAACACTCGCTACACCTAACATGAACAGAGAAACCCAACACCGCAACCCCACAACAGTAGACCTAACGTCCAATCAATACTCGATGGACACCACCCCTGCTCAATGAACGCTTCTTCCTCAGAACGGAAGTAGGAAATCCAATCACCGCTTGGTCTAATTCAAACTCATGCCTTCTCTAGACAAATTTTAGGTTCTCCTAGGCAACAAACATCTCCATCCTATAGGCATCTTTGTCCAGCCTCCTACGCCATCTCACAAATGGAACCACCACAAGCTCCTCAATGTCCTCCATATCCTCAAGACCTTTGGATATATCATACCCCACTCTTGGGATTTCCCACTCCAGAAAGGAGTCCATAACTTGAAGCAACTCCATATCGAAGAGAGAAACCATTACCCACCTAATAATCTTAACATCTTCGCTTGATTCCAAACCCCACAAGAAGATCATCGAAGTGATGTCCATATTAATTCTTCCCTTGTGCATTGCTTCCAAGAATAGCCTACCAATGCACCCAACACAACTTCCACAATATTGTCAAATGGTCGTTTCAAAACAAATTTGAGGCGAAACTTAGAAATTGGGCCAAAAAATGCCTTTTGCTGCAGCGTGGTTTTTTAGGAATACATCTCCTCCATCTCTAATTGCAACAACCCCCAAGTACTAGCCATGCAAAAAAAAATGAAATATTTCTTGCCAAACCACCATAAAAATACCACCCAAATGTGCCAAGTACCATCAGCCAACTTCGACCATTAGTGGACATTAATGCAAATCTAAAACCACCATCAACAATCAAATCGCCAACACATGAAGCAAAATTGAAACGACATTCCATCACAACCAAGGACATCCACTTCATCCTTGAAAACAAAGCGTCAGAAAGTGTACCATGACTATGACAAAAAACATGGAAGATAGCAGCCAACTGATATGCCCATGATTCACAAGGAATCATGAGCAGAAACAACACATCCCCGCATTAACCAACAATGACCTCACCCTTTGTCATCACTTCCACACACCCTCCACCTGATCAACATCCATCTAGCTCCACACAATGAAGGTCTTCATAATGTGAATCACCTTCGGTTATAAAAGTGATAGCCCAATTGGATAGGTTGTTAGCTTCACAATTTCCCTTTCTCCAAATATGGCTTAATTTATATTCTTCAAACCCTTTCAACTCCTTTAAAATTTCCCTAATAAGGCTCTACAAATGCTAGGCTTTTGTGCCTTGATTTGCAATGGCCTGGATGATAACCATTGATTCACCTTCAAGATGTAGTTTTTGAACACCCATTGATCAATCTAACCCCATTCCAATCAAGGTTGCCTGAGCTTCAACAACATTATTAGTCCCACACGCAATTCTCTTAGCCCCAAAAGCCACTACACTGCCCTACCAATCTCTAATTAAGCCTTCCGCCCCTGAGGGACCAGGATTTCCTTTAGAGGCCCCATCAAAATTCACTTTATGCCAACCCACACTCGGAAATTCCCAGAGAATATCTAAACAAGTAGGTTTCTCCTTCAAATTTCCACAACTTTGGCCAGATCTAATCTTAATTCTTGGCCATTCCCTTTGCAAAACTTGATCTCCCGCTGTAAATGGGAATCTCGATCCCAAAGCATGTGAAACCACATTTCCAACAACCTCCTTAATAGTAGTATCAATTCTACTTAGTAACCTCTTAAGATCCTCCTTTTTTCCTAGAAAAATTCTCCTATTTCTCCCTTTCCAAATCTCCCACACAAAAATAGATGGGCTACACAACCAAATACTAGACAAGATAGATTTCTTCTGAGCAGACGACCAACTCTCAAAGATACCTTTAAGAGTCCATTGGAGAGGGCCATGCCAGCCAAGTTTCCTTTGCAAGTAATCCCAACATTCAGAAGAAACCTCACAGTGACAAAGTAAATGGTCCACTGAATCTTCATATTTTTCATACATCACACACTTTGTAGGCCCTTCAAATCCAAGCCTTTTCCTTCGCTCCCCTAACATAATCGTACCTTTAAAAACAAGCCAAAAAATGGTGCCCGCTCTTTGTAAGCAGACCTTGCTCCAATAAAGGTTTTTGGCCCAAAATATTTTTCCCTCATGTTGAACCAAAAGTTCCCTGGAGGAATATTGGTCTCATGGTTGAGTAAGAAATAGGATTCAATTTCTTTATCTAATTGAGAAGCTAAGTATATTGCAACAACATCCCACTACACATAGATACTTTAGATGAAGAAAAATTTAAAGGACATAGGTGTGATATGTGATGGGCCTATCTCTATATTTTATGACAATCGTGTGCAATAAACAATTCAAAGAATCCGATGATGCATTCTAGGAAAAAACATATATATACTAGGTATCATTTCTTGAGGGAGAAGGTGTTGCAAAATGAAGCTATACTTGAATATGTGTTTGCGAAGGAAAAAATTACTGACATTTTCACTAAGGCCCTTCCAAAGGATACTTTTGAGTATCTCAGGGGGAAGTTAGGGGTTAGTACCCCTCCTTCCTTGAATTAGGTGAACATGGAGGTGCATCAGTCCAACAGATTCACAAATTCTTTTCTAGGCTGGACTGATGATTATGGTCTACTCCTCAGGGGGAGTAGAGAGTTGCATTTTTGCAGTATATGATGTGGGTGCACTCTAAGGGGGAGTGATCAGAGATTTATATGGTAGATGTTTTATACAAAACCTTTATTTTCCATTGATGTGAAAGGGGGAGAGAGTCATGTGAAAAAGTGAAAGGGAGAGAGAAAATAATGTAAGGAGAAGAGAGTACAGAAATGCTTGTGCAGGTTGTCTAATTAGAAAAAGAAAGGGAAGAATAAGGAGGAGAGTATGTATGCTATCTTTGATGTTTTTTCACATCATGTGTTGCCATCAATGACAAAGGGGGAGATTGTTGCAAGTATGGATGATTTTGGTGGTGTTATCATTGATGTTGTCATTGATTTCAACACAATTCAAAGTGATTATAGATAGTACTTGTATATTTGAGATAATGTAGAAGTGTTTAGAGTACATGGAGTGATATTTATGAATTTGTAGTTGTGTTGATGCCAAGTTCTTTTGAGAAGATTAATAAATAATGAAGGCACTGTTGAGTGTGTGTTCTAAGTGTGATCTATTATTGTGCTCTACATTTCTTCTATGTTGTTCCTATGCCTATGCATATCTGTGGTATTGTTAATAAGCTTCAATGGATAATATATCCCAAGTTTTAGCTTTTGGATCGGTGGAGAATGAAAGATATGTTCACTAGTGTGTGAACCGGTTTGGTAGAACTATTTGTCTGTGGATTGGGAGAAATGTTTTTTCTCTACAATATTTTAGTGGTTTGTTTCAAATCTTGTGGATCTAGAAAAAGGTTAATCCCGATGTTCTCTATGTTCTGGAAAATATGCTTGTGGTTTGGTGCTTTGGAAGGATTTTTCCGAGAACTACTTTGTGTTGTTGCTCGATTTGGTTGGACTTTTGAAGAATGTTCTATGCATGAAGATTGTTGTAGTCACTGTGGATGTACCTGAAGGTTTCTAAGAGATTTTAAAATGTTTGGTGAAGTGTGTTGGGTGATCCACATGTGATCATCTTGTGGGAGATGCACGTACTTCAAAGATCATTGGTGTTTTCATTAGGTTTGGCCAATCTAGTGTTTACATGTTACATAAAGATTTTCATCGAATTAAGGAAGTGCATGATTGATTCAATATGTCATTTGGGTCCTAATTAAATATGTAATTGGTCCTATCTCATTCTTATCCATCATGGGAATGTTGAGTATCCGACCTAATTTAAATTTGTAAAATGAAGAATGTATAGCTGACCTTGGAGAGAGCTTATAGTGTTGAAGATGGTATGAAACCAGGTCAAGATGTTGTGAATTGTAAGAAAAAAAAGTTAAGTGTGGGAACAAGTGTGAAAATTAGAGTGTGTAAGATCAAATCAAGGCATTAGTACTTTGATGTACTAGATTCTTGAAAGCAATGAGATGAAGGTGTCTGCAATCCTTTGATCAAGCTACGACTATGTAGAACCTATTGTGGTGGATCTTTATTTATCTTTTCTTTATTTGTAGGCATTGAGCCTCCTTCTGGACAATGAGTCCTATTGTAGGAAGTGAGCCTTTATATCTAGGAAGTGAGCCCTCTAGCAGTGAGCTTTTGTGATGTAGGAGCATCCTTGGGTCTTGGAAATCTTGCATCAACCAAAAATATTTTCATTTAGTTTTGTTTTTGTTCTTATTCAAGTTGGTAGATCCAGTGTTCCTTCATATTTTCTCACCAGACCTCATGGATCTATGGTTTCATCATGGACATGTTCAATTACCTTACTCCTAGATTTCAACCCGATTGGATATTTTTCTAGCAAGTTATCACTTTTGGAGTGAGTGACAGTTTCTTGAACTGGCCTCAAAAAAATTTCAAAACCTAACTGCTAGTTTGATCAATCATGGATCCTTCCCATAACTTGTGGATCCTCATGGTGTGTTTCAATTTTTTTTGTGGAGTGTCCCTGACCTTAATCTTAGGTCCACACTTCATCATGCACATCTACTATGAAATAAATTCAAATTTGAGGCCGACTTGTTCATGCACATGTTACATTTTCTTCATCGGAGAGTGTAATGATCTTTGACCGATGCGGATGTTTCTTGGCCCATGGATATTATATAAATCTTGTAATGGATCATTAGAATAGTAGTGAATCAAGATTAAGTAGATTAAGATGTATATAGAGTTTGATCTGTAATATTTTCGCTCGCATGTATGAGTACTGTAATTTGAGCTTGTCGTATCAGGCTTGTGAGTCGAATCTATAAGCCCAAATGTGGCTGGCTATATGTAATTGATATTTCTGATAATAAGAATATTTGTATCTACATTTGCCTCCAAATTCTATGTTGCTTCTATTGTGTTATTCTAGCTCCAAGAATCAGATAGTTCTCTTTGAGGAGTGAGGACCCTGCTATCGTGACTACACCACTTTGTATCCAATATTGCATTATTACTATATTGTGAGCTAATACTCACCATGATTTTTCCCTCATTGGGTTTTCCATGTAAATCTGGTGTCTTTAGTGTTTTCCTTTTGTTATATACATTTCATGTCTATACTTAATAATATATTAAGTTAAGTTGGAATTGATTAAGGTTAGAAGTAAAAGTAATTTGGTATAACTAATTCACCCCCCTTCTCAGTTGTCTTGTGTATTTCAACAACATCCACAACTTGTTATAAAGCACATGTATTAGGATTTTAGCCATAGCAACAAGGCAGTGATTTTTTTGTTAAAATGCTTTGGTAGACATGTATGAAAAATATTGTAGCATATACAAGGCAGTGAGATGTTTGAAAAATCTCCTCAAAGAAATGTGGTCTCATGGAATGCATGCCAAGAAAATGTGATTGTCAACTACTCCTAGTTCATCGACAAGGTATGTGAAGTAATTGCATAAGTGTACTTAATAGGTTGACTTTAAAAAAATTAGATTTTAATTAAAATTTTGTCATCTATCAACATCTAGTTATTAGTTATGTAATGTGAAGTAATTCTTTGAGTTTGAAATATGTGTAATGCAATGTAATCAGTGGTATGAATATATATGTTTGATAAAATGATTTGTTATACATGTATGAAAAATGTGCTAGCATAGAAATGATCGTGAGCTATTTGAAAAAATGCCTCAAAGAAATGTGCTCTTTAATGAGCTGTTACTCATAAATCATGACTTAGAAACATTTAGTTAGAGGTTATGGGATCACATAGGGCCCCTCTACAATAACCTCTCTTAGTTTTTGATATCTTTGAAGCGTTTTCCAATGGTGTCAAGTTTTCAGTTGATGAAAATAACATAAAATGCATGTAGTAAAAAGTTGCAAAGGAGTGTAAAGTTTGTTATATTCACCGTGCGACCAAATTGGCATTTCCAACATGTCCATATGGGTAGGTTTTTTTAGAATTGACTGATTCAATCCACAAATCCCATGAAACACCTGTAAGCAATTATCTATCACAATAGAAAAGATAAAAATGAGATTGTGCTCAATAACTTGAGAATTATATTGATGCAAATAACCTAGATGAAATTACAAATGAATGTGCATGCTTATATAAGCAATTCACAATGCAAACCCTACATGCAAATTTGGCAAGATAGAGACAAGTGTATAAATATTATGCAATGAAACAACTTGTCCTAAATTTAGTCCAATATAATAATAAGAATTAAACTAAATATTAAACATCAGATCCTATTTTTAGCTTAAGTGAACTAAAGTTAAAATGCTTCTAATAATTAATTGGTGATTAATTAATTATTAGATAATGACTTATTTACTCCAACACCCCCCCCTTAAGATTAAATTAGGGAGAAACTAAACAACTGATTAAGAAAGCTAATTAAATGCAAAATAGGTCCTGACTATAAGGCCTGATGAGGTACCCATGAACATGCAATTGAAATCTCTCATAATTGGAGAAAAGGAGAAAGCCACATGGGAAAAAATCCTCCGCAAAAGAGAGAAAAATAAATGACTATACTAGGGAAAGAAGGATAGAAGGAGGACTCATTGTGACCCCCCAAGGACTACTTTTTTCATGCAATTACAATAAATTTCCTCTCGATAGGAGAGAGATAAAGAGGATGTGAATCCCCCCATAATGAAATAGCTCCCATGCCAATGATGAATGCCTGAAGAAAAAATATGATCCACTACCAGCAAACAACATTTCTCCCCTTAGGAAGAAATAGATCCATCGGTGATTGGAGAAGCCAATCCTAAAGAATGGGTGATTCTGGAATCCAAATCCAAATGTTGTGTGCCTTTGAAAACTACTTATGTATCCACATGTTGGAAAGTGATGATGTCGATCCAGAATCTTGTGAAGTTTGATATGGAACTAGATGTAAAGAAGATGAATATGGTGGGAAAACAACGATGATGTGGCTGACAATAAAGAGGATATGAATGTCCTCAAAGTAATCCTCTAGATTTTCAATATAGGACTCTACAAACAAGGATGATATGTTTGAAAGATACGAATCCCAAGTAGCTATGTTTGGAAGATTTATGATGTTTCACTGCACAAAATCAATAGGGGAAAAAGATGTGGTGATGCCAAACTGATTAGGAACAATAGAGGATGATGATGTATTCTCAATATGAAGAGTGGAAACATGAATAAAAGTCTTTGAACCATCAACACATGCAAGACCTATGATATACTCAAGTTACTCTAAAGTATCGTCATGAAAGGGTAAGGAATTTTCATTTGAAAGAGTGATAAGACAATCTATAGTAGGATCATCTAGGTATGGAGAGATATGAGGGTCTCCATGAATCTCCCAAATTCATGTCCAAACTATGTGGGTACATCCAATGTCTGATACAACATACATAGTGTCAATATCAGCAGTAGAACATATAACCCCTACAATATGATCTTTGATGATACCCCATATCGATAAACTCCTTGGTATGTCTAGTGTAGGTATGAGTCTATAAAAATAAGGGAAAATATCAAGCCACCTAAGATTTGTTAGGATTCCATCTCACCAAGAATCATAGTTATCCTTATCCAAGTTGATCACAAAAGGATGAACAAAAAAACCCATGATACTCACTCAAATGAAAAAAATAGAGACTAATAACCTCAATACTGATAAATTAGATAAAAAATATATCATCTCATGCAAACAAATCTTTTCCAGGTGCTAAGACATCCAAGTAATTAAGAAAAGTGTGAATTTTTATTTTGAATAAAATGTACTTGATTTAGATTCTGGAAAAAGAGCATGAATAGATCTGAAGAGCTCTGAAATACCTTTCCAACGCCACTTGAATTGCAAAAAATGGAGATATAGGTGAAAAGTTACGAGCTTAAAAGCGCAAAATGAAGATCTGAATTTGACTAAGAATAATAGGAACCACTAGAAAAATATGAAAATGAGACCTACACCACTAGAAATTCTGCAAAACCAGCTTTTCAACAATATCTCATTTGCCCGATTTCGACACAATATGCCCAAGTTATGCCAAAAAGAAAAAAATAGGTTCTTTAGGGAAAATAGGACCTAGGAGGGGTTAAAGAGGGTCGTTTGTATGATGACGACATCATGATGTCATGATAAAATAAACAAAGCACAAGCTTTAATTTGGCAGCCTAACGACCATCATCGCAAAAAATTGCATGTTCTTGAAATTTTTTACAATTCGATTGAGAAAATTATCGATGCCACAATATGCTTTTGTAGCTCAAAATATTCAAATAATCTTAAAAATATTTTGATTGCTAGAAAAACTAGGAGGCTTCAATAAATATTATAAATGAATGTGCATGCTTATATAAGCAATGCACAATGCAAACCCTACATGTAGATTTGAAAAGATAGAGACAAGTGTATAAATCTCATGCAATGAGACAACTTGTCCTAAATTTACTCTAGTTTAATAATAAGAATTAAACTAAATATTAAACATCAAATCCTAAGTTTAGTTTAAGTGAACTAAAGTAAAAAGGCCTCTAATAATTAATTGAAGATTAATTAATTATTAGATAATAACTTGTTTACTCCAATAGGTTTATGCTAGGAATGGTCTTGTTTCACACTTGAACATGTCGAAATAGTCTGAGCTACATTGTACTAGTGATATCCCTTAAGAGTCAAAAGTGAAAAAAGGCAACAAGATTTGATGAAATTTTACTCATAATTTGTGTGACTAATAAATATTCTATTAGATGTTATGGGATAATGTAGGGCCCCCGTACAATAACCTCTCTCAGTTTTTGATATCTCTGAGGCATTTTCCCGTGGTGTTGAGTTTTTAGTTGATGGAAAAAAATGTCAAATGCATGTAGTGTGAAGTTATAAAGGGGTGTAACTTTAATTTTTTTCATCATGCAACCAAACCAAAAAATCAACACATTTGGATGGGTAGGTTTATGCTAGGAATAGTTATGTTTCATACCCAAACATGCCAAAAAAGTCTGAGCTACGTTGTACTGACGATATCCCTTAAAAGTCTAAAGTGCAAAAATACAACAATCTTTGACAAGTTGTTACTCATAAAACATGTGGATTATAAATTTTTTGTTAGAGGTTATGGGATCATGTAGGGCCCCTCTATAATAACCTCTCTCAATTTTTGAATCTCTGAGGAATTTTCTCGTGGTGTCGAGTTTTCAATTGTTGGAAAAATGTCAAATGCATGTAGTGCAAAGTTACAAAGGGGTATAACTTTCATTATGTTCATCGTGCAACAAAAATAGAAGTTCCAACACATCTGGATGGGTATGTTTATGCTAGGAATGGTCCTATTTTGTGTCCAAACATGTCAAAATAGTTTGAGCTACATTGTACCAACGATATCTCTTAAGAGTCCAAAGTGCAAAAAGGTACCAATATTTGATGAGTTGTTACCTAGAAGTTGTATAACTTAGAAAAATTCCATCTAAGGGTATGAGATCACGTAGGACCCCTCTACAATAACCTCTCTCAATTTTTGATATCTCTGAGGCATTTTCCCATGGTGTCGAGTTTTCAGTTGATGGGAAAATTGTCAAATGCATTCATCACAAAGTTGCAAAGGGGCGTAACTTTTAATCTGTTCATCGTGTGACCAAACCAATAATTTCAACACATTTATATGAGTAGGTTTATGCTAGGAATGGTCCTATTTCACACCTAAACAAGATGAAACACTCTAAGCTACATTGTTCCATTGACATCCCTTAAGAGCCTAAAGTGCAAATATGGAACAATCTTTGACGAGCTATTACTCAAAAACCATGTGAATTAGAAACATATTTTCTGAGGATATGAGATCAAATAGGCCCCTCTACAACCACCTCTCTAAATTTTTGATATCTTTGAGGAATTATCCAATGGTGTTGATTGGTCAGTTGATGGAAAAATTGTCAAATGCATGCAATGTAATGTTGTAAAGGGGTGTATTCATTTTGTTCATCGTGCAAGAAAATCGATAGTTCCAACACATTTGAATGGGTAGTTTTATGCTAGACATGGTCCTATTTTGCACCCAAACATTCTAAAATAGTCCAAGACACATTCTATCGACGAAATCCCTTAAGAGACCAAAGTGTAAAAAGGAAACAATATTTGACAAGTTGTTACTCAAAAAACATGTGACTTACAAACATTTTTTTTGAGGGTACGAGATCATGTAGGACCCCTATACAATAACCTCTCTCATTTTTTGATATCTATGAGATGTTTTTCCATGGTGTCGAATTTTTAGTTGATGGAAAAAGCGTTAGATGCATGCAGTGTAAAGTTGCAAGGTGGTTTAACTTTTTTCTTGTTTGTCATGTGGCCAAATTAATAATTCCAACACATCCAAATGGGTAGATTTATGTTAGGCATGGACTTTTTTTGCACATAAACATGTCGAAATAGTTCAAGCTACATTGTACCGATGATATGCCTAATAGTCCAAAGCACAAAAGAAGTAGTAAAATTTGAAGAGCTATTACTTAGAAATTGTGTCACTTAGAAACATTTCATCTGAGGGTATGAGATCATGTAAGGACCCTCTACAATAACCTCTCTCAATTTTTGATATATCTGAGGCATTTTCTCATGGTGTTGAGTTTTTAGTTGATGGAAAAAGCATGAAATACATGTAATGTAAAGTTTTAGGGTGGTTTAACTTTAATTTTTCTCATCGTGCAACCAAATTGATAGTTTGAACATGTTCAAATAGGTATGTTTACACTAGGAAAGGTCTCATTTCACACCCAAACATGTTAGACTGGTTTGAGCTACATTGCATCGAAAGCATGAAACATACATGTGAACATGTGAAGTATACACAAGAAGCATGAAGCATACATGTGAATACATGTAATACATGAAGTATACATAGGAATCATGAAGAAAGCACATGAATACATGTAATGCATGAAGTATACATAAGAAGAATGAAGCATACATGTGAACACATGAAGTATACATATGAAGCATTAAGCATACACGTTAATACACATAATAAATGAAGTATACACAAGAAGCATGAAGCATACATGTGAATACATGAAGTATATACATAAAGCATGAATCATACCCGTGAACACATGAATTTTACATAGGAAGCATGAATTATACATGTCAATACATGTAGTACATGAAATATACATAAGAAGCATGAAGGATACATGTGAATACATGAAGTATACACATGAATCATGAAGCATACATGTGAACACATGAATTATACATCAAAATCATGAAGTATACATGTGAATACACATAATATGTGAAGTATAAAAAAGAAGCATGAAGCATACACATGAATACATGAATTATACATAGGAAGCGTGAAGCATACACATGAATACATGAATTATACATAGGAAGCATGAAGCAAACATGTGAATAAGTGAAGCATGTACTCATATACATGTAAGTCATGAAGTATACACATGAATACAAATTATATGCATGAATATAAAGTATATGAATGAAAACACGTAAGTCACAAAGTATACATTGGAATACACGTAAGTCAAAAAATATACATGTAAGTTGTAAAGTATACACTTACACGTATGCCATAAGTTGAAAGTCATGAAGTATACATACAAATACACATAAGTCACAAAGTATTCATATGTATACACGTAAGTCACAAAGTATGAATAAACATAAGTCACTAGTATACACATGAAATGAACACTCTTATAGAAATTAATTATTGGCCTACTTAAGAAGAAGGTTGAATAGTTTATTAAATAAGCTAATAGGTTTATTACCCTTAACTATAGGAGTGTTTAGATAATTAAATATCTACACAAACATTTGTCATGAATGTTAGAAATCTATAGGCACGTGTGAAAATTTGAATGTAATAAAATCATCAATAATTATTTAAGCATTAAATGAATAATCAAGAACAAGATGTAAACAAAACCCATGCCCTACAAGATTCAAGAATACAATTTATGCAATACACATGATAACACCATTCAAGAATAGCTATCAAATATAGGATTTACTTAAACCTCATGTTGACTAAGTTCAACATAAAACTATATAATTTGATAGTAGTGGTAGAATATTTTCATTAATAAAAAAGAAATAAGGCTATACAATGATATATGTCAATAAAAGTATACAATATATCCAATAAATTCATAAAGGCTAACTGCAAAAGAGCCATATGGACATAAAATATCACATATATCGATAGTACAAAACATATGTTCAAAAATTCCATGTAGGAATACAACAAATGACCCTAATAAATAGTCATTTCCCACTAGGGGAAGGAAATAGATCGGGCGTTGCCTTTGATGGTAGGTTGGATGGAGTTTTTATTTTTATTTTGTCTTTTGAATGCACTCAATAGTCCTCCTCTCTTCACTCATCTAGAGATGCAATTGATGCAATAAGAAGTATAAACATTAATAACTAGAAATTGAATTATGGAATGACATATAAAAAAATAATCACTTACTGCAAACAAATAATCATCATGCTCATTCACAATAGTAGCACATTGATGATATAGAGTGAAAAAAACTTGTAGAAACCATCAAGATAGCAATTGAAAAATACATACAAGTATCATGAAATTTTTCAATAATAGACTATAAAAGAGCAAATATAATGTGAAATTTACTAATATGTCACACATCTCTACCAAAGGATTAGAAATGGCTATTGCTGCAACAAATCCATGGTCTATCATGCCATGAACAACACTAGGGTTGTCTGCTGTCAACATATAAAAATAAAACAACAAATATGCAGCTTTAAATCACTTTCATTACATAGACAAGGCTGTGAACTGTTTGAAAAATTGAAACATTGCAAAATATATATGTTAAGATTTTCATAATGTAGGATGAAACACCTACAATGGAAAAGAGGGCACAATCTCATGTAGAAAGGGATAGCCATAGAATCTTTTTAATGATAGTCATACCAATAATGCAATGGGAAGTTAATAATGGTAGGTTTTTGAAGAATGAATGAAAACCTTAAACCATGCTGATGAATTAGTATTAGTCACTATACAAAAAGAATAGTGAATACCATTGTGATGAAGGAGTGAAGGGTTATATTATTGAGAATTCATGAAGAAAAGACATTCATCAAGCTGACAATGAAGGACAATCTCTTCACAAAAGATAGTCAAGTCTTCAATCTACAATGACCTCCTTCATAGTAATTCATAATTGCACGATGACCTTGAAGGTAGTCTTGACGAGTATACAATGAACCCTATGAAAGAGATAGAACATGAAGATAATAACGGAATTCCAAGAAGGTAAATGCAAGGACAACGACAATACTATGAGAAGGAAAACATCGATAGTAATTAATGATTGCGATAAATATATAAATGACCATAATTTAAGATTCTTAATTTGTCCTTAACATAAAATTTATGAATATGATTTTAAATGATTGCAATAATTATTGAAGGAAATTGATCTTTTTGATAGTTCTCATTGATGTGATGAATAATTTTGTATTGTTGGTAGTCTTAAGCACTGTACTATGACCTTGGATTAAGGCCTTAAGATAGTGGTTAAGCAATGTGATTTATGTATTTGAAAGTGTGCTAAATGAAATCTTAATGATTGTGAATATGCTTTGTAATGAAGCTAAAGACCTTGTGGTTTGTCCTCATTAAGTGTAATTATTTGTCCTTAATGAAGTATTGTGACTATTCATAGTTCTCAATGAGTCTTATGAGTATGGTTTGTCCATTTAAGAAAAAAGGTAAAGTGTTAAAGATGAAAGTATGGATAAAGGACATCATTCATACATGTAAGGATAGTCATTTCATACTAATTACTATGACTATATTGTGACCTAAGGGGTGTATTTATGATTGTACTATGGATTCTTATGAAAGACATTGATTAGGAAAATTAAAAATTAAAATTCACAAATATCTTATGAGGAAAATCAACCTAAGGGTGGCCTATGATAATAAATTATCAATGATTAAGGCATTAGAGACAATCAAGTGGTAGTTTGCCAAATGTCAGTGAAATAGAGGAAAATCACTACTAATTGAGGATAGTCATATTGTCATCATTCCAATAGAAAATTGTAGTATGAGGAGAAACATTTTCATTGTATTATTGCATAGTCAAATATTCAAGGGAGGATAATAACCAAAGAGGCTAGGGTTATAGTGAAAAGGGGCATATGAAAGTCTACATAAAATGAAAATCAAGAAAAATGATAGGGGGATTCATATGTCAAAAGTTATAATTTCATAAGCATAAATAGAAATATATATTAGAGGTTGCTGATAGTGTTGGAACACAATAGTCTACTAAGAGGGGGGTGAATCAATAGATATTAAAATTTCAATCCTTAAACCCTTGGTGTGTAGATTAAAACATTAGATATAGAAATAAATAAGCACACACAAAATATCACATAACACAAGATGTACATGGAAAACCCAAGTTGGGAAAAAATACGGTGAGAAATGCTACTAGGATCTACTATACTAATTCAACCCCACAATCAAAAGCTCTGTTAAAATGTTTAACAATGTTAACCCTAAGGAGACACAAATCCCCTAATTTAGGAGCACCTACCCCAAGGAAGCACCAACTCCCTATACTAAGCACCAACCTAGATATCTAATGACACCTACCAATTAGATTTACAATGAAATTATTTCAATCTATTCTTAAGAACTCAACTCACTATTGCAACTTGATTTAGAATTACTCAAGACTCTATTGCAACCTATAAAACACACACACTTAACTATGCTCCACAATCCTCTCTTCTGTACCTTATTTCATTAGTGAATTCTCTATCTGCATCTAGAGCTCAAGATACTCTCTTCTCTATTCACTTTTTCTACTCTTCTATACTCACACACTTACCACACACTTGGCCAATTATCTGATTGTTTATTTTGTGTAACACTATCTGACCACGAATGATTACTTCATGATTCTCTCATGTACATATATTTTTCTAGGGTTTTTAGGGTATCTTCCTCAACACCATGCCTCTACTTTGAGCCTCACAATATTTAATTTTTTACAAAGAATTTTCCCAAATTGGCTCTCTGTCAAACCCTAGAATCAGATACATAATTGATGTATCCTTTAGTTTATTCGATCTAGTTCTAACCTCAATCCCTATCATAGTCTATGTCACCAATTTCTAAATAAAATATTCATTCACATTGTTAGTTGGAGTAGTTGGACCAATTAACTTCAAGCATAGAGTCAAATTTAAGTCGAAACCCTTATTCATTGTCATAGCCATTATCCATTTCCATTTTTAATTTGATCCATTGATCTTAGTTCTTCATGCCATGATCCTACAATCTATGTTTGGCCACTTGCCTTAAAATTTTTACCATAAGATAAATAGTTCCAAAAATATCTACCATCAATCTCTTTTATGCGCTACTTAACCAACATGGGGACCATCGTAACACATTTCACAAGCTTGTTATCTCATGAGCTAAAACATGGGCCCACTAAATCATAGCGGCATGGCAAGAGAATGCCATTTTCCACCCTTGACAATGTCATTCAACTCACAACAATGATGTGAGTTGACACATCATTCTATCGCTATGCACCACCTATCTTCACATCATTGTCTTCATTTTTTGATTTCCTCACCATCCATTCACACCACATGCATCCATGGTCATCATCTGATATTTGTGGATCCATCTCCACCGTTTCTTGCTATCCCTTGAGACTTAGCTGGGACCCACTACAAACACAATGGGCTAGCGGGGAGGTTGTTAGATCTCACTACCTCAACCACCACCATTGATCTTCAATAATTTTTTTTTTCATAGAAGACTTATGAATTATTAGAGTTTAGAAATATTTGCTGAGTTGATAACACTTAGGAAAGGGGTCGATTTCCCACACAAATTCATAAGATTAAGTTGTAACTTAAGTGACTTGCGACATATGATAACTAGCCAATAAAGAAATAGAAATCTAACAGGAACCATGACTGTTACCCTTATGGATTATTTGAAAAACCCTAGAACCTATTAGGGGGCACAAATAAATTCATTCTAATCACATCCTACATCCTCTAGACCCATAATTTACATTTATGAGAAGTTCTTAGAGACCCCTAGAAGAATTCTTTGCAACACCATGACAACAATAGAACATTCTGAACAAATTTTTTAACTTGCACCAATTCTTCTTGAACTAGATCCAAACTCTCCTCAGGCATCAATGATAAATTTTCATCATTAATGCCAACAACCCCTTTTACAGGATTAGTTCCATCTCACCTTTGATCCCTTTTTGACATCAATGAAAAAAACATTCCAACAATCTCCCCCTTTGTCATTTATGGAAAAACCAAATGATCACTCAGCCTATATCAATTGAATCTGATACCAATTTATGCTTTGTACCAGGTTCTAAGAAGCCCTTAACAAAATTAAGATATTGCAGTCCATGATCATACCAATATCAACTTTACTTTCTCCCCCTTGCTTATGTGTTTGAGCATTGCACAAATTTCTCCCCCTTTGACATCAATGGAAAATGGCACACTCCCCTTTAATATGCTCCCTCTTTGACAGATAGGTCAAAGAGAAAGAGGGTACACAAAAATTGTAACCATCAAGTTAGAAATTTGTAACACAAGTTTTTATTTACTTGATCTATCCTTTTCATTTCTAGGGATGTGTAAAAGATAAATGAAGCCCCCCTGGACCCATTCCCTATCATTAGAGATTAGTGATATGATGTGGGAGCAATTCCTCCCAAATTTTTCCTCAAATATTCAAATTATTCCTTGGGAAGAGGCTTGGTGAATATGTTAGCTACCTATTCATTTGTGGGAACATACTCCATGTTGACTTCCTTGTCCACAACATTATCTATAATGAAGTGATACTTAATTAAAATGTGCTTCATCCTAGAGTGCATCACTAGATTCTTTGAGATGTTTATGGCACTAGAATTATCACAAAGAATAGAGATAGGTTCTCTGTACTCTACCTTGATGTTCTTAAGTGTTTGCTTCATCCATAGGACTTAAGTACAACATGTTGTTTTTTCTACATATTTTGCTTCTGCTATGGATAGAGTAATTGATTCCCTCTTTTTGCTCATCTAGGAAACTAACTTGCTTCCCAAAAAGAATGCTTCACCACTTGTTATTTTTATACCATCTACACAACCAGCCCAATCAACATATGTAGATGTTATCAAAGTGAAATATTTTATTTTAGGATACCATAGCCCATAGTCAACCATGCTTTTGATATATCTAAAAATTATCTTTACTGCATTGACATGTGACTCTTTCGGTGCAGCCTGAAACCTTTCTACCATACATACTGCTTGCATTATGTCTGGCCTTGTTGCAATTAAGTATACTAACATTCTAATCATTGACCTGTACATAGTCTAGTTTGCATCTAGTGATTCATATAATTTTCTCAAATTGCAACTAGTAATCATAGGGGTACTAACTAGCCTACTATCCTCCATACCAAACTTCTTAAGCATTTCCTTAGCATATTTATTTTGAGATATAAATATCCCATTATCAGTCTACACTATTTGTAAACCAAGGAAAAATGACAGCCCCCCTAACATTGACATCTCACATTCATCTTACATATGTGTAGAAAATACTTACACATTCTATCATTGCTACCACCAAATATGATTTCATATACATATACAACAACAATAATCATGTGCTCACTTTTTGATTTGAAATACAAATTACTGTCTACACATCCCTTTTTGAATCCTCGTTGCTCAAGATATGGGTCTAGTCTGGAATATCATGTTCTAGGTGCTTGCTTTAGACCATATAGTTCATTTCTTAACCTGCATACATAGGCATCATCTTCTAACAATTTAAACCCTTCAGGTTGTTCTATACAAACTTCCTCTTCTAGGTTTCCATTTAGAAACGTAGATTTAATATCCATTTGATATACTTTAAATCCTTTATATATTGAAAACACAAGAAAAATTTGAATTGCTTCTAATCTTTCTATGGGTGTAAATGTTTCTTCAAAGTAGATGCCTTCAACTTGTGCATATCCCTTGCACACCAAACTTGCCTTATTCCTTACAACAACTCCATCTTCATTGAGCTTTTTTCTAAACATCCATTATGTGACAATTATATTCTTGTTTGGGGGTCTAGGAACCAATTCCCATGTTTTTTTCTTCTCAATATGATTTAGTTCCTCCTCCATGTCCTTTATCTAGCTCTTATCCTTATTGGCTTCAGTAAATATCCTTCGTTTAATTTGATACAAGAGAGAAAAAATTACTTGTTCTCTATTCTTTTCAAGTCTTCTCTTGGTCTGAACTACTTCATTTTTATCACCAATTATCTAATCTATGGGGTGATCCTTCTGCACATACTTTGTAGGTGCCTTTTCAACTTCTGCTTTTCATTCATCATTATTATTTGCAACATTGTCTTCAAAGTCTAAATCATCTTCAATTTATTGTCTATGTGACTTGATATGCTTTAAAATATCATGAATCTTAACTTTGATACTTTCTACAATCTTGTTCAACCTTTTGTTATAGCATTGTGGGATTTTCTTTGGGTGGAATATCCTAGAAATATTCCTGCATCACTCGACTCAAAACTTCCCATGTTTTCATCTTCCCTATTAATATAGCACTTACTGCCAAATACCTTGAAGTACTTAACAAAATTTGGTCTATTGTACCATAGTATGTAGGGTGTAGTATCATTGTGTGCTATGATTTGTACTCTATTTAAAATATACACAACAATATGAAATGCCTCTCTCCAAAACATGTTTGCTAACTTGGACTCATTCAATATTGTCTTGGCCATGTCCTTAACAACTCTATTCTTCTATTCTACAACTCCATTTTTCTGTGGAGTTTTGGGTGCTGAGTATTTCCTTTTGATTCCATGTGCCTTGCAATACTCAATAGATTCACTTGACATGAATTCTCCTCCTCTGTGTGACCTCAAGCATTTGATCCCTCTTCCTATATCCTTCTCCACCATTTTTCTAAATATTTTAAATATTGCAAATGCTTGTAACTGGTCTCTTAGAAAGGTTACCCATGCCATTCTTCTATATTCATCAGTTAGTAACATGAAGTATCTTTCTCCTTTTAGGTCTCTTGTCCTTGTAGGTCCACATAGGTTAGTATGAACTAACTATAGAGGCTTAGTAGTTGAATATTCGTTAGTTGGAAAACTAGCCTTTATTTGTTTTCCCTAGTAACATTCTTTGAATATGATATTTGTAGGCTTAGTTATCTTAGGCATGTGTCTTACCAAACCTTTTAAATTTAAATTCACCAAATTATCAAAATTTACATGTCCCAATCTTTTATTCCACAACCAACTCTCGTTTGCTTGGCCAATTAGACAACACTGACCTTTTACCTCACTCAAATTGTAAAGATTGATGTCAGTTCTGAAACCTTGTGCAATAGTTTTTCCGTTCTTCCTTATCTTACACCCTTCTAAATGAAATATGACATTTTAGCCATTGTCACGCATATGACTCACACTTGGTAGGTTGTGCTTCAATCCTTCAACATATAAGACATATTAGGTGGGATTTTTACCAACTAAACTCAAGATACCTTTACCACAAATCTTGACTATTGTGTTGTCACCCAAACTCATAGATCCTCCTTTACATTCTTTGAGTTTGATGGAATAAATTTTGTCTCCAGTCACGTGCTTGGAGTAGCCACTATCTATTACCCATAAATTTTGTATCTTTGCATGCAGTATTGTTTGGGAAATCATAGATTGTGTGGAACTCTCTGCTTTTTCTTTCCACACCTTCTTAGAATTCGTTTCAATCTTTTCTTTCTTCTCTTTGATTACCTCAAATTCTTTATTTATTTTAGGAGGTGGATCTTTCTTTTTCTCATTCTTCACCTTTTTTTCTTACAAAAGTTGTTCTAGAGTTTCTTGCTATATGACCAAAGTTGTTACAATTGTAACACATTAAATTCATATCAACTAAAGGAGCAAATGATTTTTTTCTTACAAAATCTATGCTCCTATTAGGACTGACTCTACATTCTCTAGCCCTATGACCAAACTAATTACATGTATAATAATATCCATAAAATTATGGAGAATACTCGGTCATAGAATTTTGTGTCAAATGAGGTGGTCTTATATGCCTCTGCTTCCTTGTATCTCTCACCCTTGTGAATCCATCAATATCAGTTCTTCTCTCATTCTATCTCCTCTTCTGATGATTAGGAATTGATTATTCTTCTCTGCCTCTGCAATTTTTTCCTTGGATACACTCCCTTTGAAATCTCTTTCATCAACAAGAGGAGAATTTTCTCTTGCTCTAAATATTTTTTACTTTGCAGAAGTATCTATGAAGGTAATCTTAATTTTCTCAAGCCTTGGTCTAGATTTTTCTTTGTTTGAGGGCTTTTGTGTGCTCAATAGCTCTTCTAAAACTTTTGAGCCTCACTTCAACTTGAGTCCTTTCTCTATTTTCTCTATTTCCTTTTCTAAATCCTTCTTGAGAACAATAATTTCTACCTCAAGCTTCATATATATGTCAACCTCAGATTGGAACTTGGTTTTAATCACATCTTCTACTCTCTTTGCTTCCTCTAGTTGTAACTTCAAATCTACCACATTCTAGGTAGATTCTTCTAGATCCTTAGTTTATCTCTCTTTTTGAGAAAGTTTCTTCTGGTGCTTATTCTTCTTCTTCAACTTATCAATCTCATCTTTGAGGTCATCTATCTCATTTGGAGCACAGACGAGTTCTCCTTCTAGGTCAACCTCTCCTTCCTTTTCACCTTCTTCACAAAGGTCTTCAACCTTTCCATCATTCTATCCATCAAACTATTTTTCCATGAAAAGAAATTTGTTTTCTCTCACAAAAAAATCACAAATTTGTTCATAATCTAAGATATTATAGTCATCTGATACATTACTATCCTCTTAGATGTATAAAATTTCCTTCTTTTTCTAAAAGATCCTTCTCTTAGGGTAGTAGGGTTTCTTCATTTTATCATATGCCTCTTGTTTAGAGTTACCTTTCTTATTGTAAGGACATTTAGCAACAAAATGACCTACTTTACCACAACCAAATAATTTGAAGGGTAACTTACCTTTGTACTTTTCAGAGCCTCTTCTAAGTCTTCTAATGAAATTTTCCTCCTCTTCAGGAGTCTCATCATGCCTAGATGTGGTGATTTTAGCTTTATTTATTTTTGGAGCTTCATCCTTCTCCTTATTGGTAGCCTTGAATGTAGCTTCCTTTTTTGATGACTCTACATCTCTCATCATCTCATACATAGTGAATATACCATGCAACTCATCAAGTGTGAGCTTGTCCACTTCTCTTCCTTCCTCTATAGCGGAGATCTTTGTATCATATTTTTTTTTCATTTTATAGGAGTGAATTTGCACCCCTTACAAAAATTCCCCTTTTACCCTTCCTCACTTTAGAAAACCAAATCTAAAGGATAAAATCCACATAAGCCTACTACCTTTGTTCTACTTGGTGCCTATTTTGAGCATCAATAGAATAATAACTGTCAGGGACACCTATGCGACATGCAGACGTCCACATGACATGCTTACATCCCTGGCAGATTTGTGCACCTAGATCCTACAAAATCATTACACTTCTCATTGGAAGTCAAATTGTAATGCCCCCCTTGGCTGACCGACCCGAATATGGCCATTTTTTCATTCCCCCTTCAAATCCACTCACTCTCATTCCATTTCATCTTTTTCCATAATCTCGCCTACAGATTCAAGCATTCACTTCAACCATTCAAGCAATATTTTTGCACTCCATAGCAGCAATTCGATCACTCCATCAGCTCAGTAAAGCAGGTGTAGAAAAACACCATTGTAGTAGAGGCTCAAGTCCTCTCATTTTCTCCCCCATTAGCCTTGATCACTCTTGGTGGTGGTGGTGATATTTCTACTCCTCTCCTCTATTATCTGGTTGAGTAAGCACATTACTGTTGTGCAATGTTTTAGTGTTCTTTGCTTCATTTTTTCTTTATCGCACTATTTCTCTAAAACTTGGTTGTCCATGGAGAACAAAACACCAAAATGAGGGTCTGACTAAGGTAGACCCCTATACAGCCCCCAAAAATTTTCCTCTTTGTTATGTGTAGGTGGACATGCTTCATGGAGATAGCTAGCAAACAAGATTTTGTGTGAGATCATTCTTGTCACCCCAACATTACTCTAGTTGTTTTATCATATTCGTTTATATGTTTCTTACTTCATAGTGTTATTTTGTTCCCTTAGAAACCATTAGCTAGGTCGTTATTATTTTTTCTAGTGGTTAGACCTTATCTTGCTGGTCCTCTAGCCATACAGATGCCAACACATTTGAGAGACACTAGCTCGCCAAGTTATTGTCCCAGAACCACACTTTTTTCCTTTGAAAGAGAGCTATCTAAGACATAGATTTGACCCTAAAAAATGACTTGCCTAGTCCCCTCTCAAATATCAGGTCTGTAGAGTGGTTGAAGGATCTTATAGTCCTCATAATTCTCATCCCACATCTCCTAACACTCACTTAAGCTAAGGTAAGCTAGGGAAGCCTACTACTCTTGGCCCTATATGACTTGAGGCCTTGATGTGGTTGGTCCCCCTCTCTTACAATCATTGACCAAAAAACTTTCTGAACCATGGCATTTTATTTTACTTCTTCTCCATATCCTCTAATAGAGTTTACAACATCTTCAACTCTTAGAAGATATTTGCAATCTTCTCCTCTTTAGTCATCTTCAGGCCTTCAAATTTAGCTCTCAAAACTTGAAGCTTTGCCAAATTTACATTGTCATCTCCTTCATATATTTTTTCAACTTATACCAAACATCATGGGAATTCTTGCAATGCATAACCTTCCCAAGTACTAATCTAGACAAAATGCAAATAATGATATTTCCCGCTCTTTCATTTTTCTCATAGTCCTTTCCTACAACATTAGTGGGTGGAGTATAAGGAGGAATATAGTTGTTCTTGATAGACATCCAAACATCAAATATTAGTGATCCAAAATATACCTCCATTAATAAGCTCCAAAAGGCATAGTATGTTCCATCAAACCAAGGTGCCTTGTTTGTGGAAGAACATTCTTGATTGTCCATTGTGTTTACACTACCAAAATCCACCTGAGTTTAATATTCTCCTAGAGAACCTAGGGCTTTGATGCCAATTGTTGGAACATAACAATATACTGATAGGTGGGGGTGAATCAATAGATATTAAAATTTTAATCCTTAATACTTTTATGTAGGAAGAATCCTTAAACCATTAGTTTGAAAATTAAAACATTAGATACAAAAATAAACAAGCACACACAAAATATCACATAACACAAGATGTACCTGGAAAACCAAAGATGGGAAAAACCACGATGAGAAATGCTTCTAGGATCTACTATCCTAATCTAGCCTCATAGTCAAAATATTTGTTACACATTTTAAGGGCACCAACCCTAGGGAGACACCAATTCTCTAATTTAGGAGAACCTACCCTAAGGAAGCCAATGGATCCTACTAATCAGATTTAAAATGAAATTATTATAGTTTGTTCTTAATAACTCATTTCAATGTTGTAACTTGATTTCTAACTGCTCAAGACTCTATTGCAACCTATGCAACATACACTTAACTCTACTCCACATTGCTCTATTCTACACCTTATTTCATTAGTGCAATCTTTGTCTAGCTCAAGAGCTTAGAATACTCTCTTCTCTATTCACTTTTTTTTCTCTTCTGCACTCACAAGCTTACCACACACTTGGCTAGTTATGATTGTCTATTTTGTGTTGCTATCTAACCATCGATGATTACCTCGAGATTCTCTCACGTATAGATCCTTTGCTAGGGTTTTTTAGGGTATCTTCCTCAATACCATGCCTCTGCTTTGAGCCTCATGACATTTAATTCTATTATAGACAAGTTTCCCAAATTGGCTCTCTATCAAAACCTAGAATTAGATATGCAATTAATGTATCCTTTAGTTTATTCAATTTAATTTTTATCTCAATCCTTGTCGCAATCTGTCCCACCAATTTTTGAATCAAATATTCATTCATATTGGTCATTGGAGTAGTTGGACTAATTAACTTCAAGCACAGATTTAGTTTCAAGTTGAAACCCTTATACTATTGTAGTTGTTGTCCATTTCCATTTTGAATTCAAGCCATTGATATTTGTTCTTCATGCCACAATCCTATAATTTATGTTTGATCAGTTACCTTCAAATTTTGATGGTCAAATAAATAGTTCCGCAAATCTATACCATCAATCTCCTTTATGGGATACTTTCTCGACACGGCGACCACCATAACACATTTCACAAGCCCACTATCTTGCAAGCTAAAAAATGAGCCCACTAAATCGTAGTGGGCTAGCAAGCTAACACCATCTATCACCCTTGACAACATAATTCAACTCACAATAGTGAAGTGAGTTGACACATATTTTTATTTCTATGTGCCACCTGTCTTCATGTCACTATCTTCCTTTATCAATTTTCTCACTATCCATTCCCTCCAGATGCATACATGATCATTGTCTGATATTCGTGGATCAATATCCATCATTGCTCACTATCACTCAGGACTTAGCTGGGACCCACTACAAACACAACAGGCTAGCAAGGATGCCATTAGATCTCACTACCTCAACCAATACCATCGATCTTCTCTAAGAGAAAATATTTCATAGAAGACCTAGGAAATATTAGAGTTTAGAAATATTTTTTGAGTCAATAACACTTAGGAAAGGGGTTGGTTTCCCACATGACTTCATAAGCTCAAGTTGTAACTTAAGTGACCTATGACCTATGATAACCAGTCAATGAAGAAATACAAATCTAACAAGTACCATGACTGTTATCCTTAGGGTTTAACTATAAAACCCTACACCCTATCCGAGGGCACAAATAAATTTATTTTAATCACATCCTACATCCTCTAAACCTACACTTTACATTTTTGAGAAGTTCTTAGAGAATCCATATCAAATTTGGCTGTAGATTTCTCTTCAGACCCCTAGAAGAATTCTTTGCAACACCATGACAAAAATGCAACATTTTGAACAACTTTTGTAACTTGCATTAATTCTTCCAATACTAGATCTAAACTCTCCTCAGGCACTAATGACAATATTTTTTAATTAATGCCAGCAATCCCTCTTATAGGATCAGTTCCATCTTAACTTTGATCCCCTTTTGGCATCAATGGCAACAACATTCCAAAAAATAGTGTACAAGTCCTCAAGAGAGCTTCAAGTGGGACAGTCACTTCATTAATGATAGTGATAGGACTATAAAGGAAGAAAGAATATTCAAAGGATAGTTTGATAGTACAATGGTTTGCAAGGATTTAATCATCATAGTGAAACCATGATGATTAAGGGTAGATATGGAAGGGATATTTGAGATGAAAGGCTTCCAAGAAAGGTTATTCATTACAGGCTATTTGTTACAAAGGGTAGACTTCAAGGGTAATAAAGCATTAAAGAAAAAAAGGAACTCACTTCATTATAGATGATAATACAAGGTTCAATTTAAATATAGTCAAATAATATAGGGTAGTCATTGAAGTGCCGTTAACTTCACATAAAACTCAAGAAAGTCATGAAAAATAGTAGTTTCAGACTTTAAAATGATAGTTTTCAATCATAGAGAAGACACTATCATCAAAGACAAAGCTATAAGATAGAAAAATTAATATGTGAAAGGGTCTGAGATTGAAAGGAAATTAAAAATAACAAGTTCAAAGATAATGCATATGATGCATTATTTAAAGGACTACTGAATTCTTCTGCACCCATCACTTTAAATAATCTAGTTATCTAAGTTCATGTAGTTTGAAGTATTATTTTAGATTTTCACATCAAAAATTATCAAAACTAGCCAACATTATTTTACAACACCATTAATAAATAAAGGTTACCTAAGTGAAAGTTTCTTGAGGATGAGAATAGTGATGTGTCGAGGTTGAAGGTCCACCAACAAACTTTTTGCATCCAAAGCATGTTATGAGACAATCATTCATATATCATTCAACAATTCACATGTAATAATTATTTCTTTAATACTAGTTGCATACTATAGACTCAACATTGTAAACATATAAGGGTCTACAAGAATGGTGCACAAATCATCAACACTCCAATGGGCTGAATTTTCATCATATTCATTATACTAATTTAATTATTCTTACATTTCAAAATAAAATTTAATAAACAAAATTAAATGAACTTGCTAAATTTTACCTGAGTATCAATGACGAATGTTTCATTTATCAAGGTGTCTATCATAACCATCCAGTTTGTAACTGATTATGCTATGTAGCTGCATCTCGAGCACTCTCACCATCATACATGTAAGCAACATTGAAAGATTGACAATGATGGGTTGGAACTCTAGGCCTAGAAGTCTCACCCACATTAGGCTCTACTAGAGGCCTCACACATTGTATAATTCTTTGAGTGAGTGAGAAAATCGATTCCAGTGTGTCCACCTTGATACTATCCTTCACAATGGAAGGAATGATGACATGATCCACCATGGGTTTGGTCAAGGGTCTTAGTGCCAACTGTGGATTATGTTGTGCATCCATTCTATCATGTGCGGAGCCCCCACATCTACCTTGAAAGTCTAAAATGCCAAAATAATTTGGCACCTTATTGAGGACAAACTCACAATAGAGTTTCCTCAAAAAATATTGTGATACCTCATAGTTATTGCATGGAGGTTGGTCAAAAACCATCCACTACAACTCCCAAAACTTTATTTTAATTAATTCATGGTGGAAAAAATGGATGGGGAACCTCCTACATGCATGTGATAAAGGTGCATTGGTTCTTGGGTCTATAGAAAGGGCACACAAGTCAGCTTTGGTAATTTTTTATTTTTTCACTTGTGCATAGGAAAGTCCACTTGTATAAAATTATTTTAATTAATCACTCTTATTCAACCAAAAATTAATTTTCTCACTCATTTTTCCTACATGTGATACAATTGACTTGAGCTTGAGCGACTCAAAAATGCCTCTCCTATAAGGGTGGGTTGTAGAATGCTCATTTAATCTTCCAATCAATTGTTCAAGATCTCTTTTGTTGTTTTCAATTTCATTTAAAATATTTTCTTGGGTTCCTTGTGGATGCATACAAAATGAGGGAGGGCTTTGAGGTTATTCTTGTTTAGGAGGGTCTTCATGAGGGGGTGATTGTGAATTGTAAATGTTTGGAGGTGGAGATTGATTTCCTGGATATTAAAAAAAGTTTATTTTAAAAACCTATTTCAATCTACATTTTAATCCAAAATTGAAACTAAAGAAATAGAAATACATACTACTTTTATCTCTTCAACCTCTTTGACGTCTTAGTGGCATTCTCGCAAAGAATCATTAGCTAGGAAAGAAAAAAATGATCTCCTTTTGGCGAGCATGAGTTGCAAAGGCATCAAAATGGGAGCTTGAGTTGCGGGTTTGGAAGAACTAAGGATTTAAATATCTTTTTTTATACAAATTTCCTTTTGGTGAGCACCAAATTTGGCGCTCACCTAATTTTGTACTCATGAAATATAATATTGCATTTTTTACCCAATGTGGCACCTTTTTTGTGTCATAGATTTGTGCACACACCTATTAGGAAATATTGCATTCAACCCACAAACTTATTCCATTTCATACATAACCCCATGAGAGATAAATATTCATACAAGTAAGCAAAACACATAGATCAAATAGACAAGCTAGAAGATAACACAAGATATACCCTGGGAAAACCCTCAAGAGGGAAAAACCAAACCTCCAAAAGCATCCATACTCCATCATATTATTCATCAATAAAGAAATACAAGAGTTAAAATGAATACCTCTTAAACATAAAGCCTCTCAATTCATCCTCATGTGTTCAAGCATGAATCCATAGGTCCCATGCCATGCTTCACATATTCACTCCTCAAAAAGACTCAATAATGATGGCCCACTCACCCAACCAACCTTAACCACTAAACATGTGCTTGCTTTTATAGATACAAGCTCACATAAATATAACCAAGTGGTAAGATAAAACCATGTGAATACAAAACCACTAACCCCTTATTTAATATTTGGTACTAATTTTTCACTTTATTGAATATTTCCCCAATATTAAATTATTATCACTTGTCTCACACACATTAAATAATAATATAATATTATAATACAACATAAAGTAGTCCCCAAATAATTACCTAGTGTGAATAACCACACCACCTAAGTGAATCACAACTAAATAATTATTTAATTACAACACATAATAAATCATTTTATGTATTTGGTGTACAACACCATATCTAAACATTCTCTCACTTGTTGTATACATTTCATCAGGGATCATTACATGAAATAAATCATAGCCATACATGAAACCTCATGAATCTCCAACATGCTCTCGTGCTCCATCAATATACCTGAAATAAGAACAAAGTGACCACCATCTCAACCGAGAACTTATCTCATCCTCCAACACACCACCTATGAAATAAAAGGAACATGCCAAGGTGAAGATGCACAAATACAGGAACACAAGCGTCAAATCCAAGTGATAACAAAGGCTCTAACCAAGTTTTTATCATGAAGAAAAACCAACATGATTAGAAATAACATCCACAACACATGATAATACATCCAACCATCCATACCTTCTAGGTATCAATACATCAATAACCTCATGCAAAGAACATATGCAACCCATAAACTATAATCATAAGCTCATTGTATAAAATGAGTCAATGAAGAACATATATATCCAGGAACTCCCACTACATAGGTAATTTCAAATAATATAAAATCTACCAATCAACACTATATCAAGGTGTGATAAGTAAATCAAAGCATGAAGTACCAAGAACAATAACAATTATCCACACATGAAACCCAAATAGCTTCATAATCTCGCACAACATGTTGTCATCATCCTCCCAAAAACATGAACATCTAAGAAGGAACCATGAAGAGAGAAAACCTATAAATCATTATTCCTTCTACCAACACCTCAAAAGTGAAATTATGTGTCAAGTATGATATCCTAACAACCCCAAATGAGAAGTCTCAAAAACATCCATAACACTCAATCTTATAGACCAAGTACAACATATGAATCATGTAATAATGTCAATCATAGATGTAAGCCTCTCTAATTAAGAAGATAAAAATCAAAGTAACCTTCCCCAAATGTGGAAATCGGCCCATAAACCATCTCATAACAATCCTCATTAATGAATGATATCATAAAATCAAATGCATAAGGAGATAACCATGCCAAAAATCCCTCAATGAATCCTCCAAAACTAACTAATTATAGATCAAGATCCATATCTATTAAAGATAAATCATATAAACTCATGCTAAACCATCCTCAAATGAGTATCCAGAATCAATCAACATAATAAACTCACTTCCATGAGAAATCAAAGCACAAAATATAACACATCTAAAAGATATAAAGGGGAAATACCTCTCAAATAATAAATTGTCGAGTAGACCAAGAGTGGGGAATGAGAATGCTTCTCCAAGATAAACAAATAACCATGAATCACTCCAAGAATAATCTCATCTATTGGTCCATCATGAACTCAAGTCCATATCTAGGTGAAAGCTCCTTGGTATTCCTACTAAAACATCCAAAGAGTAACCATCTCAAGAAAAAGTCTTTAATCACAAGAAAACTCCAACCATCACCTATGTCTCCAAGTATCCATGAGCACCTATAACTAATCAATACATGTTGAACTCCAAATGTAACATAGTACCATCATGAAGTAATCAAGAAAATTACCAATGCGCTCAATAAAAAGAGAACCACCAAGATCAATTTCAAAGCTCCAATCATAGAATCAAGAACCTATCATAATAACATGATCTAATGATATCCTCCTAGGAGATCACATGTACCAATGTAAACATCTTGGTTCCAAGAGAGCGTGTAATATTCCAAACTCTAATCTAGAATCAAGAGTATATCATGATATAATAACAATCACACTATAAACCAAGTAACCATATCTCCAATCACATGAAGATAACCATCACCAATGATGCATCCATGCCACTGCCAATAACTCCCACTAAACTATGATATCGAGCTACACATAGCATCATGACTACCATCTCCTCTATGAAGATCATCCAGGTCTACACACACATAACTCCAATGTTAGTAACATACAAGTGAAACCAAGATCTCCAAGCCAAGAAGATACATACAACTTCCATCAAACCATCACAAACCAAACCAATCCAACACCACCAAATCATCACTTTCAAAAGATCCCTCTGAAAGTGTTTATCCAATGAATGTACCAAGATATCATGAAATCATGATCAAACCTCATGCTAAAAATCCCATGAATCAAATAATCAAGTACTCTAATCATCCATCCTCTTAATATAAAAGTAACATACCAATGAACAAATGACCAAAACCAAGGTCAACTAATGAAATATACAACAATGAATCAAACCTGGTGGATATAGACATTCCACATATGAATCATCTCACTGCAAATGAATGAGTGGCCAATCCACACACCTACATAACTTGTAGATCCAACCACTGAAACATACAAACTCATCATCACATTAGTAACTTGAAAACCAATATATCAAAGAAGATAATAGTGTTACATTGGTGGTTGTCGTTACACTAAAAGATTAACCTGTCAATGCTCGATACAACCACCATATTTATGTTAGATCTGTAGCAGGTAGTTAAGCCATGTCACAAACCCAAACACCATGCTAGACAAGGAAGACGACGGGACACACCATCTTGCAAAAATCTCCCTAGTTCAAGCGAGGGGTTTGAACCTATGACCTCAAATCTAATACCAATTGTTACATTAGCGGTTTTCGTTGCACCAAAAGATCAACTTGTCAATGTCTGGTACAACTGCTAGATTTATGTAAGATCCAAATGAGGCAGTTAAGCCATGTCACAAACCAAGCATTGTGCTGGATAAGGAGCACCAAGGGACACACCATCTTGCAACAAATCCAGTAGACATCAAGACTCAAACACTAAGTCAACCACAAATTTGATTTTCCAAACATGTCCACAAATGAGTAACCATAGTCAAGGAACCAAATAAGAATCAAGAAGATAAGAGAAGTATCCTAAGACCAAACCATGACACCACCAAACAACCACATACATGATCATGTCATGCCAATACATAAATGTACCTACATTCCGATAAAACTATGATTATAGTCATCATTGTACTTGCACTCAATTAGCACTCATACAAGACTCCAAGTCTCAAACCATGTCCAACCATGTTCTTAAAATTGACAGTAACCTATGTACCTGTCACCATCAAAGTCCAACTCTAAAAACACCTATAAACTAGTACCAAGAACCACCAAACTAATAATCAACTATACCATCATAAATATCTTATAACATGTACTCCATCAAGGTTTCGCCTCTTGACTCATCTAAATGCTCACACAATAAAACCTTGAATCTTATGCACCTAAAAGTGATCAAACAAGTACCAAACTCATCCAGAACCAAAAATTGATAATATGATTGAACCACTATGTAGTACACTATAAATTCTCTCCAAAACCTCTTTGAAATCGAAAATCTAATTTTGTATGTAAAATTAAAAAAAAATAAAATCATGGAACAAAACCTATACCACTATATAGCTCTCGGAAGCAGCTTTCCAATGAGTACAAGAAGACTAAAAACAAACATCATGGGTGAAAGTTATGGAAGTTTGAAAAAATGTCCGATTTGGTTATATAGACAAATTTTGGTGGACCTCACTTTAAAATTATATTTGACTTTATTTGGAAAATATTTAAAATTTCAGATTTTTTTAAAGTGGGGAGGGGCAGTTTAGAAAAGATTTCATTTAAAATTTTTAAAAATGCTTTAAATATCAAAGGTATTAAAACTTAATGGCTTTTCAACCATATTCAGTTTTAATTTTCATATATTCAACCTTTAAAACAAAAGAAACTGACGGTTGTACATGATTTAATGTATAAAGGTAGATTTCAATGGGCGAATAAACGGAGGGTACTGTCAATAGTGGGTACGGGGTTTGTGGACCCCATACCACTTTATATGTATATTATTTATTTATTTTTGTTAATATATTTTTAACCTTGTTGGTGTTTTTTCCCACATAGGATTTGCAATTCTCTAAGAGGTAGCCAACCTCTATATTAAAGAACCATAAAGGCTAGTGGCCAACTAACGAGATCCAGTCAAGGAGTGACATCTCCTACACTTTTGGCTCTGTGAAACAAAGGTGGTTAAACCTAAATGTGTTCATAAGAATGTTCTATGACTGGTAAGAACACTTCTTCATATATATTACAATCCCAACACACGCAATGAGATAGTTGTTCAATAAAAACTGTTGAAGCCTTGTAGTTTTCTATCTTCTTTTGCGGCTCTACCTTATTTTTGTGCTCACTAACCTCAGAGCTCTCCACGTGGCTTCTTCGCGAAGCTTTTCATTTTCCTTTGCTTCGCTTTTTGGCAACCTCTGTCTGTACGCCGCGTGGCTCACTCTGACTACTTTTTGAGTTGGGCCCGCCTCATTCTATATTTTCCTCAGAGCTCTCCACATGGCTATCTCTCAAAGCTTTCTGCCGGGCACTTTTTCAATTTTTTGTTGGGCTCCGTCCAAGTGACACGTGGCGTTTTTGTTTCTACACTGGCTACCTTGGAATTGCCGCCGAATCTTCTATACTTTCCTGCTGCTGCATGTTCTCTCCTGTTGCTGCATGGTTTTCTATTACATGTCATGGCCTTGCTGGTGTGTTGCTAGCTGATCGATGTTTGTTGTGGTGACTCGAGATGATTTGGGCTGAGGATCGCCACACGTGGTCTACTCTTTCAATGATGTGTCTCCAGGCGGTGGAATGGCCATATAAATGGGGCCTTGTTTTCTTTAAAGCAGGGTTGGGTAAGTTTAGAAAAAACTCTCAAGCACTGAGAAGTAGGCCTTTTGTAATAGTTGCTTTCAATTAAAAGATTTCGGACTGTGCCAAATAAATTCGGCCTTTCTATTTCAATACATTTGTTAGAACTATTGACGTGTGCTTTTCTCTTTATTTTGTATGAATGCCTATTCTTTAGTTTCTGTAACCTTTCATAGCTGAAATAAATGCAGATCATGTTTGTCTAACTCTTCTGTGTTAAGATAAAGTTATACTTGGTTACATTATACAAATTAGAGGGTATTTTTGCACAATAAATGCTTGTGGGGAAAATTAACTTAGTTAACAACAATTTAGTGGTTCGGGCCTTTGCATTTTTTACACCGTGCTTTGTTGAAATTCATTTAAAGACTTTGGCACATCACCTATAGTGTAATTTTTACATTCCTGCAATCTCCTTTACCTTTTTCTTCAACCATTAAACGAAGAGCGAGCTTCGACAAAACCCCGGAGGTTAATTAGCTAGCACATAGTGTCCCCCAATAGCTAAGTTTCCCATAAGGCTGCTGCTACATGCAAAATATTGCGTCAATAGTTCTTTTTCTGGCATGCCCGGTGGGACCACGAACTAGCACATTCGCCTGATCTTATAAGTGTATATGAGCCATCGACCTGTGACTAGGTCACAGACTGCGAGAGTCCCTGGCCAACTTGTTCTGCCTTTAGTTTTTGTGCACCCAGGGGTTGTCGAGGTAGCCCTTCACCTCCTCTGTCTCCTAGTTCTCCGACATCACCTAATCTACCCACACAGATGGCTGCTAGAAATTACGTAGCTTGGGACTCTGGCAGTCCATTAGTAGCACCTGTGCCTCCTGCAGTATGGGCCCCTATCCCCATTTCTGCCCTAAAGGCTATCCCTAAATATTCTGAGGATGAATCAAAGACACCGATGAAGCATCTGCAAGATGTAGTAGATGTATGCTTGGTACATGGCATATCGAACGAGAATGTAGCCCTCAGATTACTAACCACCTCCTTCTGAGGAAAGGCGCTAAACTAGTATAGGACCTTACAAGCTGGTACTATTGCTACCTGGGATGAGCTCGGGACCTTGTTTTATGAGTGATTTTCAAACGCGGACGACAAATCTTCACTATACCATCAACTGGAAAATATAAAGTGAGCCCCTCATGAAGCTCTGCCTGACTTCAATGTGAGGTTCCATTCAACCTGGCAGAGAGTGCCTGTGGGCAGTCGACCACCTCCGGATCTAACATTTATGTTCTACTTGAAGTTGATCAACGTCGATATCTCCATGATGTTACAAGCTTTGGGCGAAGACACTCTTCCTGATGCTTATGCCCTAGCTGTCGTTGCGGAAAACAATCTGATCATTGCAGGGAAGTTGGCACCGAGACCCATCATGCCATTATTCCCTGAGTGCAACATTGTAGAGGCCGAAGTTCTTTCCACCAGCACTCCTACTGCTCCTCCCCAATCTATGTACACCTATCCCGGAAGTGTTCCAAGCTCGGTCGCGACGACAGCTCCTGTAGTAGCTCCTGTGCCTAATCCTATGGCTAGCGAGATGAGTGAACAAATGCAGGCTATGACTAATGAATTGACCACTTTAAAGCGGCAGCAATACAGCTATCAAAAGCCTGCATATCAAAATTACCAAGGCAAAAAATCTCCGTACCAATCAAACCAGTGGCAGGATAGGTCACGCAGGAATTCCTTAGCTTAGCCAAGTAACCAGGTGGTTCTAGTAACCCTGCCGATGTAGACCGTTCATCCTAGTTCAAATAAGGAGCTAGTGGCAGGACAAAACAATCTGACTGAAGACGCTAATTCATGGTGTTTTCCTTGCAATGATGCACACATTTTCTGGAACTATCCGTGAGGAAATTTGCAACAACAAATCACAGATCAACGTAGCCAGGGTAGCGCATCTGTTTCTGACAACTCACCATACGCTTCTCAACAAATGGACAATGCAGTCTTCGCAGCACAAATACAGAGGATGTCTATCGAGCAAGAGTCAGACATTGTTCTGGACCAGGCTCTTTTTTCTTGGATGGAAGGAGAAGAATTAACATTTCTGAACGATATCCCTACAAATAATGTACACCGAGTGCAATCTGACTATAACACATGTTCTAAGCGTAGATTCACCAAAGAGTTTATAGCCTTACCTACCAAAACTATGTCACAACCGATGCCTAACCCGGTAGCACACCTATTGCCAATCCCATCATAGTCAAAAATGGCCCTTCCTAGCTCTCTGAGTCCACTCCCACCAAGGAAGAAGATTCCATTGATCACTCCAGTTGTTGCTAAACCACCGAACGTACCGGCCGCAAGGCCTGAACTGACCATCAAACTGAAGAAGCAAGCTACTACCACTCCCCAAGTACGAGCGCAATTCAACGTGGTGGAACAACAGAAGAAGTCATCAACCAATGCTTCTCTGTGGGATGTCCTGGATATTCTGGAGCAGAAGGTACTGCTACAAAAGGCACTGTCAGTTGAAGAAGATTCTAAAGTTCCTGCTCTACCCAATAGAGAGGATGCATCCAGGCCCGACCTGGATAAAGTGCTAATGATTCAACAAGAGGAGAAACTTGAGTCTGAAAAGGAAAGTAAGCCTAAACCTAAGCCTTTCTTTCTAACACTAATTATTGGTGACAAGCTGTTGCATAACTGTATGATCGACTCTGGTGCTAGCACCACTGTCATGCCAAAGCAAGTAGCTAATGCTTTGGGTCTAAAATATGAGCCTCTAAATAAAGGAGTCATGCAACTTGATGGAAATAAGGTGGATACTGTCAAGATAATCAGGGGATTACCTATGACTTTGTTTGCCTGCCCCAGTATCACTGTAAATCAGGATACTATACTCATCGATATCCCTCCTTATTTGGGATCTATTTGTCCTGAGAGTTCACTACAAACGTAGGGGGATATCTAGCACTAGATTGGTCACATTTGATTCTGAGAACTATGCATGGGGCTAAAATGAAACTATTGTCAAAAACTCTTCATTCCAAACATGTTGCTGATGAAACTTTGCTAAATTTTGAAGCGGCACACACTTCAATCTCTCAGGAAGAAAGGTACAACGTGGAATTTCTTGAAGAAGAGGAGGCTACTAGCTCTCGGACAGTAGATGAAGAAAATTTGTCGAAATAATTTATTGATATAGACCCTTTCGGAAATTACCAGTCAACTGGCCTCAGAACCTATGTTATACATGAAGAAGGGCAGATCATACCCAAAGTTACCAAAGATCGTAAAGGTGAAGAATCTCTAGAAATATGGACCTTATACTTTGATGGAGCCAGATGTAAGATAGGAGCTGGAGCCAGGATTTGTCAGATATCCCCGATCGACGAATAGACCTTGAGGTCTTACCACTTCCAGTTTGCCTGTTCAAACAATGAAACTGAGTATGAAGGTCTCGTCCATGGTTTAGGCCTTGCAGAACAAATGGGTGCTAGATAGATAAGCATCTTTGGAGATTCAAAACTGGTGTGTAACCAAATCCGTGGGACTTCTGCTGCCAAAAAAATCCGTATGCAATCCTATTGACATAGAGTCTGAGATCTGATTGATAACTTTCAAGCGTTCAATATCCAGGCTATTCCGAGAGAGATGAATTCTGAAGCCGACAAAATGGCAACTATAGGGTTACAGTTCGAGCCAACCTCTAAATTATTAAGAAATAAGCATGCGGTAAAGGTAATCGTAAGACCTGCTATTCCTGATAACAATCAAGATTGGTAGGTGTTTGATAGTGATGCTCATATTACATCATTCCTCTAGTCATCTAGAGAATTCGCCGATCAGCTGCAACCAAAGATCACTGAAGCTTACGGAGATCAAATCATCCAGTTGAAGTCCAACAAACTCTTGAGAGGCCTAGTTACTCTCGAGAGCCTTTTTTGATTTTGATGATGCAACAAGGGACAAAAGAAAGCTGGTGGTGGATTTTAGACGATTACACCAATTTGCATATCGAGGAAGATAGGAAGCTCAAAGTTGGGAAGGAAGTCTCACAAAAGAATAAAGACAGACTAAAACACTTTTGTGAAGAATACCCAGGTGTAGTAGCTTGGTCATATGATGATCTTAAGGGATATGATCCCGGAATCATGGAGCATACTATTGAGTTGTCTGAAGGGGAAAAGCCAATTCACCAAAAATAGAGACCTGTGAACCCAAAAATAGAATCTCTTATGTCACAGGAGTTGAATAAGTTAATCACATCCCGAATAGTGTTCCCGATCAAACATAGCACTTGGGTGTCAAACTTGGTGCCAGTCCAGAAGAAAAATGGAGATATACGACTATGTGTAGACTTTCGAGACCTAAATAAAGCATCCCTAAAGGATTATTACCCCTTTCCTTCAATGGAGGTAATCCTGCAAACTGTTGTTGGCTCCGAGATGTTTTCTATGGTGGATGGTTTTTCGGGCTATAACTAGATTCGGGTAAAGGAGGAGGATCAATACAAGACAACATTCACTACAAAGTGGGGAACGTATGCATATGCTAAAATGCCTTTCGGACTCTCAAACGCCGGAGCCACCTTCCAAAGAGCTATGGACATTGCCTTCAAGGATTTGATCCATAAGATTATACTCATCTATCTGGATGACTTGACAGTATTTTCAAAGTCTGCTGATGATCATTTTGATCATTTAGAACTTATTTTCCAGAAATGCCAGGAATTCGGGATTTCCTTGAACCTGAAAAAGTGTGTGTTCGGAGTGTCCCAAGGAAAGTTATTAGGGTATGTGGTCTCTATGGAGGGCATTGCTATTGATCTAGAGAGAGTAGATGCTATTTGAGAACTCTTGTTACCCATCAACAAAAAGGGTGTGCAGTCCTTCCTAGGAAAAGTCAATTTTATTAGACATTTTATTGCGGATTTTGCAGGTATTGTTCGCCCTATTGCCTTAATGCTCAAGAAAGAGCAAATTTTTAAATGGACAATGGAAGCCAAAAAAAATTTTGAGCTTATAAAGGAAGCTATTTCTTCTGCCCTCGTGTTGGTTAACCCAGACTTGTCAAAAGATTTTAGTATGTATGTTTTTGGTGGTGGGAATAGTATTGCCACAATGCTCATGCAAAAAAATATGAAGATACAAGGGAGTCCCCTGTTGATTTCTATTCACGAACCCTGAAAGAATACGAAGTAAAGTATAACTTTGTAGAAAAATAAGCCTTTGCCATTGTTAAGGGGCTCAAGAAATTCCAGCATTTGATATCATATAATAAGGTGATTGTTTGTATACTACATCCTAGTGTGCGAGAATATATCATGGAGGGGGAAATCACCGAAAAGAGAGCTAACTGGATCACCAAGATCCTAGAATACGACATTGAAGTTAGACCTGTCAAGACCATAAAGGGAAAAGGACTGTGCAAATATATCACTGAAAACAGTGAAACAGTGACAGAGCTTGGAGCTCCGGAGCCTATGCTAATAAACAAAGAAAATTCCCAGAGCAACTGGCTTGATGATAGAATAAATTTTATGCAGATAGGAAGGTATCCAAATGATCTCCCATCCTTTAAAAGGTGTTTCTATCACCTACAAAACAACAATTATGTCCTTTTTGAAGGTGTCCTATTTAAAAAGAATTTTAACGACATCCTGCTAAGGTGTGTGAATGAGGACCAAGCCAAAAAGATTTTAGAGCAATATCATAATAGCCCTACCACAGGACATTTTTCTGCAAGAACCACGGAAATTAAAATTATATGTGCTGGTTATTTTTGGCCAACACTCTTTAATGATGCATTTTCATTGATTAAGTCTTGCAAAGAATGTCAGTTTTATGTTGGAAAAAGACATAATGCTGCTATGCCTTTAAGGCCAATAGTGGTAGAAGAACCTTTTGCTCGATGGGGTTTAGACTTCATTGGGATGATTAACTCTTTCTCTTCAGCTGGACATAGATGGATATTAATAGCAACTGACTATTTTACCAGGTGGGCTGAGGCAGTGCCATTGAAAAATGCAACTGAATCAGAGATTGTTAATTTCCTTGAAGAGCTGGTGGCCAGATTTGGCCCGCCTAAAATAATCATCTCTGATAATGCTAAGGCTTTCCTTGGCTCAAAAATGAGTCAGTTCACTCTAAAATACAGAGTGTTCCTAAAAACCTCCTCTAACTACTATCCCCAGGGAAATGGTCTCGCAGAGTCTACTAATAAAAACCTCATCAGGCTGATCAAAAGGAGTGGCATAGGAACCTCCGGACAACGCTCTGGGCAGATCGAATTACACCTAAGCAAATGTTGAAGACTTCTCCTTATGAGATGGTGTACGAAAAGGAGGCATTACTCCCCATCACCATGGAAATCCCTGCCCTACAATTGCTCAAGTTTCTGGAAATTGAAAAAAATGGGGCAATGGAGGTACGTTTTTTTGAGTTACTCGAGGTACAAGAGAAAAGAGAACACGCCCTGGAAGCAATGAATAGCTGCTAGCATGTGGTAAAGAGATGGTTTGATAAAAGATCTTTTGATCAAGAGTTACAATGTGGAGATTTGGTCCTCAAATTCAATGAGCACGGAGCAAAGCCCAAACAACATAGCAAATTCGACAACCTCTAGGAAGGGCCATTCAAGATTCATCGGTGTAAACAGTTCAACTCTTTCGAATTGAAAGATATGGAAGGTAACGCCCTGAGTATTCCAGTCAATGGAATACACCTTAAAAAATTCTACTAATTCCGCTTTTGTGTTATTCTTGTACATTTGTATATATGTAATTACTTTTCCCTGCTTTAAGTTTTGATCCTCTCAGTGCAAGAATTGAATTAAAACACAACAATGATGCAAACAATTGAAAGAAATTTACAAATGGGCTAGATGGTCTAAAAAAGACATATATTATATTCATCAGAAGTGAAAATATTACAATATATTTGGGCTAGAGGCCTTGTGTTAACATTTACATATGCCCGCTATAGCACGGGGCCTGTAAGCGTAGGAAGGGTAAAATTTGCAAAAAAATTAGCTTCATCATCAAGATATCAGTGAGAAGGACCAGCGATCATTGCAACAGGTGGCGTAGGGTCAGGAAATACCATTCTCTCAAAATCTTCATACCACTGAAAACTATAGAATGGCTCCAGATAGTGTATGCGCACCAAGAAATAGCAGCCTACGCGGGCTTTGGCGTGATGCTCTTCATAGGTTTCCAGCTAAAACCCAAAAAGAAAAGGTCTGGTTGGAATGATGCCTCCATGTAGCTACTGCAAGCGAATGTTTTGAACCGAGGGAATCCCATGACCAAATTAGGTTGTGCACACAATCTGCTCCAGACCTCTGAGGTAGCACTGAGGGAAGACTCGTTTCGTCAGCTTTAAAATCTTACGCTTGGAGACGTTGATATCTAGCAGCGAGGTGACAAAGTGGGAGCAGATGCTGGTGTTCACCCGATATTGCTCTTCATAATGCACGCAGTCCTTCCTAAGGACCCACTTGATGGCTTTCACATATAATAGGTTTTTCACACCTGTCATACGCTTTAAGCACCTGCAGGTAATCTTGCCAAGAAAGGCATCCTGGGTCTTTTGCAAGTAAGCCTTACTAGTGTTTTCATGTCACTTGCTTTTCTAGCTAAGATGAAAATTGCTAAGGCAGCAGGAACTTACTGAGCTAGGAAAAGCTTGTGGATATTGTGATTTGCGATGCCGCACAAAGGATCCTATTTATAGAGTGGCTAAGGTTTGCCAGCCGAAGAAAATCATGATTATAAACTGAGCCCAAGTGGGTCACATTGCCTTGATTTTCAAAATTTCAGCGTGCGAGGTGATGGGAAAGTTCAGGTGCAGCATGCAACTTGCTTTGTTGAGCTGCCACATCAATTCGCAGATTAGCCAGGTGTCTATAATATGAAGCACCACTGTCTCATCTGAATCAGATGAAATTATAGAGAAAAGGTCTGTTGGGTAATGTGCCCCATACGAGCATTAATATCAATTAATACAAATAACCTGTAGGGAAAGCTCATAGAGTTGGCTTGGTTCGCTTTTCGAGATAAAAATCTATCTCCGTCACACACGAAAGATTGTCAATTGAATGCTCAAGTAGCTTGGCATGTTGGCTATCTTTTCATACAAATAAGCTAGTAACACATGGTGACAACTTGGGTTAAACGACTAGCACATACCTTTTTCGATCGCCTTTCTCGAGAAATCAAAAAGACAAATTATGGCATGTAGGGAAACATACTTATTGCAAAAGTTACCAAGAATTGAACAATTAAGACAGTCACAAGAAGGAAGAGGTTTTCATAAAAGCTAAGCATTTTGCAAAAGGTTTGTTGAAAGAGCGCTTGCAAATATACAATGTCCGAAATTGTAGAGGACCCTTCACAGATCTTGGCTCCAGTGAGTCTTAGCGAGCAAATGAGGAATGCACCCCGTGTGCAACTTTATGATGGGGAGTCTTATGCCACTCCGGGCATACCTGTGAAGCCCAGCTGGCCTTTCACGCACCCGGTGAACCAAAAGTTATTAAGCACCGTTCCTCATAGAGACCAGGAAGTGGTGTTGGAAGATTGGGATAACGTCTTTGATCCTGAGTTATCTTGCAATCCTAAGAGCCTTAGGGAGGCCGCATGCGAAAGAATGAAGCATATGATGGACCAACTTCACAAATGGCTATGGTACTATGGGCTCGCACAGTACATGGTTCCCTTAGTGCACCCTTGTCCAAAGGTTGTGGCAGCATGCACGGTATGTTTCGACCTAAACACAGGGGTTATCAGTGGCAAAAATTTCAGGGTAGTCATTAGGCCTGAAGCTATTCAGGATATGTTGTGCATCCTGTTTCCTTTCGGGAAAGAGGTTGAAAATTTTGAAATGGAAAGAATGTAGCAAAAGTGGGGAGAGCTCTAGTTGAGGCCATAGTATTATCGTTCCGAGCTTTAGCAAGTGAGTAGTTCAACCCCGCCCAAATTTTCTTTCAGTCTGAAGGCTCTGAAAGGTGTTGCTTCTTCTATCGCTTCTATGCTGGTGATGGTGTGTGCTCTGAACTCGGACAAAGAGGTTCATCAGTTCCAAATGTCCCTGTGTTTTATGTTGAAAAAGAATCACGAGGCTCTGATCCTAGACTTTGCAAGAGCTATCAGTGGTGGAATTTAGAAATAATTACAAGAATTTGGAGTCGGCTCTAGGTTCAAGTATTCGTCTTTTCTGGCCTACTTGATTTTGCACCAGAACGTAGATTACTTTTCAACGTTTATGCTCCTGTCTGATTTTGATGAGGGTGGCTTTAGGAAGCCGGTTTTGGCATGGAACCCTGTCATGTCAAAAACCTTTGATTATTACATGTTCTCGGATGCATTCATAGCTCCGACTATAAGGGCTTTGGGTAAGACTAGCATAAATATGACCGAACGCATATCACCCAAACAGAGGTCCTGGCTGGGGAAGTTAACTCCGCCCTATAACTGGTTATTTGGTATGGTTTCACCATGCTTCACATGCCAGGTTTTGTTCGAAAACCTTTCTAACTTCCTCACTTCCTCTCTGATAGAGTGTTGGCCCTGGAGGCAATGAGACAGCTATGTACCCTTGATGATGATTACTGGGGAGGAAAGCACTTAACCTCCTATTTGCTGCTGTCAATCATGTTTGGTTCGGTGTTGCTGATTAAGAAGAGAACCCCTAAAATTGATACCTCAGTGGTTTTACTCTCGAAGTTAGGCCACCTCAGGTTGGTATTAATAGATGATCCATGGAATTACAACCCTGACAATAATTTGTCAGGAATCGGCATCAAAATCTCACATTCACCTCGGCCATACTAGGACCTTCGGCGGAATGCCGAGGAAGGAAAATTAAGTAGATATGTATGCCTTGAATATTTTCCTACACTGGATGGTCGATCGCCATGGCTAAATTTTGACCACATCGTGGGGAGGGTTAATCCAAAGCTAAATATCAACTCCTCTCTGGTCACCCAATTGAGTAAGCTCGGTTGGGCGCCGGATAAGATGCAGGCCTTCTGGATATATTGGCAAGAAATTTTGGTAGCTGGCAAGATGCATAATGAGGTAATCCTCGATGAGAATTTTGATGACATTTGGGAAGATGAACATCCGAATGTTGAAAATTCTCTGAACCACTCAACATCCATGTAGCAATATAGAAGAGAGGAGGCTACCACAGAATCTGAGGAGGAAGTAACTTAGAATCCCCCTGTTGTCGTCGAGAGTCCAATATTTGAGAAGAATATTAGTAAGCAGCCTATGCAGGAGGAAGTGCCACACACACAAACATCAGAGCCACCTGCCCCCTCTAAATCAAAACAAAAGCAGGCAAAGACTACCAGTCATAAGAAATGGGTCATTCTTGACCTCGACGATTCTTTAGGAGAGAAGCGACAACGGAGAGAAGAGACCGGTGTAGAGGAGGAATAGTTGAAGTGGGTAGCGGTCAAAGTGTCTATGGCTTTGCATGAGCATTAGGTAATTTTTCCTCCCTCTTCTCTCTCATCTATGTCTTTGGTCTCACCTTCCTCTACCCTTGCATTTTCATCCATGCCAATTCTCTCTACCACTGAATCTGCCGGTCATTCCAGCCTCGCTCCTCCCTTTTTCCCACCTATATCCTCCATTTTTCATACCTTACTCGGAATGCATTTTGGTGTAAGTACTAGGCTCGTGGGCCAATAATTTTTATCTCCAAGGCCTAGCCCTACGGTTGGTGCATCCCCAGTCTTCCCTTACACTATCACCTCATTTTCATCCCTTCTGAGTGGCCAATTCATCCTGCCATTCTCCCCAACCATTATAACACGGCTAGAAAAAGCCTCTGATACATCAGCTACATTGTCTTTCCCAATGGCTGTCCCTCAGGAGTATCCTTTTACTAGCAGACTGGGTATCCTAGCCCAGGAATATTTCTCGCAGGTTGATGCAAATAAAAGCGTCTGCGCAAACCGGATCAACAAAAGAAGAAAGAAGGATGCAACCAGACAGACAAAGCCCCATCTGCAAACTATATTCAATGAAGGTCATAATTCCTTGACGTTTGCAAAGATCACTCCTAATATGATCAAGGTAGTAGGTGAAATGCAGCCTAGTGACTATTCTGTGAATGTTGTCAGGTTAAACTTGTAGCAGGACCGCCCACAAGATAAAGTTGAGCTGATGGAGGAGACCCAAAAAATAGTAACCACAGATTTTCTTAAGCTCAGCCGACAGGAGAAGAAGAAAGATGATCAGATTGCGAAACTCAAAAGGAAGGTCGACATCTAGGTAAACAAGTTCAAAGCTGAGGAGAATGAAATTGAGCGACTTGAAAAGGAGAGGAGCACCTTCGAAAGTCAAATCAAGGAGCTACAAAGGTTGAGCGAAGAGATCATTCTGAATCTTGAACTGTAGGTCGAGCAGAGCCAAGAAAAAGAGAAGGAACTCTATGCCAAGTTTGACCTGCTAACTGCAGGAATGAAGGAGCTCCGACAGAGCACTACTGCCAAGATTATTGAAATGAATACCAACTTAGAGTTGGAGGTCCAAAAGACTAAGCAGGCCGAATTGGCCCTGGCAGAAAAGGAAAGGGAATTTCTTGCCCTAAAGGAGCAGATGTCCGCATTGGACAAAAGCTTGGCAGAAGCAGTGGCAGGTTTAAGCAGCAAAGAGGCAGAATTGGCTACCCCAAAGACCCAACCCCTTGCACCCCGGATGAGATCATTGGAAATTTCCAAAGAGTTGCACGCATCATACTGGGATAAGGTGAAAGCTTTGTGCCTTACTCTACAACCCACCTTAAAGTTTATGGCACAAGCGGCTAGCCTCTGTGGAACAGTTAGTGAATCAATACAGCAGGTTCAGGAGTTAACTTCTAACAAGGTTCTAGAGGTTAGAATTTTATTGGGTAAGTTGTATACCACTTCAGATGAAGCATTGAGTAGCGTGGGCATCAACGACCAAATGACAACAGCTTTAGGTGCAAGTAACCTCATCTCCATGCATGAGATCATTCAATAGGTAGCAAATTGCAGAGCTTGGTTAAACCAAGTTACCAATGACATGCGGGCAAAGTTTTCCCGTTTGACTCAGAGAGGCCTCCCTTCACCTTTCATTGTGGAGCAGGCATTAGTGGGTGTGGAGCATATTGTTGAAATGATTGAAGAGAAGAAGCAAGACCTCTCTATCTTCCATAATTTTGATCAATCTCTCACTGCTGAAGAGATCAAGGCAATCGTGCATCAACTAGCACAACTTTTCTTCTAATTGGAATTGGAAACCAAGGTATCAAACGGATTACCTTTCAAAGCAATTATTGATCTCAGACTGGCTCATGAGCATTTGTGAACACTCTTTGCACCAAGAAATGAAGTATGGACCAATCTAAAGACCGCCCTCTCGAGGTTGTGAGCATTTCTGGTGTTGAGTCAAATTTTTTTGGGGTTCTCCTTTCCACGAGCGAAAAGCCCCTATGAGTCACCAAACTATTCAATAAAAATTGCTGAAGCCTTGCAGTTTTCTATCTTCTTTTATGGCTGCGCCTTATTTTTGTGCTCACTAACCTCATAGCTCTCCATGTGGCTTCTTCGCGAAGCTTTTCATTTTCCTTTGCTTCGATTTTTGGCAACCTCCGTCTGTACGCCGCGTGGCTCACTCTGATTGCTTTTTGAGTTGGCCTCGCCTCATTCTATATTTTCCTCAGAGCTCTCCATGTGGCTCTCTCTTGAAGCTTTCTGTCGGGCACCTTTTCAACTTTTTGTCAGGCTCTGTCCGAGCGACACGTGACATTTTTATTTCTGCACCAGCTACCTTGGAAGTGCCACCAAATCTTCTATACTTTCCTGCCGCCACTTGTTCTCTCCTGCTGCTACATGGTTTTCCATTACATGTTGTGGCCTTGTTGGCATGTTGCTGGCTGATCGATGTTTTTTGTGGTGACTCGAGATGATCTGGGCTAAGGATCACCGTGCATGGTCTGCTCTTTCAATGATGAGTCTACAGGCGGTGGAATGGCCATATAAATGGGGCCTTGTTTTCTTTAGAGTAGGGTTCGTTGAGTTTAGAAAAAACTCTCAAGCACTAAGAAGTAGGCCTTTTGTAATAGTTTCTTTCAATTAAAATATTTTGGACTGTGCCAAATAAATTCGACCTTTCTGTTTCAATGCATTTGTTAGAACTATTGACCTATGCTTTTCTCTTTATTTTGTATGAATGCCTGTTTTTCAGTTTCTGTAACCTTTCATAGCTGAAATAAATGCAGATCATGTTTCTCTGACTCTTCTATGTTAAGATAAAGTTATACTTGGTTACATTATACAAATTAGAGGGTATTTTTGCATAATAAATGCTTGTAAGGAAAAATAACTTAGTTAACAATTTAGTGGTTCAGGCCTTTGCATTTTTTGCACTATGCTCTATTGAAATTTGTCTAAAGACTTTGGCACATCACCTATAGTGTAATTTTTACATTCCTACAATCTCCTTTACCTTATTCTTCAACCATTAAATGAAGAGCCGACTTCGACAAAACCCCGGAGGTTACTTAGCTAGCGCATAGTATCCCCCAATAGCTAAGTTTCCCATAAGACTTCTGCTACATGAAAAATATTGCATCAAAAATAGTAATTACTCTCGGTATTGGCAGACCAAAGAATAATAATAGGTATCTTAGAACAACGAGATTGAAGACTTTAAAGTAAGATTTGCCTCTCGTAGAGAGATAGGGTTTAATATTTTGTTGTGTTTAGCTTTAAGACCACCATGTTTAAAATTACAGTCCCACAGTAATCTTGAAGAAAATAGCCAGTGCTTCAACCATTGGGCAAGAGTCATACAAAGCATAATCCATATATTGTAGACATATCACCATAATGCTTTACATCATGCGAATTTTAATTTTAAAACAACACTCCTTAGCAATCCAAAATGTATAATCATAAATCTGTAACTCATTTTCATGCAATTTCATTAGCTCATTGAGCTAAAGCAGGGAAATGAAGAATACATTCAAATATACCATTGAAAGTGAATGAAAATATCATTGATAAGGCTCATTCACAACTTACACAATTAGGAGAGCAATTGTTTCAAAATGATTATCATTTATTGCTTGAATATCTATAATTACATTAGCAAGGCTTGCTTGCTTCATATACAACTAACCAAAAAAGATATTGACTAAAGCCTCCATGAAAACTATAGTAAAATGAACTAACTGTACATATTTAAAACTGCAGGATCCAAAATCCGACCATAACAATAAGCCATGAAATCTCCTTTCTAGGAAAGGAGAGAAACAAAGCATTAGGATACATTGTTAATTTCAAAATTGAATTTCACTTAGAATGAAATTTTAATTCACATTCCTGATCATTGGATAGCAAAGTGCATGATCCAAGGAATAAAAAAAATGGTTACATAGTAACCAGTCGGAGAAAAAGAAAAAAAGCATGTCAGGCACACGCACGTCCATGTCAATAAGATGAAACACCAAGAAAATCACCACCCACAACCAATAGAACCAACAGAAATAAACACTAAGTTGACGCAAAACCTCGGTACAAGCGACCGCTTCTGGTTCTCACCTCAGTTAAAGGTGGAACCACCTTCTTCCCTCCAGCTACATCAACACAACACCCGACAACCTAGCACAGGGCCACTACAGTTATTGGTTCAACTGCAAGGAACTCCTCATTCACTCCCATGAGCTCGGTTAAGGCTCCCAGGTAACATCGGTAATCTGATTCAATTTTAGACCCATTGCCATTAGAATTTGATGAAATCAGAATAGGGGATGCACAATTCTCTAGCCTTGTGCCATCACTTTTAATAGCGACTTCGGGTGTTCTGGGATCAGGTTGCTCCTTCTCAACCATTGAATTCCTAGCTCCTACTTTGGCACTCATGCACCCTATAGATTTATCCATTGAATAAATAGCTTCAGAAAATATAGGAGAATAGCCCATACCTGCAAATAAAACAACTCAAAAATACAATGATAACACCGGGTAACTTTAGCAAGCATTTATAGAGTCAATTGGTGCGAGGGATATTAATTGCATTTTTGCAATACAAGTAGTTGAACCATAAGTGGCTGACATAGCCTCCATAATTTTTCTATTAGGAGGGCATCGTTCACACGCTACAGAAAATTAGGAGAAGATCCTCTGGAATAACTCGAGCCACTAATAAAATAAGTTTCAGTGCATGAAAGCTTGTCACATGGATGATCAATAATTATTTGAAATAGCACCATTGATGTAGAATGGACTTGGCAAGTCAAACGACTCAGATTGAGTCAATCAAGCATTGAAAATCCACATTAGTGCCCTGGGAAAAACACAACCAATCATAACCCACGAAAATAGGAGGTCTCAATCGAACAGTGTTGTGCAATTTTTGCACACACGCCCCACTGAAAGTGAGGACCCTCTTTTTTGGCTTTTGGTGTCTTGGCCCTTCTCTTTTGGGGGTTTTGCTTGCTGGAGACCCATGCTTTGATGTTAATCTTGCCAGTTGAAGTGTCACATTTATGAATTTTATTGAAAATCTTGAGTTTTGAATGCATTCCGAAGTTTTCACTGTTTTCGGGAAAATCTGCCTTGGCCGGATTTTCCTGATTTTCTTTTTGTATCCGAAGGTGACTATCTTTTGACCTAGATCTGGGGAAATCTGTTAGATCCAAATTTTTCCGAAGTCCATGGCCCTATCAAGTCCCCGAGTTTTTTGTGGTCATGGTTGTCTTATCGACTGCATTAATGGCATTTGTGTGGATGTTTTGGGGTAATGATATATTGATTTGGGGTAAGTAATTGATCATTTGAGTTTGTTCATTTGCTTATCATTTGATTTTGAGTCTTGGAGCTTTGGGTGTTTTGTTGGATTGAGGATTTTGTGCTTTTCGACTGCTGCATTTGAGTTTGTGTGCGTGGTTCGTTTCCTACTTGCATTTGACAATTATTTGCTGGTGTTACTAGCTCCAGTCCTTTCGCTCTCATGGTATGTAGATCTACACTTTTCTCTGTTGATTTGGTTACTTCACTCCATTTTCTTTTTGGATTTTCTTGGCTCCGTGATTTCTTTGGGTATGCATGTCATGTCTAGATGTTTTGGGGTTTCCATTGTTTACCAGTCCACAAGGTCGATCATCGAATGTTTATTTTTGGTCTGGTATTCCTATTCTTTTGGGTGCTTGCTTGCATTGGTTTTAAGCATTCCCATCATGGGTTTGCAAGCAAGTCATGTCTAGTTCTTTGTGTTTTCATCAAGGAAGTTTAGGGTTCCTGACCTAGGGCATAGCCAATCCTCTTTGAATTGTCATGAGGAGTGTTTTGAAACTCATGTTTGATCCGTCAATGGTATAGGTTGGGTCATTATCGAAGTGCAGGCCTTAGGTTCGTGGTCATTGGATTCATTTTGGTAAAACAAGTGAAACTTTTAAAGTTTGGGTTTTGGACATCTGCACGGAATTCCGCTTCTCCTAGATTTCCTCAGCTTTTCCTGTTCTCTTTTACCACTCAAACTGGACTTTTTCCTATTTTGCGAAAATTCGCTTCCTCCGGATTTCCTGATGTCCATCGTCGGGTCATTTTACCGAATTCATGCTTTAAATGGTAATATTTTGATGCTCGCTAAAATCCATTCCCTTCGAATTTTCCTGGATGATCTGTGCCTTCCTTATTTTCCTGATTTAGTTGGAACTATTGCTTTTCTCACCAAAATCCGTCTCTGGCAGATTCTTCTGAGATTCTTATGAAAACGATGAATTTGTTGGTTAGAAGGAATTTCTTTATTAATAATGTATTTGGATAATCAAATGAGTTTATGCTAAGTATTTCCAAGGTTGTTCTTTGATTGAAATTATGATTTGTAATGATTTATGTGGATTTGTATGTTTGATTTGCTGGAATTCGCCTAGTCCGGATTTTCCCAAAAATCTTCCCCACTCTAGAATCCGTCAGGAGAGCTGAATCCCGAACTTTGAGATATTGACCTTTTGCACTTAATGTTTCTTATGGATCTAATTTTTGTTGTCGGTATTTGTTTGCAGGCAAGATCAAGACAAGGTGTTGTTGGTCGAGGAAATGGGAAGGTGACAGATCCTAGTGCAGAGACTTCTGCCATTTCTGATGCAGAGAAGGTAAAATTGGACATAAAGAGTAGGATTCCTGAAAGTAAGATCACTTCTATTTGGTCAGGGATCATGGATACCAATGTGGGTATGTGGGACTATGAAGAGTTCAAGGCTGAGATGTCAGTACAGAGCCCTCCTTTGTTGGCTAGAAGACTGGTAGACTCCGCATTGGCCCATGTGGCAGGTTTTCCTTCCATAGTGTAATGTTATGTGTTGGTGCTAGAATGTGCTAGGAATTATGATAGGGGGACACAAAGGATAATTGGTCCCTAGGGGAGGACTCTGGTAGGTTTTAGTCCCATTTTGATTGTTTCAACCTTTGATATACCTGACAGGTCATATGTGGTGGCCTTTGATTTGGATGGTGCCAGGAAGCACTATGAGGAAAATGTAGTTAAGTCCCAGTAGGTTATTAATTCATCGTTAGAAAAGCCTAAGTCCCATTTCTCTAAGTTTCCAAAGCATATATTTAGGCTCAAGTTTAAGAGGGAATACTACAATGCTATCACCCTTCTCAGTAGGTTAGTAGGATTGAAGAGTGTATGTGTATTTGAAACATGGATGTTTAATGTTATTTCTAGAATGGAGCAGGGAATAGATTAACATTGGGTAGGAGTCATAAGTGCAATAATCCATGAGCAATTATCCAATGTCTTGCAAACCAAGACTTTCACCATGACTTCCTACCTAGTGTATTCATTAACGAGGCTTCATCCATACAAGGGGTTGAGAACTAGGGGTATTTTTGGGCAGGATGCAATATATGAGGTGTATCCATAGCTGCACCTAACTGGAAGAAGTTATAGGAGAGAAAATTATTCCTTTACAATGTACATCACCAGATTGCTCAAAGGTGTAGAGCATATGAGGATATCTAATAAAGCAAAGGAATTGATTAGGAGATACAGAGGGTGGTTCATCCAGTTTCCCACCTTCTCCTACATCAGGATTGATGGTTTTCAAAGGGCACCTTACAGACTCCCAAAGTATCCTACTGATCATATCATTTTTTTGGAAGTCACTAGGAAAATCTATGACTTTGATATTATAGTAAAAGGGGATATGCATAAGGAAATTTTTAGGAATGATTTTCCCTTGAAAATAGGAATGGGTGAGGTTTGTCCTTCTATCCAATCTGCTCATGCTTCTGAGGAGGAGATGAGTACTTTTAGTCTCTCTTTCCATTCCAAGAGAGAAATATTTTACATTACTGGTGAAGCACAAAAGAGGGCTAGTAGGGATTACAACCATAAGGCTAATATTGAGAATTACTGGGTTAACCTCACTGATGAGTTTGAGGGAAGAAAGAAGAAGTTCTCCAAGTTTCCAGTAGACTTGGTAAGGTTATATAATGTAAAGTCCATCCTTGACTAGGTGGAAGAGGATGGAAACATGATCCAGGGTCATGTCTATGAGGTAGTGAAAGATAGGCCAGTGGGAGATGTTGACTGGTTATAAGAAGAGAAGATAGAGTTAGATTAGATTATGACTCTAGTGATCAAGTACACCAAAATGTGGTTGAAGCATAAGATGCTTGAATTGGAGAGTGAAGGTGTTCGATGTACTTATGATATGATGGGAGACTTAGAGTCTCACTCTACTTCTAAGGAGTCAGTTGCACAAGATCCCAAAGGTAAAGAGAAGGTGGATTCTCCTTTCAGAGTCCAGGTAAGGAATGTTCAAACTGAGAAGGTGGCAGAGGTAGGTAAACAGAGAAATCCTGTCACCAAGAAGAGGAGACATGCCTCCAAGAAAGGAAGCTAAGAAGGACAAGGAAGATGAGGAGGTAGAGGTTGCTCCTCCACGAATAAAAAGGAAAAGGCTTGTGAAGCTATCATAGCGGAAGGAGGAGGCTCCCAAAAATGATAAGGAAGTTGAATCACTGGTCGTAGAAGTAGAGAGCTCTCGGGAAAATACATAATTTTACATGATGAGGTCAAGGAATCCTTCCCCAAATGATGTTGCTATGAAAGAGAGTGTTCCAGTGACTACCCCCATTAATGAACTAGAAAGTCCTTCAATTCTTCAAGATACAGGTGACGCACAAGAGGAACCAAGGAAGGATGAAGATACTAAGGACTTGGGCGAAGAAGAATTTTAGGAAGGAGACCTTTACAATGAGGAGGTGGAGATTGACAAGGTGATTCAGTATCCTTTGGTGGCATATGCAGATTCACCTTTAGAAGAACAAATGAAAAAATTCCCCCAACAAGAGGAAATAGCAACTATAATCCCTTCACCAGCATAGATGGTCATGGAAGAATAGGTACAAGAGAAGGAGAATCCAATCATAGATATTCCTAATGTACCAAGTGTTGAAAAGGATGCAACTAATGACCAACTAGATAAGGATAAACAAGATACAGTGCCTACTGAGTCAACCATTCCTAGTTGGTTGGATAGAGAGTTAAAGAGAAAAATGGTGATAGTGGAGGATGTCCTTATGGCTAATGTGGAAAAGAAAAAAACTAAGAAGAAAGCTAGGGTTGTGTCTCAGATTGAAAGATATGGGTCAGGTAACAGAGTGTCCCATATTGCAACACCTGCTCCAAATAAATATAGAGACAATGTCACTGCCCAGGATTATCATGTGCAAACCATTGACTTAGGGCATGCCTCTATAGAATAGGATATTGAGGAGTATGAAGGTTCGAGTGTTGTGATTGTGGATAGGTTGAAGAAGGTTCTGCAAACCTGACATGAGTTGGAGAAGGAGAATGAAAAACTAAAGAAATACTTGCAGGAGTTGATGAAACCCTTGTAATCCATTGGTCCTTCCTCCTCTATTGCAGGTTTCTTGCCTTAGGAAACAATCTCCAAACTTGAAAGGATGAAGGGCACCACACATGCCACATTTGCTTGGTTGCAGAGTGTCCAAGACAAGGGAGATGTTGCAATCAAAGACATTTTGTCAACTATAGGGGATGCCATGAGGGTGGTAACTTGGTTAAAGACTGTATTGGCTCAAGATAAAGAGGATACTGATCTACTACTGCAGAAAACCAACACAATTATGGGGTTCACTGAGGATAAACTAGTAAAGTGTGGAATTCTTTATTTTCCAAGCGTTTCTGAACCTTGGGAATGGTTTAAAATCTTGGAAATGAGGCAGAAAGCCCTTAGAAAAATTCATAAATAGGCAAGGCAGATTGAGGACACTTTGACTGGTATTCATGTTAAGTGTATCTCATTCTTTGAGGTCATGACATGAAGGAAGAAGTTTGTTTCAAAACATCTTAACCTGGAGCAACTTAGGAAATGGTGGAGAGATGTTTATTCTCCAATCAGTGAAGGTTCAGTCATAGGACATTAGCTAGATGACGATGCAAATTATATTGCAGTCATTGATAGATACTTGACTAACAGGGCTAATTGGGATGGTGCAGTTAGGCAGGAAAGAGATGACATCAAGTCTCTTGAGAGAAGAGGTAGGGTTTTGCCTGTACCTCCAATTGCTGAGCTAGATAGGGTCTTGTTGGAAATGCATGGCGAAGAAGATCAAGCTAAAGACAAGGATGGGAAGTAGCTATATAGGGCTACATGGAGATTTGGGCTTCCCATTATTCACATGCATTGGGCCGACCCCTTTTTGATACTTAGGCCGAATCAGATGAAATTGGCGCTAATTGCACATTTCATATTATTTTTGAATATCTTTGAGGCCGACCTATTGTGTGGCACATTTTATTATTATTCTTATTTTGGGCTGACCTATCTTAGGGATTCTTTATAAAATGGGCATGTTGCCTCATTCTATGGATAGGTAGAGATAGAGAGAAAATAGATAAATGATAGAATATAAATTTGATATTAGAGCGAACTAGGGTTTATTGGCAATCAAGTGTTGTAACAAAAAGCTGGAATTGTTGCTACTTTGGATGATTTAATATAAGGGAGATATTGTATTTTGGTATCTGTCTTGTGGAGTTTCATCTGGCATGGTTCTTGTTATTCTATCTTTCAAATTGCTTATAAGTTCATAGTTAAATTGTTTGGTGATACTTAGGGTTTCTTGTTTTGAATGTTTGCAATGATCTCTAGTCCATGCTTTTTGTAGTTAGCTGATTGTTAGATGCTTTGCAAAGTTAGTTTGGGCTTAAAATTGTGCTTAGTTTAGTTATAGAGATTTTTTCATCTCAATTGTAATAGAATTGTTTGAATGAATGTTTATGATTTGAAAATATTTAAATAACTTAGAAGATTGCACTATTTCTGTGAAATTGCATATTTATCTAGATTGAATAGAAAATAGTTTATGAGAGATTGGTCCATTTCGAGCATTTTATCTTTGGCATTATCAATCTTAGGGTTAGAAGTAGTCTTAGAATCATCTCTGAAACCTTTATCTTTTTCCATTTCTTTATTATCTAAGTTGCATCAAAAGTTCCAAGTATCAATATATTGCTAAATCTGATAAATTCAAAGTCCAGCGTTTGCTTGTAGTAAGGTCCCATTGTGATTACCAGCATTTTCACATTTATCACTGAGTTTTTTTGTTGCATTGTCAAGACTTGACATTTGAGACCTTGGGGTTATCTTTTTTCCCATAAATTTTTACCTTTCAAGAGAGATAGGATATCATATTCTATCTGAGTTGTTGCTGTGTAGAAAACACCATCAATAGACAGTAGGTCCCACTTAGCCCTGTCGCTTCAAGAACCAGGCCATGTTTCGCCTCTTCGCAAACCTCGCAATACTTTAGAGACATTTACTTTGCGTGTGCGAGGTATGTGAGGGAAAATTATTAACCCCATCATTAAATCCCTTCATTGCTGAAAAGATGACCACCTGTCACCATTGGAACCTTGGGAAAAGACCCCACCCCTCCGTACATGCTAGATGGCGGTATCTCGCAGACCTCACACTACTTTGTGACATCATCAGGAAAACCTGTGAGGTTTGTAAGAAAGGGTCTAGATCAAAACCTGTGATCGAACAGTTAGCCAAACTATATGCAGGACATGTAGAATATTTAGGTGGGACCAGCTGGTATAACCCTCGGTGGTATAAACGTTTAAGTCCAGGTGGCAGGAAAAGAATGACATACTTGGTGAAAGGGGTCGATAAGAGCACAAAGGAAAGGCTCAACCAGATCATTTAAGTGATCAATTACCCTCGGTAGCAAGTCACCGTCAAAATATAACATGAGGGTTTCAAAATATGATAATTCATACCACCATGGGTAACTCAAAACCTTCAAACCCTAGCCTCCTTCCTTCAAAATTTAAAAGTCCCATCAGTGGCTCCGACTCGGGATGTATGCCCCCTGCGGACATAGCAAGAATCCAAAATCTCTGGTTTCACAGACTAGATAACTACATTACACAAGTGCCTTGACAAATATTTCAGCATGTTTTGACAATTGGACTTGTGCATACTGACTTGGTGGCCCTAGGCCACCAAAAAAGAGAAATCAAAATTTACTCCTGTCAAAAACAAAATTCTCTATCAGCTGAAGTAAACATAGTCTGCAACATTTATATTTTGATGCTTCAAAAATAATGGGGTAATCAATATGCTTGGAAGTATCATAATTTTTACTAATACTTCCTTGCACCAATTCACTCAATGTTCTGCTCCAAGACTTTTAAATAAAAATATGACCATGATAATGTTTCACCTTACTCTGCCCCTAGTCATAACTCATATAATGCTGGCCTAATTAAGATGAGAAGTGGAAAAATTCAGAACTTATCCAGTTTGTAACATCACATATCATGGAATCTTCATCAGTTTTTAGATCAAACTAAAAATTTGCATATAAAAATGTGTGCATGTTATCCATACTTCCATTGCTCAATAAAGATGATCACAACCAGGGAATCCCCACCTTGGAATTTCCCACATAAGTTTGGTTGCCAGAATTTGAATTCCTGTCAATTTGGAATACATCCTAGCATTACAAATGTCAACAGTACTAGCTACATCATTCTCCAGGGAATGTGTAAACACATTCATTTCAGGCCTCTTAATATACATCTTTCCCTGTACTTCTTTATCTATTCTCCAATGAAAACCTTCAAAGATAGAGTCAAATAAATCAATTTCAAACTGGTCAAAAGAGAAAGAGAAATATGCACTGGCCTTCTTGTACTCAACATTACTTGTTGTATGTGTTAATTTATAAGTGAAAATTTTGGCACAAGCTGAAAAATTTTCATCGGCAATATCAATGTCAGAAGGTAACAACAGATTTATCTCAACTTCACATAAGCAGTCAGGAAAAACAATAGTACCAATATTTTGTATCAATATGTTGGTTGTCTCCAGTACTATTCTTTTTATCATACAGTTCATTGTCCTCAAATTCCTCAACATTTGTACACTAGGCTTGTTCCATTGCCAGTATACCTAGAGTATACTCTAAATAATTATCATGTGAAAATTGTTCCTTCACTGGGAAACAAGTAAGAACATGAGGTTCTACATTTCCATACAACTCTGGTAAAAAGAAAGGATTAGTTCCATCCTCAATACTGCAATCACTACTTCTGAAATCACAATCACTGGCCTATAACAAAATCTCAGTGACCTGAGCATTACAATCAGGATTAGGAAACACAATGGGTGTCTCACACGATCTTGCATCATTTAGCCCCTCAAATTCCTCAACAGTTATCCAACTTTCTTCAGAAGGGCAAGCAATGTCTTCATTTTGTGTAGGTACATTCTTGACTGATTCTACGATCTCTATCCACTTAATGACCTGGGCCAAATTAGAAGGTTTTAATTCTTTTGGAAAAGAACTTAGCCTTGGTTCATAGAGTTCACAAAATAAATCAATGCATTCATAATCATTAGGTCTATGACTTCTATGAATTTGTATTAAAGCACCTAAAAATCTCAAGAAAAACTCATATGGTGATTCTTTCTCTTGCCCCTTCATGTCATACAATTCAGGTACAAGAGAAGTTTGATCATCATCATTCAAACTAGAATGGCTTTCAACTTGGTTCCAATTATGATCACACTGCCATGGTGAATATATAATAGTTTTCACAACACCCTTATCATAATTAGTGCTCTGAGTAGCCAACTCTGACATTTTACTTGTACTAGTTAGGCTAGGGTAATCAATACTTGCAGTTAGATACCCCTTCATTATTGAGTATTTCATATTGTTTTCAATTTCCATAGCCATTTGATATGCTTGGTGAAAACTTGTAGGTTCTTTATCTCTTAGTAGGTAACCCATCCTTTTGTCAAAAGTACCAAGATATACAACTAAGCATTCAACCTCACTCGGTCTTATTTCTTTAGGTATTTCCCTAAAAGCTCTTGAAAACTTGAGATTAAAATATGGGATTAGTTCCTCTTCTTTTATGTGAATTCCCATAAAACCATTTCTTAAAATGTTGGGATTGAATCATTCACCAAATTGTTCTATAAAAACTATCACCAACTGATTGCATGAGTTAACAGAATATATGTAAATAGGAAAACCAATCCCTGGGATCACCCTTCAAGGATTGCACAAAAATATTCATGACAACATCCTCATGAATAATTTAATAATCCCCCATTACATTTACAAAATGTTGTAAATGCTTAGAGGCCGATTCTGCACTTTGCCCTGTATATTTAGGCAAATACTTCCTAATCTTCTTAGGAATTAGATTAGGGTAACCACTGACATTATTGAAAAAAAAAGGAATATATCTTTGAGTAAAAAAAAACCTTGAAGGGCTTATTGCAACTTGTTCTCTTTGCATATTTATGTCTAACTTTACAGATGGGAAATCACTTATACCCATTTAAAATTTCATCAATAGTACATATTTATCAAACATATCATTTACCATGTCAACCATGATTCCATTAGTGACTAAAAATAGTAGTCCTTTGTTTTAGAGATATGATGCAACATAAACATTGCTTCATAAGTCCTTTTACATATTGCATCATTAGAAATATGGAAAAACTAATTATTGTTCCTTTCTTGATGCTAGACATCTAGTTTGGAACCATCTGCATCCCTAATTACAAATACCCATCACAATTAGAAATAGTGAACTGTTTAGTTTTGATGAAATATCTGGTAATTTTTGGCATTATGTATTAATCTCTTCTCCCTGACTATAACTATCATAGATCTAGGACTATTCCTTCATTCATCAACTGGTTCTTCAGACAGAGTCGCCACCTCTTCAAAAGAGGACTGTATTTCAATAGAAATATGAAGTTCCTTCTCAAAGCTTGTTAGATTTTGGGTTTTTACCCAGAACAGAGTCACACCATGCCACTATCAATATCCTTCAAAACCAAAATCCATCACCATCCAAATTTAACATTCAACTTATTTTGAACAAAATATTTTGGATAGCCTCCTTCAACCCCTATGGTTTCTCTTTTTTCTTTTTCCTTTTAAATTTCTCAAAAGTTCTCCCCATTAAAACCACCATTCAAATAATGAATCTAGAACTCCTAAATCCTCTCCCAAAAGGATAACATAGATCATAGGATTGCCAAAATATTTTCAACAGGTTCTTCCTTCCAGGGTTGAAAAAATTCACTATGTAAATTCAGAACAATAAATCTTTGATATGACTCTTTAACCATCTGCAACGGACATTCTGAACTTCCCTAGTAGAGTTGCCATTCTATTGGTGACTCGGATGGGAAAATAGTTCAATAATTTGCAACCTCTAGTTATAGAAATAATTCAACATGTTAATGACTCTATAACAACATCGTCTGCAACCAAAAATTTTGAGTTCATCCCTAGCAAAGTCGTCATTCTATTGGTGTTTTTCCAAACATAGGATTTGCAATTCTCTAAGAGGTAGCTAATGTCTATATAAAAGAGCCACAAAGGCTAGTGACCAACTAACGAGATCCAGTCAAGGACTAACATCTCCTACACTTCTGGCTTTGTGAAACCAAGGTGGGTAAACCTAAATGTGTTCATAAGAATATTCTATGACTGGTAAGAACACTTCTTCATATAAATTATAATCCCAAAACATGCAATGAGATAGTAATTACTCTTGGTATTGGAAGACCAAATAATAATAACAGGTATCTTAGAGCAACGATATTGAAGACTTTAATGTAATATTTTTCCTCTCGTAGAGAGATAGGGTTTAATATTTTTTTGTGTTCAGCTTTTCGACCACCATGTTTAGAATTACAGTCTTGTAGTAATCTTGAAGAAAATAGCCAGTGCTTCAACCATTGGGCAAGAGTCATAAAAAGCATAATCCAGATATTGTAGACATATCACCATAATGCTTTACATCATGCAAATTTTAATTTTAAAACAACACTCCTTAGCAATCCAGAATGTATAATCATAAATATGTAACTTATTTTCAAGCAATTTCATTAGCTCATTGAGCTAAAGTAGGGAAATGAAGAACACATTCAAATATACCATTGAAATTGAATGAAAATATCATTGATAAGGCTCATTCACAACTTATGACACACAATTAGATGAGCAATTGTTTCAAAATGATTATCATTTATTGCTTGAATATCTATAATTACATTAGCAAGGTTTGCTTTCTTCATATACAAGTGACTAGAAAATATATTGACTAAAGCCTCCAAGAAAACTACAGTAAAATGAACTAACTGTACATATTCAAAACTGTAGGATCCAAAATACGACCATAACAATAAGCCGTGAAATATCCTCTATAAGAAAGGAGAGAAACAAAGCATTAGGCTACATTGTTAATTTCAAACATGAATTTCATTTAGATTGAATTTTGAATTCACATTCCTCATCATTGGATAGCAAAGTGCATGATCCAAGGAATCAAAAAAATGGTTACACAGTAACCGGTCAGAGAAAAAGCAAAAAAGTGTGTCAGACACACGCACGTCCACAACCATAAGATGAAACACCAAGAAAATCACCACCCACGACCAACAAACCCAACACCAACAAACACTAAGTCGACACACGACCTCGGTACAAGTGATCATTTCTGGTTCTTGCCTCAATTAAAGGCGGAACTACCTTCTTCCCTCCAGCTACATCAACACAACACCCACCAACTTGGCACGAGGCCACTACAATTATTGGTTCGATTGCAAGGACCTCCTCATTCACTCCCATGAGATCGATTAAGGCTGCCAGGCAACTTTGGTAATCCGAGTCAGTTTCAGACCCATTGCCATCAGAATTTGATGAAATCAGAACAAGGGATGCGCATCGCTCTGGATTTTTTCCAACACTTTTAGTAGCGACTTCGGGTGTTCTAGGAGTAGGTTTCTCCTTCTCAACTAGTGAATTCCTGGCTCCTACTCTGGCACTCCCATGCCCTATAGATTTATCCATTTAAGAAATAGCTTCACAGAATATAGGAGAATAGAGACCACCTGCAAAAAAAAAACAACTCAAAAATGCAATGATAACACCGGGTAACTTTAGCAAGCATTTATAGAGTGAAATGGTGTGAGGGATATTAATTGCATTTTTTCAATACAAGTATTTGAGCCATTAGTGGCTGATGTAGCCACCATAATTGTTTCTATGAAGAGGTCATCATTCACATGCTACAGAAAATCAAGAGATCATCCTCTGGAATTACCCTAGCCATTAATAAAATAAGTTTCAAAGCATGAAATCTCATCACACGGATGATTAGTAATTCTTTGAAACTCCACCATTGATGTAGAATGGACCTAGCAAGTCGGATAACTCAGATTGAACCAATCGAGCATTGAAAATCCACACCAGCGCCTTGGAAAAATCACAACTAATCATAACCCATGATAATAGGAGGTCAGAACTGGATAGTAGGTCCCACTTAGCCTTATCGCTTCAAGAACTAGGCCACATATTGCCTCTTCGTAGACCTCGCAGTACTTTAGAGATATTTACTTTGCTTGTACGAGGTCTATGAGGGACAATTATTAACCTCGTCATTAAAACCTTTTGCTGGTGAAAAGATGACCACCTGTCACCACCGATGCCTTGGGAAAAGACCCCGCCCCTTCGTACATGCCAGATGGTGGCATCTCGCAGACCTCACACTACTTTATGACATCAACAGGAAATCCTGCGAGGATTGCAAGAAACTGTCAAGATCAAAACCTATGATCAGAAAATTAGCCAAACTGCATGTAGGAAATGTAGAATATTCAGGTGGGACCAACTAGTACAACCCTCGGTGGTATAAATGTTTAAGCATAGGTGGCAGAAAAAGACCGACAGACTGGGTGAAAGGGGATGGAAAGATCACAGAGGAAAGGTTCAACCAGATCACTTAAGTGACCGGTTACCCTTGATAGCAAGTCACCATCAAAATATAACATGAGGTTTCAAAATTTGATAATTCATACCACCATCGGTAACTCAAAACCATGAAGCCCTAGCCTCCTTCCTTCAAAATTTAAAAGTTCCATCAGTGGCTTTGACTGGGGATGTATGCCCCCTATGGGCATAGCAGGAATCCAAAATCTCTAGTTTTGCAGACCAGATCACTGCATTACAGAAGTGCCTTGATAGATATTTCACCATGCTTTTTCAATTGGACTTGTGCATACTAACTTGGTGGCCCCAGGCCAGTAATCAAGAGAAATCAAAATTTACCCATGTCAAAAACAAAATCCTCTGTCACCTGAAGTAAACATAGTCTGCAACATTTATATTTTGATGCTTCAAAAATAATGGGGTAATCAATATGCCTAGAAGTATTATAATGTTTACTAATACTATCCTCCACCAATTCACTCAATGTTCTGCTCCAAAACTTTAAAAGAAAAATATGACCATGATAATGTTTCACCTCACTCTGCCCCTAGTCGTAACTCATATAATGTTGGCCTAATTGAGATGAGAAGTGGAAACATTCATAACTTATCCGGTTTGCAACATCACATATCATGGCATCTTCATCAGTTTGCACATCAAACTACTTTTTTTCATATAAAATTGTTTGCATGTTATCCATAATTCCATTGCTCAACAAAGATGATACACAACTCGAGGAATCCCCACCTTGGAATTTCCCACATAATTTTGATTGCCTACATTTGAATTCTGTCAATTTGGAATACATCCTAGCATTAAAATTTTTAGTGGTACTAGCTTTATCATTCTCCAGGCAATGTGTAAACACATTCATTTCAGGCCTCTTACTATACATCTTTCCCTATAATTCTTCATCTATTCTCAAATGAAAACCTTCAAAGACAGAGTCAAATAAATCAATTTCAAACTGGTCAAAAGAGAAAGAGAAATATGCATTGGCCTTCTTGTACTCAACATTACCTGCTGTATGTGTTAATTTATAAGTAAAATTTTTGGCACAAGCTGAAAATATTTTACCAACAATATCAATGTCAGAAGGTAACGACACATTCATCTCAAGTTCACATAAGTAGTCAGGAAAAAAACTAGTACCAATATTTTCATCAATATGTTGGTTGTCTTCAATACTATTCTTTTGATCACACACTTCATTGTCCTCAAATTCCTCAATATTTATATAATAGACTTGTTCCATTGCCAGTATACCTAGAGTATACTCTAAATAATTATCATGTGAAAATTGTTCCTTCACTAGGAAACAAGTAAGAACATGAGGCTCTACATTTCCATACAACTCTGGTAAAAAAAGAGGCTTAGTTCCATCCTCAATACTGCAATCACTACTTCTAAAATCACAATCATTTGTTTGTAACAAAATCTCAGTGACATGAACATTACAATTAGGATTAGGAAACACAATGGGCATCTCACACAATCTTGCATCATTTTGCCCCTCAAATTCCTCAACAGTTATCCAAATTTCTTCAAAAGGGCAAGCATTGTCTTCATTTTGTGTAGGTAAATTCTTGGTTGATTCTGCAATCTCCATCCACTTAATGACTTTGGCCAAATTAGTAAGTTTTAATTCTTCTGGAAGAGCACTTAGCACTGGTTCCTAGAGTTCACAAAATAAATCAATGCATTCATAGTCATTAGGTCTATGAATTCTATGAATTTTTATTAAAGCACCTAAAAAACTCAAAAAAAAACTCATATGGTGATTCTTTCTCTTGCCCCTTCATGTCATACAATTCTTGCACAAGAGAAGTTTGATCATCATCATTCAAACTAAACTGGCTTTCAACTTGGATCTCATTATCATCACACTGCAATGGTGAATATATAATAGTTTTCACAACACCCTTATCATAATCAGTGCTCTGAGTAGCCAACTCTGACATTTTACTAGTACTAGTTAGGCTAGGGTAATCAATAGTTGCAGCTAGATACCCCTTTATCATTGAGTATTTCATATTGTTTTCAATTTCCATAACCATTTGATATGCTTGGTGAAAAATTGTAGGTTCTTTATCTCTTAGTAGGTAACCCATCCTTTTGTCAAAAGCACCAATCTATACAACTAAGCATTCAGCCTCACTCAGTCTTATTTCTTTAGGGATTTCCAGAAAAGCTCTTGAAAACCTGAGATTAAAATATGGGATTAGTTCCTCTTCTTTTATGTGAATTCCCATAAAACATTTTCTTAAAGTGTTGGGATTGACTCGTGTAGGAGTTGAGAAAATACAACTTCACAAACCCCGAAGATCACCTGCATGCAAATAACCTGTCACAAAAGAAGAGATGGAGACAAACAAGAAAGGGTTCTCTGAAAACTGAAAATGTATATATCTTAGAGAATGAGAGAATGTATTGATATGAAATACAATGAGCTCAATCTTTAGAAAAAAGAGATCATGCAAACCCTAAAGAAACCCTAATAAGAAAAACCCTAAAAGAAGCCCTAATAGGAAAACATTTAATAATTAATATAATTATTAAATGTCACTTTATGCAAACTAACATAAAATCTTAAGAAGGGAATAAAGGTAACTTAATCAACACAATTAAGTTAAAACCTTTACTCTAACACCCCCGTTAAGATGAGCAACAGTGCAACTACAAAAAAATGCAAGAAAGCAAAAGTAACTACAATGTAAGAAGGCAAACATGGGTCCTGGCAACTAGGCCAGATCAGGTACCCAAATACAACCAAATCTCTGTAAAGAGGAGAAATAGAGAAAACCTCATGGGAAAAATCTCTACTCCAAAAAGAGATGCAGAAAGACAAGAAGAACATTACTGAAGCAGAAGAAGCTTCAAACAACTGTCAAAAGATGACTGCTATGGTGTTGAAGAACCTCCACTAAATGAATGGAGGATCCCTTCCAAGGAGAAACCAAGGAAGAATTAGCACAAACAGTATAATACCCCCCCATAATGCTGAACCGGGAGAGCCTGACAAATCCATTGAAATGGTGTGAAACACCCTACAGTGCATAAAGGAGAAGATACAACATCTGAAAGTGCACAAGAAAGAACCTACAACTGACAAAGTGGTGTGTAAAATAAAACACACATGCATGAGGCTGGAATCATATCAATCCACTGTCATCGTGGAGGGACACTCACCGAACAAGGGTGTGATGGTAAAATAAAGGCAAACTACACAACCCCCCATGGCACTTTATAATAACAGTGCGAGTAAAAAATATGGCACAACCTTATGTGAAAAATCCTCCAAAAATACATGTACAATAGTGTGGCACTTTATCTCAATGTGTTTACATAAAAGATTACTCACAAATGGTGCTCAAAATGTCCAAAAAAGAACAAAGCTGGAAATACATGAAGAACAGCCAAAAAATTGACTGTAGAATGTACCAACAGAATAAAAAAGTGATGAGACCCACACCACTAGAAAGATGAGAAAACCAGCTTTCCGATGATATCTTGTTTTCCAAAAAAGGATATCGTATGCCCAAGTTACGGCCTTTGGAAGAAAATAGCTCCAAAGATGAAAAAAGCCAGCGTTGGATTAAATTTGACGGTCATACAATCGTCGCAGCAAAATTTGGGCTTAAATTTGACAGCTAAACGATTGTCACTGCAAAAGCATAACTAGGCTTATTTAGAAAAAAACTATTTTTTTTATAAATAAAAACCTTAATAATTTTTTATTTTTATTTTTTAAATTAAATTAAAAAAATATGCGGGGGCCACCGCCTGTGGAAGAACCAATGTACCACCGTCGGCGGTACTATCAACCATCGATCGCCATTAAAGCCGCCAGTATTTGGTAGTACGCCAACCAGCAGGACAGGGCCCGTAGGCCTATGGTCGTAGGTACCTGCGGGTACCCTGTACCAGGCCTGCAAGCCTTTAAACTCCAAAAACAATTTTTTTCTCATAAAAATCAAACTTTTACAAAAAAAAAATTTCCAATTTAAAAAAATAAAAAATAAAAACACAATGACAATTTAAAAAAAACCTGAAAAGAAAAGGCGATTTTTTTTTACCAGTTAGACGGACGACTGTACGGCCGAATAGCAGAAATTTTTTTTGCCCCAAAATTCGACTTTGTCCAAAATAGACAAATGAATAGTCGATTTAAGGGTTTTGGACCACTGTAGATGCAATGGTAAGGTTCGTTTGAGTTGAAAATGCTTCGAAATTGCAGGTATGCCCTGGATCAAAAAAACAAACCCCAAACCCTTGAAGCTCCAAAAATATTCAAAACAAGAATAGGAAGCAGCAGGTCTGGAGCTCTGATACCATGTAAGAGTTGAGAAAATACTTCACAAACCTCAAAAGATCACCTGCATGCAAATAACCTATCGCAAAAGAAGAAATGGAGACAAACAAGCAAGGGTTCTCTAAAAATTGAAAATGTATATATCAGAGAGAATGAGAGAATGAATTAATATGAAATACAATAAGATCAATCCTTATAAAAAAGAGATCATGCAAACCCTAAAGAAAACCTAATAGGAAAAAGCTTAAAAGAAGCCCTAATAGGAAAATATTTAATAATTAATATAATTATTAAATGTCACATTATGCAAACTAACGTGAAATCTTAAGAAGGGAATAAAGGTAACTTAATCAACACAATTAAGTCAAAACCTTTACTCTAACAACTCATTCACCAAATTGTTCTATAAAAACTATCACCAATTGATTCCATGAGTTAACGAAATAGGTAGGTAAATAGGAAAACCAATCCTTGGCATCACCATTCAAGGATTGCACAAAAAGCTTCATGACAACATCCTCATGACTAATTTCATAATCCCCCATTACATCTACAAAATGTTGTAAATGGTTAGAGGTTGATTCTACACTTTGCCTTGTATATTTAGGAAAATACTTCCTAATCTTCTTAGGAATTGGATTGGGGTAACCATTGACATTACTGAAAATAAAAGGCATATACCTTTGAGTTACAAAAAAATCTGAAGGGCTTAGTGAAACTTTTTCTCTTTGGATATTTATGTCTGACTTTACATATGGAAAATCACTTATACCCATTTAAAATTTCAACAACAATACATATTTATCAAACATATCATTTACCATCTCAACCATGATTCCATTAGTGACTGAAAATAGTAGTCCTTGCTTTAAAGATATGATGCAACATAAAAATTGTTTCATAAGTCCTTTTACATATTCCATCATTAGAAATATGGAAAAACCAATTATTGTTCCTTTCTTGATGCTAGAAATCTAGTTTGGAACCATCTGCATCCCTAATTACAAACACCAATCATAATTAGAAATAGTGAACTGTTTAGTTTTGATGAAATACCTCATAATATTTGGCAGCAGTATTAATCTCTTCTTCTGATTGTAACTATCACAGATCTGGGACTGTTCTTTCATTCATCAATTGGTTCTTTAGACAAAGTCACCACCTCTACAAAAGAGGACTGTGTTTCAACAAAAATATGAAGTTCCTTCTCAAATCTTGTTAGATTCTAGGTTTTTACCCACAATAGAATCACACCATGCCACTACCAATCTCCTTCAAAACCAAAATCCCTCACCATCCAAATTTAACATTCAACTTCTTTTGAACAAAAGATTCTGGATAGCTTCCTTCAACCCCTATGGTTTCTTTTTTTTCTTTTTTCTTTTAAATTTCTCAAAAGTTCTCCCCAATAAAACCAACATTCAACTAATGACTCTAGAACTCATAAATCCTTTGCCAATAGGATATCATAGATCATAGGATTGTTAGATTCATTTCAACAACTTCTTCCTTCTAGGGTTGAAAACATTCACTGTGTAAATTTAGAACAACAAATCTTTGATATGACTCTATAACCATCTGCAACGGATATTTTGAACTTCCCCAGTAGAGTCACCATTCTATTGGTGACTCGAATGGGAAAATAGTTCAATAATGTGCAACCTCTGGTTACAAAAATAATTCAACACTTTAATGACTCTAAAACAACACTGTCTACAACCGAAACTTTTGAGTTCATCCCTAGTAGAGTCGCCATTCTATTGGTGTTTTTTTACCACATAGGTTTTTTTACCACATATTGAAAACTGGAGGATCGAAAATACGACTATAACAATAAGCCATAAAATCTCCTTTATAGGACAGGAGAGAATCAAAGCATTAGGCTACATTGTTAATTTCAAAATTGAATTTCATTTAGAATGAAATTCAAATTCACATTCCTCATCATTGGATAGCAAAGTGCATGATCCGAGGAATCAAAAAAATGGTTACATAGTAACCAGTCAGAGAGAAAGCAAAAAAGCGTGCCAGGCACACACAGGTACACATCAATAAGATGAAACACCAGGAAAATCACTGCCCATGACCAACAAACCCAACACCAGCAAACACTAAGTTGACACACGACCCCGGTACAAGCGATTGCTTCTGGTTCTTGCCTTAGTTAAAGGCGGAACCACCTTCTTCCCTCCAACTACATCAACACAACACCCAGGAACCTAGCACGAGGCCACTGCAATTAATGGTTTGACTACAAGGACCTCCTCATTCACTGCCATGAGCTCGATTAAGGCTGCCAGGTAACATTGGTAATCCGATTCAATTTCAAACCCGTTGCCATTAGAATCTGATAAAATCAAAATAGGGGATGTGCAATGCTCCGGCATTTTTCCAGCACATTTATTAGTGACTTCCTGGCTCCTACTCTGTCACTCCTGTGCCCTATAGATTTATCCATTGAAGAAATATCTTCATAGAATATAGGAGAATAGCCACCACCTATAAACAAAATAACTTTAAAATGCAATGATAACACTGGGTAACTTTAGCAAGCATTTATAGAGTGAATTGGTGCAAGGGATATTAATTGCATTTTTGCAATACAAGTATTTGAGCCATAAGTGGCTGGCGTAGCCACCATAATTGTTTCTATCAGGAGGGCATCATTCACACGCTAGAGAAAATCAAGAGAAGATCCTTTGGAATAACTCGAGCCATTAATAAAATAATTTTCAGAGCGTGAAAGCTCATCACATAGATGATTAGTAATTCTTTGAAACTACACCATTGATGTAGAATGAACCTGGAAAGTCAGATGACTCAGATTGAGTCAATCGATCGTTAAAAATCCACATCAACGCCCTAAGAAAAACCTAGCCAATCATAACCAACAAAAACAGGAGGTTGCAACCGGAAAATAGGTCCCAATTAGCCCTGTCACTTCAAGAACCAATCCACATGTCGCCTCTTCGCAAACCTCACAATACTTTAGAGACATTTAATTTGCTCATGCGAGGTCTGCGAGGGACAATTATTAACCCCTTCATTAAATCCCTTCACTGGAGAAAAGACTGCCACTTATCACCATTGGCGCCTTGGGAAAAGACCTTGCCCCTCCATACATGCCAGATGGCGGCATCTCACAGACCTCACACTACTTTGTGACATCAATAGGAAAACCTACAAGGTTTGCGAGAAATGGTCTAGATGAAAACCTGTGGTCGAACGGTTAGCCAAACTACATGTAGGACATGTAGAATTATCAGGTGGGACCAACCGGTACAACCCTCGGTGGTATAAAAATTTAAGCCCAGGTGGAAAAAAAAGACCGACATGCTGGGTGAAAGGGGTCAGTAAGAGCATGGAGGAAAGGCTCAACTAGATCACTTAAGTGACCAGTTACCCTTGGTAGAAAGGCACCATTAAAATATAACATGAGGGTTTCAAAATTTTATTATTCATACCACCATGGGTAACTCGAAACCTTCAAATCCTAGCCTCCTTCCTTCAAAATTTAAAAGTCCCATCAGTGGCTCCAACTGGGGATGTATGCCCCCTGTGAGCATAGCAAGAATCCAAAATCTCTTGTTTTGTAGACCAGATCATTGCATTACACAAGTGCCTTGACAGATATTTTACCATGATTTGTCAATTGGACTTGTGCATACTAACTTGGTGGCCCGAGGCCACCAAACAAGAGAAATGAAAATTTACCCTTGTCAAAAACAAAATTCTCTATCACTTGAAGTAAACATAGTCTGTAGCATTTATATTTTGATGCTTCAAAAATAATGGGGTAATCATTATGCCTGGAAGTATCATAATGTTTACTTATACTTCCTTGCACCAATTCACTCGATGTTTTGCTCCAAAACTTTAAAATAAAAATATGACCATGATAATGTTTGACCTTACTCTTCCCCTGGTCATAACTCATAGAATGCCAACGTAATTGAGATGAGAAGTGGAAAAATTCATAACTTATTCAGTTTGCAACATCACATATCATGGCATCTTCATCAGTTTGCACATCAAACTGAAATTTTTCATATAAAACTGTGTGCATGTTATCCATACTTCTAGTGCTCAACAAAGATGATACACAACTCGGGGAATCCCCACCTTGGAATTTCCCACATAAGTTTGGTTGCCAGCATTTGAATTTTGTCAATTTGGAATACATCCTAGCATTAAAAATGTCAACAATACTAGCTACATCATTCTCCAGGGAATGTGTAAACACATTCATTTCAGGCCTCTCAATATACATCTTTCCCTGTACTTCTTCATCTATTCTCAAATGAAAACCTTCAAAGACAGAGTCAAATACATCAATTTCAAACTTGTCAAGAGATAAAGAGAAATATGCACTGGCCTTCTTGTACTCAACATTACCTGCTTTATGTGTTAATTTATAAGTAAAATTTTTGGCACAAGCTAAAAAAATTTCACTGGCAATATCAATGTCAGAAGGTAACAACACATTCATCTCAACTTCACATAAGCAGTCAAGAAAAATAATAGTACCAATATTTTCATCAATATGTTGGTTGTCTCGAGTACTATTCTTTTGATGACACACTTCATTGTCCTCAAATTCCTCAACATTTATACAATAGGCTTGTTCCATTGCCAGTATACCTAGAGTATACTCTAAATAATTATCATGTGAAAAATGTTCCTTCATAGGGAAATAAGTAAGAACATGAGGTTCTACATTTCCATACAACTCTGGTAAAAAGAAAGGCTTAGTTCCATCCTCAATACTGCAATCACTACTTCTGAAATCACAATCACTGGCCTATAACAAAATCTCAGTGACATGAGAATTACAATCAGGATTAGAAAACACAATGGGTGTTCCCCATAATCCTGCATCATTGTTCCCCTCAAATTCCTCAATAGTTATCCAACTTTCTTCAAAAGGGTAAGCATTGTCTTCATTTTGTGTAGGTACATTCTTGGCTGATTCTGCAATCTCTATCCACTTAATGACTTGGGCCAAATTAGAAGGTTTTAATTCTTCTAGTAGAGCACTTAGCCCTGGTTTGTGTATTTCACAAAAGCAATCAATGAATTCATAGTCATTAGGTCTATTACTTCTAGGAATTTGTATTAAAGCACCTAAAAATCTCAAGAAAAACTCATATGGTGATTTTTTCTCTTGCTCCTTCATGTCATACAATTTTGGTACAAGAGAAGTTTGATCATCATCATTCAAACTAGACTGGATTTCAACTTGGATCTCATTATCATCACACTGCAATGGTGAAGATATAACAGTTTTCACAACACCCTTATCATAATTAGTTCTCTGAGTAGCCAACTCTGACATTTTACTAGTACTAGTTATGCTAAGGTAATTAATACTTGCAGCTAGATACCCCTTTATCATTGAATATTTCATATTGTTTTCAATTTCCATAGCCATTTGATATGCTTGGTGCAAACTTGTAGGTTCTTTATTTCTTATTAGGTAACCCATCCTTTTGTTAAAAGCACCAAGATATACAACTAAGCATTCAACCTCACTCGACCTTATTTCTTTAGGGATTTCCCTAAAAGGTCTTGAAAAACCCAAGATTAAAATAAGGGATTAGTTCCTCTTCTTTTATGCGAATTCCCATAAAACCTTTTCTTAAAATGTTGGGATTGACTCATTCACCAATTTTTTCTATAAAAACTATCACCAACTGATTCCATGAGTTAACAAAAGAGGCAGGTAAATAGGAAAACCAATCCCTGGCATTACCCTTCAAGGATTGCACAAAAAGTTTCATGACAACATCCTCATGACTGATTTCATAATCCCCCATTACATCTACAAAATTCTATAAATGCTTAGAGGTTGATTCTGCACATTTCCCTATATATTTAAGCAAATACTTCCTAATATTCTTAGGAATTGGATTAGGGTAACCACTGACATTACTTAAAATAAAAGGCATATACCTTTGAGCTACAAAAAACCCTAAAGGGCTTAATGCAACTTGTTCTCTTTGCATATTTATGTCTAACTTTATAGATGGGAAATCACTTATACCCATTTAAAATTTCATCAACAAATACATATTTATCAAACATATCATTTACCATCTCAACCATGATTCCATTAGTGACTGAAAATAGAAGTCCTTGCTTTCAGAGATATGATGCAACATAAACATTATTTCATAAGTCCTTTTACATATTGCATCATTAGAAATATGGAAAAACTAATTATTGTTCCTTTCTTGATGCTAGACATCTAGTTTGGAACCATTTGCATCCCTAATTACAAACACCCATCACAATTAGAAATAGTGAACTGTTTAGTTTTGATGAAATACCTGGTAATTTTTGGCAGCATTTATTGATGTCTTCTCCCTAACTGTAACTATCGCAGATCTGGGACTGTTCCTTCATTCATCAACTGGTTCTTCAGACAGAGTCACCGCCTCTTCAATAGAGGACTGCATTTCAATAGAAATATGAAGTTCCTTCTCAAATCTTGTTAGATTCTGGGTTTTTTCCCACAACAAAGTCACACCATGCTGCTACAAATGTCCTTCAAAACCACAATCCATCACCATCCAAATTTAACATTCAAATTCTTTTGAATAAAAGATTCTAGATAGATCATAGGATTGTCAGATTCATTTCAACAACTTCGTCCTTCTAGGGTTGAAAAAATTCACTATGTAAATTTAGAACAACAAATCTTTGATATGACTCTATAACCATCTACAACCAGAGATTCTGAATTTCCCCAGTAGAGTCGCTATTCTATTGGTGACTCGGATGGGAAAATAGTTCAATAATGTGCAACCTTTGGTTACAAAAATAATTCAACACTTTAATGACTCTATAACAACACTGTCTCAACAAAAACTTCTGAGTTCATCCCCAAAAGATTCACCATTCTGTTGGTGTTTTTTCCCACATAGGATTTGCAATTTTCTAAGAGGTAGCCAACCTCTAAAATAAAGAACCACAAAGTATAGTGGGAAACTAATGAGATCTAGTCAAGGACTAACATCTCCTACACTTCTGGCTCTGTGAAACCAAGGTGGGTAAACCTAAATGTATTCATAATAATGTTCTATGACTGGTAAGAACACTTCTTCATATAGATTACAATCCCAACACACACAATGAGATAGTAATTACTGTCAGTATTGGCAGAACAAAGAACAATAATAGGTATCTTAGAGCAAGGATATTGAAGAATTTAATGTAAGATTTACCTCTCATAGAGAGATAGGGTATAATATTTTGTTGTGTTCAACTTTTAGACCTCCATGTTTAGAATTACAGTCCTGTAGTAATCTTGAAGAAAATAGCCAGTGCTTCAACCATTGGGTAGGAGTCATACTAAGCATAATCCATATATTGTAGACATCTCACCATAATGCTTTACATCATGGGAATTTTAATTTTAAAACAACACTCCTTAGCAATCCAAAATGTATAATCATAAATCTATAACTCATTTTCAAGAAATTTCATTAGGTCATTGAGCAGAAATGAAGAACACATTCAAATATACCATTGAAAGTGAATGAAAATATCATTGATAAGGATCATTCACAACTTATGACACACAATTATGAGAGTATTTTTTTCAAAATTATTATCATTTATTGCTTGAATATTTGTAATTACATTAGCAAGGCTTTCTTACTTCATATACAACTGACCAGAAAAGATATTGACTAAAGCCTCCAAGAAAACTATCGTAAAATGAACTAATTGTACATAGTCAAAATTGCAGGATCCAAAATCTGACCATAACAATAAGCCGTGAAATCTCCTTTGTAGGAAAGGAGAGAAACAAAGAATTAGGCTACATTGTTAAAATTCCAATTCACATTCCTAATCATTGGATAACAAAGTGCATGATTCGAGGAATCAAAAAAATGGTTACACAGTAACCAATCGGAGAAAAAGGAAAAAAACATGCCAGGCACGTGTACATGCACATCAATAAGATGAATCACCAGGAAAATCACTACCCATGACTAACAAACCCAACAACAGCAAACACTAAGTCAATACACGGACCCGGTACAAGTGATTGCTTCTAGTTCTCGCCTCAGTTAAAGGTAGAATCACCTTCTTCCATCCAGCTACATCAACACAACACCCAACAACCTGGCACGAGGCCACTACAGTTATTAGTTTGATTGTAAGGACCTCCTCATTCACTCCCATGAGCTTGGTTAAGGCTACTAGGTAACATCAGTAATCTGAGTTAGTTTCGGACCCGTTGCCATCAAAATCTGATGAAATCAGAAAAGGGGATGCGCAATGCTCTGGCCTTTTGCTAGCACTTTTAGTAGCGATTTCAGGTGTTCTGGGAGCAGGTTGCTCCTTCTCAACCAGTGACTTCCTGGCTCCTACTTTGGCACTCCTGTGCCCTATAGATTATCCATTGAAGAAATAGCTTCACAAAACATAGCTAAATAGCCACCACCTGCAAACAAAACAACTCAAAAATGCAATGATAACACCGGGTAACTTTAGCAAGCATTTATAGAGTGAATTGGTGCAAGGGATATTAATTTTAGTTTTGCAATACAAGTATTTGATCCATAAGTGGTTGACATAGCCACCATAATTGTTTCTATCATGAGGTCATCGTTCACACACTAGAGAAAATCAGGAGAAGATCCTCTGGAATAACCCGAGCCATTAATAAAATAAGTTTCAGAGCGTGAAAGATCATCACACAGATGATCATTGATTATTTAAAACTACACCGTTGATGTAGAACGGAACTGGAAAGTTGGAAGACTCATATTGAGTCAATCAAGCATTAAAAATACACATCAACGTCGTGGGAAAAACACAACCAATCATAACCCACGAAAACAGGAGGTCGCAACTGGAGAGTAGGTCCCACTTAGCCGTGTCGCTTCAAGAACCAGGCCATGGGTTGCCTCTTCATAGACACACCTCTGTAGAGGTTTAGAGCTGTCCTCTTTGACCTCATCCTAGATCATTCTATTTTGAATAGGTTTACGGAGCTATCAATATCAAATCCAGATGATTGTCTTGTGCAATTTTTATCTCAATAGTTGAAGAGGTATTTCAAGGATTTAACACTTGGCCTTGCAACACTGCAACCTTCATTTCTTCTCAGTGAGTCGCATAACTCCCTCTTGATCCCTACCTTAGAGATTGCAAATAATACTTCTAGAAGTGAACTCCCTCTAGACACCACCTCAGTCCCATTGCTGCAAGTTATGACTTCACACTTGATCATTTCTTTGGTTGGCATGACTTCCTCACAAGATGACTCAATATTTTCATCACTAAGCATTCTCCCATCACCTTCTTGCTCCTAGATCTATCCTAGAAGAATTTTATAGAGAGATTACCAATAATTTATAACTATCCAAATAAATATTAAGTCTAGAATCATACAAGGTTTACTATATCAGGTTATAGCATAAATGCATACGAATTTATGAACAATATTAAAACATGAATAAACAAATCAACCTATAAGAGAAATATATCAAAAGATCAGAATGAAGGGATAAAGAAACTTATCTTTATTAATTTCTTATATAAATCTTTCTTTCAACTTTTACTCCTCTCGAGAGTGCTAAACTCAACACAAAAAAAGACAATTTGAACAACTATAAATTTCTTGAATGCACTATGCAGTTAGCATGAAAAACCTACCCTCTCTAAGAGCCAAGGCTCTATCACAATTCATGCATTAGAGAATGATATCAATGTGACCAACTTATCACCATCGAAATTGTAGTTCTCTTATTATTTTAGAGTCACATTAAAAAATCTTCACAATTAGCATAAAAAATGACTTGCAAATAATATTTTGAATCTTCAATGGATCTTATGTCAATGAACACATTTCAAGAGAAAAAATGATCTCTCTTTACTAATCACACATGATCCAAATAACATAAATTCAGCCTAGAAAGATGATTTCAACAAAACAAAGAAAACTTATCTCTTTAAATATTCTGATGGATGCAATAACTTGTCACAGTATGATATGTTTCTCTTGCGCTAAGATCATTACACAACCTTCATGGTTTGAAAACATGCCCATGACTTAGAAAATAAATTCCCTAGAATCATTTTGAGGAGATATCTCATCCACATTCGCAAATGAAGCATGTTGATTAGGCCTGGTTGGGCAATCCTTTGCATAGTGAAAAAACTTGTCACATTTAAAACATTGAACATGAGAGAGGTCCCACTTCTTCTTGAATTCGAGAGCACCATCAGAACCTTTATCCCTATTTTGCTTGAAATATCCTTTCTTTCCTTCTTTCCCTTTCTTCTTCGAGGAATGTGTGGCAATAACATGAATGTCTTCATTTGTAGAGCTTCAACCAATACCTCTCGCAACCAACCTAGACTCTTCTTGAATACAATCTAACATCAAATAATCAAACTTGCAAAGTTTTGATCTCACACTAATTCCTTGAATGTAAGAATCCCAAGATGAAGGAAGACCATTAAGAGCCAACATGGTCAAATCCTTCTGATCAACAATATGACCAATGGTAGAGATTTTATCTCTCAATTCAAAAATCTTCATGAAGTAAGCGATGACAAATTGTCCTTCCACCATCTTAACATGATGAAGTTGTTTCTTTAATGCAAGTGCACAACTTGTGTTGTTGATCTCATACATCTCCTTGAAATACTTAAGCATCTCTCTTGTTGTCTTCAACTTAGACATGATTGGAACAATATGGTCCTTCAAAGAATCAACTAACATATTCTTCACCTTAGTATCTTTCTTCTTCCATTGAATCTTCTCTTCCTCATCAGTAGGCTCGGGGACTTTTCTCTCCACGAACTCAGCCAATTCATTTTCCTCCAAACTAAGAATAATTCTGAATCTCCAAGATGTGAAATTTGTTGCTCCCTCAATTCTTTCCTCAATCTTGAGTCCGTTCACCATCTTGATGAAGAGATAGATGTGATCAAAGATGAGAAAGATAATAAAGAGTATCACTGCAAGACTAAATCTGATCAAGATCTTCTTCAAACCCGCTTTGATACCATGTTAGTTTTTAATGATCAGATAATTCAAAATGAAAGTACTTATAAAATTCAACACATAAGACAATGAACACAACAAAATATCCAAGGAAAAATCTCCAACCTGAGGGAGAAAAACCCAACCAATATATCTCTTATATATTGATTGAATATGAGGCACAATATAATGCCGATTTGATACAATGAATAAGAAAACTTCTCTTAGATGCAATATACAAATGATCTGATTCTCCTTGAAGTCGATCTATTGCTACAGGTTGATAATCTGCTAAAGATGTGAACTCCTTCTAGAAAATGGGAATCATGTTGAATGAACTTGATGAACTACTAACTGAATGCCAAAAAATGAAGTACCAATGATTATATATACAATTGAAGGGGAGAGACACATCCTTTCAAATATTCATGTCGGCCTCTATACAAAAGACGTGACTCTAACAAGCAATTCAACACTTCATAAATGAAGTCGGCTTTTCTTAATAAAAATATTAAATGCCTCTTAAAGAAATCACATCCACAATGATGCATGATGTCGGCCTTGTCAAGTGTTGCGTCTTCTTCATGAAACCGAGTCTCTTAATAATATCGTATCTCTATAAATTTGATAGCCATTTAGGCTCCATCAAATTTATCCATCATAATGTGGCTGGAAGAATTCGCTTGACGTTTTATGAACATCAATAAAGACAATTAGATTGTGAGAGAATGGAAGATGAACTTAGTCTAATTTGCTGAATTTTGAAATCTATTTAAACTTAATGAGTTTCTTTAAAAATAAACTATTCCATTATTTACTTACTAAATTGACAAGTACTTGTTCCACTTCACATATAATCCATTTAAGATGATGATTTAAACTATTTCAGATATGCAAAAAAAAATTAAACTAAGAAATAAACTATAGGAAGCAATTTTATCAGAACAATATAAAAATAGTAATAGAATGTAAATTTGATGTAGATTATCTTTCAATTCACAACAAATGAAATGATTTGGACTTGAATTAATGTAGAAAATGAAACATAGCAGTGATAAATGAATCTTAACAACTAACAAGATCACCTCATTCAGAAAGTGTGCTGAATGAATCTTAACACAAATTTGAGATCAACTTCCTTCTTATTTCAAGAGAATGTGCTCAGATAGGGACGAAATACATAAAATGATTCTAACTTAAAAATAGAAGGGAAATTACATGAGAAATATAAAAAACTTGATACGATCTAACATCCAACTGTGTTGGGACTGGATATAAATATCTAGTTTTATTTCAAAAATAGAAGATAAGGGGGAAACTTAATCTAATCCTAGTCTAAAAATATATCCTAGCATGCAGGAACATATTTGGCGAGGATCTTAGTAACAACCTTCACTTTCATTGATTCCCATATTTTTGAATTGATCGTGCTTGGATGCAACTTGGGTTGTGGTTGGAAAAGTTTGCATTCACCATGATAAGTCAAAAAGGAGATCATCGGATAATAACTCATTTGAAGATGAGTCATAAACAATCAACCATTCATCACTTTCAAAACATAAATAGGTATCATTGAGCTGGGAAATAAATATCAACTCTAGTTGCATAATAAATGTGCACATATCATAAAGCATTCATGGATTAATCACCATACTAATCATACATTTAGCAGAAATAAGCATTAATATTGACCATTCATAATCTAGGTCTTAATAATTCATTAAGTTCATAAATGCATACATAAAGGAAAATATTATGAGTTTTAAAGCCAAATTATAAAGTATTAAAAAGATAAAAACTTAATGATAATGAGGTGTTTACTAGGCCTCATAATTCTCTTCCTCTTGCACTTAACCAGGCCCTCATGGTTTATCTAGGTGGAACAAGAATTCCCCTATTCAGTGATTCAATCAAAAGAGAACAGCCAAAAACTCCTCCTATGTATCCCATTGTAGTTCTTGTAGATACAAAAAACTTATTGTTCTTTTCCAATTTTTCATACCATGCTCTGAAGACCTCGACTAGTATCTGTGAAGGTGCATTAATTTTAGGTGCAGACAGGATAATGATAGGCATTTTGAATCTCATACCAATCCAAAATTATTTATGCTCATGAGCTAGATTGATTACATGCCTTACACGTGTCAAGATCCATCTAATATTATTTGATGATATTGGTTCTCTCCTCTTTATTAGATCTTGAAGTGATCTGAATCTTTCTTCGCATGCTTGCATAGCTATAGGAGGAAGATTTCTCTTAATATCCTGAAAAGTTGCAATGTTTTTTAATAGATTATTGACATAAAGAGGAGTGACATCATTCAATATTGAAATGGACCTGAATTTTTTAATGTAATCGATTGATTTTGGATACTCATGTCTCATTGCTAATCCATATGTCTATTGTATTTATTTTTATTCCTCCATTCTTGCTGACCATTCAACATGATTGTTCAACAATGAAACAAAGGGTTTAATTTGAAGTTCACTAATAAAAAAATTAAGTAGTGAATTATCATTGGTACCCATGAGGAATCCATGTTGGAAGAATTCACACATTTACTTTTAAATGTCTGAGCAACCATTAAAATAAATATCCATGAAATCATAATTTGTCTAGAAGTCAGTAGGTCTTTTTAGCACAATTCAATTCAACTTCCATTTCAAGAATAACTCTCTAAGAAACAACCCATACACTCTAAAATGTTTCTTGGTGCAAACTAAGGAAAATGCAATATCTACAGTCTTGATCACCCTTTCCTCGACTTCCTTCTTTTCCTTTGTGACCTTATCCAACTTTTCTTGGAGTTCTTTATTAAGCTATTTTTACTTCATAGCTGTTAAGGAAAGGTATCTAGGTCCTATTGTTTTCTCTTTATGCTTTTCCTCAGGTGGTGGCAAAGGTAACCTATTAAGTAGCTATGGTTGTACCTTTTCCTCTGCATTATTCCTTGTTTCCAATTTTATTTTCAACCGTTGGATTTCTTTATCCTTTTGTTCATTCTAAATGGTCATTTGGGTCAGATTTTCCTCTTTTTCCTTTAACTATGAAAACAAATGACTAACTTCCTTTTCAAATTGTTCTTTCAACTCATTTGTTTCTATTTGATATTTTGATGTCCCCTCATCTCTTTGCCTTAATTTCTCCTCTAATAACAAATTCTATATTTTATAAATCTTTTAATTCTTTTTCTAATCTAAATATTCTGAGAGCAGTTTGAATTTGTTCTTCTTCTTTTTCCCCTAAATTTTCACTATCAGAAAATGTTTCTTCCTCTTCTATAGGCTACTTTCCTTCACGATGGATAACTATTTCGTCATTGAGTTGAATTATTTATTCCTGTTCAATTTCGATATTTGGCATTTCACTTTCTTGAAAAATTTCTATACTCAGTATTTCAACTTCATGTTCAGTTTCCATATTTGACACATCAACATTCTGAGAAGGGGAACCATGAGTTGATAAATTCTCTTCCTGAAAAGGGGAATTATGAGCTGACAGATGCTCTTCCTAAAAAGGGGAATCATGAGTTGATAGATGCTCTTCCTGAAAAGGGGAATTATGAGCTGACAGATGCTCATTATGAGAAGTACGTTCTAGAATCTGCATTGGAGGTTGTGACCCTCCTTTTTCTAATCCTTGTTCTTCAGGCTCCATTTATTTCAATACTTCCTCTTCAAGCTCTTTTTCATGTTCATTTTTCTCAAACTCATCCTTTTCAATTTTCTCTCCTCTAGACTCATCAAGATTGATGGTGGAAGGAGTCTTCTCAGTCTCTAACTTTTCTTGTTCCATCCTGTGTGTTTTGGATCTAGTTTTTCTTTTAGGTCTCTCAATTTTTACAGTCTTCTTCTTTTTAGAGATTTTTCTCTTAGTATCAAAACTCTCTTGGGTTTTCTTTTCCTCCTTTTTTCTCTTCTGAGAACTTGTACTCTTAGCATCAAAACCCTTTGAGGTTCTCTTTTCCTCTGTTTTTCTTTTCTTAATTGAAACAAAGCTTTTTGATTTGTGCTTCCTAGTTTTCCCTATTGGTTTAACTAGGTTTTATGTCAAAACCTTAGTTTTCCTTTTCTTTTCTCGAGTAGAACTCTGTGGTTTTTTCTTTTTAGGCCTCCCAATAGGTGTAACTAGATTTTTTGTTAAAACCTTATCTTTCTCAAATTTAAGTGATCTAATCTCAGAGATTCTAGGTTTTTCTTCTTCCTTATTAGTATTTAGTAGAAATTTCCTCCATTGCTCTTCCCAATTAGGTTTTTGTATGAAATGGTTCTTAACTATTAAATGCATTAGACCATGATGAGTTACTCTGCTTTCTTTTTCCTTATATTTAACAACCAATTTAGTAAGTTGAGAAAAGAGAAAAGCGGGTAAATTTACCCTTACTTCAGGTTTAGTTGCATCGTGTCTGACATAATTCAACAATTTTATTGGTGGCCCTAGGACGGTTGAAAACTGACCTTCGCAAGTGAATAACTTCATAATAGAGAGTGCAATGGATGACTAGGGTTCCTACAAACTTCGATGCTCAATACCCTTATTCTTTCCTTTATGAATGTGAAAGATTGGAAAAGGCTCGAGTGGCACATGAAAAAATTCAAGCAATTCTTGAAAATTTGAAAGCCTAGGTTGAATAATATCACCTTCCACTAGAATTCTAGATAAAGCACTGATTAAAACTATAGATACCTCAATGGGATCTCCCTTGATGAAACTAAAATTGATGTGGAAGTTTTTGATGAACTGTAACACAATATCCCACTCATAGCCTTCATATTTGAGCAAGAAATATAACCATCCAACTTGTTTTAAATACCTTCTAGATTCAAGATCTAAGGTTATTCCTTTTGGCTCTGCCATCCTTTTGTACCCCATTTTCACAAGATTCTGAACTTCCACAAGATCCTTTTTTTTTTAAGAAACTCTGAAACTTCCAGAATCTTAAGAATTCATCAATAGTATCGACAACCAAATTTTGAAAATGACTAGATCCTATTTTGAGATGGTGGAGTTAATCCCTTTCAAATGAATGATGAGACACAATGAATGAATGCAATATTACCTGACTATCCTTTGCATGCGTAATATGTCTTGTCAAGGTACTAACAATAGTGGGTAATGTACATATCGCCTTTCTATGCATAAATTTTCCTTGAAAACCATCTTATAATATTTATTACTTATTTAAGTAATGATGTGTCCATTTGTACATTTTAAAATAAATTAAATATGTCATGTCAAACAATCATAATATAACCCTTTAAGTAACTTTACAAACTATAATTAATGTACTTCAAACTTTGAAATATGCGTGGTGGTATAAATGCTTACCTTCCAATGATGGCAATTCAATTGATGGAGAATAATTGTAATACGTGCCCACTTAAGCCATACAATCTACAATAGGATTCGATCTTCAACACAATCAAAATTTAATTAAATAATGAAATGCTGAGCTCTATCCTTGTGGGATCCCACTTATTTCCACATGCTACATCATTAATTCAAAATTTTTCATTTAACCCTGTATTTGCACATTTACAAAAAAAAATAGTAATAAATGAAGCTAAAAAAAACTTATGTCGGCACATGACCATTCTTCGTGCTCCAAACTGTCATGAATTATTACAACCTTTATTTCAAAAATTATCCTTTGATTAACTTATCAAGAAAAACCATTCAGTAGAGACCAAGAGCGATTAGGAGTTACTATAAACTTGAATTTTATTCTTGATCAATCCTGATAAGAAATGTTTTTTGTCCCTTTTAATCATTTCAATTCTCTCATGATCATAAATTATCAAGAGCTATTTATGAACTATCAAAAACCAATGTTGTTGTTTCCATTATGATCAAGTATGATTAGGAGCCATTATGAGTAATCACACCAAATCAGATTCTATCAAAACTCATATTTATTCATAGGAGTGGAGGATTTTTCTATCTTTTTATTTTTCCTTTTCTAAAACTTTCCCCTAGAGTAAACAACCATTTTTGGTTTTCAATTTACTCCAATTATTAGTGGCCATCACAAACTAGATCTAAGGACCGACCATCTCACCAAAAGAATAAAAATCTTCCTTAGTAAAGTGCTCAATTCTTGCTTGAAGCTCTATGATAAATTCTTCCTTCTATGTTGGCTTGTGATAAAGCTTGATCCTATGCCCATTTACCAACATTATTTTTCTCTCTCCATCTATGGGTATTAACTGAACAACTCCATCGTCAAATACTTGTGTAATTTCATATGGCCCAAGCCATCTTGTATGTAACTTGCCCTTAAATTCATGAAACCTTGAATCAAACAACAAAGCCCAATCACCTGCAGTAAATTGCTTACTTCGGATATTTCTATCATGCCACTATTTCCTCTAGCCTTGAATGATTTCAATTTGGTGCAGAGCTTTGATTCTCATCTCATTCAATTAGTTCAACTGCATTATTCTATTCTTTCATGCTTCAGTAAGATCTATCCCTACATTCACAACTATTCTAAGTGTTTCTAACTCAAACTCAATAGGAAAGATATAAGTTTTTCTATAAATTAGCTCATATGGTGACAATCCAGTGGTTGTCTTCCATGTTGTATTGTATGCCCATACAACTTTGATTAACCTATTAGACCAATCATTTTTCCTAGATGAGACTATTTTTGTGATAATATTTTCTAGTTCTCTATTGGTCACCTCTTCCTGTCCATTTGCTTGAGGATGATAGGGTGATGATTTCCTGTGTTGAACTTGATATCTTCCTAGAATTTATTGAAGCATCATAGACATGAACTATGCCCCTTGATCTGACAAAAGTTCTTTAGGTGCTCCATATCTTTATAGCATATTATTGTATATGAAGTCTACAAATTTCTCCTCCTTAGCAGCTGGGAATGTTGACTTCTGTCCATTTGGTAACATAATCAATACATACATGTATGTAATGATTTCCCTTGGATGGTGGATCTATTGGGCCAACAAAGTCAATACCCCACTTTTCAAATGGCTCAAGTGACACCTATTTCTGTAGTGGAATTTTTGTTGATCTTGTAGGCCTACCCATTCTTTGACACTGATCACAGTGTCTGATGTAATGAGATGTATCTTTATTTATAGTGGGCCATAAATAGCTTGCTCCCAATATTTTATGCACTATTCTTATTGTGGAGTAATGTCCTACTCCTAGTTCATCATGAAATGCTTTCAATATATCATATACTTTAGTTTCCCGCACATACATTTGTATTACATGATTTGGGCACATTTTAAACAAACAACGATTAATCCATTCAAAATGAGAGCTTTCTCTAATCAACCTTCTTTTCTGTTTTGCTGAAAAATAAGGAGATTTCTAAGTTACTATGTAATTTGCAATATCATCAAACCATGGTGACTGAATAGCTATTGCAAATAGATGTTCATTGAGAAATGCATCTTCCACAGGCTCATTATTACCTTGCAAAACCATTCTTGAAAAAAATTCAGCTACAACATTATCTCTACCTGGATTATCATCGATGGTTATATCAAATTCCTGTAATAATAAAAACCATCTAATTATACATCCTCCCACAACAACTTTATTCATAAGATAACAAATAGCTACATGGTCAGTATGCACAAAAGTTTTATATCTAGTGATATAACGTTGGAATTTTTTTATAGCAAACACAACCGCTAAGAATTCCTTCTTAGTAGTAGTGTAGTTAAGTTCTGTTGGATTGAGGTTTTTGCTATATAATATATAGCATGCATTGCTCCATATTCATCCTTCTGCCCAAGAACTGCTTCGATTGGAAAGTTCGAGGTATCTATATTGATATGAAATGGTTCACCCCAAACTAGACCAGCAATGATGGGTGAAGTTGTTAAAGCATGTTTGATTTGTTCAAATGAATCCTAACAAGATGAAGTCCACAAAAAAATTAGAGTCTTATTTCAACAAAGTAAAGAGTGGACCTGCAATTTTACTGAATCCCTTTATAAATATTATATAATAACCAGAGTGTCCCAAAAAAATCCTTACATCTATTTGAATATGAGGTATAGGTATTTGTAAAATTATTTCAATTTTCTTTGGGTTAACTTTAATTCCTTCTTTTGACACATGATGACCCAAGACAATTCCTTCTATCATGATTAGCAAACTCTTCTCATGATTTAATGAAATTCTATGTTCTTTAAATCTGTTTAGGACTTTGTCCAGACTTTCCAAAGACTCTTCATAAGTTTTTCCATGGACTGTGAAATCATCCATATAAACTTCTACACATGTTGTTGTTAGGTTTGCAAAAATAGCAAGAACAGCACATTGAAAGGTTGCAGGAGCATTACATAATCCAAAAGGTAGAAACCTATAAGAAAAGATACCCCATGGACATGTAAATTTCATTTTATCTTGATCCTCCAAAGCTACCTGAATCTGGTTGTAGCCACTAAACCCATCAAGAAAGGAAAAATAACTAATTCCATATAAATTGTCCAATACATGACATGAAGGGTAATGGAAAATAATCTCTCTTTGTAGAATTATTTAGTTCTCTATAATCTATACACACCCTCCATTTCCCATTTTTCTTAGGTACAATGACTAATGGAGAAACCCATTTGTTGTCCAAAATAGGATAAATGAATCCTACCTAGAGTAATTTTTCTATCTCTAATTTCAAAAAGTCTCTTAGAGCAGGTTTGATTCTTCTCTCAGGTTGTCTTACACATTTGACATCCTCAGTATAGATATGGTGTGTATATATGTATGGGTGGATTCCTCTCATATCCTTATAATCCCAAGCGAAGGCTCCTGTATTTTTTTCCAAAATTCCTCTTAATCCTCCCCCTTGTTTCATTGTTAGAGAACTGTTGATTAGTAGCGGTTTATCAGCTTGAACTAGGATTTTTTTTGTCTTTCCCTAAAGATTCGAGGGGTCACAAATTAAAGTGTTCAAAGGACATGGATGTGGTATAAGTTGATGAAGTACTCGATTCTCCTCAGGTTTTGTGATTTTAGCAAAAGGACAACATGATGGAGTTTCAGAATTACTACATTCTCCTAGATCTTCTTCTTTTATGTTTACATAATTTTGATATTCCTCAGCATATTCTGCCAAAGTCATCATTGTAAGGCCCTTTATTTCCTCATCTTCAAAATAAGGATCATCAATCCAAATTTGATTATCAGATGTTAAATATGGTTTGGTTGGTGGATACAGAGTCACTTCTTTATGTTTCATCCCATTGGAAATGTTCATACTAATAGATCTACAATCAATGAGTGCAACAACTATTGCTAACCAAGGTCTCCCTAAAATAATAGGATAACCTCTCTTTTTGTGTTTAGTTTGTAAAACAATGATATCAATAGGATAATCCCAAGTGTCAATAGTGATAATGACATCTTCAAGAATTCCTTTAGGTTTTGCAATTGATTGGTCAGCTAATTGTAGAACTATAGTTATTGGTTTAACATTCATAATCCCTATCCTCTTAGTTGTTTCAGTAGTAATAACATTAATGGAAGCTCCCAAATCAATAAGAACATTCTGAATTTCAATACCATTAATTCTAAAGGTAACCACTAGACAACCTAGATCACCATACTTATGTGGAATTAACTTCCTTGATAGGACATCAAACAAATTTCCTCCAACTTGAATTGTAGGGGGTAATTTATTTTTCCTTCCTGGTGTCTTAACACAAAGATTTAACTACTTGGTTGATCTCTAGAATATCACAAATAGCCTTTAATAAGGGAATTTCAATTTTTATTTTCTTAAGCTCATCAATAATCTGAGGATAAATCAGATCATCATTTTTATCAACTTGTTCAAGCAGTGGTTCCTAATGAAATCATGAAGGAAATGGTGCTTATTTAGTATGATCTTCCTTAATTTATTTTTCTATCTCCTTCACTAAGTTTTTCTATTAATCTTTCTTAATTTCATCAAGTTTTGATTGTACAACTCTATTGCTTAAATGAATATCCCCAATTTCAATGTTATTCAAATTAACTGTGTTAGGATTAGTATTATAGGTAGGTTGCTGAGGCTTAAAATTTTTAGGATTAGGAAATGGCTGAGCAGGTATCTGAGGCTGGTTGATTGGTTCAAAACTTGAAGGTTGTTTTTTTCTAATTAGCTGATTCTGATTCCATGTTCTCCTTGGCCCTTGATTTTTCCATTGGTTATTTCCTTGATTAGGCTGCCATTGGTTAGGCTGTTATTGAATCTGATTCTACTTCCATTGAGATAGATTTGGCTACCACTGAGGTTGGTTCCATTGTGGATATTTAGTTTGTCCCCATGCTAGTACCCAAGGGTTTGTCATGGATGGAAGTGGATTTTTCATTTGTTGAGGGTTCCATTGAGATTGGGGGTTCCATTGTCCAAGAGGATTCCATTGGTTATTCCACTGATTTGAAGCCCAATTAGAATTATTTCTATGTTGTCCAAAGGAAGATTTAAACTATCTATGTCCCACAAAATTCAGTTCCTCTTCTATTGGTGTTGGTTTCTTCAACTAGTTCCTAATTTCTAGTAGGAGACTACATTTACCAATAGGGTGTTTCTTCTCACATATGTCACATAGATATACTTGATTCAGAGGACATTCTCTCAATGGATGCTTATCACTACGTTTAGGACAATAGATGGCCAAATATTCTATTGTTCTTTTATCAGGTTGAGAACTGAGATGAAGGATAATGTCTATTTTTAAGTTTTAAATTTGTTCCATAACTTTAGAGACATCAGACGAAGAACCTTTGTTTTTTCTCCTATAACTTTGTCTTGTTCTAGAGTAATTCCTATAAATCTCAATGATTTCTTCAAAGGTCTATTTATTAATATCTCCTTTTCCTATCAAGTTTAGGTAATTTCTAGAATCATCATCAATGCCTTTAAGAAAGATGGATTTTCTAGTTTATTGATCTAATCCATTTCCACACCTTTTTAGAACAAATTGATACCTATCTACATAGTCCTCCAGACTTTCATCTTCTAATTTCTTCATTTCAAAAATTTCTTCCTTCCTATCCCTGACTCCACAATAATTTTGATATTTATTCAAGAATACTATTTCCATTTCATCCCAAGTTTTTATTGAGTTTGCAGTCAATCCCACAAACCATCGTAAATTTGATTCTTTGAGAATGGATGGAAATAGTTTCAAATTTTGATTGTCAAACGTATAATCATAAGTCTGAAATAACACTCTGAACTCAAATAAAAATTGACTAGGATCTTTCAACGTTTTCCCATGAAATGTAGGAAAACTGGAGTGTGAAATATTTTTCATTGGTGGCTCATTTGCTCGGACATTTATGGCAATGGGAAAGGAAAACATTCTGTTAGGAACCTCCTCCACTTGATCTCTATTTCCCATATTTTTTGACTGAGTGGATTCTATCCTAGCAGAGGGTGAACTGGTAGCACTAGACTAGGATCCTTCCTGATGGTTCTCTAAATCTCCTCTTACAAGTCTTCTAGATTGGTCTCTATACCTGTTGTAGACATCCAAGTTTGACCCTTTAAATAAGGACAAATTTATTCCTATTATTCATCCATTTCATCTCCTTCATCAATGTTAATTAAATCATTTATTTAGTTAATGTTCCCCCTTTTCCCTAACATCCCTAAGGTATTTAATCCAATTAATTAAATACTTTACCATTAGCCCATTTCCTCTCTAAATTAAATAAATCAATCAATTTATTTAATTTAGTCAATTATCCTCTTCAATTTTAAATTCATTATTTCTCTGTCCTTGTCCCATCCTCCATAACCTCTTCACTAATATGGGTTAATCTAATTAATCACTCATTAGAATGGGCATATCCTTAATAAGGATTAATGTCACATCCTCCATATCTAACCACTTTCCTCTAATCTTCATTAATTATCCTAATCACCTATTTGCACAATCCTAATCCTAATCGCTTACCTTTTCTAGCATGTCCTTAGGTCAACCTTTCAAGGTACTTACCTTATCAAGTATTGACCTTTTTTCCATGTCCTTTCCAATAAAATTTAAAATTCAACTTATTCCCCATGCATTTGTCTTCCCCATGACCTCTTAAAGGTCATATCTGGTACATGGGATAAGGACCTCCTTTTTGGAGGACCTTGTCTTGTCCATGGGTTTATTCCAAGCTTGTTAATTTTAAATTCACTTTTACTCCTCCAATGCCTTCCCCATTCCCCATGGTGACAAGGGTGGAATTTCTAAAAGTCATCACTTGTCATTTTCAGCCCAATATGGGGCAAAGGAATACCTTTTTGATGAAATCTTCTCCCATCCCAAGGTACTTGCAAGTACCTTGGGACCACATAGAACTTTCCATGTCACCTTGTACCCTTTCCATGTCACCATGTCCTTAGCCACTTCATCCGCCACATGGTGAGATGTGAGGGCTTTTGAGTCCTCAGCTCACCATAGCCCTCCATCTTGTCCATGGTGGCTCAATCTTGACCGTTGAATCCTCTAGAGAATTCAATTTATTCTATATTATATAACCCCTTTTTTCATTCATTAAGGACCTTCATGCATTATTATCAGACTTATGCTCTAAAGCCATTTTGTATTCTAGCCTTTGTTATTGCGATTATCTTACATTTTGCATCTTGCATCCTAACCATTATTGCATTTATCCACCCTCATTAATCACCCTACTACCACTTCCATCACAAGCTTTCCACCAAGGAGTGCATATTCAAAATATCATCAAGGGCCAACCAATGATCAACACAAGTAAGAATATATATCATCTTATTGTTTTTATCTTTGTTTATTTGTGTTCAAAATTGCCTAATCTTGAGGTGATTTAGTGTAGTTTTTATCTTGCATTCTTTAGTTAGTTTTGCATATTAGGAGGTAGAAAATTTTCATTGCACACATTTTTGGCATTCCCGATAGGACCCGCATCATGGGTCTATTACTTTCACGTTTGTTGCTTTTTGAAATTTTGTAGATTCTAGAACACAGAGGCTACTCTACCCTCAAGGGGCGACCTTGCCCAAAAAGCCAGACTATTTTGTTTTATGTTCTATTATTTTTGGGTTTGTGACTTTCTAGAAGTTCATAGAATAGGTGACCTTGCCTAGAAGGGGCGACCTTGCCCAAAATAGGCGACCATGCCCAAAATTCTAGATCTTTTTGTTTTCTATTATGTTGTTCTCAGGTTTCTGACTTTCTGCAGGTTCACATAATAGGCGACCTTTCCCATAAGGGGTGACCTTGCCCAAAAAGACAAATTGTTTTGTTTTTTTTTATGTTGTTTTTGGTTTCTAACTTTCTATAGGTTCATAGAACAGGAAACCTTGCCCAGAATAGGTGACCTTGCCCAAAAATCCAGACTATTTTGTTTTCTTTTATACTGTTTTCAAGTTTTTGACTTTCTACAGGTTCACAGAATAGGCGACCTTGGCCAAAAATCTAGACTGTTTTGTTTTATGTTTTGTTGTTTTCTATTTTCTAACTTTTTGTAGGTTCACAAAATAGGCGACCTTTCCTAGAAGGGGTGACCTTGCCCAAAAATCCAAATTATTTCATTTTCTATTCTATTGTTTTCTGGTTTTTGACTTTTTGCAGGTTCACAGAATGAGCGACCTTGCCTAGGACAGGCGGCCTTACCTAGGATAGGTGACCTTTCCCAGAACAAGCAACCTTTCCCAAAACATAGAGGCATCCACGCCCGAAAGAGAGGTAAAACCAGGTAAATAGTCACTCTGAATTTTCATTTCAAAATTCAATTTTTGACTATTTTTCCATTTCTGATAGACTAACTTATGTTTTGAGTGTGTTTCATACTAACATTTGTGCAACTCGCTCATCAAAGGCACAAAAATGAAACTAGTAATACACTTATTAAAGGAGGAGAAACTTTGTTTAGTTAGTCTTGTGATTTCATTTCTTTAAACTAGGAACATATGATTAATTAAAGGGTCAATAAATTTGCTTGTCGTGTCTGAAAGTTTGACATATCCAATCCCCTTGCATCATTTGGCGATCCTAGCTAAAGAGAAATCGTAGCTCACTTAGTCCTTTTTTTACCCATTTTCATTTTAGTAGAGCGACCTTCTTGGGGATTTCATCACCCCAAGGAACGATCCCAACCACGGGTTACTAGTGGGGTATATAAAAGAGGGAGGCTAAATTTGTATCTCAATCCAGTCATGTTGTGTATGGTGGAACGTAAAATCTAGGGTGATACGTAGATAAGATGTGAAGAGTTGGTCTAAGCTCCTAGTATCTCATTGGTTGCTCCCGACTCATGCTTGTGACATACTAGTGTTTGTGGTTGCGCTCCACGTACCGTGTGTATATCAAGGACTCCCTTAGAAAACTTGTTATGCCTAGAGAGAGGACCACGTTGACCATACCCTTAATACTAAAACTAGGCTTGTGTTGTTTGAAGTGTCTTCTTGTGAAAAACCAATGCTTGTCAGTAAGTTTTGGCCTTTTACTTGATGTTTTATCCTTTGCCATCACTATTTTTGACTAAGTTAAGTTCAAACCAATACATAGAGGTGATTCTACCTAGAAACAAGCAACCTTTCCATCAAAGGGTGACCTTGCCCTCAAGGGGAAACCATGTCCCCTATTTCAACTGTTGTTTACCCTGACCAAGTCAAAATTTTGGCAGTTTTTCCTATTTGGTTTACCTTGCCCCCTATTTTGGGTGACCTCGCCCACTATTTGGGTGACCATACTCTAAGTTTGGTTGACCTTACCCTCAAGGGGTGACCCTGCCTTCAAAAGGGGTGACCCTTCCCTCTAAAAAACCTTTTTCAGTCTCTATTCACTAGTCGTTGCCCTGTTCTGGGAACCCATTTTTGAGTTATGAGTGTCATTCCATCATTTGAACTATCTGTGTACCCATTCCAACCATCTATCTGGCTATTCTGAATATTAGTTTTCCCATTCTGAATATCGTTCCTTCTTTCCGACTAGTCATCCAGCTATTCCAAGGAACCTTTCACCTGTTCTGGGAAACTGTTCACCTATTTTGGGAACCCATTTTCCCATTCCAAGTTTTGTTTCCTAGCCTCATACTTCCGTTCAACCATTTTGAGTAATCATCTCCTCATCCAGCGAACCCGTTTGCCTATTTTGGAAGTCCGTTTATCAGTGCCATTTAACTATTTTTCGCTCTAAGTTGAAATCATGATTTGTTTGGGTGACCTTGTCCTAGTTTGGGTGACCCTACCCAGAATAGGTGACCCTGCCCAAGTTTGGGTGGTCCTACCCCAAAACTGGATCTATTTCCCAAATCTGATCTGAAAAGATAGTTTCCCATGGTTTCCAAAAAGCTTGTTATTTGCCTAGTTGTTTGCATATCTCGTTCATTTGCATCACAATCCATTTGCATCCAAATCAAATAGGTACATCCATAGTCATCTTTAAGTTCAACATTCACTATCATTTCCTTAATCCAAAATCCTCTAAATGTTGTTTGAAGTTGTTGTCTAAACTGACCTAGGTGTCTGAACCTAATCATCATCCATCAATATTAGCTTATGATCGCTATCCATCCTAATTCGATCATCATCCTCAACCCTATCAATCCCCTTCTATCTCCAGATGGATTTGATGTCATGATCATGATTTTATCCTTTCATCCAATCAATCAATGCCTTAAGTCATATAGGGTGATCTCTAAACTTATTTTAGAATCCCTTCAAATCATCAAATCAATCAATCTTTAATCTGATTCCATCTAATTCTATCAATCAGTTTATCGATCAACCATATCCAATCCAATCTAATCATCTATTTAACCAATTATCTAGTTAGTTGATCCATCATCATCTGTCATCCAATCCAATCAACCAATCCAATCCAATCAATCAATCCAATAATCATTTAGATCATCTTTGCATTACATCCTAGCATTAGCGGCATCTTAGACTACCTATTTGTCTTGCAAGTTCATGCCCATTCAGACCCTTTCACAAGAAAAATAGAAAATGGCATATCAACAAACCTAAGGTACCTAGTCAAACATCACACAAGATCCTAACAATGCTCCAAATATCCCACAAGATCCCATCAATGTTCCTAATATCCCACAAGACCCCATAATGGTGCTACATCACAATCCAATACCAACATTCAAAATACCACAACACCTTGTGATGAAAACATGGCCAATGAACTTGAAGTCACTGTTGATGAATATCTTAATGACCCCACCAATGTTGAAATGACGTATCACCTTCTCAATGAATGTGGGGATAAGATTCTTGCCACTCTAATCATGAGAAGAGTCAAACCATCATCTAATCTTGATGCACCACAATATGTTGGTACCCACACCCTTCCAGTGCCTGTAGATCCACAAAATTCATAAAACACTCCTAGGAATTCATATGTCCTTGAAGATTCACCCACAGAGAACTGGTATCATCTGGAATTTAGCAATGCTATGATATGCCAAATTTCTAGTTATCCTTGCCTTCCCACCCCATCCTCTACTGTCAGGCCACCCCATTCAAATGATCCCTATGCCTATTAAATTCCATTGTACATTCCATCTACTCCACCACTTCCACCTCAGCATACTGGGGGCACACCTATCCTCACATTGATCCCACCTCTAGGATATACACCTGCTAACAACTTTCCACCACCTAGTTTCTAACAACCTCCTACTAATCCTCACCCATCCACTACATTGCAGGTATTGCCTTCACATCCCATTGTTGTTTTTGCCTCATCCCTACCATCTCATCCACAACCTCCATAGCACAACATCCCTATACCACATTAAAATGTTTTGATTCCTATGCAACCACCACATGAGGTACCAGAAATTGCATCTCAGCCGCCACAACAACCGCATAATCCATCTTGCCCATCTTACTAAAAATTTCCACAGTATCAACCTCCATCTCAACATACTCATATTCATACACAAACACAACATAACCCTTTTGTGAAATATCTTTATCATCCATCGAGCACATACATTGTTTCATCCCATTTCAATTCAAATCCTCATTAGGCTGTTCAGAACGAAACATGGACACAACCTCCACTTTACACAAACCCTCCATAGTCACATACCGATCCCTATCAACAACCATCAAATACAAAACAACTCATGTACATCGAACAACATCCCACCATTGCACATCAATACCAATCTTATCCACCCTATCATCAACAACAACAATCCTACCAGCAGGATGCACCATCCACCTCTCATCATCAAAAATCATTGCCATATCAACAAGGGGATTATAGCCCTTAATATTATCAAAATACTACACAAAAATATGGTGTTGCATCCAATTCTTATTACTAAAAGAAACCCGGCTACTAGAAAACAACTTCCACGTCTCATAATCTTTCTATTCATCGTACATCAACTTGCAGTCTGCTTATACCAATTAGAATCAGAAAATGCCTCCATATGCATCTCAACCCATTTATGATCCAACCTTTGTGTACCAAAAATATCATCCATACAATCATCCTACAACAACTATCAACAAATATTTGGAAAAACTCAAGGCTGCATTAAAGGAATTACAAGCTTGGACGGGAAAACAATCATTCAAATTTGAGGACATTTGTCCTTATCCATTTGATCCTTCCATTTCCCTGGTTCCCTTACCTAAGCATTTTTAAATACCAAAATTCGATAAGTATAAGAGCACCAAATATCCAAAAGCTCATTTTTAAGAATTCTATGCCCACTACCAAGAAGTCATGCACAATGATAATTACCTCCTGCGATTTTTCCCTAAAAGCTTACAAGGGGTAACTCTTAAGTGGTTCATGGGTCTTGAGAAGGGATCCATCAAATCCTTTGCACAACTATCAAAACAATTTGTCTCCCACTTTTCCTTTAATTTGAAAAGGATATTGGTACACTTGACCTCCTAAAAGAAAAACAACATTATTGGGGAAACATTTGCAAGCTGTCTGCAAATATGGTGAGTGTTAGCCAATCGAATGAAATCCACATTGAGGGAAAAAGAAATGGTCACACTGTTTATTGAAAATTCCCACTCGAAAATGGCTCACAATTTTAGACTCCACTGTATAACAACATTTTCAGATTTAGTGGAGAAATGTCCTATCTTGGAAAGAGCCCTCATTGCTAAAGGCCAAGTCAAAATTTTCAATTCTAACAAAGAGAGGTCCTCTGGAGATAAACCCCACTATTGGAACAAGAATAAAAATGTTTTGAATGATGGTGTCACCGACACCAAATATTTCCAAGTGGTTAATGCTTCACATAAGCAGCAATCCTAGCAATAGTCGATCCCAAATACCATATCCCTACCCCAAGGAGCACCTCGTCCACCACCATAGTCTAATCAAAACAACCAATAGGGAAATAAACATCAATTTACTCAGTTGGGAGAACCCCTTAGTGTCATGTTTAATAAGCTTCTCCAAGATAACTACCCCTTGACGATTCCAAATCCAAGCCAACTTGGTTCAAAGAAAATGAGTATTGTGAATTTCACAAGATTAAGGGACATACATTGGATAAGTTTCAAGGTCTAAAAACCTACATCTACGGTCTCATAGATCAGGGTGAAATACATGCGGATGCTAACAAAACAACCTTGTCTAATGCTCAACTTCAAATATATTAGAATGCTTTTCCCAAGCACAATCAAGGTCCTAGTACATCCAACTCCAATCCTAGAACTAACAACAACAAAAATCAGAATAACAACACTAATAACATCACTTACAAAAATGTGCCATAAAATTACCAATGTCTTGTCACATATATAGAATAAGTGGAACCATGTGTATCCATGATACATGTGAAAGGAAAATACCCACAATGTGCTATTACCAACTGTCAAACATGCATCACAGTCCCATGAGCTTCTACGTCTACTCAACCACCACCTATCCATTCACAATATTACATCCTTGACCACTTAGGAAAGACCTCGGCTCATATTTCTATCATGGATCTACTTAAGTGTTCTCCCATGCATCAGGACATCCTGAATAAGTCCCTACACAACACTCGAGTCCCCAATGACATAGATCCTACACAATTCCAAGCATTGGTGAGAAATCTCTCAGCAACCTATCAATTAGCCTTCAACCAAAAAGATATGCCATGTCTTGATTCAAGAAATAACTATCCCCTTCACCTTGAGGTTGGTGTGAATGGTCATAAAGTGAAAAGGGCCTTGGTAGATAATGGATCTATCCTAAATATTTGCATGTTAAAATTCATAAAACATGTAAGATACACCCAAGCTGACCTAAGCAATCAGGTTATCACCATCAAGCCATATGATAATGCAGAGAGATTCTAAAGGAATTATTTATCTCTGTATTCAAGTGGGCCCATTGTACAGTATACTATGTGTCATGTTCTGGATGTTGATCTTCCCTATAACATCCTCCTTGGTCATCCATGGATTCACTCTATGCAAGTCGTTCCATCAACTTACCACCAATGTCTGAAATTCCCCTTTCAAGGAATGAAAGTAACCATCCAAGTTGATCCCCAAACATTCAAATATTGTCGGGCATTAGAAGATTACTTTCCACATTCTCATTATTGCCTTGGAGTGGAAATGGGGGCACCATAGACATCATCATCCCCTTTTCCCACTGACACTCTAACCACCACTTCATCCACTCCATCTCCATCTAATTCTACCCTTACCAAGGTCCATTTCATTGAAAAATGGTGTGGTGAATATGAAATGTGCACAACATTGAATGTGGAAACCATGCCACCCTCACCACATACATATGATCAACCTCCTAGTTAGTTACAAAAGAAGAAGACAAGATCATCACTCTCACTTCTCCAAATGCGGGGTCCAGTAATTTCCACTCTCCTGGGTTATGACAAGACTCATCAAAAGATGACATTAGTAAGTGGGTATATTGTGAGGAACCTAAACCCTCTACCCCTTTGAAAGAATACTTCCAAGAGGTTTATCCTTGGCCTTCTAAAATGGTTGAAAAACACAACTATTAGGGGGGATGTTTTGGCATGGAAGAGCAAGGAAGATGCCAACCGATAGAAGTTTCTATGTGCCCAAATAATATAGGCTTTTCCTATGATACCAAACAAAAGGGTCCCATGCAATCATCTAGTACCTCTAACAATGTCAATGTGGACAGAAATTCCCTCAAAGACATACTAGAGGAGGAATCCATCATACACGTGTATGATGATCTAGATCATGTTGACCTCCCAACCATGTTTGAATGCCTATCCATTTGCACCATTAGCCTATCTCTCAAACATCCCAAACTCATTGAATATGGCCTACAAGGTAGCACACCCCTTAACACATTCCCCTCGGTGGATCAATATGTGCATCTCATGGGATTGGGGGAAGATGAACGCCCCAAGCGCAAAAATAAAAAGAAATAAAATAAAAAAGTGTCACCTAGCGAAAACCTCCTCGAGGCACTTTGTGACTTTAAACAAGTAAAAACAAAGGGTGTATCTGATGGAAAAAACCTTGATGAGACATTGAAAGATTGCAACATTCATCTTCTCCTTGTTAGAACTCAACTATTTGGATGATCATCCATCTTGATTGAAGAAACACGGACCATAAATTTGGGAACTGAGGAGAATCCAAAAATCACTTATGTAGCCAAGGAAGTATCAAATTTGCCTAGACATATTTAGACATGTCCGACCTTGACCCTACTTTGGTGGTACATCACCTTGATGTCCATCCTGATGCAAAACCTGTCAAATAGAAACTTTGGAAAATGCACCCTAAAGTGGCTCTATTGGTTAAGAAAGAATTGGAAAAGTTTTTAGAAGCAGGATTCATCTGACCAATTGACTACTTTGATTGGATCTCCAACATAGTGCCATTTGCAAAAACCAATGGAGATATCAAAAGCTGTATAGATTTATGAGACCTTAAGAAAGCTTGTCCTAAAGATGACTTATGCTGATGGTGTTTTCTGCACAACATCAATATATTGGCACTAGAAGGAGGGCTTGAATAAGCAAGCTGGATCGATTTTTGTCAATCATTTCTCCTTAGAGGTTTAGATGAAGAACCAGATCTACTCCAGGAGAGGAAGAATTTCAAGAGCTACAAGCCCCTACAAGGTCAAGAAGGGCTAGAAGAAGGGGAGAATCATCATCCACCTAGCCAATCCCATCATCCCCATCATCTTCATCCTCATCATCCTCATTCTCATCCAATTCTGAGGGCATTCCTATTCAACAACCTTAACCAATCATAAATCAACCACTACCACTCCCACCTACACCAATGGCTTTCCTGGGAAATAACCCGTCCCCTCTATTCTTCAACAACTACAATGCTATGCCAAAGAACCTTGAGCATTTTGTCTCTAGGTTTCACATAAATGATCCCAAAAGGACTACTGGAGAGCATGTTAGGATTTTTAAAATTACCCTCCAGGATGGGGGAATTAATCGTGAGGATGTTGCCTGCAAACTTTTCCCCTATTCTCTAGGAGATGAGGCATTCTATTGGTATAAAAATCTTCCTACTGGGTCTATCACTGCTTGGCCTTAGTTGGAGACTATATTTTTATAGAGATTTGGGGTCCCAATCAGTTCTAGTGGGCTTTATCTACAATTTAATAGAGTAAAGAGGGAGGCAAATGAACCAATAGGGGCTTTCAATAATAGGTTCCATAGGGATTATGCTAGGATGCAACCCCCTTATGTGATGGATGATGCCTCTGCCAGGGAGGTTTATTATGAGGCTTTGGATAGTTTAACATCCACCTTTGTGAAGTGGAGAGAAAACCCTCCTGATAGCTTGCTTGAAGCTTATGATGTGGTTGGTAAGGTGAGCACAAATTTGAGACAACACTTGTCTTGACCCCTGCTATTAGCTGGTCAAACAGTTATGTGGGGTTCAACTCCTCAACTGCCTTTGGTTTCACACCCAAGTCAACCCTTGAATCAAACCCCACACATGCTGAATTACTATCTGAATGTGAATCAGCCTACATTCTTTCACCAACATGCTAATGTACCTTGTTACTTGCAGAGCTCTGAGACATTTAACCAATCCCCAAACCATGGGTTCCATTATGTTCATATGCAAGATTCAGCTAGTGTTGTTCCTCCATCAGATAATGCAGATAAGGGGAGGCTAGATGAACTCACAGAGCTAGTAAAGAAGCTGACCACCAAAGTCACCTAGCTAAGGAACCAAAAAACCAACCTCAAGTCATCCAAAGGGGAAATAAGTTCAATCATGATCAAGATCAGGGGCATACTCTCGATTGGGGACAATATTTTAAAGATCAACACTCAAGGCCAACATTTGATAGAGGGAAACTACCACGTCAAAATAGGACATGGGATATAATTCCTAACAATGAAGGATTCCTAAACTCTTTGGAGCATCCAAAAAATCAATAAAATCCCCTAGCTAGTGTATATCTAGTAGAAGTAGCTCTATCTGGATGGTGTAGAATACATAACACCAATCAACACTCTAAATTGGATTGTCAAGAATTTCAGACTGTTGCATCTATTTTCCAATAGGAGATCTAGCATACCAACATAAATTTGAGTGGACAGGAGATATTACCATCTAGTCCTTATGACATATCGGTCTTGGTGGTGGATCATGCACCATTTCCAAGGAATGAAGAGAACGAACTAGAAGAAAGACTAGACAAAAGTGCTGAAATAGAGTATGCATACAATGAAGAATCTATAGTTCAATCTTTTGAAAGTGATGAGGAGAATGGAAATGGTCCACTAGAGGTGGAAGAGCAAGTCTGGTTGTTGGATCATACAAGAGATACACATAAAGATACATCAATCCAGTCTCCACTGGAAGAATTTCAACAAGATGTTGAGGAAAGCCCAGTAGAAGAGTCAACTAGCATTGGATCTGAGAAAGGCATAGTAGTAGACATTGAGGTAGCCCTCAAGGGGGTTGATCTTTCAATTGAGGAGCCTCAACAAATTATCGATGAGTGTTCCATGAGGCAAATTGAAGGAACTGATGTTGTTGATAAAGGGGCTGATGTTCTTGAGGGTTACAGTTACAAGCCTGCACCAATGCCAACAAAAGAATTCAAGGAGTGTTCTTATTCATCTAATTATTTTCTTTCTCTATCTGTTGGTGGGATAAATATTGGAAATTCACATATTTTATGCATTAATGATAAGATAGCTAATGTGTTTCATTTTGATACACAGGGAAAATTGAATGATGCTGAAAATAGTAATATTACAGTCAAAATTGAGCACATGGTTGTAGGTGAAAATTTGCTTGAGGATTAGTCTGTCATGCCTCCTGATGAACATCCTACTAAGAAACTTGCCATGCATGAAAAATATTATGTCGGTTCATCACTAATTCTTCATGAAGATACTCAAACAGTTGAAAAGTTCCATGGTGTTAATTCTGAAATTGTTCAATCTAATTTTCACTCTAAATTGCTCATTGATGACTCTGATTTTGTTGTGCATGTTTCAAATGTGAGAGGAATGCTACATCATCATTTGAGACCTCTTGACCTCATGGATGTTAACTCTGCATGATTGGAGGACAATAAATTTAACATTCAGTCTGAACAATCACAACACCAGGTTGTTTCTTTCCTTGCTAAAAATTATGAAGTTTATCATTTTGATTATGAAGGTTTAGGGAAGACAACATGTGTATGGATTTATCATGGTTTTAATGAGTTGCCTCAATTGCTGATTATTCTTGTTGAGAATTTTGAGTTTGAATATTGCATTGTTGAGGTTTATTTTGCTGAATATAAGGATGAATTTGCATTCTTGAGGACTGTTACTATCACCTTACTACTTGTCCATGTGCTGAAAAGAAAAATAGGTGTGGGTCGCAACTCACCTTGTCTGATCATCATTCATTTTGAGTCACTTTGTACATAATGTTGATTTGAATAAATGCAGCTTGCCCTATTGTTCTCGCTTTAAGTCTTTTTTTCTAGGTTTGCTTTAGGATAGATGGCTTAAGTTTAGATTGCTTTGTTTTGCCTTTGGTTGGATTTTGTATTGCTTTTGGTTTTGGTTTGGTTGCCTGCTTGGATTCTTCGGCTTGGTTTCCCCTATTTTCTGTTGGGAGTGTCTTATTATTTTATCTGGGACTGTTTTTGGTATTCCTTTTACAATCATCCTTCCAGGATATGTTGGTGGAAATCTTCTATTCACTGTCACATGTGCTAAATATTTAAAGTGGACAAGTCATTGGATTGAATTAGTTCTTGAATGTGCTTGAATCTTACATTTTACACACATCTTAAGAATCTTGAGGTTGTTGTAGGATCTTTGCGAGGTCTTGTTAAGTGAAAAATCTTATATTTCTACTTTAGTGCCACTATGATTCTTAGCCCTAAGTGTGAGCTTCATTGCTTATAGGTTGAAATGAAAGAATGAAAAGAAATTAAAAATAAAAATATTGAATATCTAAAGAAAGTGAGTTCAACCTTATAAGGGGTCCCAAATATCTCTATCGGGGCTATAAACACCTGGTTGGCAGTAGAGCTATGTTTGGGAGAATCACAGTGATAACCTCATTGGGGTTATGGATGCTTGACTAGCAACGAGGCTCTATCCAGGTTGCTTTTGAAGTTAGAATATTTATGTAGCTTAACATGACTGAACTTGGTTTCTTGCAACAACTTAAGGAGGGAAATTTATAAACTTTCACACACTTGGATTTCTAGCACAGGAAAGGCTAGCTTGTCCATTGATTTTTGAAACTTTACTTTGTTGGTTGACTTGATATGAGGATCAAAACCATATATTCTTGGTTCTTGATTCCATTTTGTCATCGAAATGCTTTGGAGCATTTTCTCAGTGGAGTTGCCATTTGTTGTGCACTTTTTGCACACACGCCCCACCAGAGGTGGGGACCCTCTTTTTCTTCTGCATCTTTGTACCTTGGCTTTGTCAATTTCCGATTTTTCTCTTCTTGGAGGTTATTTTGGGATTAATTTCGGATTTGGTTTGATGGGGGTGGTATTTTGAAGCATTTTGGGGCCTTGCATTTTAGAATGGTGGTTTTTCAAGTGAATTTTTAATGTGATGTGTAAATAGTTTTCCACCAATGGATAGAGGATGAAAAATTAGGCCAAGTTGTTTTTTGAACTTTTCAAAAATTCCTTTGGGAAAAAAAGTTATGGGGTTCTGAAGATTTTCTCCAAATTTTTTGTAAAATCCAAGATTTTCCACCCCGTCCGGATTTTGGCGGATTTTTGTCAAATCCAGGATTTTCCACCCTATCTGGATTTTGGTGGTTTTTTGTCATTTTTCAGGATTTTCCCTTCTTGGTGGATTTTTCCAAATTTCTTGTCACGATTTTCCTGAACTTCGAAATTTATTAATAGGGTTAAATTTCCAAAATTTTATGACGGAGTTGAATTTTCCAAGGGTTTATTTATGCTTGATTTTAATATTTTGTGGTTGGATTTTCACATGTGAGCTATTAATGATTATATATGTTTTTCAAGAATAAATAGAAAATGAGGACTTGCATATGGATTCGTGTCAGGAGGAAAATCTAGAAAATATTTAAAATTCACCTACATAGGAATTTGTGCCACAGCCTATCTATAGCTAGAAGATATGTTTCAAACATGGAGTGATGTGTGATGCAATTTTCACTCTCCAATCATAATTTTTTTATTAAAATCGAGGTGATAGATTGTTGATTTCTTATTGCTCCTAGATGTAACTACTTTTATGCTATTGGATGATGATGTACCACATTTTTAAGAACCCTAATGTGAATTCTTAGGGTTTCTTGGGGATTATTTTCAGCCATTGGATTGAATTTAATCCTGTCCTTTGATTTAAAAATGTAAATATCTATAAAAGGTGAGTGCCTTCTCATTTGTAATAAGAAGAAAAGGTCAGAGAATAGCTAGTTAGGGGTTGCAAAGCCATAAATGGCTAAGTTAGAAGTTATATTTTGCAAGTCAGTAGCTGTAGGAGAGGAGAGAAACTCGAAATTGTTATGTAATGTTGGAGAAGATAATGCAAATGGCTTGTTGATTTGGAAAAAATTGTGTTTACCTTTAACAGTTTATGGTTTCTTGTTCTTAATTCTCAATGTTAGATGTTAGTTTTCAGTTCTTTCATGATAATGGAAAAATTTGAATGATGTTGATTGTTCTCTAGTCCATACTTTTAGAAATTTGTTGATTGTGAGTTGCTATGTAAAGTTAGTTTGGGCCTTATTTTGTGTTAAGTTTAACTATGAATGCTTGTTTACATTGTGCCATTTACTGGGTATGTGGATGAATATTCATAGTCTGAAAATCTTCAGTTTTCTTAGAAGATTGCACCATTTTTGTAGAGTTGTGGGCTTGTCCTTGATTAAGCAAAAAATGGTTTTATTGGAGATTTGTCCGTTTGCAACATTCATCAATTTTGTGATTGATTTTAGGATTAATTTTAATCTTATATCTCTCTTCAACTCTTATCTTTTTCTATTTTTTTATTATCTAGGTTAAATTTAGGCTTTGAAGTATCAACATATCATCAAATCAGTCCAATAGTTGCTTGTAGTAAGATCCCTTTGTGATTACCAACATTTTCACATTATCTCTGAGTTGTTTCACTGCATTGTCAAGACCTGACATTAGAGACCTTGGGGTTGTCTCTTTTCCCATAGAGATTTACCTTTCAAGAGAGATAGGATATCATATTCTATCTGTGTTGTTGCTATGTAGAAAACACCATCAACAACTTCCCCTTACTAAATATTGATATGTTGGTCGACCTCACCACAGGACATGAGATGCTATCCCTCATGGATGGTTTCTTCGGTTATAACCAGATTAAGATTTCCTTCGAAGATCAGCACAAGACTGCCTTTACTACACCTTGGGGCACATTTTGTTATAATGTCACACCTTTCGACCTCAAGAAAGCGAGGGAAACATACCAGTGTTCTATGACAATCATCTTTCATGATCTCATCCACATAATAATGGAAGACTATGTTGATGACCTCTTAGGAAAAGCAAGAATGAGAGAAGAACACCTTGCTATCCTCAAAAGGATCTTTCAACATCTAGAACAGTACAAGCTACTTCTCAACTTGAAAAAATGTGTCTTCGGTGTCACATCTAGAAAACTCTTAGGGTTCATTTTTTTCCTACAAAGGTATAGAGGCCGATCCTGTAAAAGTCAAGGAAATCATGGAAATTCCTCCACCATGCAACCTCAAATATTTAAGAAGTTTGCAAGTTAAGCTTCAATCTAGTTGAATGTTCATTGCTCAACCAGCCAACAAGTGCCAGTCATTCCAACATATCCTAAAGAAGGATACTACCTTTAAATGGAATAAAAAATGTCAACTTAGCTTTGATTAGATCAAGGAATATTTGGCTCAACCACCCATCCTAATGCCACCCATTCCAAGTAAACCACTCCTGCTTTATATTTCATCTACTTATGTGGCACTGGGGGCATTGCTAGCACAACATGATGAATCATCCAAGGAAAGGGAAATCTATTACATTATTTGGACCTTAGTAGGATATGAATTGAATTATTCCTCAATGGAGAAGGCTTGCCTAGCCGTGGTCTTCAGTTCGTAGAAACTTTGACACTACATGCTTAGCCATCCTATAAAATTAATCTCTAAGGTTGATCCGCTAAAATATATATTATCAAGAGCAACACTCACTTGCCATATGGCTAAATGGGTCATGCTGCTAAGCGAAATTGACATCGAGTATGTGGATTGTAAAGCAATCAAAGGAAAATTAATTACAGACTAGTTGGCAGATTCTCCATTAGTAGATGCCTATTCTTTAGAAAAAAAAATTCTTGATGAAGGGGTCTTTGTAATTTCAGAAGCCAACACATGGACACTATACTTTGATGGGTCACACACAAACAATGGATCAAGGGTAGGAGTCTTTATAGTCACCCGCCTAGGTCATTATATACCAATCTTTTCGACTAGCCTTTCCCTGTACCAACAACATTGTGGAATATGAAGCTCTTCTTACTAGCCTTAGAATTGCAGTCCGATGGCATATCACTCACCTACAAGTCTTTGGTGACTCCCAACTGGTTATCAAGCAGGTCAATGATGAGTTGCTAATGAAAGATGATAAGCTCTTACCATACAAACATATGATAGATTACTTCAAATAGTACTTCATCGCCATCCAATTTGATTAGATTCCCAGGATACAAAACAAAGCATCTGATGCCATGGCTACCATTAATTCTCTCCTTGACATGCCTAAACATCGTACTAAATGCAAGTTTCTCGTGGAGCAAATTTGAATCCCTACATATGAAATTCCTGAGAGTGAGATGGTGTGTGATATTGTAGGCCCTACATCACCTTGGTACCAAGATATCTACACCTATTTACATGACAACACCCTACCTCCTGACTTGACATGAAACCAATAAAATACTTTATCCAATGAACATCTCGTTACACCATAGTTGGTGACACACTTTATCGACGTGGGTATGATGGAACCCTCCTCCGATGTTTAAACAAAACCAACTCCCACACTACATTGATGAAAGTACATAGTGGTGTATATGGGGCTTATTCAAATGGTATTGCATTAGCCAAAATAATTCTCAATGCTGTTATTATTGGCCTACATTAGAATGAGATTATTGTGATTTTGAAGAGATGCCTACCTTGCCAACAACATGCAGATCTCATACATGCCCCTGCATAAGATCTCCAACCTCTAATCACTCCATGGCCCATCTCTTAGTGGGGTTTGACTTCATTGGCAAGAGTTATCCCCCATCCTCCGATGGACATACCTTTATCATCACTTAGACTGAGTACTTCACCAAATGGGTGGAAGCAATGCCACTCACACAAATCACAGGTACTTAGATCTCCAAATTCATCCAATTCCATATTCTCTGCAAATATAGAATCCCATCCACCATCCTTATTGAAAATGGAAAGCCTTTCAAAAACCAAGCCATGAAACACCCTTGTGAAACCTTCCATATCTAGCATCATTCATCTACTCCTTATTATCCCTAGGGTAATGGAAAAGCAGAAGCCACCAACATAAATCTCATCAGGATACTCAAGAAGGTCGTCAATAATACTGGTTGTGATTGGAACCTCCATATCCACCCCACCCTCTTGGCTTACCACACCTCCATCCATACTCCTACAGGAGCCACCCCATATTATCTCATCTATGATGCCAACACCATCTTGTCGATTGAAGTAGAACTCCCATTATTGAGAATCTCTTTGAAAAACCTTTTCAAGGATGAAGATAAATGAGTTGCAAGACTCAGATAGCTAGAAATCCTTGATGAAAGAAGAATCAAAGCATATGACCATCTTCAGGTGTATCATAACCATCTAAAGAGAAGCTACAATAGGAAAATCCACCCTCAACAATTAATTATGTGGTGATTTAGTCCTTAAAGAAAATCAGCGAAACTAGAAAGATTAGGAAAAGAAGGGCAAGTTCAAAGAAAATTGGCTGGGCCCTTATGTCATCACAACAAAATATGGTTCAGGAGCATACCGACTATCTACACCTAAAGGAGAGCCCCTGGAAGAACCCATCAACATCAAGCATCTGAAAAAAATTATACTTAGGTCAACTGGTGTATCCTATCTTTTAAAATCTCAAAAAATGCAAAAATATGTAAAAAATGGTTAAAAAACAATACATAAAAATTTAAAAACTCAGAAAAATCCAAAAATAGTAAAGAGAAATAATTTGTCCTATGGGGAAAACCACCCCTATGTGGCACCTTGGATATGTATGATTGGTGAAAACCACTAGGCATCATTTGTATAGGGCTTAATCATTTACTACCTCACATCCTCATTACTTTATCCATCCAGATCAATCCTCATCATCCTATCAATTCTATCCAGCATCCCCATCCATCATCTAGGAACTTGGTATATTTTTGGTTGAGCATTGGGTGAACATCATCTGTTATCTAACATCCTAAGATTTTATCTAAGTTTGCATCATCTCATCATTTTTTTCATCTCCATCTAGATCTCATCTCGTCTTTAGTGAACTACATTGCCCCTGCACTTTCACGTAGGCAAGGTCGATCATTTGATCCGCCCCTGGGGCTTTTGTTGTCTATCTGGTCTCACTCTTTTCGGTTTTTTCTTTCCTGTCCTTGGTGAACTACATTTCCCCTACACTTTCACATAGGCAAGGCTGATCATTTGATCCACCCCTGGGGCCTTTTTTCCTTCATCTATCACCATTGTTCTCTTTCTGATCTTATCCATCACGTGTCTTTCATCCTTTTCAAACTGCATTGCCCCTATGCTTGCTAGGCAAGGTCAATCATTTGATCCACTCCCGGGGCTTTCCTCTACTTTTCTTTCATGGTTGGTTTGCCCGATTGATGTCCTCCATCATCTATCTTCATGGTCCTCTTCCCTCTTTTACCCATGGTCTTTTCCTAAACTACAAGGTCTACGCTTTCATGTAGGAAAGGCTGATCTTTGATCAACCCCCAAGCCGCTAGGTCTTTAGGTTATGGAAATCTTGTATATTGTGTCGTGTTGTCAAGGTATGTCCTTTTCTAGCTAGTACCTCACAAATGGAATTCATTCATGTCTCGAGATTTGATCAGTTTTTGAATATCCTGCATCTTATCGATCTTTTAGTTTAGCATCCATCTTTGGTCTCAATAGGATGTATCCTTCCTAATAGACCGCATCTACCCCTTCCATCATCTTGATCCTATGGAAAAGGATGTTTTGAAATTGATTAAAATATTTAGATGCCTTTGGCTTTTGTTTATCATTTGAGCTCCCTATCATCACTTGCCAAGACTGCCATAATCTATCATATTATGGTGCATTTTGACTAGTTTACATAGGGGCATATCTTGATTTCATTTTTATTTGCTATTTTTTTGGTTGTCTCACGTAGTACCCACCAAGACCCCAATGATCTTGTGCTATGTTGAGACATCCTTCCATTCTTTTGGTTATCCCAATACCTAGCTCAACCAAAGTCATCAAGAATTTGGGGTATTGGGATAGCCTTCTTGTCTATTGTTTTTTTTTATGCATTAGACAATAATTCGCCTTGATCCATATACCATGGTACTTGGTGTCTTCTGCTATAGAAAAAATCAATGCTCCAAAGATGGAAAATTTTCATTAGCATTGCATTTCATTATTTCTCCATCGTATTCACCCCCTTTTTCTTCTAATCTTTGACCTAGGATTTTAATTGTGCAAATGACGATTCCTTCCATCAAACCCCTTCTTCCTAGGATTCCTATGATTCTTGATAGGCATAGTTACACACCCATCACTTTCTTCATATCCATCATAATGTAGGTCCTTATTGGCATTTATGATCACAATATTGCATTTCATTTACTAGGTTCTTTACTTGTGTATAATCATTTTAGATCATTTTAATTAATTACTTTATGCATCTTAGAAATAATTTCATTAATAACTCATTCATTAGCATATTCACCCTAGATCATATCATTAGAATCATTTTCACATCATAAGAATTAAGCATCATACATATCATCCCATATCCCATCCTGCATCATAAATGTTAGATATCATGCAAATAATAAAGAGGTAATCATAATTCATCCATCACATCCTACATCATAAACATTAGGCATCAACATAATAATCATACATCCATATAAGAATAAACATAAATCATTCTAGGCATATCCACAACATCACATCATAATAATCATCCACAATAATAATCATGAACACATAGGCATAAATAAAACATGCATCACATACACATCATACAATATTGATAAGGGCTCTCATATATCATATCAAAAATGACAAACAAATACAATGTCCATCTCATGGTCGATAGCCATCTGTATATATACATCACAATACACATCCGTTCATCAAAAGTAAAGTACAAGTACAAAGCTATGAATAGACCCTAGCCTCTGCTTCTCTGTACTATACATCCATCCTGTACCTATCAAATATCAAGATCCTATCCCTCTGATCCTCTAAACCATGAGCTACCTACATCCAATCTCTATGGTGACTTTGTCATTGGCCCCCTACATGGAGGTGTCTTTCTCATGCTACTATATCCTTGGGTGTGCATCCCTGCTAACTGGGATGGCATGGTGGTGCTCAAACGTAAGTAGGAACTCGATGTGATGGATCTGGAATTGTTGTGTAATAAACACACATATAGTAGCTCGCCTCTCTCATATACTCCTCTCGATCCCCCACATGTTGTCTGGCTGCATCTCGTTCAACCCTATACCTGACCTGATATCCATAAATGGATCTCCTCTCTTGTGCCCATACACCCCGTGCTAATTATAACTCCTCAATCTTTGATCCCATCCATGACACCTACTCTAGAGCTCTATCCCTCTCTTCTTGCATAGCCTGTACCCATGCCTGGAGTGCCTGCATCTCTTCTCTTGTATCACCACCCTATGTTTCATCTCTCTCAATAACCTATACCTATGCCACGACTCTATCCCTCTCCTCTTGCATAGCTTGTACCCATGCCTGTAGTGCCTACATCTCTGCCCCTATCTCACCGCCCTGTGCTCCGTCTACCTACCTCTATGTTGTATCTCTCTCCATAACCTATATTTGTGTCATGACTCTGTCCCTCTCATTCTATAGAACCCACATATTTTCCTATACGACCTCCCTCTTTGCCTCCATCACCTATACCTGAGCCCACATAGCATCCTCTCTCTCTTGTATCAATCCCATATCTCCCACTGTATCCTCTACCACCTTAGCTCTATCATGAAGTTGATCCTGCTCCCACCTCAACTCCCTCCTCTCTCTCAGCAATCCCTCTACCTGTCTCCTTAGATCCTCCATATCCCTCTCTACCTTTGCCAATCTCTCTACCAATATCTACTCTATCAATCCCCTAGACTCTCAGTGACCCCCTGCCTACAATATTGCCATGAGAGCCTCCAATTTGTCCCTCTCCCATCTCACTGCATCCCATGCCTCATGCTCCCTCGATACCTCTCCCTCCAAATGAGTCGCCTTTTCCCATAACTCACCCACCTCTACTTGTATCTCCTCTATCTCTACTCATATCCTCTCTCCCTCCCTCCGCATCTCCATCTCATGCCACAAAAACACATTATCCATCGCTTGGAACTCTCTCTCACTCTCTACTAGTTGGGCTCACAACACAAGCACCTCCACCTCCAATCTACTCCTCATTGCCTCTAAGTCTCTCAACCTCTACTTGATGATTTGTAATCTCGCCTCTACTTCTCTCAATCATGTGACCAGATCCTCTGCTTCCAGTGGCATCATAGCCAAGGGATGAATATCATGTACCTCCATGTCCATCGCCTTTGCCAACCCCTCATCCCCCTCCCATATCACCTCTACATCATGTCTCTCCTCCTTGGGATCCACCTACACTCTCCATCTCCTCCTCCTCCTACCTCTCCTTTGCTGACCTCCTACATTATCCTCCCCCTCTCCTCCCTCCTGCGATTTTGCTTCTCAAGCTACCTATGGCACTCTCCTTTGTTATCCTCCTGCTCTACTTGCCTCGAGATCTCTCTATTGATCTCTTCCTACTCGGGCTACCCCTGCTCCTCCCATCTATTGCTCCCAAGCCCACCCACCTTCGACTCTCTCCTCAGCCTCCTCCTCCTCCTTCCTCCCCTCTCTCTTGCCAATCTATCCTCATATTCTATTCCAAATCCTAATGCCCCTACCATCAACACCTCTGGTGTAATCCATGCAATTCAATGTCTCACAAACCATGCTACATATCTCACAGTTATCCTTGCATCTACCAATCCCTCAACCCTCCCTAAGTAATCTACTAGCTCTCACACCAGTGTCACCCAGTGCTCCCATGCAAAATCTACTGAAATCACATCACCCCATGGTTTCTCCCATGTAATCCATCTGAATCTATTAGGGGCACTTGGAATATCTTGTACTAGCCCATACTACATTGTCACCCAATCTAACCTATGTGACCCTACTTTCTAAGGATCTCTCTTGACTATATAACATCGAGTCATGAAGTATCCCCTATGCCTAGCCTCATCCTCCCTCCATCCCCTAAAGTGTTGTGTCATATATGGCTTCCACACTATCTCCTCCTCCACCCATCTAAATCTCCTACACCTTGATACTGAAAAACCCAGTCATACTCTGCATCGTACCAATAGGCTACCAAAAATGTCATAACCTCTTGACACACTCTCATCACATCTGGGTGGCCACATTGATGTTCTCCCAATCCCACACCTACAACAATGTCACATGACACACACTGAGCACCCCCCAATAACAGATCATGTGCATATTTGTGTATAGCTGTGCAAGGATGCATGGACCCCATGCAAACTATGCATCCCTCCCCTCGATAATATGTTGAATAACCTCCATGTAGCTAAGACTGCAAAATATCCCACTCCTATCTGATATGAGTATCCCGTTGATCAACCTACATAGGTACAATGACAATGGTGGTACTCTCAACCTCAAACATCTATCTACGTCCAATTCAATTTTTCCACTAGTAGGTCCTCTCACCTGAACATGACACATATGGTATAATGTAGTGCCTCTCCCCTCTGATCTTGTCTCACTCACCATATGCCCTACTATGGGAAATCTCAATATCCACCAAACATAGTCTAGTGTCATTGTCATCTCTCTTATCGAGAGATGGAATGTCGAAGTCGTTGAATCCCAGCGCTCGATTAGGGCTGTCAACATCACTCGATGCACCCTGATGGATGGATACCATAACATGTGTCGCAGCCCCACCTATGCCAAAGCTTGATGGTATGCTCCAATCATCGCTCATTGTGTCATAGCCAACACCTTTGATCTCCTCTCATGCGTCTGCAAGTTGTTGAACCTCTTCAGCCAAACCAAATAGCTTGTTAGTTGCCACCTCATTCCCTTCATTTCTTTCCCAGCCTTGGGTACCTTTTCGCACTAACTTTTCCTAACACTCTTCCTTTGGATACTTTTCATAAGTTATCTCCCTTCTTTAACTTTTCTTTCCCCTCCACACCATTGGTGTATTCCCATTTTCAGATGCGACCTCCCCTTGGGATGTGGCCACCCTTTTTGAGTGTGACAGCTCCTTGGGGCACGATTGCCCTTTCCGAGCATGACTACCCCTTGGGGCGTGACCACCCATTTTGGGTGCCGTCGCCCCTTTTCAGGGTTTCGCCACCCATCGAGGCACGACCGCCTTGGTGGGGCACAACTGCTCCTTTTCGGGTTGGGGCTGCCACACTAGGGCACACTTGACACAATGGGGGATGATTGCCCCTCTACGGGGCATGCCTACCCTGGTGGGGTGTGGCCACCCCTCTCAAGGGCATGACTTCCCTACTTGGGCGTGACTGCCCCTCTTAGGGGTGCGATCATCCCGCTTGGGCACAGCCGCCCCTTGCCGAGGTGCGACCTCCCCTCTGTGGGGCACGAATGCCCCTCCATGGGGCATGACCACCCCTATGTGGGGTAGAACCCCACTTTTTTTGTTCCTCTACATCTATTTTTTTCTCTATAAACCTCTTTTTCCCCCCACATCACTATGTGACATTTTTCCCTAACCACTAGGCAAAATTGATTTTTTCCTTCTACCCATGTTTTCAAATGGCATTTTAACTACAAAAATATCTCAAAAAATGGTAAAATCACAAAGGGGGTTTGAATCCAACCTAGCGTGGGACTCCAAACTCATGATATAAGCTTCACTGCTTGTCATTGTGATGGATGATGTCAATGTCATAATCCTCTGGCATCTTCTCTCCTCTCTTTCTTAACTGCTAGCTATCCAAATGAATAGTAATTCTCAAATTACTATTTAACCCTTCCCTCCTTTTCACCTTTTTAAAATAAAGGGATTTTTTTCCTCTATTTAAATTTTTTTCCTTTGATTAATCTTCCAACTTCTCGAGGCCACCATTTGTGCCTCGTGTGTTCATTTGGCTTCGTTTAAAAGTCCTTCTTCATGGTTTTTCAAGCTCTATCCAATGGTACCTTTCGTTTCTTCATATCAAGAAGTCACCCGAGGTCCCTTTTTCTTCCTCTATCGCCCTCTCGAGGGGGCATACCCAACTGAATTCCATCCAAACCTCCTTCTTGGTCATTTTATCATGAGATTGGGGCATCTCCTTTAACTTCCCTCCATTTGAGCAGCTCACATAACCTCTCTCGCGCTGGGGCATCTTTTTCTAGTCATTTCCTCTATAGAGTCACTTGCATTTTATTTTTCTTCAAAACACTATTATTCTAACAATATTTCGAAGAGAGGAAAAATGTAGACATCCAAATTTGACCCTTTACATGAGGAAAAATTTATTTATGTTATTCATCCATTTCATCTCCTTCATCAACGTTAATTAAATCATTTATTTAATTAATGTTCCCCCTTTTCCCTAACATCCCTAACGTATTTAATCGAATTAATTAAATAGTTTACCATTAGCCCATTTCCTCTCTAAATTAAATAAATAAATCAATTTATTTAATTTAGTCAATTAATCTCTTCAATTTTAAATTCATTCGTTCTCTCTTTTTGTCCCGTCCTCCATAACCTCTTCACTAATCTAGGTTAATCTAATTAATCCCTCATTAGGATGTGCATATCCTTAATAACGATTAATGTCACATCCTCCATATCTAGCCACTTGCCTCTAATCTTCATTAATTATCCTAATCACGTGTTAGCACAATCTTAATACTAATCACTTACCTTTTCTAGCATTTCCTTAGGTCAACCTTTCAAGGTACTTACCTTATCAAGCATTGACCTTTTTTCCATGTCCTTTCCAATGGAATTTTAAATTCCACTTATTCCCCCTATGCATTTGTCTTCCCCATGACCTCTCAAAGGTCATATCAAGTACATGGGACAAGGACCTACTTTCAGAGGACCTTGTTTTATCCATGGGTTTGTTCCAATCTTGTGAATTTTAAATTCACTTTTAGTCCTCCAATGCCTTACCCATTCTCCATGGTGACAAGGGTGGACATTCTTAAAGTCATCACTTGTCACTTTCAGCCCCATATAGGGCCAAGGGATACCTTTATGATGAAATTCTCTCCCATCCCAAGGTACTTGCAAGTACCTTGGGACCACATGGCTTTTTCCATGTCACCTTGTACCCTTTCCATCTCACCATGTCCTTGGCCACCTCATCCACCACATGGTGAGATGTGAGGGCTTGTGAGTCCTCAACTCACCATAGCCCTCCATCTTGGCCATGGTTGCTCAATCTTGATCATTGAATCTTCTAGAGAATTCGATTTCTTCTATATATACCCCCATTTTTCATTGATTAAGGTACCTTCATGCATTATTATCAGACGTATGCTCTCAAGCCATTTTGCATTCTAGCCATTGTTATTGCAATTATTTTACATTTTACATCTTGCATCCTAACCATTATTGCATTTATCCACCCTCATTAATCACCCAACTACCACTACGATCACAAGATTGCCACCAAGGAGCGCATATTCAAAATATCATGAAGGGCCAACCAAGGATCAACACAAGTAAGAAGGTATATCATCTTATTATTTTTATCTTTGTTTATTTGTGTTCAATGTTGCCTAATCTAGAAGTGGTTTAGTGTTGTTTTTATCTTGCATTCTTTAGTTAGTTTTGCATATTAGGAGGTAGAAAAATTTCACTGCACACACATGTTCATTAACTAATCTTACCGACACTTAAGGCTTAGATTTTCTTTTGAAGCCAGATCTTCCCCGAAAACGGCGCCAAAAATGATGGTAGGAATTCATTGTTGCCACAATTCCTACTCATTTAATTTCTTAATGTCAACCCAAGGGTGTCTAAAGCTATCTGCAGTAAGAGTTGGATCGATTTTTGGGGGGGTTTTGGTGGTTTTGGCTCGATTAGAAGCATTTTAGAGCAATTTTTACTTTTTTAGGAGTGTTTCTGTACTAACCTTCTACTCTTGATTTATTCGAAATAACCTTCAAAATGAAGTTTTAAACAAATATTTTTCATTCTAAGACAATTAGATTGTGAGAGAATGGAAGATTAACTTAGTCTAATCTACCGAATTTTGAAATCTATTTAAACTTAGTGAATTTCTTTAAAAACTAACTATTTCGTTCTTCACTAACTAAATCGACAAGTACTTATTCCACTTTGCATAAAATCCATTTAAGATGATGATTTAGACTATTTCAGATATGCAAACAATTTTGAAACTAAGAAACAAACTATAGGAAACTATTTTAATAGAACAATATAAAAGTAGTAGTAGAATGTAACTTTGATCTAGATTATCTTTCAACTCACAACAGATGAAATGATTTGAACTTGGATTAATGTAGAAAATGAAACATAGCAATGATAAATGAATCTTAACAACTAATAGGATCACCTCATTCAAAAAGTGTGCTGAGAAATCTTAACACAGATTTGAGATCAACTTCCTTCTTATTTCCAGAGAATGTGCCTAGATAGGGACGAAATACATAAAATGATTCTAACTTAAAAACATAAGGGAAATTACATGAGAAAGATCAAAAAATTGATATGATCTAACATCCAACTGTGTTGAGACTGGATATAAATATCCATTTTTGTTTCAAAAATAGAAGATAAGCGAGAAACTTAATATAATCCTATTCTAAAAAGATATCCTGGCACACAGGCACATATTTGGCAAAGATCCTCGTAACAACCATCAGTTGCATTGATTCCCTAATTTCTAAATTGATCGTGGTTGGCTGGAACTTGGGTTGTGGTTGGAAAAGTCTTCATTCGACATGATAAGTCAAAAAGGAGAACAACAAATAATGAATCATTTGAAGATGAGTCACAAACAATCAGCCATTCATCACTTTCAAAACAGAAATATTTATCATTGAGCCAAGAAATAAATATCAACTCTAGTTGCATAATAAAGGTGCACATATCATAAAGAATTCATGGATTAATCACCATATTAGTCATACATTTAGCATAAATAAGCATTAATATTGACCATTCATAATATAAGTCTTAATACTTCATTAAGTTCATAAATGCATATATAAAGAAAAATATTATGAGTTTTAAAGCCAAATTATAAAGTATTAAAAAGCTAAAAACTTAATAATTATGAGGTCTTTACTAGGCATCATCACTAGTCTTCATTCATCTCCCAACAACCCTCCCACTTGTGATAATTCTTTGGTGCAAGAGGATGCAATCATAGACAATCATGACAATCATATTTTTCCCTCTCCCAACAGCTCTACTACTTGTGATGAAGGTTTCTTGGTGTTAGAAGACCCAATCATTGAGTATCATGAGAATCTTGTTTGTCCCTCTCCCAAGGCTTAACCCACTTGGGAATACTATGGCACAAGAAGATGAAATAATTGTTATATTTCTTTCAAAATATAGTAGTATGAATTGCTTGGATTAAAATGTTAAGGTCACCTTAGATCCCTCCTCAATAGAAAATCGTCAACAAGAAATCAAATTTGTTGAGGTTATGAATGCAAAATTGGTCATTAGATCTCCTTTGATTATTGGACCTCCAAAAAATCATTTTGGACCTCCTAAGATTCCTCTAATTATTGGAGCTCCTAAGTTACCTCTCATTATAGGACCTCCTAAATGTCATGACCATATCCTAAAATTTTCAAAATAACTTACTAGCAACCATGTTTGCAACAACCAAGTTATCATAATGTACTCACACATATATTACTAGAAACAATAAGTAACTAAGATAAATACAAGCCATCCCTTCATCGATACCATTCACACAACTTATTTTACCTAGTGCCCCTTGTTTACCACAAAATAGTGGAAAGGAGTATGAACTTGTAGAAAAACTTTGTAACACTCTTTCTAAGATATCTTTGTGGGATTTAATTCAAATATATCATGTTTACCATGGCATGCTTCAAATAAATTTGCAAAAAGTCATGATCCCTCCTAGTGCACAACCAAATGATGTGGTAGCTTTAATTGAGAATATTAATTCACCTAATTTGGACATTTTTTTCATCAAAATTAGTTACCCCCTTTGGAAATTCAAAAATAGAATGATGTTTCAATGATATTGGTTGTTATTAACAAGGTTGAAATTAGGCGGTACCCTTTTGGATAATGGTTCAGGGCTTAATGTTTGTAGTGTGAATCTTGTGGATAGAATTTCAGTGGATAAGACTAAAATTCAACCAGATAACTTGTCCATCTATGGTTTTGGAAATGTGGGAAAACAACCACTTGGTGTGATGATATTACCTATCAAGGTTGGTAATGTGACGTTATGAACCCCTATCCATGTCATACCCCATGAACTTTCATATAATCTTCTCTTGGGTAGACCATGGATTCATGAAGTGAATGCAGTGCCTTCAACTCTTCATCATCTATAGAAATACATTTACAACAATAAGGTTTACATGATAAAAGGTGATCCAAAATATAAAAAATTGTTTACAAGCTAAAAAATGAATGACAAGTTCTCTTAGAACATTGACACCAACTATAAATGTGGAGCCTTTACAAGTTGAGGACAAAGATAAGTGTCATTCACCTATGAAAATTTTGTTATCTGATGACTAGGGATCATTAGATTTCAAACCTACATCCATGGGAGAATATAAAATCACACAAACAAAAGCAAAAAAAGAAAAGAAGTGTCAATGATATCAACTGAATCACCAAAAGAAACTGATTCCACAAATTTTATCAAAGAAGAAAACACAAATTATACATCCAAATATGATGATAGTTATCATGAAAAACCACCTTCTTCAAAAGAAATGAAATAATTGAAGAAACCTTTACTTAATGTCAATATTGTCATCAAATAAACACTCCTAGGATAAATATAAACAATGGTCGTGATATTGGTTCCTTTAAACACATGTTTAAATGATGATTGAGGTTCATTAGATTTTACACCCTCCTTTAGGGGAGAGTATAAAATACTACAATCTAAACATAAAGAGTCTTGTGTATGTATGACATCTTGTAGTAAGCAAGAAAGATCTTTTCACAAAAGAAAGTAATATCTTCTACTATTGATCAAGAGAATATCTTGTTGAGGCTTCTCAATTCCCTCCTGATTTCTCTTCCTCGAAGAACATGAAAAAAATGTTGGATGTTTTGGTTGTGTTGTTGATATGTGATTTTAATTTATGTCAACACTATTAGCATTGGTGATTTTGAAGGCTATATATGTCGAGGATATTGAGAAAATTGTAATAAATATATTGTAGTAGCTAGTGAAGCTAAGAAAGTCAGAGTGATGAAAAGTTATGTATGTTGATGATCAAAAGGTGCACATTAAAGGGTTTTTTTCTGATCCTATCTAGTATGTTTTTCTAAAATTTTTAGTGGTGCACATCAAGAATTGAGGAAGTTATGAAGTTTTGTGTTCCTATAGTTAATTAGTTACTATAGCAGGTGTTTCTCAAAGATGAGATTGAAATTATGGTGAAGTGAGTTGTTGCGTACGTTCCTAAGGTGCTTAGTGATGTTTCTAGACCATGATCTATTAGTGTGGTATGTCTGTGTTGATCGGTGTGTTCATGTTTACATATTTTTCCTTGTGTGCTTAAAGGTTTTCATGTTCTTGGCCGACATGATGGTGGTAGCATGTCGTGGATCCTTATGAATTAATCTTGTATTATTCAGCATGCTTGAGGATGTTGATTTAGGTCCTCACTATGTTTTGATTGAATCAGGTTGGTGCACATTAAATTATGCTTGGTGAATGTGTGTGAAGTATATGCAAGATATGTGTGAATAAATATCAGATCATTTGAAGTGTAGAGCAGAGTGTGAAGAAGATTGAGTGAAGTGTGAAGAAGTGTTTTTGTGCCTAACCAGAACTATAATAAAGCTTTTGTAAAAGCTAATTTCTCTGTTCAATCTCATCAGATGGATTTAATATGATTGTCTTATGTAAGGTAGTGAGCTCAAGGAAGTGTGCCTAAATGCATGTGCATTCCCTATTCATTTCTTTCATTATACTTCTAACAAGGTATAATATTTTAGACTAACATCCATTGTGGTTTTTCCCCGAACAGGGTTTCCATGCATAAAAAATATTGGTGTTTATGTGTCTCTAATGTGATGTTGATTAATGCTTGAAATTTTAATTATTAGATCTGAGATTATAATTTGTTTAAGGTTGAATAAGCTTAATTTTTGTAACAAATGATTCACCCCCCCCTCAGTTGTCTATACTTGTTTTTCCAACAATTGGTATCAAAGCTAGTTCCTCTGAAGAAGTCTAACAACTTGAGGTGATCCAAGGTGGCATCATACAAAAAGGATAGTCCTAGAATCAATGGTACAAACTACTCAAAATGTAGTGTCATTTGTAGTGCATTGGTGAGTCATTTTGGAAGACTACAAAGAATGCATATACAATTCTTCATAATGGTCCCTCTACTGCTGATAAGATCTAAGAAGAAGAAACTAATGTCAGGGATATAGAAGCATTGCTAAGTGATTTGAAAAATTCAAAGATGAAAAATGTGATAGGTTTGAAGACTACACATGGGATCTAGATAAAGTTGGAAACATTGTATGAAGGAGATGCACTAGTGAAAGTTGCTAAGCTGCAAAGTCTGAAAGGCAAGTGGGAGAACATGAAGATGAGTGAAGATGAAAACATATTTTATTTCTTGAAAAAGGTAAATGAATTAGTGATGGACATTAGATGTGTCAGTGGAACCTTAGAGAAGATGAAATTGTGGCTAAAATACTTAGATATGTGCCTACTTCTTACAAAACAAAAGCTCATGCTATTGAAGAACTCAAGATAGTAACAAATGTGACAAGAGACATGCTAATTGAAAAAATTACTGCCTTTGAGTTGAATGAATTTTGTGAATCCTTTCCTAAGACAGAGTCTACATTCAAAGATACTATATCCGGAAAAATCCAACAAAGATGTGATCTGGGAGAGAGTTCCATAAAAACATTAAAGTATGAAGAAGAGATGAAATTGATTGAAGATGAAGAAAGAGAGCTAGAAGAATTGGAAGCATTGATTGTGAAAAGAGAAGCCAGAGGACAAGGTAAGTGCAAAGTAAAGCTGCCTATTAAATGTTTCTCTTGTAGTGAGATAGGTCATTTTACATCAAGATGTCCTGAAAGAGTCTCTAAGTATAACCTGATAAGACTAGATTTCAAAAGAAATGTTATTATGCTGAAGAAGGAGTTACTGATGATGAATCTGATAAAGAAATTGGAAATGAAGATGAATGGGTATTCATTGCAGTCAAGGAAACTGGTTTGGTGTCCACTAAATCAGTTGGTAATCAGAATATCGAAAATTATCTTGCAGCCAAAATTGATGAGAAAGATGAGTGGGTAATCGACAGCGGATGCTCACATCATATGACTGGTGATAAAAGAAAGTTTCTAATCTGGGAAAAGTATGATGGTGGTGTTGTAAGATTTGGAGATAACAATGCTGGTGTGATTTGTGGCATAGGCACTATTTCTCTTGGTGGAAAATGCAATACTGATGATGTTCTTTATGTTGAAGGATTGAAGCATAATTTGGTGAGTGTTGGAAAAATGGTTGAAAAAGGTTACAATCTTCATTTTAAAGATGGTAAGTGCAGGATATTGGGAAGCTCAAGAAATGTGATTGCTTCAGGCACAAAGACAAGAGGTAATATTTTTCACTTGAATGTTTCTAGTGATTTTTTTTTTATTTCTCAAGTTGATGTAAGTTGGTTATGGCATAGAAGGCTATGTCATGTGAATTTTGATAACATTGTCAAAATAAGCTCCACAAAAGCAGTCAGAGATCTAACTAAGTTAGTAAATCCTAATAACACTATAGAGGTAAATTTTTAAGATCAGATAGAGGTGGTGAATTCACTTCCCAGGAGTTCAATTCATTCTGTGAAGAGAATGGAATAAAAAGACAGCTATCTGCTCTTCAAACCCCACAATAGAATGAAGTGGTTGAGAGAAAGAACAAAACAATTTTAGATGCTGCCAAAACTATGATGTTAGAAAGTAATGTTCCTAATTCCTACTGGAGAGAATCTATAAGCATTGTTGTGTATACTATAAACTGGGTGAATTATAATAGTAACTCGTGTAAGACTCCTTTTGAGCTATGGTTTAGTCATAAACCTACTGTTAAATATTTCAAAATCTTTGGAAGCAGATGCTATATTAAAAGAGATGAAGATATAGGAAATTTTGAAGCTAGAAGTGATGAAGGAATCTTTTTGGGTTACTCTACTAAGATTAAATCATATCGGTGTTACAATGAAAGATTGAAGAAAATGGTTGAGAGTGCAAATGTCAGAGTTGATGAGGATATTGAAAGATCATCCAGGTATTGCAGATATGACTCAGATGACAAAAAATATAGTATTGATAATGGAAAGAATGTGTAGATATAGAATCAAACTCAGAGTGTTCTAGTGAATCCATAAAATCATTAAGAAGAAGACAGTGGAAATGCAGAAGAAAGAACAAAACCCAAAACTCCAAGGTATGTAAAGCGAAGTCATTCTAAAAGCCAAATCATAGTAGACAAGAACAAAGGTGTGAAAACTAGAAGAATTACAAAAGAATATTGTCCTATATCCACGACCGAGCCTAGTAATTTCAATGAAGCATACAAAGATGAATATTCGATGAAAGCAATGAAGGAAGAACTGATGCAGATAGAGAAAAATGATACATGGATTCTTGTTCTTAGACCTCAAGACAAAAACGTGATTGGAACCAAATGGGTCTTTCAGAATAAGCTGAATGAAAAAGGAGAAGTAGTCAGGAATAAAGAAAGACTAGTATGTAAAGGATATTCATAGATGGAAGGTATTGATTTTGAAGAAACTTTTTCCCCTATTGCTAGAATTGAAGCTGTAAGATTATTTCTTGCTGATGCTACTTTCAAGAACTACAAAGTATATCAATTGGATGTGAAGTCAACATTTCTAAATGGTGAGTTAGAAGAAGAATTTTATGTTGAGAAACCAGATGGATTTCAAATGACTAATGAAAAGGACATGGTGTGTCGGTTGAAGAAAGCACTAAATGGACTCAAACAAGCCCCTAGAGATTGGTATGCACGACTGGATAAATACTTGTTGAAGCTTGGATTCAATAAAGGTACTAAAATGATAGGAGAACTAAAATTATTTTGAGGATTATAAATTACTTAGTTAGATGATGGAATCTTTATTTCTTAGTCAAAATATGTGAGAGAGTTACTGAATTTTTTTGGCATGGAAGATGCAAATCCATTTGGTAAACCCATGGTAACTGGATGCAAATCATCTTAGAATGATGATTCTCCTAAGGCTCATCAAACAAGATGTAGGTCAATTATTTATGGATTGCTATGTTTTACTCAAAAAAGACTAGACATTATGAATGTTGTGTGCATGGTTGCTAGCTATCAAGCTGATCCAAAGGAATCACATGTGACTGCAATAAAGAGAATTTTTAGATAGTTAAAAGGAATAGTTGACTTTGGCTTATGGTATCCAAAGAATGTTGATCTTACTTTGAATTCCTTTATAGATACATATTGGGTAGGAGATGTAAATGATAGGAAAAGAACAAGTGGTAGTGTGTTCTTCTTGGGAAAGAAGTTGATGTCTTGGCTAAGTAAGAAGAAGAGTTCCATCTCTTTATCTACTACTGAGGCAGAATATATTTCTGCTACAAACAATTGTACTCAAGTATTATGGATGAGGCAAATGTTGAGAGACATAAAAATTGAGTATGATGAGCCAATTTCTATATTTTTTGACAACTCAAGTGCCATAAACATTTCTAAGAATCCGGTGCTACACTCAAAGAAAAAACACATATCTATCAAGTATCACTTTTTGAGAGACAAGTTGAGTGAGAAAGACGTCGGATTGGAATATGAGCCTACAAAGGAAAAAATTGAAGATATCTTTACTAAACCATTTCCTAAGGATACTTTTGAGTATCTTAGAGGCAAGTTAGGGGTAATTTCCCCTCCTATTCTGAACTAAGATGCAAGTCTTTGCAACAATCTATGGACTTATAGTCAGATATTGTTTTGGATTGATGTTGTGGTGGCTGCTACTCAGGGGGAGTAGTTAGATGATTCAGATGATATGTCGATTAGAGAATGTGTACCTTTACCATTTATTTCAAAGGTGAAGAATAACAATGTGAAAAAAATTTGAAGAAAGGGGGAGAAGAATGAACAAAGGAGGAGAAGTGTACTATGTGGACAACTAGTTGTGTTGATGGTATTATTTTTCACATCATGTGTTGCCCTCAATACCAAAGGGGGAGATTGTTGGATTTTGTGGTTGTGTTTCTGATATGTGGTTGTCATTGATGTCAACACTATTAGCATTAGTTATTTTGAAGGTTGTATATGTCGAGGATATTGAGAAAGTTGTAATAAATATATTGCAGGCAAGCAGTCAAGTTGAGAAGGTCTGAGTGAGGACAAATTTTGTACGTTGATGATCAAAATGTGCACATTAAAGGGTTTGTTTCTAAGCCTATCTAGTATGTTGTCCAAAATTTTCAATGTTGCACATCAAGAATTGAGGAAGTTATGAAGTTTTGTGTTCCTATAGTTATTCAGTTACTATAACATGTGTTTCTGGAAGATGAGATTGTAACTCTGGTGAAGTGAGTTGTTGTATACATTCCTTAGGTGTTCAATGATGTTTCTAGATTGTGCTTTATTAGTGTGGTACATCCTTGTTGATTGGTGTGTTTGTGATTGAAGATTTTTACTTGTGTGCTTAAAGGTTTTCATGTTCTTGGCTGACATGATGGTGGTAGCGTGTTGCAGATCCTTATGAAATAGTCTTGTATTGTTTGGAATGTTTGAGGATGTTAATTTAGGTCCTCACTATGTTGTGACTTACTTAGGTCGGTGTGCATCAATATTTTTTCATGTATTGAGACCGATAGTTGTAATTTATTTTTTATTTATGGCCAACATAGTTGATGTAAATCCATGTAGCAGATATATAAGACCGATTGTTTACTCATTTTAAAGTATGCTCAGTGAATGTGTGTGAAGCATATCCAAGATATGTGTGAATAAATATCATATCATTCAAAGTGTATAGAAGAGTGTGAATAATATTGAGCGAATTTTGAAGAAGTGTTTATGTGCCTAACTAGATGTGAAATCATCGAGGATGCATGAACATGACAACTGGGGAAATAAATCTTTTTTTGGGCACTAGAGAACTATGAAAATAGATCTAAAATTATCGTACAAGAACAATGGTTCCATAGGCATGTATGTCCTCCATTTTAAAGCTCAAACTCATAGGACAAGTGCAAAGTGTCCTCCCCTTCCTATTTTTGGTGTCCAATTTCCTCCGTGATATCTCAAATCTATTCTTTCTACATAAAAGTGTTCATTTTCATCATTAGGTCACTTGCATTATAACATTTCATCCTTGGGGTTATTTTAGATTTGGTTAAGGAATTATTTACTCACCTATCATATTGCAAGTATATTATATACCTTGTCCAAAAACAACAAACCCCCACTACCATTCAAACCTCACCTCTCTACCTCTCCCCTCTATAGATCTTAGTCACTCCTTGTCTACCTCTCCATCCCTCCTTGGCCATCTCTTTCTATTTTTTCTTCTCTCTCTTCTCTTCTTTGTGCATCCCCTCTCTATGCCATCACCTCTCTATCTCCTCCATCCCTATGTCTCTTACTCCTTCCATGTCTACCTTGTTGGCCCACAGTTGTCGTTGCACTAAAAGATCAACCTGTTAATGCCTAATACAACAACTAGAGTTAACGGATCCAAAGGAGGTGGTTAGTCCATGTCACATATCCTAAGGGGAGTGATGACCATCTACCAACAAAATCCCCCTCAGCATTACCCGAGGGGATTCAAACCTGGTACCTTTGGCTCTAATACCAATTGTTGGCCCACAGTTGTCGTTGTAGAAAAAGATCAACTTGTTAATGCCTGATTCAACTGCCAAAGTTAACAGTTTCATGAGAGGCAGTTAGTCCATGTCACGAATCTTGAGGGGAGAATTGAAAATCTATCAACATACCTCTCCCTACATCCTTTGTTACTCCTCTACCAATACTTTCCTTTCTCTCTCCTCTCTTCTATCTCTCACCTCTCTCTCCCCCTCAAGTCTTTACCTATCCCCTCTCTAGGTATCTCATTCAGTCCTTGTCTACCTCTCCATCCCTGCTTATCCATCTCTACCTCTTACTCCTTGTATCATTACCCATCTATCCCCTCTCTCCATCTCTCTCACCGCTATCTCTCCCCTATGTCTCTCACCCCTCTCTCCCTAGATTGTAGGTCTCTCACCTCTATATCTCTCTGGGTTTTCTAGTTATTTACCTCACTCTCCACCTCTCTCCCTCCTCCGTACCCATCTTTCCCTCCTTGTTCACTTACCTCTCTCATTTTCTTCTCTCCCCTCACCTCTCTACCTCTCCCCTCTCTAATTATTTGAGTCATTCCTTACCATCCTCTCTATCCCTCCTCAACCATATCTTTCTCTTCATTCTTCTCTCTATCCTCTTCTTTTTCCCTCCCCTCTCTACGTCATCACATCTCTTACTCCTCCTTACATATGCCTCTGACTCCCTCCATGTATACCTCTCCCTACATCCCTTGTGACTCCTCTACCAATACTTACCTTTCTCTCTCCCTCTCTTTTATCTCTCACCTCTCTATCTCCCCCTCACCTCTCTACCTCTCCCCTCTCTAGGTCTCTCAATCACTCTTTGTATACCTCTCCATCCATCCTTAACTATCTCTACCTCTAATTCCTTTTTTCATTACCCACCTCTCTCCCCCCTTTATCCCTAAACCATAAAACCTAAACAATAGCATAGAATGTCCAAGATGCTAATAATTTAAATGGAAAAAAAGTCTACATCATTGAAGGGTAAGTATCACACTCCAAGGACATCATCAATTTCAACACCATTTAAGAAAATGTTCACAAATTGTATATGTAGGTGATGGACTAGAACAATATCCTAAAGGATCATGAAGCCAAGGTTCTAACACAAATCAAGCAAATTCAACAATTGTTACTTGATGCTACCAATTTCTAAGATGGCCATGATTTCAGATTGAATTCAAGTCCTTACAAAAGATCTTGAATGTCACAAGTAAAACAAATAATGCAAGTGAAAGATCATGTAACATCTGTGAGGCAACATGTTGTACCACTTCCTCAACAATGTTGTTGACCTTTGTTACTAGCACCCTTTTACCTTGTTCCAATTATTTAGGATTCCATGTGTGTTGCTTTTGTGACTTGGATGTGTGTGAAGTTGGCTGAATGGGAAAACTTTCTTCATTACCAGTAAATCTCATTAAACCTCTCCCTCCATCCCTTACTACTCCTCTAGGTCTCTCACACTCTTCTCTTTCCCCTCTGTAGGTTTCATTGTAGGGTTGAGGACTTCACACTTGTACATTCTCTATAGAGATCATTTGGCACTTGCTAAACTATAAATTCTCTATACAGGTCATTTAGTTGCATTTTGGGTTTTTTTTCAAGTAATAATGGCATATACTATTGAGTTGTATGATTTTTATTTGAAGGTTATATCAAACCCATATAATGTTCTTGGTGGTCTTTTGGAACCCTTATACTACTGTCCTTTGATGGTTTAGGTTGCTATTATGCAATAAACCTATGATGGTCTATTTTATTCCTCTCACATTGTCATAATGTATTTTGGTGATTCTTTTGTTGGAAATATGAATGAAAATTAACCCACTTAGAGCTACAGTCTTCAATGGATCAACCAAGAAAGACACCATCCACATGAATAAGAAAGTGACACATCATAAGCAAGAAGACAATTTGATCAAATGATGATCTATGATGAATTGATCTAGAATAATTTACAAATGTACAAGTGCCTTGTTTATATAGGAAAGGTGAGAGGAGGTTGGATAACCAACTTGGATGTAAAAATTAAATGCCTAATGCATAATTTTAAATGTATGAGTAAAATATTAAATGCCTAGATAACTATAAGCTAATTAATTAGACATGGCCCAATTAATACTAGTTTCTAGAAATGACAACTAGGAAACTTAACTCCTAAGTAAACTTATAATGATGTGAATAGGTCCTCAATAAGGACTAGTTAGGAGATAACCCCATTTAAACTAACACCCCCATAAGTGCAACTTAGGGAGTGTAGTTAAAATGCAAATAATGCAAAATAAAAGATGGGTCCCGACTACTAGGCCATGTTAGGTACCCATGTACAAATGAAAATGCAATCTCTTAAAAATGGAGAAAGGGAGAAAACCTCATGGGACAAAAAACCTCTCCAAAAAATAGATATAATGCAAACCATGTACATGTAATGGAAGTGATGATGGAGGTCTCAACATCAATAAACACCTAGAACTACATTCATCACAAGAATATAATACAATGATCCCTCCAATGAAGGAATAGATGGAGAACATATTTCCCCCCTAAATAAAACATTATCAAAACCTCTCAAGAGATTCTAAAGACAAAATAGTATCCAATGATTAAAAACCACATGTCTCTCGCTAGGAAGAAAAAAATCCAATGTTATATGTGGAAGAAAATCCAACTCCATGATGAAATGGAGGGGAAGAAGAGTCATTTATGAAATCTATGAAAAGGAATCAAGTGCCTCCAAGGAAGTCTCACCAAAATCAGGATCCCTAATCAAGGTGGAAATAGTGGAATGTGGAGCCTCAAGAATATCATCCAAAGTAGAACCTACAAAGAGGAGAGTGATCCCCTAAAGAATTTCCTCCAAACTTGTAGAAGTAGTCGTCTTCAATACCTAAAAAAAATCCATCCTATAACCCCAAGTCTATAAAATTGAATATATCCTACTGTGCTAAATCAACTGCATGAGATGATGGAGCCACACAAAGAAGATCGAAATTCAACTAGCCACCATTGCCATTATATGAATTACTATCCACTCTAGAATCAAGGGAATCAGGAACATACATATCATCATCATGATAGAGCTGGGAGAATGTATACACCTTTGATTGATGATCAACCAAGCCTACAACAATGAGCTCTCATGTCTCCTTTTGAATGAGAACTGACTCAGATATCAACTCAGCTATATTGCCATCCTATGTAGTTTGATAAAATGAGAGTAGATTATGGGACATCTAAAGAATATAAAGTGCATTATGGACATGCCCTATACCCAAATCAACATCACACATACTAGCTACATGAACATTATCAACATTGGTAGTTATCATTGTATCAAACTGAGTTTCTCCAAGTGACCCTAAAATAATGTGATAAAAATAGCTAGCAATGTGCCTTGATGCACCTAAATCAATAATCCATCATTAAGGTCTATCAAAAAAAGTAGTAATCAATGCATGATCCTTTCCTTTGGAATCTCTACAGTTAGTTCCTTTATCCACTTTATGTGGAGTATCCTTTTGTGTTGTAGAAGAAGAAGGTGAAGTAGATGAAGAAGAAACTAAAATATTGTGATCCTTGAGGAATTTTTTTAACTCATGAATTTCATTCTTATAGAAAACTTGTTCACTATGCCCTATCCCCTTGCAAAAGGTACATGTGGGTTTCTCCTTCTTAGATTTATCCTCTTTCGAAAAGGTGTCAGAAGTATCACTAGATCCTATCTTAAGTTTACTTTTATTCTTCCCTTTCCCCTTAGGTGGTGTGATTATCAATGCATGAGAATTAGAAGTGACATCATGTTGAATAAGTTTTCAATGTTTCCTAGTCAATCTCTCACAAAAGGTCTCAAAAAATGGCATGAAAAAATTATCACCTAACCCATCTATAGTGGAATAGAAAGAAGTGGATAAATAAGCCTTCAAATTAGACAAGATCAAGAATATACATTCCTTGTCAATTTTTTCTTTCCCACACCCTACTAATTAAGTATGTAAAGATTTAAACTTCACCAAATAATCCTCAATTGTAGGAAATGAATCGGTGGAAATAGATTCCAACTCAACTTCTAATTGCAATGATCTAACATCACTAACATAACCAAAGAGATCCTTATATTTTTCCCATACCTATCTAGGTGTAGTACACTCCTCAATGTGGAAGAATAAAGAGTCAAAACATGCAGTGCAATCAATTCCATCACCTCGTCACTTTTATTTTGATGTGAAAAATTCTCATATTCTCTAGTGAATTTTGGTTGTTCCTCAACCAAGGTATACCATAATCCCCTAGACCAAAGTAAACTTTGCATCTTCACCTTTCATGTGTGATAATTGTGAGGAGTAAGAAGCTTGAATCTTGATTCTACCATGTGATCCAAAAAAAAAACCAAGAAAGAGGAAAATATATCTAATAGAAATATTGTGAAACCCCCAAGATATGATGTGCCACTGAAAATGAAGCTTCCCAATGCAAATGAAACTTCCCCAAATTGCAGTATGTCCAAGATATCAAGTAAATGCCTCAAATTGCAAAAAATAATAGAATGTACTTGGAGCTAAATCTGAAAATGTGAATTAGCAAGATAAAAGAACTCGAAATCACCTTCACAATGTTGTTGGAATATCCAAAATCAAATAAACTAGAGAAAAGATGTGAGCTCAGGATTCCAAATGGAAGCACTAAATTCAGTTAGCTATAATTTGTACCCATAGTAAAATATGAAAAAAATACTCTGCATCACTGTGAAGTAAAAATAAACATCTTTTTGGTGATATCTTGTTTGCGAAAATATGATATTCTAGCAAAAAGTTATGCTTCATTAAATAAATCAGCCCAATTTTGGTGTATGCGCTAAATAGGTGCAAAAACAAAGCACTTTGGGGCAAAAAAAATAAGCCCCTTGGTTGGTAATATGACTATGGGATGGGTAATGGAAAAAAATTTTAGGGTGTCACCGAGAGTAGTGGCGATGGGGTGGCAGGAGGGCAACGACTAGGGGGCACTACTCATGTCGGGCAAAGCTCCTAGTCAGTGATAGGACTGTGGTCGAGTGGTGAGGAGTTCAGAAAATTGGCAACGAGAAGAAGTGGTCGGTGTGGTACCAATGGGAGAGATGAAGTCGACAATGGTGGATGGTGGCATTGAATGGTACGGGCTGACACAACAATAAAGACCCCTGCAGATAATAAATAGGCCGACAAAGCTATTTTTGTAGATTTTTAATATTACATATTGCAATTAAAAATCTAATCTAAATCAAATCCCTTTTTAAATATATATTGACAGATAATTAAACCTGCAGACTTATATATCAAAATACTACTTATATTTAATCCACCAAATAAAAATATGCGACTAAGAATAAATTTTGACCAAAAATATAATGATTTCAATAGAAGTAAAAAAATATCAAACCCTAATAAAAATATTATATTTGGTGGTAATAGATATATATCTACCAAAGTATGATTTGCCCCAAAATATATTAAATTTTTACAAACTATATAAGACTATAGCCCGAACAAAAAAAATTGAACCTACAATGATTGAATGTTACCTTAGAATTTTTTTCTGCAATGGGGAAGGTAATTTTTTTTCATCATGACTGTATGATCTATACGGTATAGATTTCACCAACTATGCAAAATCCTCTATAGGCTCTAGAGTAAAGATGTCGAATTTCAACGATTGGATAGGCGTTCCTAGGGTTTTTGGTCCTAATCACAATGGTGGGTTCAAGTCTAACCTAATGTTCTTTAGAAATTAGTTGCCTCCCAGATGAGAACAACTAGCACTTGATGTAAACCCTTCAACCTACAATAATCTCTTCAATTCAACTTCCCAATTTGAGATGGAATTTCTATGGCCTACGCTTTGATACCATTTCTGAAATATGAATGAACAATAACCCACTTGAATCTGTAGTCTTCAATGGATCAACCAAGAAAGACACCATCCACATGAATAAGAAAGTGATGCATCATGAGCAAGAAGAAAATTTGATCAAATAATGATCTATGATGAATTGATCTAGAATAATTTACAAATGTACAAGTACCTTGTTTATATAAGCAAGGTGAGAGGAGGTTCAATAACAACCTTGGATGCAAACATTAAATTCCTAATGCACAATTTTAAATTCCTAGATAAATATAAACTAATTAATGAGACATGGCCCCATCAATAGTAGTTTCTAGAAATGATAGCTAGGAAACTTAACTCCTAAGTAAACTTATAATGATGTGAATAGGTCCTCATTAACAACTAGTTAGGAAATGACCCCATTTACATTAACACTTTTATGCTCTCCATAGATGTCACCTACTTGCTACCACATCCTTCAATGAAATTTCTTTCCTTTTTCATTAGGATATGCTCATGTATGGGCATAGAATGCTCATTTCCACACTTATCTTTGCCTTTGTTCACAATGCATCTATTTCAGTACCCTTCACCTTGCTCATAGGTCACTGCCCTTTACCTAGTCACTTTTCATTGGCACTTAATTTGTCTTCATCTATCATGGGAATCTATCATTTTGTGATTTCATTGTCAATTTTTTTGGTTTCTATTAGCATAGAAAATTGCACACAGAAATTTCCTAATCCGTCTCTTGATTTTTTTTATTTTTTTAAAAAAATTTCTACTAGAGAGGGTGGCACTCTTTCATTTATTTGAAATGATATTATGTGGTTTTCACTTTTACATAAACTTCATAGTAGGTCTATCAGACCCACACCTAACTCTGTCATCCTTCCTACCTAAAAGTCTTCCAAGGAATCTTTGTTTTTGATCACATGGTTCAAGAATATTTGTAGATCCTTTGCAATGATAGCCTCCATAAAAATATCAACTTCTTTTGCCACTTCCTTTTTGCTGTGAACTTTCTCTGTTTCAACGACATGGTAGACCACCCCTACCTTTGGCCAAAATTATAAGGCATAAATTATTTTAAGAGTCACTTCAACATGGTGATCCTTCAAACGTTTGACCATTTCCACTAAATCACTTTTCCTCCTAGTTAGGCGATCCACGTTCAAAAGAACAAGCCCCAAGAAGTATCAATCATGGATGTGTACTCCTCTCAACCTACATTCACCAATCATTTGTTTCACTGAATTAATGATTTCTTCTAGATCCATGTTGAGCAACTGGCCTACTTGTGCTTCATATGTTTCTAATGACTTACACTTCTAGCCCAAATATTTACTTTCTAGATCTTTTGTAGTAATACTTTCTCCTGGCCAAATATTAAGCATGTTTGAACTTAGCTTAGTCTCTTGTTGATCAATAGACAATTTTGAGAGAAAGTCTTTCGCTATATTAGAATCTCTATAAATATGTGAGATTTTAAAGTCACCTAGCAATCTTAGCACCATATTAATATTCTTAGCCCACATTTTGAGTTCTAAATTGGAGCATAATTAATCCCAAATTGTTGAATCCCTCTTGTGTTATTTTTGTCCTTGATGTCACTTGATGATTCTCTGGCATCTTGATGGTTATCTTCTCAGTTGATCCATTTTTTATTGGCACATTTACTTTGTTGATTTTATTATATGGTGGTACTGATATTTTAACTCATTGTGTAGATTTCAGATAAGGCACTCTGGATACTAGCTCCTTGTTTCATTGAACAGGTTCTATGTTTCTGGTTTAAACAATTGTGTTTCAGTGATGATCTTAATTATTTGTCCTTGGCATGAATCAGTATTCTAAAAGTTGTTACAGTATGGTTTGATGAGGCTCTTGCATCTTGAAATTGTTAATGGTTTATATGATGTAGCTTGGTTCTTAGTATAATAAGAATTAATGGTAAGTGGAATGGCATTGTGAATTCATCATGAAAATTCAGTCTTCTTTATTAATTATACATCTTTGGACTTCATTTGGAAATGGCACATAATATTGCATTAAACATATCAAGGTGGCACTAGACTGTGGGTAAATGCATTCTATTCGATCTTCTATTTGTATTTGTCTTGGGTCATTTGGTTGACATTTACTTCAAGCCTTAAGGCTAACTGCAGTCATAAAAGGTTTGATTATTGTTTATGTCACATTGGATGTGACTTTGCCTTGACTTTTTGAGAACTCTAAGTCTTATGAGTTCGACACTATTTATGAAATAATGCATGGTATTGTTGAGTTAGCATTACACATTGTCAAAAATAGTCAAATGCCATAATGCTTGTCGGCATGCAAACCTTAGATAAGCCCACAAACTTGACATGGAATAATGAGATTTCATTTAATCACTCTCCTTTTCAAAATTCAAATGCTTATCATCATTTGCAAAGGAATTTACTTTGCTTGCATTGGAAGATTAGGGCAAACTATTTTCATTTCACTCTTTTCATGTTTTTGATTGGAACCCTACTGACCACCACCATGGATAATTTATCTCGATCATTTCTTTGTTATCCCTGGTGTTTTTGTTCCAGGATAATGATTGGGAGTAGTAAGAAGACCATCACAATGGTTGCTCTATGTGTCGGCTTCCTACCACTAGGTTTAGGCATGAGTTTGGAAGGTTATGTGGCCATTTTCTTCTCCTCTACAGATTTGGTAATCTATTTTTTGGCAGAAACTTTGTTTGCCAGGTATTTGTTCCTTGTCTGGTTTGCAGATCCATTTCAGCTTAGTAAAGGTTATTTCGAGCCATGTTTTCTCTCTTTTAAAAATAGAAAAAATGAAAAACATTTTTCCTTCTCATGAAACATCTGAAACACTTACTTCATTCTTTGATAGCATTTTGGAAAATTTATCATAATGATTTCAGTTATTGGGCATTTCTGTTACAGTTTCTTAAAAATCATAGTTTCTAACTAGGTTCTTCAATAATGGTTCTTGATAGCATTTGTTGTTTGAAGGTTACCTCATCCTTTTGGTGAATCGAATATTTGAGCTTATGGGTCAGCTTGAAAACTTAAAATTCTTAGGATTCTTACCTGGTTTAGTGGGTAATTGGTCATTAAGTGCATGATTACTTGCTTTTAGTTACATGTTGGTTGGGGTTTCAGTTACTTCATTTTCGTAGCATCTTATTTGTCAGAAATTCTTTTGGAATATGCACTCTTCATTACTACTTCTGGGTATAATCTAAAAGAGGTTTCATTTTTCAAAAAATAATTCAGTTGCTTTTCTAGTTCCGTTAGGATAAAATGGTTATCATTTTCTATTTTAAAAGATGAGTTCTCGCTGCTTTTGTGTAAGCACTACATGTGCAGGCTTCTAGTGAAGATATGTTTATGTCACACCTCTATTCTTGGACATTGTTGTCCTATCCTCAAAAGAAAGAAAGAATCCTTCTTTTATGATCACTGCAACATCAAAACTATTACTTGACAGTTGTTCTGTAACCTGAAAACAACCTTGTATAATTCTCGAAAGTGTAAATTCGAGCAAGTGTTGTAATACCTTAAAAATGTAATGATGTTTTTCTGTAAAAAGTGAAAAACAGTGAGATTAGGGTTCAATCATGATAGAAAAACAAAACTTGTAATAGGGGCATTACTATGAAGACATGAGAAAGTCTATTATGCTTTCAATATACTGAAAATTTGGAAAACACGGTGTGTAGTTAGATTTGTAGTTTTTTGTATGGAAAGATGTTGAAAATCAAACAGTGAGAAAAGAAAGAAAATATGTATAATTTTAATATAGTTTGATGAGATTGTATTGTGACTATGTGATAATATTATCCTCAAGCTGTCCTAAGGCTTGATAATGGGTGGAACACTGAAGAGTCATTCTTGACTTTTGAGTGTTTTACACATTGTCCGTCAAGAGGCACTTGACAAAAATCAAGTGAAACAGAGAGACCCTCTATACTATTGTATGTTATATTGAATATCATAAAAGGGGTTGGTGTTCCTTGAGATTGGTGTCTCTAAACAGAGGGGTTGGTGCTCCTTGAGTCGGTGCTCAGAAATCAGCCATTGAGGCTTTGTCAAAATAAATTATTGAAATGAAAGCCTGAAAAAGGAAGCAGGTTAAGGAGTGGTTTTTCTACCCTTGGATGGTTTTCCACTTGACATATCTTGTGTCTATTTGTGTTTCTGTGATTTATTTTCTTTAGTACTTTATTGCTTGAAAATGCAATGTTACACTACTCATTTCAGCTTATATGATTGCATTTGAATACATGAATGAAACTAATCATTGATAAATGAGAACATATGTATGGTTCTTTTCAGTTTCAGTTTAAATTGTTTAAGAAGTTATAAACACTGATTCACCCCCCCCCGCCCCTTTTAGTGCATTTTCAGTTCAACAATTGGTATCAGAGCCTAGGGTCCTTTGATCTAGGTCTTTCCAACCTAGGATTGATTATGGACTTGGAGTGTATTCAAAATGTCTCAAGCTCATGAAGGTCCTTCCATGAATAGGGATTCATTATTTGATGGAACTGATTATGTATTCTGGAAAATTAGAATGGACACTTATTTAACTTCTATTGACCTTGATGTCTGGAGCATAGTATTGTCTGGGTACACTGTACCGGCTACTTTGCCAACTAATTCTGATGAAAAGAAGAGATATGAAACCAATGCAAGAGCAAAGCATGATCTTCTTTGTTCTCTGACTAAAGATGTCTTCATCAAAGTCATGCACTACAGTTCTGCTAGAGAAATCTAGAATAAAGTTTAAACTATCTATCAAGGAAATTAAAAGGTAAAACAATCCAAAGTCCTCACTTTAAAATATCAGTTTGAAGAATTAAAAATGAGGGACGATGAAAAATTTGCTGACTATTTTTTGAGAGTTGATGAAATAGTAAATGCCAAGAAGGGTCTGGGAGAAGATGTCAAGGAGTTTGATGTTGTAACCAAGGTCATCAGAACCTTGCCAACAAAATTTGAAGCTAAGGTAGCTAGTCTAGAAGAGAAGAAACATTTTACCTAGCTTACCCTTGACAGTCTACAAGGCACTTTGACTGCCTATGAAATGAGGATTAGTAAAGACAACACCACGACAAAAGAAGCAAAATTTAATGTTGAAAGGAAAGAAAGGGATGAGCTCTCTAAATCAAAATTTTCTAATTCTAAAGAATCCCATTCTGTGAGGAAAATAAAAAAGGGTTCTAGAAAGTATAAGGGAAAACTTCCCTTCAAATGCTTTAACTGTGGAAAAATAGGCCACTTTGCTGCAAAGTGTCCCTATGGTGACGCAAATAGTGCTAATGAGAAATCTGATAAATTTGCCAAGAAAAAGGTTTATAGACCCAAATAGAAATTTAATTTCAAAAAGAAGAAAAGTTTGTTCAGCAAAAATGAAACAAATTCTGAATCTAATGACTCTCTAGATGAAGAGGATGAAAATCTCTTCATGCCTGAAATAATTCAGCAAGATGAAACCAACAACAATGATGTTGAAGAAGGTGAAGTGGACTATGAAGGAGAACTGAAATGTTCTCTAAAAGAGCTGACAAAACTTAAGAAATATTTGCATGCTCAAGAACAGAATGCTGTTCAAGATAGTTCACAAGAGTAACTCATTAATCTTGAGATAATTTCATTAAAAACTCAACTTGAAGAATCCAAGAGAGTTGAAGATTGTTTTGCATTGACATAAGTTTTAAAGACCAAGAAATTCAAAAACTTGAACATGAGATTGTAGATCTCAGGAAGACTATCAAGAAGTATGAAAGAACTCTTAAACTAAATGACATGCTTAGTAAACAAAAACTAAACAAAGACAAAACTGGTATTGGATTTGTTAAAGGTGAATGCTCAAATGACATTGAAAAGAACAATGTTGTTGCTGGAAACAAAAATCCTAAACTCAAACATTCTGAGTTTGTTAAGGATCATATTCATCCTTTTAGGAGCAACAGAATGGTTTACAACTCCTACCTTCTCTTTTATGGTTACTGTTACTTCTACAATAAGTTTGGTCACAAAGTAAATTCTTGCAGATTTATGAATGCTAGAACTCCTAGATTTGGCTGTAGGTGTAATCATGGTTTTGCAAGATAGATTAGATGTTTTACATGCAAATCTTTGGGTCATTATGCAAAGCAAAGTAATGCTGATCAGTAGAATAAACAACTGAAAACCATCAAAGTCTAGAAACCCAAAACAATTAACAACATTGAACAGACTATTCTTGTTCAAACTACTTTTCACTCAAAGAAGAAGGACCTATGGGTCTTGGATAGTGGTTGTGCAAACCACATGACTAGTGACAAAGATTTTTTTACAAATCTAGAAGACTATGCTGGTGGATATGTAAAATTTGGAGATAACTCTGGAATTCAAATCAAAGGTAGATGTTCTCTATTTTTGAATGAAGACACTCCAATATACAATGTGTATTATGTAGAAAGATTCACACATAACCTTCTGAGTGTCAATCAAATCTATAATAGTGGCTATCAAGTCCTATTCACTTAATAAGGATGTGAAATCAAAAACTAGTCTGGCAAAGTTGTTGCTGCTAGAAGAAGGACAAAAGGAAATGTCTACAACTTACTTGACACCTCTGGAAATGAAAAAAATCATGGTATATGCTTAATGAGTCATGTTGAAGAAATTTGGTTGTGGCACAGGAGACTAGGCCACATTAATTTTGACAATATGGTCAAAATTAGCAAAAATCAAAATGTAAGAGGTCTGCCCCTTATGAGAAAACCTGGCAAATCTCTTTGTAAAGAGTATCTCAAAGGAAAGCAAACCAAGGTAAGCTTTAAATCGAAGGAACATTTCTCTACTAAGCCTCTGCAAATTGTTCGTATTGACTTATGTGGTCCTATAAGGACTAGATCCATAAATGGGGAGAAATATTTCATGCTATTTGTTAATGACTACTCTCATATGGTATGGGTTACCTTTCTCAAGAATAAATCAGAAGCTTTTGAACATTTTAAAGCTTTTAGAAAACTGGTAGAAAGAGAGTCAGACTTAAAACTGAAATGTTTAAGATCTAACAAAGGTGGTGAATTCACCTCACAAGAATTCATAGACTACTGTGACAAACATGGCATAAAAAGATAGTATGTTGCTGTCAGAACACCCCAACAAAACGGGGTTGTTGAACGAAAGAATAGGACTGTAAAAGAGATGGCAAGAACCATGTAGAATCAAGAAAATCTAGCAAATATTTACTTGAAAGAATTTATTCATACAGTTGTCTACATTTTGAATAGAGTCCAAATCAAAGTGAAATAAAATTTCACTCCATATGAACTATGGTATGGTAAATATGCCCAAATTAAACATTTCAGAATATTTAGCTGCAAGTGTTTTATCAAGAGAGATGATGAAAACTTAGGCAGTTTCCAATCTAAAACTGATGAAGGTATCTTTTTAGGATACTCTACTCACAACAGAGTCTATAAATGTTTTAATAATAGGCCGAAAAAAATTGTTGAATCTATAAATGTCAAATTTGGTGAAAATATGCTTCTAGATGCTAAACCTATGCAGGATGATGAAGAGGACGAATTCAAACTTGATATAATCACTGAAAGCTTTGAAACTGTAAAGCTTGAAACAAAACCAACAAGCCCTAAACTTGTTGAAGCACAACCTGAAGATGTTGAAATCAGCTAAGAAAAATGTGAACCCAAAGTTCCTTCAAAATCTCTTGCTAGGAACCATCCTAAGGATCTGATTATAGGAGATAGATCTGCAAGAGTTCAAACAAGGAAAATATCTATTAAATATGATGAAAAATATCACATAGCTGAGCTTGCTGATTTTTTGTTTAATCACCCAGTTTGAGCCCAATTTTTTTGAAGATGCTTTAACTGATGAATGTTGGCTTAATTCAATGCAGGAAGAAATTGATCAAATTGAAAAAAAATAGACTTGGGATCTAGTCCCAAGACCAGATGACAAAAATGTCATAGGAGGCAAGTGGATCTTTAGAAATAAACATGATGAACATGGTCATGTTGTTCGTAACAAGGCTAGATATGTTTGCAAAGGATATGCTCAGCAAATAGGTATTGATTTTGGTGAAACTTTTGCTCCTGTTGCTAGGCTTGAATCCATTAGAATTTTCTTGGCATATTCTATTTTCAAAAATTTCACTATATATCAAATGAATGTAAAAATACCTTTCTAAATGGATACTTAGAAGAAGAAGTTTACATAGAATAGCCTAAAGGGTTTATCTATAAAAAAAAAACCCAATCATGTCTACAGGTTGAAAAAGGCTCTATATGGCCTAAAACAAGCTCCTAGAGCTTGGTACTCCAGATTGGACAGTCACTTACTGTCAAAATTTTTCATTAGAGGAGGAGTTGAAAGCAATTTGTATGTTAAAATTGAAGGATCTAATATTCTTGTTGATGAAATTTATGTTGATGACACCATTTTTTGGTTGCAACAATATTGCCTTGAGTAAAAAATTCTCACAAATCATGGAATCTGAATTCAAAATGTCTATGTTGGGAGAACTATCATTTTTCTTAGGTCTTTAGATTTCACAACTTGAATCTAGCATCTTTCTATCTCAAGCAAGATATGCAAAAGAAATATTAAAAAGGTTTCAAATGGATGAAAGTCATCCTGTAAGCACTCCAATGGCTACTAGCTATAAACTTAGCAAAGTTGATGACTCTCCTACTATAAAATCAACCTATTATAGGTCAATGATAGACAACCTATTGTATTTAATAGCCTCAAGACCTTACATAATGCAAGTTGTTTGCATGGTTTCTCATTTTCAATCATCTCCTAAGGAATCTCACATCAATGTTGTGAGAAGAATTCTTAAATATGTACAAGGCACAATTTATTATGGGCTCTGGTATCCTAGAAGCAATGATTTCTCTTTAGTAGCTTATACTGATTGTAATTGGGCAGGATGTCTAGATGACAGGAAAAGCACCAGTGGTGCTGCTTTCTTTCTTGGTGATCGTTTAGTGGCTTGGCACAACAAAAAGAAAGAATTTGTTTCACTCTCTAATGCTGAAGTAGAATATATAGCTGCCACTTCTTGGTGCACTCAGGTAATTTGGATGTCACAGACATTATCAGATATGGGTATTGAAATTCCAAAACCTATTACTATTCTGTACGACAATACTAGTGCAATAAATATCTCAAAAAATCCAGTTATGCACTCTCGAACTAAAAATATAGCTATAAAGTTTCATTTTCTTCATGAAAAGGTGCTAGCTAACGAGGTATCTATGCAATATGTTCCTACACAAGCACATGTTGCTAACATTTTTAGAAAACCGTCAGCTAAAGATATTTTTGAAAGACTTAGGTCTCGATTGGGAGTTGTCTCTCAATCTCTATTATCTTAAACAGTCTATCTTGGTGATAGAGGGAATTGGTTAGCTCTTCCTATAGCTCATACTTTTCTGCTCAAAGGTTCAATCTGAAGTTTGATGGCATGTCACAGTTGGTTTTGGTTTATCTTTGTTGGTCCCTCTTTATCCTTGTGTCAAAAAGGGGGAGAATTTTGAGCTTTCGGTTACAGTTCATTATCTTTGGTTTGGTGGCTCAGTTTTGCCATCAAGGACAAAGGGGGAGTTTGTTGAATCCTTCTTGTGTTATTTTTGTCCTTGATTTCACTTGATGATTCTCTAGCATCTTGATGGTTATCTTCTCAATTGATCCATTTTTTATTGGCACATTTACTTCATTGATTTTATTATATGGTGGTACTGATCGTTTAACTCATTGTGCAAATCTCAGATAAGGCACTATGGATATTGGCTCCTTGTTTCATTAAATAGGTTCTATGTTTCTAGTTTAAACAATTGTGTTTGAGTGATGATCTTAGTTATTTGTCCTTGGCATGAATTAGTTTTCTACAAGTTGTTATAGTATGGTTTGATCAGGCTCTTGCATCTTGAAATTGTTAATGGTTTATATGATGCAGCTTGGTTCTCAGTATAGTAAGAATTAATGGTAAGTGGAATGGCATTGTGAATTCATCATGCGAATTCAGTCTTCTCTATTCATTATAAGTCTTTGGAATTCATTTGGAAAAGGCACATAATACTGCATTAAACATATCAAGGTGGCACTAGACCGTAGGTAAAAGCATTCTATTCGATCTTCTATTTGTATTTGTCTTGGGTCATTTGGTTGAAATTTACTTCAAGCCTTAAGGCTGACTGCAGTCATAAAAGGTTTGATTATTTTCTATGTCACATTGGATGTGACTTTGCCTTGAATTTTTGAGAACTCTAAGTCTTATGAGTTCGACACTATTTATAAAATAATGCATGGTATTATTGAGTCGGCATTACATATTGTCTTAAAAATGCCTATCGGCATGCAAACCTTGGATAAGCCCGTAGACTTGACATGGAATAATTAGATTTCATTTAATCACTGTCCTTTTCGGACTTCAAATGCTTATCATCATTTGCAAAGGAATTCACTTTTCTTGCATTGGAAGATTAGGGCAAACTGTTTTCATTTCACTCTTTTCACATTTTTGATTGGAACCCTACGGGCCGCCACCATGGATCATTCTCTCGGCCATTTATTTGTTATCCATGGCATTTTTGTTCTTGGACAGTGATTGGGAGTAGTAAGAAGACCATCACAATGGTCACTCTGTGTGTCAGCTTCCAGCCATTGGGTGTAAGCACGAGTTTGGAAGGTTGTGTGGCCATTTTCTTCTCCTCTACAGATCTGGTAATCTATTCTTTGACAGCAACTTTGTTTTCCAGGTATTTGTTCCTTGTCTATTTTGCAGATCCATTTCAGCTCAGTAAAGGTTATTTCGAGCCATATTTTCTCTCTTTTAAAAACAAAAAAAATGAAAAATGTTTTTCCTTCTCATGAAAGATCTTAAATGTTTACTTCATTATTTGATAGCATTTTGGAAAATTTATCATAATGATTTCAGTTATTGGGAATTGTTGTTACAGTTTCTTACTGGGTTCCTCAATAACGGTTCTTGATAGCATTTTTTGTTTGAAGGTTACCTCATCCTTTTGGTGAATCGAATATTTGAGCTTACGGGTCAGCTTGAAAAAATAAAATTCTTAGGATTCCTACCTGGTTTAGTGGGTAACTGGTCATTAAGCGCATGATTAATTGCTTCCAATTACATGCTGATTGGATTTTCAGTTACTTCATTTTCATAATAACTTATTTGTCAAAACTTCTTATGGAATATGCACTCTTCATTACTACTTTTGGGTATAATATGAAAGAGGTTTCATTTTCTATAAATACTTCAGTTACTTTTTTGGTTTTGTCAGGGTAAAATGGTTATCATTTTCTATTTTAAAAGATGAGTTCTCACTACTTTTGTGTAAGCACTGCATGTGTAGGCTTCTAGTGAAGATATGTTTATGTCACACCTCTATTCTTGGAAATTGTTGTCCTATCTTCAACAGAAAGAAAGAATCCTTCTTTTATGATCACTGCAACATCAGAACTATTGCTTGACAGTTGTTCTATAACCTGAAAACAACCTTGTATAATTATGGAAAGTGTAAATTTAGGCAAGTGTTGTAATACCTTAAAAATGTAATGATGTTTTTCTGTAAAAAGTGAAAAACAGTGAGATTAGGGTTCAATCATGAAAAAAAAACAAAACTTGAAACATGGGCATTACTATGAAGACATGAGAAAGTCTATTCTGCTTTCAATATACTGAAAATTTGGAAAACACAGTGTGTAGTTAGATTTGTAGTTTTTTGTATGGAAAGATGTTGAAAATCAAACAGTGAGAAAATAAAGAAAAGATGTATCATTGTAATATAGTTTGATGAGATTGTATTGTGACTATGTGATAATATTTTCCTCAATTTGTCTTAAGGCTTGATAATGGGTGGAACACTGAAGAGTCATTCTTGACTTTTGAGTGTTTTACACATTGTCCATCAAGAGGCACTTGACAGAAATCAAGCGAAACAGAGAGATCCTTTGTACTATTGTACATTATATTGAATATCAAAAAAGGGGTTGGTGCTCCTTGAGATTGGTGTCTCTAAACAGAGGGGTTGGTGCTCCTTGAGTCGGTGCTCAGAAATCAGCCATTGAGGCTTTGTCAAAATAAATTATTGAAATGAAAGCCTTAAAAAGGCAGCAGATTAAGGAGTGGTTTTTCTACCCTAGGAGGGTTTTCCACTTGGCATATCTTGTGTCTATTTATGTCTCTATGATTTATTTGCTTTAGTACTTTATTTCTTTAAAATGGAAAGTTACACTACTCATTTCATCTTATATGATTGCATTCAAATACATGAATGATACTAATCATTGATAAATGAGAACATATGTATGGTTCTTTTTAGTTTCAGTTTAAATTGTCTACGAATTTATAAACACTGATTCACCCCCCTCCCCTCTTAATTTATTTTCACTCCAACATAAATATCCTAATTACTACTTTTGAGTCACCTTCTATATCCATGTTGGTCCATTCTTTCAAAGAACAAAATTTTACTCCTTCTAGTAGAACTACACATTCCACCTCATTGTTACTCTCCTATGGCAATTTGATCAATGTCATTTCTATTTTTCCATTATCCTTTCAAAGGATGAAACCCACACCGGAGGGCCTTAGATTCCCCTTCAGGGCCCTATCAAAATTTTAATTTGAATTTGCCTCTTGGGGGGAGAGACCATTTATTTTTTCTCTCTTTTCTTTGCTTTCCAGGTGATATCCTTTTGGGGGGTTTAACATGCTCTAGTTTTTGGTCATATTTGAGTCCCAACTAGAGAAAATTTGTAGTGTTTCTTCTTAATTTTGCAATTTATATGCTCGCTTATCCCTAGTTCTATTTTTTGAATGACCCCTTCAAGGTGGATTGACTTCTCCTTAAATATTCTTGTGTTTCACTCATTGTAGATTTTCCACACTAATATTGTCAGTATTTCCTTCCATAGATCACTATATGCCAACCCTTTGTGGATAATTGGCCAAGATTTGAAGATTTGTTTAAGATGATTTGGTAGCAGACCCTGCCATTCAACCTTGGCACAAAAGGTGGACCAAAATCTCTATAAGAATTCACATTGTACCAGGAGGTGTTGCATGTCCTCACTATTCTTCTTTGCACATCAAACACTTATGGAGACCACTTATTCCTATGTGATTGATCCTTTCACCTATGAGGATGCGCCCATGCAACGCTAACCATGCAAAGGTGCCTACCTTTGGAAGAACACTTTTACCCCAAGATAAGTTTTTTGGGCAAGTAGAGTCATTAGTTTCTTGCTTTATCAACTTGTATCCCAAATTGGCATAATATGATCCCAACATTACAACAAACCATACAATTGTGTCGAGGGTATCTGAGATAAAAAATTGTCTCTTTGCCAAATCACTTAATAATATCGCCCTCATTTGAAGATGTAGTATTTTGAATTCTTTCCAAGACCACTCCCACCATGCATTTACCTTTCACAAGTTCAAGTAATACTGATGCACACCCCATATAGTACCTTTGTGGCTTTTATGGCTTCTTCCATTCCAAGGAAATCCCACAATGTAGGGTACCTATTCCATGATTCTTCCTAGAAGGTTGCCTCCCTTCCATCCTCGATTTTTTGGGAAAGATGAATTGTAATCACACTCCTACTGCTCAAAATAAAATTACACATCACCAATATCTTTTATGAGAATTCTATCCAACTCCATTAAATCAAAATATAAACCTTGAAAATAAGGAGATCCCCGTAACCACCAACAAGAAGAAGGAAATAAAATTCCCAAAGGTCTGCTTGATGAATATGCCACGAATTGACCCATTCTTTACCACCCTCCTCATAAGTGGCAAGTTAGTAAGGAATTTCATGATAGACTTGGGTGTTTCCATGAATATTATACCGATAGGAGTAATGAAACAACTTGGTATGTGGGTAAATATAGAAGGAGGTAAATGTTATGCCATGGATAGCAGGCCTGTTCTGGTTGTAGGAATAATAAAAAATGTTGAAGTAAGATTAGAAAATTATCCCCAATCTGCCTACAATATTGATATCATAGTAATTGACACTCCTCCTCAGTTTGGAATGCTCTTATCAAGAAAATGGACTGCAGCAATAGGGGGAAATGTACAGTTCGATTTGTCATATGCCACTATACCAGTAAATGGTGAAGAGGTCAAGTTATATAGGGAGCCAAGAATGAATGAAATTGTTCCTCAGGAACAACTCAATTGCTTCTATGATGTAGAGTTGGGGAGTTTTAGAGTAGAACTATCTCAACCTGAGTTGGTAAGCAAAGATCTGATTGATAAAAATATTTCTGAAAATCAACAAGGGATATGGAAAATTTACTTCAATGGAGCATGCAGCCAAGAAGGTAATGGAGCTGGGATATTTTTCATATCGCCTAATGGTTTGAGTTTTAAATATTCATTCTTGTTGCAATTTGAATGTACAAACAATGTGGCGGAATATGAAGCCTTGTTAATTGGTTTAAACATGGCAGTCAAGCACAAAATTAAACTGTTAACTATTTTTGGAGATTCGGAGCTAGTTGTGTCATAGGTCAGATCTAAATATGTTGCAAAGAACAAGAGGCTGAAATAATACATAAATGCTATATGGGATACAATCGAGCTATTTGACGCTTTCTCCATTGGTTGGGTGGATAGATCAAAAAACATAATGGCAGACTTCCTGGCCAATGTGGCATTGAGAACATATGACATCACGCTAGCAGTAATATCCCAAATTGAGTTCAAAACAAGGCCCGTTGTACCTAACAATATATACAGTTGGTAGGTTTTTAATGATGACACTGATCTCTTAAAGTTCCTTTAATGTATAGACCAATATGAGGCTCAAGAAATCGATTTCAACGCTTATGTAGAAGAAATAGATGAAGAACATATAGTATTTGGAAAGAAATTCTTGCAGCTTAAGACTAATAAAATCCTCAAAGGATTAGTATCATTGGAGAGAGTATATGATGGAGGTGATCAATCTCTTATGAAACAGAGACTAGTTAAGAAGGAAGATTTCAAAGAGATAAATTTAGGGACTGAACTGGCACCCAGAAAAGTATATATTAGAAAGAAAATAAGCCCGACGGTTCGAAGAATGTTGACCTCATTACTAAGGAAATACAAACATGTATTTGCATGGTCTTATGAAGATCTCAAGGAATATAGGGAAGAATTATTTCAACATGAAATTCCATTGAAACCAGATGCAAAACCATTTAGACATAAACAAAGACCTATTAACCCTACATTAGAACCAAAGATGCAAGAGGAATTGACAAAGCTTAGAGATGGGGGAATCTTTAAACTAGTCAGACATTCAACGTGGGTGTCAAACCTAGTTCCTATGAGAAAAAAAGAACAGAGATATTAGACTATGTGTGGACTTCAGAAACTTAAATGTGGCATCCCTCAAGGATAATTACCCTCTACCTAATATGGAGGCTATACTACATAAAGTGACAGGGTGTGAGTTGCTATCTATGATGGATGGTTTCTCTGGTTACATTCAGGTTAAGGTCGGGGAATCTGAGTAGTACAAGACAACTTTCACAACTCCATGGGGAACATATGTTTATGTGAGAATGCCTTTTGGTCTCACAAATGCAAGAGTGACTTTTCAAAGAGCTATGGATTTAGCATTTATAGACTTGATTAATTCTATAATGGTAGTATATCAAGATGAACTTCCTGCTTACTCAAAAAGGGGTGAGGATCATGTAGGACATTTGGAAAAAATATTCATAAAAGCCCTAGAATATGGCATTAGTTTGAACCCTAAGAAATGTCATTTTGTTGTCACTGAGGGAATACTTTTACGACATATTTTCTCAAAGGAGGGAGTTAGAATAGATCCTAAAAGAGTTGAAGCCATAGATAAGGTTCCTATCCCTAAAACTGTCAAAGTCATCCAATCATTCTTTGGACAGATTAATTTTGTTAGTAGGTTTGTGTCTAACTTTTCTGAAATTATTAAGCCCATATAAAAAATGCTAAGAAAAGGACAAAAAAATGAATGGACCCTAGAAGCATTTGAAGCCTTTGTATCTATTAAAAAATCCATCAAGGAAGCCCCTGTCCTCAGGTCTCTTGATTTCACAAAACCTTTTCAAATATTTTCATTCACTTCCTTGCACACTATAGCTATTGTTATGTTAAAGAAAAATGAGGATGGTCATGAGCAACTTGTGTCTTTATTTAGTAAATCATTGCAAGGGTCAGAATTGAAGTATGACATAATAAAAAAACAAGCCTTTGCACTAGTAAAAGCCACAAAATCCTTTAGACCGTATCTTGTTCGAGCCAAAGTGATTGCTTGTGTCCCTCACGCAGCTGTCAAAGACATCTTAACATAGTAAGAAGTAATAGGGAATAGATGCAAGTGGATTAATTAAATCTAGGAATTTGATATGAAAATACAAATTACTAAATTGATAAGAGGCAAAGGATAGGCCAAGCTAATGGCAAAAGCAAATATTCAGGCAAAACAAATTTATAATGTGGAAGATGAGGGAAACACAATTGCAAGTATTGAGCATACACCTTGGTATAGAGACATCATGTATTACCTCAGAAACACGAAATGCCCTGAAGGATTTAATGATAACCAGAAGAGAACCTTGAAACTACAAGCATCTAAATATGTATTCATACAAGGTGATTTATTTTGGAAGAACAGGGATGAAATATTACTGTTATGCTTAGATGAGACACGGGTTAATCATGTTTTGAAAGAAATGCATGAAGGGATCTATGGAGGGAATTATTCTGCAAAGACAACTACACATAAAATTCTCAGGGTAGGTTATTACTGGCCAAAAAATTTTAATGACTCCTTTTCATATGTAAGAAAATGTGAAGCATGTCAAAAAATTTCAAGCAAAATGAAGTATCAGGGAGCTTTGCCACTTAGACCTATGTAAATTGAAGCCCCTTTTCATTAATGGGGGATTGATTTTATTGGGGAGATACAAGAGAGATTGAGTGGCAGACATAGATGGATACTGGTAGCCACTAACTACTTCACCAAATGGGTAGAAGCAATCCCAACCAAATAGGCGATGAGTAAAGTTGTGACTAATTTTCTGATGGATAATATAATTACCAAGTTTTGTACACCATTGAGATTAATTACAGACAATGGAATGTGTTTCAGATCGGATGAGTTTAAGACCTTTTGCAATATGCATGGTATTACTATATCTTATTCTACCCCTTAGCATCCACAAGCTAATGTCTAGGCAGAGTCCAGTAATAGAAGTCTTCTAAAAATATTAAGGAGAATGTTAGGTGGAAAAAAAAAGATATGGGATTCAAAATTGAAATTGGCTATATGGGCTGATAGGATCACTGTCAAAAAGGCAATTGGAAAATCCCCATATGAACTAGTATATGGAACACAAGCCATAATGCCTTTACAAAATTTGTTGCCAGTTTACAAATTTTTCCTCCAAGAAGACATAAAGGTTCCTGAACCAATGGAAGAGAGAATGGAACAATTAGTAGAGCTTGATGAAATGAGAAGACTAGCCCAAAACTAGAACATGAAGTTGAAAACACAAATGAAGTATTTGTTTCATAAGAAGGAAAAAAATTGAAAATTTGAGGAAAATGACTTGGTATTGATGTGGAACACCAGGTGCCAGGAGAAAGGAAAACATGGGAAATTTGAAGCCTTATGGTTGGGACCTTTTGTTGTTGTTGGTAAACGAGGAGAGGATTCATATTATTTGAAAAATATGAGTGTTGTAGAACAGGAGTTTCCTATACATGGGAAATTTATAAAGAAATTTTTCTCCTAAAAATTGTAAAGGATCAAGGGTCTCTAGTGCATGGACAACTCTTAACAAAACCTTTCATAATTTCTCCATGCACAGTAGTATAGGAAATGAAAGTTACAGGATTTTCTAGTACATGGACAATCCTGGAATGCCTTTATTTCTATTTTTTTCCATGTATAGTAGTATAGGCCCATCGTCATCTCCACTTGTTTTCATTTCCTCCTTCTCATTAAATCCATAACCCTGAAACAGACTGGTCTACTCACGCAAAGATCTGGATCTTTGCAATGATCTCACAATCATTCATCCCCAGACAGAGCCATTGTTAGAACTGTAAAACTTTGAAAAATCTCATTGACCTCTTATACTCATTAATTTCCCAAAGAGGTTCATATCATAGACATAAAATTTCCTCACATAGCATTTTCACCAAGGACCAGGCTAAATTTTGTCATATAGCCCCGTAAAATTCATTTGACATTTAATCTTTAAAATTTGAAAAATATCAGCATAAGTTGATGCAAGTCTCACCGATAATAATATACATCTCTTTCAGAATATCAGCAAGAAATCAGTTGTGTCATACCGATGAGGACATATGTTGGGAATACATGGGTTCATAGTTTCTGTCGGCAAGATGTTGGCTATCAGCATGACGGTGTAAGGTCATATCGAGCTAATCTTTTCCCACCGCTCAAAAAATAATAACACGTATCAGCCAGACTAGAGTCATTGGAGTGAGATTCCTAGAGATAACCCAAGACCATCATCGGTCTCGCCAAAAAAACAAAGGACTCATTCAGTGAGACAAATAGTACCAAGAAGAGTTCGGGTAGTCTTGCCGACCCCCAATGTTATACCGATAGGATTGAGCATATGGAGATAAAAAAATTGTCGGAGGGACAATATACGTGGTTTCACCAAAGAAAAGGTGTATCAGTAAGATATGTCTCAGCAGGAAGATCTAAGAGAGGTGACAACGAATATTATTTTTTTCATAGGAAAATTTCTTGGTCTTAGCGACTTAAGTTGACAAAGGGAGTATCTCAGTGAGACAAAGGGGTTTCAGAGTGAAATGAAGAATTGTTGGCCTGATTCGTTAAGTCTGGGTAGTAGTGTGCATTGGTGGAAGTCATGGTGACAATGAAAACTAAAATGAAAAATATTGGGGAGACTTCTAATGTCGGGGGAACTGCAAGATGTCTTGGTGGATGTGTGAATGTTGAACAGACAGATTGGCTAAAGATTTGAAATATCTTTCCAATATGATATGTGATGTGACAGCGAGAATTTTCAAAAACTTGCTTCATTCATGTCTCAGTGAAGACATTAATGGCGCCGCGAAACATAAAAATATTTTTCAAATCAAGGTGAGCTCAATTGAAGTCATTGTTTCGTAGAATTGGCAGTGAAGGAGAGCAGAGGAACGAGCAAAAAAATTGGGGCGTTTGTTCAAATTGGATTTTCAAGTGAAATACAGTAAGTTCCTCATCCTCTGAAATTTGTAAATTTCGAAGAATGGAAGGCACTAGTTCATAAAAGATAAAAGGAAGAAAACATGGGGAGGGTAACTAACCAAAGGGAAAAAAGAAAAAAAACTCAAATACAACTAGAGGGCACTGAGCGAAAGTTTAACCAAGATCTCATAGACCAGCTACCTAGCTCAAGACCTAAAGCTAGATGTTTTGCACAGCTGAAGGCAAAAGTAGATAAATTGGATGACAAATGTAAGTTCATAGGAGATGTTTGGATCCCAATTAGAGGATACAAATTGTTCAGTTTCCACTACCATAGAAGAAATCGCTTTGAGCTAGTGTGTAACCCATGGAGGCTTAATTTGGGAAAACTTGTGTGCCCTAATATTTTTATTGATGTCGAATTGGTGAAATTATTGGCTCATCATTATAATCCGAAGAATAGGGCCATATGTGATTGATCTGGGAACTCGGTAATACATGTGTCTGAGAATGCAATAAGCGAGGTCTTGAAGTTAGAAGGAATGTGCAATGAAAGGATTATAAGTGAGGAGCTCGAGAGTGAGTTCAAAAGAATGGATACCATTTACAAGGGCTGGAGGTTACCCCTACACAGAATTAGATGTAATGGAAAACAAACTCCAATGGAAGATAGTAAGGCACCACCATTTCATGTGGATCTCTTCGAACCCTACATAAAGTACACTTATTTTTCAGTAGGACAAGTATTGGGGATGGAGGTCCAAAAGCATATGACAGTTGTACCCATGGTGATTGCTGTGGATGTTCAATATCAAAACTCCAAGTCTTTTGATTATGCTTCACATGTGTTTAAAGAGCTTGATACAGGATTGATGGAAATAAAGAATGGAGCCTTTGTCCTGCACCTCAAGAATTACTCATTGTTGATGCACTTGGTGCTATATTTTTTCCAGGAATTAGGATTATGGCCCCAAGAGCCAAGAATTTTGCAATGTGATAAGGGAGGCAAGCCATTGCTTATTCATTTGTGGACTGTTGTTTGGGACAACAGGTTTTCTAATTCTAGTTTCTTGCATTTTGAAGAATATTTTGTAAATCCATTGTACAAGTTTTATAATTATCCTTGTGACTATTCATTGTCTGATGAAATAAAGAGATTTCTCAGGCCTAGGGATTTTAATGGACCAATTAGCCATAACCAGGGGGATTGGTATTGTTTAGAAAATGCCACCATGATTAGGGTTTAAGGTTTTGAAAGTACTCCGTTCATTTTGCCTAGGACAGTTCCAGATAGGATTTCATACTTAGAGATTGTTAGGCAAATGGATTTCTCTAGTGTCATGAACTGTAGCTCTTATGGGAAGCAAGCCTTTATGCCAAGTACGCTATGTTTTGGTGATTTTACTATGTTAGCAAAGGAGGGATACAATTTAATTTTGGATAAGTTATTACATTATAACATGAGGAAAGCGCCATCAAGGAAAAAATTTGATCCAGAGGGATATATTCATTCTGCCAGACAGAGGATAAACTTTGGAGGATATTAGCATGTGCCATATCAGTTTGATGACATAATTAAAAACTTGGAAGCAGAAGAAGTAGGAATGGTAATTGAGAAACATGATCAAGAATTGTTAGATGTTGAGTTGTCTTCCAGTGAAGAAGTATTAAAGGCTATTAGACCACAAGGTCCATCCAGAAAAGGTATCGAGGACAGGGACTCAAGATTACACCTATTCTACCATAGAGATAAATATTGAGGAAACTGTGGATATGGATACAAGACATGAAGAATATAGATCTTTTATAGCAGATGATGAATTTGTGAAAACCCCATAATTCAAAACATTTTTTATACAAACAAAAGGGAAAAGAAATAAGACGACTGGTTGACAATGTCACACTAGGGAATGAGGAGCAGTTGTTAAAAAACTTGAGGGATGATGTGGAGAAAGAGATGACAAGCATTGCCCCTGAGAAGGGGAGATAAATTTTGGAAAAGGCTGGTGTCATGATTTTCCCAGGGCTAGATCTCAATTTTGCATTGGTTTTTGACAGTTTCCTGAAAGACAACAATGCTACACACAAGCTCAGTATAGAAAAAGTGACAAAAGTGTATACAGGATCAAAATACATTCCTAATGAAGAGACATTGTTGATCTGGGATTTATATCCCCCTCACAAGAATTCAGTTGTCACTGATACTGAGAAGGCATTTGGACATGTCATGACTTTGAAGGCTAGAGAGGTTGACCTGGTTGCAACTACAGAAATTGGGATCAATATAGAAAAATTAAATAAAGCCCAAATACAAGCATTGATCAGAGAGAGAGAAATGTGCAAAACCAATAATGAGAGAATACTGAGAGAAAATGAACATCTAAAGGACTTTGTAGGTGTTTCAATGGGGCCAACAAATATGCTCACCCAAGGTGAAAATTCACATGTGAAGGACCATTGGGAAGGATCAAGTGCATACTCTCAAGGGAAAATGGACACACTTATTGCAATAATCAAAAGGAAGCAGGTCATTTTAACCACTTGATTAAATAAAATTTTTGGAAAACATTCACAATATGTTGATGCAATAAAAGAACATAGAAGAGTGGATGGTAGAATCCAAGAGAAACTTGAGGAGATAAAACAAAAGGATACTCCTAATCATGCAGGGATTGAAAATGCTAAACGTATCATGGATAAGCACAAGGGATTCTTTGAGGAATCACAAGAGGATTCACAGGAATTGATGGAAACTGCCAAGAAAATATTGACTAAGTTATGTGATGATAAAGGAGAGTTAAAAGAAATGGCTACGTGGAAGAGTGAATGTGAACTAATACTCCAAGAGATGTTGAAGACAACCACTGCGAAAGATTCAACGTTGGATGAAGCATGCGAGCAGAACGAATGAATGATGATGATGGAGATCATGATCCACAATGCGTTAGGAGATGCAGATACACACGAGCACTAAGACTACACATAGCACATGTATGAATTTCACTTATGGCTTAACAGAACTTAGTTAATGCTAATCTTGTTAGTGATTTATGCTTAAAACAATTTTTGAAAGGACACGTCCTTCAACACGCTAATGTATAAATATCTATTATTACATAGCAAGAGGGGGACGATTTAGAAGATAGATAGATAGTTAGTAGGAAATACATTAATTTCATAATGTTTCAAAGGACTATTATGCATGTATAAATTTTGAAGGATCAATGAAAGAACTCTGATTTTGTGACACCTTTTTGGTACCAATTATTTGTTAAATTAATTGAAAATATTATCAAGTTCTCTCCAAGGTTGATTTTTCTTTGTTATTTAAATTGACATATCAAGTATATTCTCAGTTTATCAATACACATTTGTTGTATTTGTGGTGTGATTGGTTGGTTCTTTCAAGTAAAGACTAAATCCTTCAAGTCATTCACAGTAATTTGGAAGTATCAATTGGATCACTAAGAAGAGCTTGGTAATTACATTCTTTCATGTTTATAAAAGTTATAAACTTATATCAAATGAAAAATAATTAGAGTCTCTACCAGATAGAATTCATTCATCTAAGGCTTTCACTTGACTCCGTTTTACCCAACAAGGCACTGATCTTACTTATCCTTTTAGGTTTCATCCATTTTATTTACACCTCTTAATTGAACATATTAATTCATACCTTGATATTGCATATACAATTTATACCAAATTTAGGACATTTCTTACACTATTTCTACCATATTTAGACCACATCTTTCCACTATCAAAATTGCCATTGTGGATAGTTGGTCAAGTAGGAAACATAGTCTAAAATCTGCAGCATTCATATAGGTACACCCACCTAGGTTTAGTAGAGCCTGAAGAGTAGAAGGTTCAACTATATTGGTTAGCCTTGTTAGTTGGCCAATAACGTTGTGAGAGCTTGGCAACCTCTTGTGGTTCAAACCTGCATTTTTGAGACCTAACAGTATGTACAATGAAAACCTAAAAATAAAATTAAATAATGAAATAATATACATGTAATAAATTTTCAACTGGAGGAGGAGGCACCTTCAAGCTCCTTAAGAATTTCTTGGCAAATAGACTTTCCTTCATTCCAAATCTTTTTGGTTGTTGCAAGCAAATTGTATAATGATTCCAGTTCAACTATGTTCTCCTCTCCCTCTTTCAAAGTTCTTGGGTTTGTATTTATCTTTGTAAGTTTCCCAGCTTCAACTAGAGCACTTGAGACTTGTATATGCTTGGTCTTCACCAAGTCCCCAAGCTATCCAAATCACCTTATAATGTCTTCTTTCTTCCTTTGTAGAGTGAAAAACTTATTTTGTAGATATATAATGGCAATCCAAGAGGTATGGTCTTTGTCTTGCACTGAGTCATAGGTTGTAGAGGCATTAGTTATTTTTGTCTCTATTGATTCCATTAAGTCCTTAATGCCTTGAGTGGCATCCAACCACCTCATATCAAGCAATTCTCTACTTTCTCATGTGCAGATACACATCTATCATGTAGCTCAAGAAGTCTCTTTTTTTGAAAACCTTAACTCAACTTCTTTTTTAGCTTGTTCCTTCATATCAAAGGCATACTCTTTAATAGAATCAACTAGAAACTTTAGATTTTCAACAAGAGCTAAAGAATTGTCAATTTAGGCACCAAGAGTGGCATCTTGCAAATTCTTTATAACTTCATTAATCAAATTTTTCCCCTTTTGATGTCTCTCTATTATTTATTTTCTATCGGAGGCATGAAAGACATATTTGAGCTGTAACTTTTGGATTGGTGAGATATTTTTAAGATCCACACTACCTTCGTACATTGGGAGCTATAGCAACTGGGGTGGAATTGCCAGTTGAAATCTTATCTTCTTTGTCAAAATACCCCTTGAGTGTATTACCGGAAGATTCTCTGAATGAATTTGGTATCTTCATGGTATTTTGATACTATTCTTCATTCTTTTAAACCTCAAAATCTTCTTTATTCTCTTCTTTCTCTTCTTCACCAGAGGGATTTTCCATTTTCTTGTCTTTGTTTTCATCCTCCTTATCCTCATCATCTTTCTTGTTGTCATTCCTTTATTTTTCTCCTTTTTCTTCTCCATTCTCATTTTGATTATATTTATTGTCATTTCCAGTACCTTCATTTTTTTTTTAGGGTGATCTTCAGCACCATCAACATCATTTTTATCCTTTTCATGTTCTTGTTCTGCGTTATGGTTTTTACTAGCACCGGCGGTCTTTTCAAAGTATTTTAGAGGAGATGAAGTCTCTAGGGAATCATATGTTTCTTCTACTGGTTGTGTTGAGGACACCACATTCTTTGTATCAAACAATGGAGTTTCATCTGCAATATGATCATCTACATTTTTCTCTTCTAAAAATTCTTAAAAAATAGGAAAATTTGTAACTAGAGGAAGATTTTCCTCTGCATCAGTCAATTTTTCTTTATCATGCTCCTTTCCTTGAGTAGTAATCGATGATGAATCAATTATCATCCCAAACTTTTTTGCTATATTTCTGATACTATTCACTACTTCTTGTTTCATCTTGTCTACTTGTTCCTTTTCTCTTCCCATGAGAATGGTGACTCTCTATTTTACTCTGAATTCTTTTGTATGAACTTCAATCAGTGTAGCCTTATCATCCTCAGATAGGGAGGATCTAATTTCATCCAAGGCATCTGATTTTATTTTTCCTTTAGCTTCAATTGCTTCATGCCTTCTTTCCACCAAGGCATCCCACACAACTCTAGGAACCTTCTTCTTAATATTAATCATATCTTCTTCTAAAACAATGATATACTGAATGACTCCTTCACTAATTGTTTTCTTATCTTCTTCATCCACCTCTTCATATAACTTTGTTGTAGCTTCTAATAAATCATCATATTACAACATATTACTAACCAGAACATCTAGTTTCATCAGTGTATGAGCTCTTATCAGAGGAGTTCTTTTCTTCTTTTTCTTTTGCTTTAAAGAGCATTCCTTTGATTTCTTCTCCTTCTTCTATTTAGGATTCTTATGGATATGTACAATGAAATCCTCTTTTCTCTTTCTATCTCCTCTTCTTTGGAAGTTTCCACAATGTCAACTTTTGGATTCTTAGCTTTAGTTCTTGCTTCTTGTGAAGAAACTTCACCACTTGTGGTAGCACTACTTCTTATTTTCCTTGTAAGTTGCTATTTCTTGTTCCAAAGGTAGTAGGCTGCCACTAGAGGTACATTCTTTCTCTTTATCTTTCTTGTGCTTGATTCGAAGGGTGAAGTGGCCTCTTTAGTTATCAGAGCACTAGGCTCCACCTTCTTTCCTTCTGTAGTAGCTTTGGAGGACTTGGGCAATATAGAGGCAAGGGTGGAATTTTTTCTTCTTCATCTCCTTGGTACAGAGGATTCACTATCCATGTTGCCTTTGTTGAACAGTCTTGATAACTGAGAGGGGGGGTGAATCAATTATTATCAAACAATTTCCTTTACTTTAATTAATCCATAGAAAAATTAAATAAAATAGACATTAATGAACATCTAAGCACACAACAAAACCATGCACAAAGAACACAATAATTTATGTGGAAACCCAAGAAGGGAAAAACAATAGAGAATGCTAATTCTCAATTATAAAACATTGATTAAGGTGACACTGATTAAGGTGATTTTTACAAGGGATCACTGCCAAGTTGTTCACTGTAGGGTGGGTCACTACTAGTTGGGCTCACTTCTCGGCTATTATAGCCAAAGATACAAAAAGGCTCACTATCGAAAGAGAAAGGGTCACTGCCTTCAGAAAACAACTCACTACCTAAAGAATGATGAAAGGGAATCCACCATTGAAAAGAATTTCCACAAATAATGACACTAGATAGAATCTCACTATTTGTTGCCTCTGGTCATATAGTTTCACACACTTCACAATTTTTGGATATTCAGATTCGGATTCATCACACTTGCCTTCATAAAAAAAACATCTTGTACTTTTACCATTCCATGCTTACATAATATCCCAAGTTGGCCAAAAAAAATTTATTATAATTTCTAGGTCGGCCAACTACAAATTGAAATAGTTCACCACAAAAAAATTTTTGTGGTGGAGAGGAATGAACCATGGACAACACATAACCTCCTCACTCAAATCAACATGCTACATGATATCCAAAACCACTGAATAAGATATACACGTTACAATACAAAACTTGTGTTGGAGCATGTTAACCAACTACCAGATCGGTATGGACCCAAAAGAATGCATCTTATTATTTTACAAGAGGAATTGGACCAAGACAAATACAACCCAAGATAGATCATTAAAACACAACATCCAAAACCAAGCCAATTCAGATCACCAAAGCACCAAAACATAACATTGGTCACACAACCTAGATATGTTGACATCAATGACAACCATTAATGACAACAAGCAATCAACATAATCTCAACATATTACAATAGGCTTCTCTTACTTTGGCCTATTTGATTTCTTCCTTAGTATGGACTTCTCTTCTTTCCCAGTCTTCCACAATTTTCCTTGCATTCTTCTTAATTTCTAGTTTCTTCACCTCTAAGTGTATTGTTGTAGATTTTTCTTCATAAGTTCCATGTCTTGGTAGAGAGGGGTCCTAAGGACTCTTGAGAAACAATCCAACATATCCCTCAACATCATTTTCATAAACTTCATATCCAAGAGGCTCAATCCACATTGTTCTAGGTTCAACTTCCTCCATTATGCACTCATCAGTTGAAACAAGGAAAGTAATCTCCTTGGAATATTTCTCTTTCATACATGTTATTTTGAAAAACTGCAAAGAATGGAGTTAGTACAACATCTTGAGATTTAAAGTCACCTAAATTGTGCATATAGTCAAAGATTTTATTTCCCATGGGTCTACTTCTATCCCATACAATATCCTTTCTTCTAGGAAGATATTTCAAAAAGTAAAACAACAAACACATAACCAAGGTTCCAAAATTTAATGCATGCTTCTTCTCTTTGGTTTTCTTCAGGTTTTCAAGAATTTATTGTCAAAGAAACTCACATAGATCATAATCTTTTTCATTCACTGCCATTTTATATGCAATATAAGTAACAATTGCATAAACTAAATTCTCCCTATTTATAAATTAAATATTGTGTCCTATCATCATTGAAGCATATTTTTCATTAGGATTTGTGATAGGTTTTTTTGTCAAGGCTCTCCTATCAAAGGAAGCACCTGTTAAGTCCATAACAACTTCATTCTTCATAGATTTTAGAACCGATACAGGTTCAGTATCACACAAGCCTATCACTACCTTGATAACCTCCTTAGATATTAGTTTGGTCATGTCGATCCACATTATTTTTTCATGCATTCTAATCAATGCAAGACTTACATATTTTTCATCCACATCACTACTGTAGCTAGGAAACCAGTTCCAGATATCAAGCTTCTTTTGCACTAGGTTAATGTATTCTAGTTTTACCAAGAAATAATCTCTAGTAAGCTCATTAGACCATAGATATTTAATTCTTTGGTGATTATACTCTTCCAATTATCCATGTATGTAAGCCCTAGTGTCCTCTATAGGTAAAACCCTATATGGAATGCCTGAAAAAATGTCGTCAGGGTCAATATCAAAGATTTTCATTGCATATTTTTTGAATTCTGGTCTAGGTCTCTCAGTGTGTTGACAACAGTTGGTGTAGCCATTTTATCTTCAATTCAAACTCAAATTATTGTAAAATCACTTTTATTTCAAACCCATAAAGCATAGATAGCTGTAAACACCTTTTATGCATACAACAAGATCTAGGGTTTAGATATTCTACATCAAATTCACCTTCAAAACCTCTTCAATTTTCTTTTCTTTCTTCAAATACACAAATTTGATTAAAATAAACTTAGAAACTCACTTTATATTTTTTTATTTTCCCTAATTCCACATTAAATGATTTAATTTCCATAAAGTCGATAAACCCTTCATTGATACACTATAAACCCTAAAATGCTCCACATTTCTTCATATTTGCATATTTTTTGTTGGTTTCTTTTCCAAAATATTAGTCTTGTCATTTTACACCTTATATCTTTGTGTCACTCCTTGACACCTCATATTTCCAGAGGTTGTTAGATTTTTCTGTTATTGCTCCCCCTAAGCCCATACCTAGGTTTAATTTCCAAGAGAATTATCTGCACTATAAGAAGGTATAGATGCATTTGATTAATCTTTGTTCTCAGGTTCCTCTTTCTTTATCCATTTCCTTCTTGACTTTAGTAGGATCAATCTTCTTCACAAGTTCATTCATCTTTACCAAATTGGTATGTCTTCCATTCTTTCTTTTGCAAAATCTTGAAATATGTATAGGTTTTTTGCAACTATAGTAGATAATATTTTTCTGATTGAACTAAATTCTATTCAATCTTGATGTGCACTAGTTAGCTTTATGTACACATTCATTGCATACATAACAATATCCATTGAAATATAGAACCATTCTACCAAAATTATATCTATTCATCATATAATTTCTACATTCAATAGCTCTATGTCCAAATTTCTTGCATGCAAAAGAATGTCTGGAGAAGGATCTAGTATTTTGATTCATTCTACTTCTAAATTCTATTTCCTTATGTCCAAATTTGTTACATGAAAAAAAATTCCATTAAATGATGAGTACCTTTAAGCATTTGGTTGTCTGATAGGGGGTCTTCTAGAATTGCTTCTTCGATTCTTGATCTATTTCTCATTGCCTTGAGTCTTCTTTTGATTGTCAATATTGTTAGGAGTTTGATTATCCTTTGAGATTTCTCCTTCTTCAATTCCCAAACCACCTTTATCTTTAGATGGCTTCTACCCTACAATTAGTTCATCAAGCATTGTAGAACTTGTTTTGAATTTTTCCTCATGAACTCTTTCTTTTTCCAGATCTGATCTCAAAGTTACCACTTCTTGTTTAAGTCTTGTTCATTCACCAATCTTACTTTGTACCATTGCATTTATAGAATTCCTTAATTAATTTATTTTCTTCCACTTGTACTTTTAGTCTTGTGATGTCTTCATTTGCTTGCTTGAATTTTTCATTGACTTCTTATTATTTCTCTTTCTTTCTTGATTTGTTTTCTCAAATTTTTGACACATTCATTTGCTTCCTCTGGGTTTTCCTTCATATTTTTGTTCTCATCTTCAACTCTATCAAGTTCTTCAAGAGTGGCTTTAAGTTCTTCTTTTTTAATCATGCAATCATCTTCAATGCGTTCAATTGCAAAGATTTCTTTTAGAGGAATAGGATACTTTCTATCAGCCATGTGTTCAACTTCCAAGATCTTCCTCAAGTTGTTAGGCTTCTTAGAAGGAACCAAGATTTTATGCCAATTATCAAAACATATCTAGTTGCAAAATGAATGAAAGCATAAAACAACCGCAAGATTGCATGACACATGAACACCAATATTTTTACGCGCAAAACCCAAAAAGGAAAAAACCATGGTGAGGATTAGCTCACAATATATTATAATTAGTTATAAGATATTAGAGAGGATCATCGCCAGGACACACTGTCCAATAAGGATCCCATCCAGAGATAGATACAAAATAGAAATAGCTATACAACTTGAATATAAACTAATACAAAATGTACCTTCCTTGTGTATAATTTAGTTCCTTTGAAGCTTTGATGCTTTCTTTATCCATAATATCAGATAAAAAACACAATAAATTTTGTTTCTTTATAATTACTAAATATTCACAATATATCTACTGATATTCATATCACACACATAAAAATTCACATGTTTGCACCATCTCACATCACATTTCTCACCTACAATCTCAAAAATGTCCTATAAATATACCCAGTACATCCATATACATGAATTAGGCCAACCTAATTAGATGTAGCCCTATATTAATTCAAAATTTCCTTGTTGGATCCATACTTAAATCAAAAAAATCTTCATGCTCAAATAAAACATGTAACACTCAATTTAGGTCAGCATGGACCTAAAATAGATCTCATTAACATTTGTAATCCATATTTAATCCCCCCAACATATATCAAGCATTAGGTCGGCTAAGAAATAGACTTGATCACAAAATAAGCCAATTGATCAACACCAATGATCCATATGATCATATAATCACATGTAATCTATAATATGTAGTGTACCGACACCTATAAAAAATCTCCCAAAATTGTAAACTCTGATTCTAATCACTAGAGGAACATGGACTAGATTACACTTATCTATTTACACTGTATAAAACCAAAACTGAATGTTGAACTACTATCACTTGTAACTTTTAGCCTGTTCATCCAAACCAATTTAAATATTGATCATAGATGCACATAGTAGTCAGGAATAACCTATTATCACCTCATACGATGATCTTATTATACAAGAAATTGCATACCAAAATATTGGATTAAGATATCTCCATTTTGTTCATCAGATTAGAGAAACTATCAACAATTAATGTTGGCATCAATGACAACACATTAAAATGATTGATTCTTCATTATTTCAACAATGGTTCTCTCCTATAGATTGAATTTCACAAGCACCATGAATAGAGGGATGCCCAAATACCTTGTTGGGAGTTGACTGACACTAAAACTCAGTTTGTTGAGGATTCTTCTTTAGAGGCCTTTTGGTGTATTGATGAAGAAAATGCTTGAATTATCATAATTGATTTTATTTCCTACTTGTGAGTTGTACTTCTATATTACATTTTCCATAGTTGTATCCTCATCCATCATCACAGACCCATATAATATTGTATTGTTTATAAATTTTTTGTGGGAAATAGTTGCTATTTGGTTTGATACTTCAATACCACACTAGTCCCCTATTGCTTTAACCTTCAAGATGTGATTGCTCAATGCATCTTCCATGATCACATATAAGAATGGTGATAAGGGATCACCTTAGCTTAGACCCTTTTCACTTTAAAAAAAAACACACGGTGTTTGATTAATCAACACCGAAAATATTGGAGATGATATGCAACTGAAAATATTGAGAAAAATGTGATGCCAACATTTTGTATCTCCGGCATCCTAGTCATGTAACCACCATCTTCACCTTTGATTTTTGCAATCTGATTCCAATTGTGTTTTACCTTTCTGTAATGATGGAAAAAAATTGTGTTTTGATCACCTTCTTCCATCCAAGTATCTCTAGATTTTGATCTCCAATAACTCTCTTCCCTTGCTAGGATCTCACTATATTATGCCATTAGAGATTTTTTATACCTTTCTTTAATATGATGTCCCCTGGATCCATCAACTCTTCCTCAAAACAATTTTTCTCCTCAAAAATGTTTTTAAAGGATGTTTTGTCCCATTCCTTTAGTTTGTCCTTTAAATTTTGTAATTTCTTTTGAAATACAAACATTCTAGACCCTTTTATCTTTATGGGTTATGAACAACATTGTTTCATCAACTCTGGGAGTTCCTTTAACCCCATCCACATATTCTTGAAATGAAACTGCCCTTTCATTGGGCTTGAGTCTTCATTTATCAATAAGGATACCATAAAGTGGTATGATATTTAAATTGGACATATTGTTGATTTTGTCAAAATATTACCCTGCAACCAATCTTCAAAAATTGAAAATCTCTCCAACCTTTCAACTATGTTAGTGAAATCCTTTCTTCTATTACTCTAATTGTGTATTCCATTAGCAATAGGGATATCTATTAACTTGTTCCTTTCTATGAAATTTACAAAGTCCTTTTGTGCTTGCATTATTTTCCTTGACCCCACTTTATTTTATTTTAGATCCCTTGTTGCAATGAAATCCCCCTATGATTTTTTTTACCTGCCCTATTGCATTTGAAATGGTATCCCATAATATCTTTTTGTCCTATGTTTTTATTGGACCATACACATTGTGAATTTCATAAGTGAAATTATTGTGAAAGTTAGTTAACTCTATTTTCATCCAATTTCTATTTGAAAAAATTACTACTATTTTGATTCTTCTTGATTTACATAGCACCCCAAGACCTCTAGTCGATCCCCTTGCATCCATAAATTCACCATCCCAACCTTTGTAGGATCTGAGGAATGCACCTATTTTGTCGCCTTCAATTTTTGTTTCTTGTAGTTGTTTCTATAGACCCCTAAATTTGACCACTTACATTTGGTCAAATTTATCCCTTTTCATCTAAATATCTTCTTATCCACATTAATTAAATAATATTTCTACTATTTAATTAATAACCCTAAAGTCCTCTAAATCCCTAAGGTATTTAAAAATATCAATTAAATACTTTATCTCCCTTACCCCTTCTATCCCATAAATTAAATAAATAAATCTTATTTATTTATTTAATATCTCAAATGTCACATCCTCCATCACTTTTTCCTAATCCTAATCCCAATCCTAATCCTTACCTAATCTACCCACTAAGCAGATACACACACTTAATCTGTAATTAAGTGGGTCAACCTTCCCCGTCACATCAGTCACATGGGATTGTACCCTCAAGGGTACAATATCCCTCTCAGGCCCTCTCCTTGTGCCACTTGGCACAATTTTGTGGCTTGAGATATATCAACCAATCTCATCCATTGACCTTTATCAATCAATCTTGGATGTTCATCCATTATCCTACAAAATATATATATCCAAAACTTAGCCATTTTTCTTCTCGCTCACCCATTTTCAATGGAACGCAATTATGCTGCCAAAATTTTGAGTGAGCACACATCCAAATCAAACATCATGGGAAAATCTACACAACAGGAGGTTTTATGCATTGGTTTGAACTCCTCATTTCCTTAGCTTGAGTGTTTTTCTTGTTTTTGGTCTTTTGCTTGATTTTCTTGCATGTTTTGTGGATTAAAAAAATTGCAAACATCTCTAGCATCTCTGATGGGACCCACGTCATGGGTTTGATTTACTATTTTCTTATCATTTTAATATTTGCAGGTTTGGATTTGATACACAGAGGTGAATTTTCCCTCGATGGGCAAATTTTCTACACATAGGGGCAGACCTGATTGAAGTAGAGGTGAAGTTGAGATGAACGCAAGTGAACATGAATACGCCCTTCCATGAGAGGGGTGAACTTGCAACATCAAGTTGAGAATTCACAATCATAGAGGAAAAAATGTGACCAATAGATGAAACTATTAAACTCGTAGATGAACTTGCACAAGTTACATGGGTGAAATCCAACACACCCCTACATGCGATAGGAAACAAAAAATCTGCCTCTTTTCGCAAATAGGCAAGCTTGATCCACCTGCATGGGAAAATTCATCTCACATAGAGGCGAATTCGTGGTAAATCCATAATCCAAATTTTACAGTTGTTGTTGCTATTTGATTTTGATTTCGTGGTACTAATCCACTAACTCGTACGAATGTGATTGTGGGATTTCACTAGCCAATTTGTGCAACTTTTGTCCCAGGTTTGATGAAGTTAGGATATTGAAACTACTAACACATTTGTTGTAGGATGATCAGTCGAAGACCCTTAGTTTAGTTTTGCCTGTGTGTCTTTTATGTACTAATTTAGGCACATGTAGATTTAATTAAATGGTAAATTAAAAAAAAATCGTGTGTGGGGGAAAATTGTTGACGTATCAACTCCCCTTGCACCTTTTGGTGATCTTGGGTGAAGAGAAATTATAATATTTCTAGTCCAGTCCAGTCTACCTAGGGAGTGTTAGTGTGTGTAATCTCTCCCCTTATGCTATGTGTGAGCTTGGGGACGAGCCGAAACATCTAGCATTTCCTTCCCTTAGCCGGACCTGCCTGGGATTTCATCATCTGAGTGACAATCCCAACCACATGTTACCGATGAGGTATATAAAGGGGGGAGAAAAAAAATTGTACCTCTTTCTAGTCATGTCATGTTTAGCGAAGCGTCAAAGTTAGGGTGATACCTAGATAAGATGTGCAGGGTTGGTCTGAGTTTCCAGTACCTCGCTGGGGCTCCCAACTCACGCTTGTGACAGGTTGGTGTTCACGGTTGTGCCTCATGCACCTATCATATATCGAGGATGCACGACATAGCCTTCTTTATCCTAGATAGAGACCCTTGTTTTAGCCATGACTTGGTGTAGTGTAGTGGATGCACACTGTACTCTGAAGCTACTCACCACATACTCCCTTGGTGATGAGTGCTCAAGAATGTTGTTTTTAAATTAATCCTTTTTATAAACTCAAAAGACTTTATTATATTATTAATTAACTATTATGGTGGTAGTTAATATGTTTAATGTTTTCTTGTTTTATATTATACTTGACTAATTGAAGGATATATTAGATGTGGTATTTTAAATTAAATGTGCTTCTTTTAGTGGTGTTAATAAAGAGATGAATATGTAAATCGAAACATCTTCTATCATGAATGCAATGTACCTTTGAGGATTTCATGTAGGTACTTCAATAATTATTGTTGAGCTAGATCTATTAGACTCTTTGTTTAACAACATAACACTAGTCATGCTCCTGAAGGCTCCAGAGATCCTGAATTGCTATAATTCTAGATTGGCTCTCTCTATCAATTTTGGAATTGCTACTATAGCTGGAATAATGAAAGATTATCTTGATACTTTCATTTAGACTTTCATTTCTCTTTGCACTCTTTAATTTGGTAGCTAGCACCAGTGTTTTGAATTCAAAAATAAGGATATTCTTATAAATATCCATCCTTAGGTTTAATTTGAGGTAGTCGATCTTTTGCTAGAAATTGTAACTTTCGGTACTTCATACTTTTGTTTTACTCACCGAATTCAAACAATTGGAATGAAAATAGAAATTTGATCTAAATAATTGTATTTGATGTCCCACCAAAGGAAGAGTAGGGCTCAATCAACCGAAGGAGGTGACCCTATTTCATTGTCATTTGATTCAGTTAATTTTATTTTGTTATAATTGGTTTGAAGTTTGCAGTACAATTCTTGTTTATCTATGTTCAAAAATTGTATTTACTTAGATTAAATTGTTATGATTCAAATTGGTTAAGATATTTTACTATAGATCAGTGTTAGATCAGAAGTTCATTATTTACTATAGATCTCATTAAGTAGTAATTTTAAGATGCACATAGCTGTACTAAAATTGGTAACAATGATTGATGTAAGGATGGACTAGAGCTAAATTGGAATATGTTCTTGGGAGTTAGTCTTATTGCTTTCTAAATTTAGATGTTTAATTCTTTGCAACATAAATAGATTCACTATTTTCTAGATTATAGTTCATTACCTACAAGAATAACTAGATTTCTATTTAGCAACTTTAAATTATGCATTTTAGACTTAGATTTAATTTGATTTTCTTCGTAGATCTCCCAATGAACCAATTAAATTAAGTAAGGTGACATCTAAGCTGATTCATTAGGATTAGAATTGGTTTAAAAAAACAATAGTTAACCAGTAAGTTAGAATCATCCATAGAAATTAGTTACTACGTTCTTCTTCCGAAGCACTCCAAAGACTTCCTAAGAGCTCATGAAGGAGATTGAATGAAATCAAAGTCACTATTTATAGCGCAAAGCCCCCAATTTTTGGAGTCCTCCTTATCGTATATTCCTCTGAGACACACCTAGTTCAATAAATAAAGAATTAAATGATGCAAGTTGGGACATCAATGACCTTTCCCATCACTTGGGTTGATATAGAAGTCCTCATGGTGGACTATGATAGTTTGTGAGTGAGAGAGAGAAGGTGAGCCCATGGTGTCTGTTGATGACCATGTGCCATTGGATCTCTAGTTATCCACCTTTATGAGCAAGGGTGATCTAGAGAACCACCTCGATATCATAGAGTATTAACCTTGGGGTGTCCCCTCAAGGTGGTGGGCCTACATTGAGTTTTTAAACCCTTATCACTAATTCTAGGATTGTGTTGTCTTGTGTGTCTTCTTGTGTGATACCAATGTTTTTTGTTAGTCTGAGTCTGTCTAGCCTACTAATTTTTGTTTTTTGTGTCTTCAAACCTTTGCCATAGTTTTTCCTTGCCCTTAGGGGAGATTTTTCTTCTCTCAGAGGAAAACTTCCTTGTGGACAAGCGATCCTACCCTGTAAGGGGTGATTTCGCTTCTTGAGTCAGAGTCTAGTCATCCTTTAGGAAAATTCATCTTTGTCGGGGGAAAATTTTCTTGTGGTTCCCTTAGTTAGGTGACCTCCCGTCCTCCTATTCTCCTTAGAATAGGAAATCCTATTGTCCTTTTAGGAAAATATGAGTCTGGTCTGTGTCATCCTTGTCCACCTATTCCCTTAGAATAGGTGATCCCGTCCTCCTCATAGGAAATCCTATGTTTGAGTCACCTATCGTCTATCTATACATATCCATAGATAGGAGAACCTTTTGTCCATAGGGGTGATCTTGTGTTAGGTCCATGTCCTCTATCTATACCTCCCTTAGAATAGGCAATCTTACTGTCCACTTGGGTTATCCCGTGTCTGGTCCATGTCGTCCTCGTTTGCCTATTTTCTAAATAGATGATCTTTTTCTCCACAAGGGTGATCTTGTGTCTTGTTTGTATCATCGTTGTCCATACAGTCAAAGACATAGGTGATCCTGCTACCCATAGGGGAAATTTATTCATCTCCTAGATAGGAATTTCAGTTACCTATAGAGGTGATTACACTATATTCTTGGGTGAATTCGCTCGCCATCCAGAATATAGAGAGTCAACCCTTCGTGCCATGATTAGCCTATATCTTACTCAGATCAAAATCGTAGTTCAATAATTTTTCCTCTATATATCCATCTCCAAATGATCACTTTCATCTCATCAACCCTCATCAATCTATCCAAACATCATCCCCTTTGAGAAAGGAGTCAACTAAACCTATCCTTCATTCATCCAACAATCTTCCTCATCATTTTAGTTGTATCCTTGAACTTAGGAATCTATCCCATCACATCCCCCAATCAAATCCTAATCTAAGCTTAAATCCCATCTTAATTTGAGCATCAACCCAATCCTAATCTAAGCTTAAATCAAACCCCAATCTAAGCTTAATATACATCCTAATTTGAGCTTTAGTCCATCCACATCCAAGATCTTTTGATATTGAAATAAATATTAAGACCCTTTTCTTCCATGTTCTTATAGTCCATCATATTTATCTTTTCATCATCTCTCCTTTTATTCTGATCATTGTAGCACATATTTTCAATCCACATTCATTCAATCAACATCATGAATCCTTATACTCCATCAATGCAACCAAAAATAGTATTCAAGGGGAATCCCAATTACATTGATGATGATAATGAAAGTCTTGTTGATCAAGATTAGTATGATATAGATCCCCTTGAATCTATAATTACTAGCAAGCTTTCCCCAACTATATTCCAAAATCCAATCACTCCTTTGAGCTATCCTATCACACCTTCATCTACACCCAATAAAAATCCTTATGATGCCTTTCACAAGGAATATTTAGTATCTTACCCCTCCAAATATTCCTATCTTAATACTTCATCCACATATTTATATACTAACCCACCACCCACATCCTCTCATCCTAATCCATCATCCCAATCCTCCCACATTAATCCACCATCCAAATATTCCTATTTTAATCCTTCATCCACAAATTCTTATACTAATCCACCAACCACATCCTCTTACCTTAATCTATCATCCCAATCCTCCCACCTTAATCAACCATCCCGATATCCCTACCTTAATTCCTCATGCACTTCCTCCAACATCAATCCTTTATCCACATATTCCTATCTCAACTCATCATCGAAATCCTCCTATTTCATTCCATCCTCCATTCCATTATATTTTAATCCTTCCTCCAATCCATCATACCTTAATCCTCTATGTAATCTTGATCCCCCCACCAATCCTAATCCTCCACCTACTCTTAGTCCTCCATCCAATCCCATCTATCCATCTAATCCTAATCCTCCACCCATCCATAATAATCCATCTATTCCCATCACCCCAACTAAGCCTAGAATATGGAAGTATCTCACTCCAAATGTCGTACAAGGAATCATGACAAATAATACATCCCCAAATTCACATCTTGAAGTCATGGAACCATGCTGCCCCACTCCCCCATGTATGGTAACTAGTGATAAGACCCTTCTCTATCCCACACCTATCATTACTATTACCATTCCTCACACTGTCCAAATTGTTGAAACCATCAAACCCACCAAATCCATTGAATCCCCATATTCTACTCCTAGATCCTTCCAATCCATTGGAGACACCAAAATCCAATCCCCTCCTCCCACTCCTAGTATCACTGACATCCATTCCCATGAACCTCATAAATCCTCCATCCTTCCATCTCCCCACTTGAGGAGTCCCTCCAACACTCCATCATCATGCCTCCCACACACAATGAGTCATGCCAAGAGCTTGATCCAAAGAATACCAACATATCCCCTTCTCTACATCAAGATCCTACAATCCTATCTACTCCATCTCAAGATCATAGTCCCCCATCCATTCCATCTCATGATCCCTCTCCTCAACTGAATCTTGATCCTACCATCCCATCTACCCCATCTCAAGATCATACTAGTTCATCCAATCCATCATTTGATCCCCTTTGCACTCAAGATCCAATCACTCCATCCCATGATCCCTCATCAACTCCTCCTCAAAGTCAAGATCCTCCCATCCCACCATCTCCATCTCATGATCCTTCATCACCATGTTTATATCATCTTGGTACCATTACACTCATCCATGGTGGTTTTCTTGTAGAAAAAAAATATAGCATATACACAACTCATCCTCCTACACCTGACAATGGACTTGCATAATGTTTCAAAAATAACAAACATCCTATCATAGATTGAATTCTCAAGATCATGAAATATCAAGGAAAAGGTTTTGGCCTTCATTAGTAAGGTATTTTAGAGCCCATCTAGGTCAAAGAACACCCATTTATAGGTGGTCTTGGATATATCTCTCAAGACTTGCAATCTAACAATGTTGGTACAAACTTTGTACATCCTAAGCGAACCTCTTCCAAAAGAATAATAGGATCTTCCCATCGCTCCACCACACCATTTGTCACCATCCCCCCTCCTCCATCATATCACCTCAAAAAAAAAAAAAAAAATCCTCCTTCATCCTCCAAGTCCATTTTGGGAGGACGTATAATTAGATGGTTGTTATTACTACAAGAGTTTGATATAACCATCATTGATAATCTAGGTATAGATAATGTTGTAGCCGACTTTTTGTCAAGACTGGTTTCGCGGGGTAATAATGAACCTATGGAAGATGCGTTCCCTAATGAACATCAATTTCCAATATCTATTCAGTCACCATGGTTTGCTGATATTGAAAATTACTTAGTAACTAGGAAATGTCCTTATTTTTCAAGAAAATAGAAAAAAAGGTTGATTAAAGAAATCTCTTGGTTTGAATGGATTAATGATTGTTTAATTAAAATATGCATAGATCATGTAATGCAGAGATGTGTGTAGGAGATAGATGTATATGATATATTGAGAGCATGTCATGATGAACTAGGAGCAGGACATTATTCCACCATAAGAATAGTGCATAAAATCTTGGGAGCATGCTAATTTTGGCCTACTATGACCAAGGATACATCTCATTATATCAGGCATTGTGATTAGTGTTAAAGAATGGGGAGACCTACAAGATCAAAAGAGATGCCACTACAGACACAAGTGTCACTTGAGCCATTTGAAAAATGGAGTATTGATTTTGTTGGCCCAATAGATCCTCCATCAAAGGGAAATCATTACATACTCGTATGTACTGATTATGTTACAAAATGGGTGGAAGTCAAAGCATTGCCAACTGCAAAGGAAGAGAAATTTTTAGCTTTCATATACAAGAACATGCTACAAATATATGGAACACCTAAAGCACTTGTGTCAGATCAAGCACCACAATTCATGTCTTTGATGCTTCAAGCATTTCTAGCTAGATATCAAGTTCAACATAGGAAATCATCACCCTACCATCCTTAAGAAAATGGATAGTTAGAAGTGACTAATAGAGAACTAGAAAATATTCTCACAAAAATAGTCTCATCTAGAAAGAATGACTGGTCTGATAGGTTAACCAAAGCTTTATGGGCATATAATACAACATGAAAAACAATTATTGTATTCTCACCATATGAGCTGGTTTATGGAAAAAATCATATCTTTCCTATTGATTTTGATTTAGAAACACTTAGAACCTCTATAAATGTGGGGATAGATCTTACTGAAGCACAAAAGAATAGGATAATGCAACTGAATAAGTTGGATGAAATATGAACTGAATTTTTTTACCGAATTGAATCATTCAAAGCCAGAGGAAGAAATGGAATGATAAAAATATCCATAGTAATCAATTTACTATAGGTGATGGGGCTTTGTGTTTTGACTCAAGGTTTCAAGAATTTAAAGGGAAACTACACACCAGATGGCTTGGGCCATATGAGATTTCACAAGTATTTGAGAATGGATTTGTTCAGATAATACCTATAGATGGAGAGAGAAAAACAATGTTGGTAAATGGGCATATGCTCAAGCTTTATCATAAACCAACATTGAAGGAGGAATTTGTCACAGAGCTTCAAGTGAGAATTGAGAATTTTACTAAGGAATTTTTTTCTTCTTTAGGTGAAATGGTCAATCTTTAGATCCATTATAGATGGCCACAAATAAATAGAGTAAATTGAAAACTAGAAATTGTAGTTTTCTTTGCAAAAAAAAAAGAGAAAAAAGAAAAGAAAAAAAATGGAGAAAAAAATTCTCCTAGGAATAAGTATGAATAGTTTTGATAGAGCCTGATTAGGTGTCATAGCTCCTAATCATACTTGATCAGAATGAAAACAAAGCATTGGTTCTTGATAGTTCATAAATAGCTCTTGATCATGCTTGATAAGAAAGGAATTGAAATGATCTAGAAGTTCATATAACGCTTCTCATAATGTTTGATTAGATTAAAAATAAAAATGAATCGAGCTTATAATAGCTCCTAATCACACATGATCATAAGGAAGTTCCAATAATTGATATTTTCATAATAACACATGATCACTCCTGATCTATTATGATCGGTTGTTCTTGATGAATTAGGGAAGATTTTTTTTTGAATGATGACTGCGACAATTCATTTCAATCAGGAGCATGAAGAAATGATCATGTGCTATCAGAATCTTTCAGCTTCATTTATTACTAATTTGTTTGTGTAAATGTGTAGGTATAGGGCTAGTTAAAATTTTAAAAATTAATGACATAAAAACATGGAAATAATTGGGCTCCCACAAGGGTTGAGCTCAGCGTGTTTTTCTTTAATTAATGTTTATTTTATTAAGATCAAATTTGTTGTGGATTGCATAGATTAAGTGGGCATGTACTATCATTATTCACCATCATTTGAATTTTTCATCATTGATAGGTAAGCAGTTATATCGGCAGACATTTTTTGAAGTATAAAGTACATTAATTATAGTTTATAAAATTTTCTTAAGAGATTAAATTATGATTGTTTTATAAGCCAAATATTATTTTTTTAATGTACAAATGGATGCATCATTACCTAATTAAGTAATAAATGTGACAAGATGGTTTTTAAGGAAAAGTGATACGCACTAAGGTTGAGACATATGTGACATGCTGGTGTTAGTACATTGACGAGACAAAATAGGCATGCAAGAACATCCAGTCAATATTGCATTCATTGTTATATCTTGTCATTCATTTGGAAAGGAATTTAATGCCGCCATTTCAAAAGCGAAAGAGAATTGCTAATTTTGGAAATTGAGTGTAGACATTGCTAACGAATCTCTGAGTTTTTCGAAGATTTCATAGTCTTTAAAAAAAATGGGGTACAAGATAATGGAAGAACCAAAGGTAATAACCTTGGATGTTGAGTCAAAGAAATATTTGCAACAGGCAGGATGGTTGGATTTCATCCTTAAGTATGAGGGATACGAATGGGATATAGTGTTGGAGTTTATATAAAAAAATCATATAAATTTCACAATGGTCAAAGGAGAACCCATTGAAGTATCTGCTGATGTAATCAGTGCTTTGTCTAGGATTCTAGTAGAAGGTTGTTGGTGTAATTAAATGTTTTGTACCTTGTCCTAGGTCATAATTACACCTTAGTTAAGTTTACTTAGGGACCACATAGGAGTTGTTGGAGAATTTTCACCTTTGGTGGACTTATCATGTTATCACTCTATCACCTCCACCTTTCATGGACATATCATGTGATTAGGTTTCCACCTTTTGTGGGTGATCCACTATTTGTAGTGGTTATCACATTATCACTTTCCACTTTAGGTGGAGTGATAGCTTTTCATTGTTGTCTCATGTCATAAGATTACGACACTTGTCATAATCTTATGCACTCCTATGTTCTCACCTTGGCTATATAACCAAGGGGTCTCTCATTGTAAATTCAAGCAATTCCATTATCATTGACATTGAATACAGTTTATTCTTGTTAAATTATTTTCTCTCTTCTTTGTGCTTTCTATTTGGTCCATAGATCTTGGCATCCATAGCCAATTCTAACATGGTATCAGAGCGGGTTGGGTGCCATTGGAGAGTCTTTTTCTGAAGAGAAGTGTCAAATTTGGGGAGGTTCTATTTTTGGCTCTTTATTACAGGTTTATATCGGAGCTTGTAGGTGCAAATCTAAGCTCACCATTGCGTCCAGAAGGTTCAAGAAAGTCGATTTTACCGTTTGTTTCGTCCAAATCGAACATATGAGGCGAAATCTATGAGGGTTTGAAGCTGCATTGTGGTTGCCAGATCCAGAAGGTAGCTGCATTTTTGGAGCATTTTGGGTCAAATATGACCCTGCCATTGCATCGAGAAGGGCCAAAAACCCTAAGATCGACTATCCAATAGTCCAAATCGAAGAAAATCATCTGGTGAAGCAAATTTCTTTTGCCCGAAGAGCCATACGGCCCCCCAAGTCATCATAATAGCGACGGTACGATTTATTTAAAAAAAATAAATATAAAAATTTTCGAAACTCTTTTGAAATTTTTTTATGAAAAATTAAATTTAGAAATATTTTCTATTCAAATATTTTTTTTTAAATCAAAAGTTTTGAAAAAAAATAAATTATTATTTGAGTCTACGGACTGCACTTTGTACAGCGGCTTAACTATCGTCCGCCATGTTTCGGGCTTCCACTGGCTGACCGCGGCCCCACATTTCCCCGCGAGCTCCTCCAAAGTCTGATAGGTCAAAGATTCTAGCGATATATTCCATAACCGACAGGAGCATCCGAAGATTCCCAAAATATTCCTCGCTAAAGAATATTCCAGCCATTTTTTCTGGTAGAGGCTTTTTTCCGGCAACGGGTGGGAAACCGTCAAATTTAATGCTATAAATTGCTAACGTCAGCAATGCATCAGCGCTGACATCAGTGCCCATTTGGAATTTTTGACCCCTCACGGATGGAGTTTTGATTTTTGCTGTTCGACTTTTGGCTCCTTTTTTCAAGCAATTTTTTTTTATTTGGGCTAATTTTTCATGCTCTTCGCAATGGTGCAATCGGTTTTTGGTTTTGGCTTCTGGTTTTTCCAGAAATTGCAGATTCTCATAGGTGTTGTTGTTTCATCCTCATTTTGGGAAATTTGGGAGCCCATAACTTGCTCCTACGGTAACATTTTTTAGTGCCATTTTTTTTTAAAGTGCATTATTTTTTGTGTACTTTCCAGTAGTGTGATCAGATTTATCTCATCTACTGTAATTTTTTCACTGTGAGTTTGTGGCCTATTTTGGCAATTTGCATGTACCAAAATCAAAGTCCACTTTGTTGTTTTTGACAATGGCAATTGTAAATGCACTAAGTATAAAGTTCCAAATCAGATATTTCTTGGGGGATTTCTTGATTGAATGATTTGGTGGGGGGTCTCTTGGTGCATTTTTTTGATTTGTTTGCTTGTGCTCTCTCATCTTCATGGATCATTCTAAGGTTCCTTTGCTCACATCATATAATTATTCAACATGGCATCAAAATGCATAGAGTATTCTAATGACAGAAGGTCACTCTCTATATGTTGAAAATAAGGTACCTGAACCTACAGATGCAGATAAAAAGTTAAAATGGATGATCAAACATACCAAAGCTCTTGGATGTCTTCGTAGACTTGTTTCTCAAGATTTGTTGTTTCAGATTGAATCATGTAACAATTCTCATGAATCTTGGGAAAAATTGAAATCATTGTATGGTACTATAGATGAATTAAGAGGCTATCAACTTGATAATGACTTGATGAGCCTTGATCCTAAGAACTTTGACAACATCCAAGACTACATCACTAAGGTTAATGATCTAAGAGAGCAATGTAAAGCATGTGGAATTGATAAGAAGGAAATTCAGTTGGTCTACAATACAATGAACAAACTTGGTCCTAATTATGCTTCTTTTTTTTCTAGCTTTCATACTCATAGATTGACTATGGGGTCTGCATATACTACACCTTCATTTGAATCATTTTCTAAGATGTTGATACATGAGCAACAAAAGCTTATCTCAATGGGTTTAATCAAGACTACTAAATCTTAGGCATTGTTGGTTAATCAAGTGAATGGATCAGAATCAGACAAGAAACATAAGAAAGTAAAGAATAATCCACATTCAGATCAAACAAAGAAAAAATCCTCTTTCAAAGGGGAATCATCTAAGAAGGAGAGGCATTTTTGTGCATATTGCAAGAAGGATGTACATGAAGAACACTATTGTTATAAGAAGGACATTGATGAGTTGAAGAATCTTCTCAAAAAGAATCAAATTGATTTGCCTTCTAGAATGTCTGAATCACCTTCTTCTCCTTCTTCTTCAAAACAGTCTAAGGACAAAGGTCAAGCATCTACATCAAGATATAAAGGTCGAGCTCTTTGTGCTTATTCACGTCCAAGATCAGGGAGATGGATTCTAGATTCAGGAGCATCACATCATATGGCATCTTCACAATCTATATTCTCTTCATTTCAGCCTTGTTCTATGTCTCTTATCTTGATGGGAAAAAATATATACATGAGTGTACTAGGGAAGCGATCTATTAGTTCTGGGGACAACACTTTCCAGGATGTTTTGTGTGTTCCTCATTTGACGAATAATCTTCTTTCCATATATCATATTACACATGGTGGAGATGGGAGAACTGTGGAGTTCACACCTGATTCAGTCATCATTCGAGACTTGGAGAGTAGAGAGATTATTGCTACTAGGGTGGTTGATCATTCATCTCGGTTTTATACCTTTGCAGATTTTGCTTCCGATGGTGACATTGTTCCTTTGGTTGTTGATCACACTTCTAGTGTGAACCATGATTCAGAGGAGACATTTGGCTACTTGAACTTGGGAGTTCTCACATCAGATCCAGTACTTGAGCCATGCATTTCATCTCCTCCATCTACTGTTGCAGTTGATGATCCTTGTGATTCAGTGCAGCAAGATATACATTGTCTTCCAGATATGGCTACTTTGGATGGCTTCTTGACAAGAATTTTTGACTTGTTTGTGGAGTCTCATCTTGCAGATTTGGGGGACATCATTGATAACATTCATCTTTTCTTTGATGAAGATGCTCCTTCTTCAGTTGTTGCGAGATAACACTCTGACCCTCTTGTTCATTCTCTACATGATCATTCTTTGCAGTTTGACATGAGTGTGGATACTTTTGGACAAAATTTGGGGGAGGCTTCTTTGTCTTTGGAGGGGATATCTTTCTCTTTGGATCATGTTCTACATTCATCTCTACTAGATGTTGGATTGTACTCTTCAGCAGTGTGGCCTAGAACGCCTGTTTGGAGTGTATCTGCTTTTGGCATCGACATGGAGATACTTGAGCATCATTCAGAGATATCATACATCCTGCATACATCCTTGGTTTTGTTTCTTCCTAAGGGGAGGAATGTTGTTCGGCGAGATTGGATCATCTTCAGCATTCAATGTCGAGCTTCTACCATTATTGCAGGAGACTCAACATTGAGGGGGGGCTGCCTTGTCTCTCTTCTACTTCTCTCTTATGGGGGGGTCTTTTTCCTCACATGGGGTTTTTACCTTCTCATTCATCATTGAGAGCATTTCATTTCTTGTATTTCATCTCTCTTTTGGGGAGGAGTTTTGTCCCACTGGGTTTTCTCCTTTTCTTCGTTTGTGAGAGATTGCATTGCATTTGTACATGGGTACCTAACATGGCCCAGTTGTCAGGACCCATCTTGCATTGTTTTCATTTGTGTACATTCTCCCTAAGTTGCACTTAAGGGGGGGTGTTGGTGTAATTAAATGTTTTGTACCTTGTCCTAGGTCATAATTACACCTTAGTTAAGTTTACTTAGGGACCACATAGGAGTTTTTGGAGAATTTCCACCTTTGGTGGACTTATCATGTTATCACTCTATCACCTCCGCCTTTCATGGACATATCATGTGATTAGGTTTCCACATTTTGTGGGTGATCCACTATTTGTGGTGGTTATCACATTATCACTTTCCACTTTAGGTGGAGTGATAGCTTTTCATTGTTGTCTCATGTCATAAGATTACGACATTTGTCATAATCTTATGCACTCCTATGTTCTCACCTTGGCTATATAACCAAGGGGTCTCTCATTGTAAATTCAAGCAATTCCATTATCATTGACATTGAATACAGTTTATTCTTGTCAAATTATTTTCTTTCTTTGTGCTTTCTATTTGGTCCATAGATCTTGGCATCCATAGCCAATTCTAAAAAAGGTGATATTATTCAACCTCATCTTTCTAATTTGTAGGAGTTCCTAGAAATCTTCCACATTCCACCTGAATCTTTGCTAGTCTTTCATATACACAAAGGAAATAATAAGGGCATTGAGCGGAGAAGTTTACAAGAACCCTGGGCATCAATTACACTTTGCAGTATGAATTTTTTCACCTATGAAGGTCAATTTTCCACCGTTTTAGGGCCACCACTCATGTTGTTGAATCATGTTCGACATGGTGTGACTAAACCAGAAGTAATGGTTAATCTACCTTCTTTCCTTTTCTCTCAGCTTACGAAAATGGCTATAAAATGCAAAGAAAAGGAAAATAGAGTAACTGATCATGGACTAATGCATTTAATAGTTAAACATCATTTCATGAAAAACCCTAATTGGGAAGAATAATGAAGAAAATTCTTGTTAAATACTAATGATGGAGCCTAAATTTTAAATCCTTGGTCTTTTGTTATTTCTGGTTTGTATTGTTATTCAGAGGATACCTGAAGGTTGATTTATGTCTTGCTTCCATGGGACCTTGTATTCTATTGTTGGGTTGGGTCTTTTTCGTCGTTACCTTTTTGGAGAGGGTCTCTTAAAAACAACTTATGTCCTATGTGATCGTCTAGGCATGGCCCTTTTTCATATAAAATGAAAATTTTTTCCCAACCTTTTATTCGCCTAAGTCTAAATTGGTCCATGCTTTGTCTGTTAAAACAACCTTGAGTCATCGACTGTTGTTGCCCTAGGCGGTGTCCTTGTCCCCCTTATTTTCCTAAGTATTGTAATATTTTGCAGGGGCTATTTTACCGACCGTTGATCTTCTTGAATTTGATCTTGACCGTTGCCCGCCATCCCGCGATGACATCACTACTGGCTTTTGGGCGATAGCGATATCACAGGCAGGCGCCACGTGTCTTAAGTTGCCGATGCTGAAGGAAATAAATAAAGTGCTTAATTTATGCATTGAACTTTAGGGTGTTATTAAGCAGGTTACTTAACCACATGAGAAATGCACGTGGTTGTAATCAACGGTATTGTCTTAATCTTGATGAAAAAGTTGCTCGACGGATATATATTGGTGCTACCTCCTGTTTTGATCGTTGAGATCATGGATGGTCGAGATCAACGGTTTCCCGCTATAGCGTGATCATAAACCAAGAGGGGTTTAGTGATCGCGATATTGTGAGCGAGTGCCACGTGTACCTTTTTGAGGTTGTGTTTTATGGAGGGCCCTTGATGATGACATGGAAGTGTTGTCAGCTTTTTGAAGACAACTGTTCGATGGTTTGACAGAAAGATGAGATCGACAACGAGATTTTAAACTTGCATCAAATGTAATTGAAGTCATTGGCGTGGCATGCAAGTAAGATTTAATGGTAGATGAGACATCTACTTGGCTTTTTTCATTATTTCCGAGTATTTAAGTTCATAATCACATTGCCATAAAGACATTCAAGTGTTTACGAAGTGATCCAGAGCCAAAGATAGAAGTTTTCAAAGCTATTTCAGCACGGGTTTGTTTTTTCTGTGTAGCGCGAATTTCGTAAGTTGATTTTCTTACCACTATCTCTATTTGAATGTGATTCAAGATAGGGTTGCATTGTGTTATCGGTGGTTTTCTTGGTTAAGGTTTTTGGGTTACTGTTTCTTCTGAATTGTGAGAAATTACAAGGTTCTGCTGTAATTCCATTCTGGGTAATTTTAGTTTGTCTACGAATTTGTCTTTGAAGAAGCCCTAGTTGTTAATATGGCACCACTAAAGTAGCATTCTAGTCGTATTGATTACATACACAAGAACCTATATGATGATTTCCTGGACCAGTTCCCTTTGTCAACAAACGATAGGAAGAAAGGTTTGGTCTTAATGAATGGGACAGCCTTAGGTGAGGGATTGAGATGTAAAAATTATAATATTGCAGATGCTAGAGTACCCATGACGGGTTTGGAATTGTTCAGAAGATGGTATGGGCAACGAAATGTGTCTCATCCTTTTTCAAATAGTTGGAGATATGACATGGGAAATCTTGTGGTACCGAATGTGTTTCTGGATGTTGACCTACTTAGGGCAGTTGCTGCATGATATGACCCTGTCACACAGATTATCAGGGATAATGATGGTGATGTTCTACTGAGTGTGAATGCTGATACAATTTGTCAAGTCTTTGATTTGAGTGAGTATAGCTCATTTCTGGTCCGAATTGACTTTGAAGAGATGAGGCAAGAATATGCCAGATCTTAGCCTCTTTTTAGGTCAAGATTGCTTCCCCCTCATTTGGCCAAGGCAGGCAGTTCAACAATTCACATAAGCCCAACAGACCGAGAGCCTTTCAGGCTAAGTTGTTTCATTGATCATTTCTTGGCAACGTTCTATTCACTTTGCCAAATCATTGGTTTCAACCCTAACACTGTGATGCCTATCGCTTATATGTTCATGGGGGCTCAGATTCAACACCCTAATTTTTTTGTGATTTATGACTATGCTTCATTCCTTGCTGAAAGGACACATGAGGGTTTGCTGAAGTTGCACAATGGAGATTCTGGTACTCCTTTCTTTTGGTACTCCTTATTAATGCATATGTTTTTGCATGAGAATGTTGACTTCTTCTCGAAAAAAATGGAGCTAAAGCGAGAGGTAAATGGAGAGAGACTACCAGTTCAGGCTTGGAGTGCAGACATGTCTGGTAACAAGGGAGGTGCTAGTTTTGTGCAATTTGATAACTGCTTTGCCTCTAGGCTTAGGGCTAAATTGGTGGTGAATGAGCTAAGAATTCCTGAGGATTTGCATGATTTCCTCCAACCCAAAATAAGGAAACCTGATTTGAAGGTATGCCACAATTGGGGTGACATTATTCTTTACCCTGTGAGTACTGTTTTGAGGGTTTATGGTTTCCAGGGAGCTCCTCATATTCTCCCATATAGTGTGCCATCAAGAATGGGATTTGCAGAAGTGATGTGGCAATTAGGCTACATTCATGAAGAAAATTTGATAGGAAGGGGAAAAGGGACTTTGTTCCCTGATTATACAGTTGCCTCTGACTTTGTATTCTCTAAGGGAGGATGGGTCCATTTTGACCGGTATTTTGATGAATACCATTTGAAGAATGGATCTAGAAGACAACATGACCCCGTAACCTCGTGTTATGTTGTCATGCTTCCTAGCGAAACAATTCCATATAGGACATAGAGTCCTCACCAACGATTGATAGGCCAACAAGGGCTTAATCCCCCCAGCCATGGCCCCTAGTCAGTTGGGGAACCGTCTAGCTCATCCCTTCGAAGCTTAAAACAATCTACCACATAAAAATTTCAAACCAATTTTAATATTTCTTAAAATCCACCCCCTAAAAGTTTTTTAAAATTAAATGAAATGAATTTTAATGTTTATTCAGTTCTACCACCATGGGGTTGTTAGCACACTGCCTAGGGCACTTCTGTTGCTAGTAGGCCACTCGGGGGCCATTGGCTAGCCACCCGCCAGCTTGCCTATATACTGAAATTGGGCATTTTTTTTCAAGCAGGCATAAATTTCACCCAAGATGTCAAATATTTGATTTCTTATAATCATTAGAAAGGTGGTTCAGAGCACTACATAGTTGTATAGGTTTGGTTCCTTGATTTTTCTATTTTGATCATTTTTTGGAGATTGGAAATTAGATGTTCTCTTGTACGCAATTTTGGTCATAAATTTTGCAAACAAAATCAGATTTTTTATTTTGAATAGGTGTTGGAGAGCATGGACAATGTCCTACACAGTTGATCAAATTATTTATCAGTTTGTAGTGTAATATGAGGATGGTACTTGTCTGATCACTTGTAGGTTTGTAAGATTTAGGAGGTGATTGCATGAGCATATGGATGAGTCAAGAGGTGAATCCTTGAGGAGGTACATGATTTTATATGATATTTATGATGGTACAGTTGATTGTCAATTTGGTGCTTCTTGGTATAGGTTTGTGGGTGTTTTTCAAAGTTAGATTTTGATGGTGATAGGTACATAGGTTTTCTTCAATTTGGAGAGTTGGAGTCTTGTATCGGTGATAGTTGAGTGAAAGTACATCGATGGCTATGGTTATGGTGTCATGGATATGTAGGTACATTTATGCATTGGCACAACATGATCATGTATGTGGTTATTTGGTGTTAGGAGGTTGTTCTTATCTCCTTGATGCTTTATTAGTTCCTTGACTATGGTTAATTATGCAAATGTTTGGAAAATCATATCTATGGTTCATTTTGTGTGAATCATGGTGTCTATAGGACTATCTTCTTTGATATCTTGGTTTTTAGGGTAGTAGTGTGATAATGAGTTTGCATGCTTCATTATTTGGATCTTTGAGTTATATAGTTGTGTGGTTTGGCCACCTATTTAGTTGCAGTTGGATAACTTGGATGTGGATTGTCTATATCCATGATATTGGTTCAATGTTGATGCAAATTTTATTAGTTGGCCTTGTCTGAGGTCATTTTTTCATTGGTATGTTGCTTTGAGATGAGAGGATGGATTATTAGAGTACCTAGATAGTCAATTGTTGTGACTTGTAGCATGTGGTTTTATCACAATGTCATGATAGCTTGGTTACACATTTCAATGGGAGATTTTAATAGTGATGACTTGGTGGTGTAGGATTGGTTCTTGATGGTTTGATGGCAGTTGTATCTTCCTGGCTTGAAGATCTTGGTTCTACTTGGTATGTTTGGAATTTCAGTTGTGTGTGAGGACCTAGATGATCTTCATGGAGGAGATGGTTGTCACAATGCCATTTCTAGCTTGGTATCACGATTTAGAGTGTGATTGGTATTATGTCATGATGTACTCTTGATAGTGGTTTAGATTTTTAACATGATACAGGTTCTCTTGATACTAGGATGTTATGCATTGGTGCATGTGATATCCTAGGAGGAGATGGTTAGATCATGATGTCATGATAGGTTCTTGATTTTTTGGTTGGAGCTTTGACATTTATCTTGTTGGTTCTCTTGGTATAAAGTACATTGATCATTTTTGTGGAAGCTTCATGAGGATGTTGTGTTACATTTGGATCTTAGCATGGATTGATCAGTTGGAGGTGCTCATGGATACTTGGAGACATGGGTGAGGCAGGAGTTATCTTGTAATTAGAGACAGTTACTCTTTGGATGTTTCAACATGGATTTCAAGGAGCTTTCACCTAGATATGAAGGTGAGTTCATGATGGACCTATAGAGGAGATTTTTCTTGGAGTGAGTCATGATGACTTGGTTATCTTGGAGGAGCATTCTCATTCCCCACTCTTGGTCTATTCAATAGTTTATTATCTAATAGGTATTTCCCATCCTATTCTTGATGTGTTTATGTTTCTTGCTTTAACTTCTCATGAGAATGAGTCGAGTCATGTTGATTGATTTTGGGGGGACTCATTTGAGGGTTTTTATCATGAGTTTATGATGTTTTCTCTTGTATAGATATGGATCTTGATCTATGGATAATTAATTCTAGAGGATTCATTTTGGGGGATGTTATAGTATGGTTATCTTCTTGTTCATTTGAGTTTATGTTATCATTCATTGATGAGGATTTTAGGAGATGTTTTATGGGTTGATTTCCTATTTTGTGAATGGTTACTTTGAGTTTAATATTCTTTGTTAGAGAGGCTTACATCCATGCTGGCATTTACATGATTTATATGTTGCTTGATATAAGATATTGAACATTGTTTTTGGTTTTATTAAGGATTCTCATTTGGGATTGTTAGGAGATCATAATTGACACAAAATTTCACTTTTGAGGTGTTGGTAGAAGGACATGTTATGGTTTATAGGTTATCTCTCTTCATTCTATGGTTCTTTCCTAGAGGTTCATGTTCATATGATTTGGGAGGATGGTGGTGACATATTTTTGAGAGAGTATGTATATATTGGTGTTTCATGTGTAGATAATTATTATTATTGTTGGTACTTCATATTTTGATCATTTATCACACCCTGATATAGTGTTTATTGGTATACTTGAGATGCCTTAATCATTTTTAGATTTGGCATTACCCACATATAGTGGGAGTTCCTGGATATGTATGTTCTTCATTGATAAGTTTGATACAAGGAGCTTGATTGTAGATTATGGGTTGCATATGTTATTGCCATGAGTTTATTAATTTTATTAATACCTAAGAGGTATTGATGGTTGGATGTATTAGCATGTGTTGTGGATTCTATTTTTGATCATGTGGGTTTTTCACCTTATGATAGTAGCTTGTTTGGAACCTTTGTTATCACTTGGATTTGATTCTTGTGTTCTTTGGTTTGTGAATATTCACCTTGGTATGTTATTTTTCTTTCATATGTGGAATGTTGGAGGATGATATGAGTTCTTGTTTGAGATGGTGGCCACTTTGGTTGTATTGTAGGTATCATGATAGAGCATGATATCATGTTGGGATTCATGTGGTTTCATGTATGGATATGATGATGTATTTTATTATTTAATCCCTTATGAAATTTATATAACAAGAAGGAGATTGTTGGGATATTGTGTTATACACCATTGCATTAAATTTTATATTATAATTTTGTAATTAAATAATTATTTAGTTGTGATGCACCTTAGAGGTGTGGTTAATTGCACTAGGTAATTACAAGGGGAACACTTTATATGTTTGATAAGATAAGCTAAATTTAAAAGGTGCATTAACCATAACACAAAGGAGGCAAGAGGGCCAAAAACTAGAAACATATAGTCCAGTTACAACAACAATAGAAAGACACCAAAAACTTACAAAAACAATGGATAGAAAGCAAAAGGAAACCCCACCCAACAACAACACACACCCCACCCATCACTTAGCTAAACCATCCCACTCCTTAAAGAGGAGTTTAATCACATCATCCCCCACCCACTTTTTGTTGTAATCCTCCTTTGTAGTCTTTTCGACCTCCTACTTCAGCACCTAAGCTAGGGAAATAGATGAGTGGTGTATGACCTTGATTGTGAAGAATGTCATCTTGGTGAATTTATTTTCTAATTTATCAACTTGAGTCAACAGATTATTGAGCCCTTCCCCCTTATCCATTTCCACCTTGTTAGTCACCTCAATCTGGGTTAGATGATTTGACGAATCTAATTCCTTAAGGATCATCTTGTTTAACTCAGAGAAATGGCTCAGACCTTCCAAAAACTCCTCGATATCTTCAATAGCATCATGATTTCTCTCCTATTTATCGCCAATCCACTCAGAGCTTCTAGAAATATCATCCACCAACACCTCATTTTTTTTTCCAATCTATTAGATCTTTTGACATTGGTCTACTCAGTTCCCATGTCAACACTGGCCACAACCATTGTATCTCCATGGGAGTCTCTATTAGGAGAGTCCCTATCTTCACTATTCATGGGTGATTCCTCAACTTGGCAAGGGGTGCCCTTCTTACCCCTTTTTGGTTTCAACTTGGTCTTGGCAAGAAGTTTACTATCATTCTTAGAGGGTGTTTTTTTCAGCTCACAGAGCTCAGGAGTAGCTTTTGACTAAGCTAAGCTTGCACAACATTTTTTATTTTTGGCTATGGATTTAATTTTAGGATCCTCAGGGAGTTGACATGCCATAGAGCGGGTCTTTATTTTAGGCCCAACTGAAGTGGCTAGAGAGAGTTTATTAGGGGAATGGTAAGAGGTTTCTTGTTCCTCAATTCTAATTACTAAGATGGGTTTAGCAATATAGAGGGCCAAGTGAAAATGTATAAGTAAAGAATGAGGCCTTGGTGTAGGGGAAAAGGGGGCAGTTTTTCAAGATTTTTGGCCACTAAATCCATAGCTTCCCTCATAGAGATTTTGAGAGAAGAAATTAAGAAGAATATAAATCTTATGAACATATTATGTCTAAGATGGTTTAACAATGGAAAAAGATAAAAATAGTAAACCTTAAACCTCCCCTCAAGGGTAATTTACTTTATGATATCAATACAAACTTGGTCCCATGGCTTCGGTAGTGAAATCTGTTCGAATCCAACCTGCAATTTCACTGGTTTTTCATTTTCTCAAAAGAAGGCATGGAGACTCTCCAGATCCTACACCTTAGTATACTTTTTGAGTTTTTGACCAATTCAAGATAGGCCCACAACTTTTCCTATGACCTCCTCGTTGATTTCAAACAAGATGCCACCAAAAATAACTTTTCTATCATTCCAAGAGTTTGCAAACTACGCTGAGATTTTCTCATCATGCCCATGTAAGCTTTCCATTAGAGGCATAATTCCCCCTTCCACACATATGTTCCAGACAAGGTGGTCTCTATGAAATTCATCGCAAGAACCAGGCTCAGTTTGGACCCTATCTCCACCCATTTTCTCTCTCAAATCATAAAATTTTAGTGAGGTAAACAAAGAGAAGTTTTTCAAATCACCAATGGGTAAAACACAACCCATTTATCATTGTTGCCATACCAAAACTGAAAATATTGCCTAATTAAGAAAATTAGACTTTTGCATGTACTAATGGTCATTCTCGAAGAGTTTAGGGTCATGGAGCCATAGTAAATCTATCTTAAGTACATCAAGGTGTAGCCAAAATCAATGATTACATTTATCGAATCATTGTTAGCCAAAGTACTGATGGTAATTTTGGTCACACACACGTCCCAAAAAATGTGGTTCAAAATATGGGCTTCACACTTATGACAAGATGACTCATAAAGCTCATGATAAGACCATTTGATCTCCACGGGCACCCCTAACCACCTCCTAGAAATTTTCCTACACCTCTTAACATCATCATGCATATTCCACATCTTTATGAGCCAAAGTGTGTAATACCAAATACACCCTTCCACTATAATTTTTTTAGATTTCATCACTAATGGTAATATTTTTTCTTCAACAAGGATATTTCCTTGGATATTTATGGGGAGAGGCCCCATACTTCTCTAACACTTGGATAACACCCATGAAGAACCCAAGTTGGCTAAAGAGTCAACCACTTGGTCGCCCTCATGGTAAATATGGGTCAATTTCTTTCTTTCTAGTTTAGTCAGCAAAATTTTTGTATCGAAATGTATGTCCCTGATACTCCAACCATTGAAATGATTGTGATTGAAGGAATCAATCATAGCCTTGGAGTCTCCTTCAATGTGTGTGTTTTTTATGCCCAGGTTGACAACAATTTTAACATCCTTGAGCAACGCTCTTGCCTCTATTGTCATAGAGGTTTGTGTTTTGATGCCCCTAGCATACCCAACTACCAAATTTCCCTTTGAGTCTCTGATAATACCTCCTATACTAGCCATCCCTTGGCTTCCTTTCTCTGCACCATCAAATTCAAGTTTGTGCTAGTCAATATTAGGGGTTTTCCATATAGTATTAAGTCTAGCTAGAGCTTTAGAGTTGTCAAATGAGATAAGATCTAATTTCTTATTCCAATATTTTCCATGTTGATCTCCCACTCTAAAAGAGCCTTCTCCAGTGGTTTCCAAATATATAAGGCTACATTCTCCATAATTAATCTAAGATTAATGCTAAAAACCTCCTTTAGGTTTTTTTCCACACTTTTAAAGATCTGATTATTTCTTTCTTTACACAAACACCAACAAAGGATGGGAGTAACCTATCACAAAAAATAGCGGCTGAAACAAAAGAAAATAGCAACTAGTTCATATTAGTCCAAACACAACACATCATCACCAAAAAGTCAGCAAAAAATGAGGGACACAATCAATAACATTACATATTATTTGGTATATCTGCAACCTCCACATCGCATGCCACATCCTTCAAGCCCTCCTCCATGGCTTCAAACAAATCTTTAATAGGAGCTCCAACCTAATATTTAGTTTTGTTATGGGTCCTAGCCCTAGGCCTACCCAAATTCACCTCACTAATCTAAACATTATTCCTCTCACCACCCTTATCAACAAACACCTCCCCCTCCATCAACATACCACCAACACCAATATCGATAGCCTCCTTGCATTTCTTGACACTATCAATAGGAGAGGTAATACCAATAGACACAAAATGAACCCTAGATTTAGTCCCCTCCCCACCCTTATCCATGTTAGCATGCATCCTCTCCAGATGATTTTCAAGGGTAAGAACTCTTCCTTATATATTCTACTTCATCAGAAGCGTTTCCTCTACCACAATTTTCAGAGAGTCCATCATATCATCAATATGATCCTAAACTGGGAACTCATTAGCTTTACTCATCACACCACAAACTTTCACATTTTTCATATTAAGTTCATGGAACATCCATTTAAATAACTTATTAAAAATTATGGAACCCTCTCTAGCAGTTCCCAAAACATCAGAAATATTTTCTTTATCAATATTGAAAATTCCCTTACCCTCAGCATCCTCCTCATGTGAGGAGCTTCCCTTATCCAAACTGGAAGAGACATCCTTCCCCTTCCCAGTAGCAATCAGCCCCTTGATTCTTTGAATGGATTCCATAATCTTTGTAGCAACTGCCTTTCTTTTCTTTTTCCTATCTGAGTCCACAATATAAGAATCCTCAGCACCCTTCCCTACCTCAACCACAGCCTTCATTTCCATCTGCAAATCCATAACCCCATCCAGAGAATCCACAACACCTTGTCTGCCTATAATTGTAAGTGGAGAATTCAACTCTAGTAGTTTACTCACAGACCTAACCACCATCGTCATATTGCTTCCCATTTCCAGCTCCTTTTTTGTAGAGTAGGTGGAGGCAACGACACCTCACCAGCCACATCATTCTTCTCTTTCATGCATCTACTCATCATTTCAACAACCGAATCCTCACTGCAAGTATCATAACCCTTATTAGGGCTCGACTCCTCCTTTTTTGACTTCCCCAAAGCTGGGGATTGAGTATCCACTTCCATGGTAGCAAGAGAGTCTGATACATAGTCAACATCCTCCTCAAAAGTTGACTCCTTTTCCAAAATGAGCTTCCTCTTCTTACTTTTTTTACTAGCCATCTCCTCCCCAGAGACCATCTCATAACCTTCCTTCAACTTTTGTTGCATACCCTTAGGGGTAGCAAGTGGCTTAACCACTTAAAATTCTTTAACATAATCAAAAATTAAAACGATAAGCCCCACATGAAGAATAGGATTCTTTGGGATTTTCATATGGTCCATGAGGCCAGCATCCAAAGAAGCCAAAAGATAATAGGGAAAGGAAATCCTTTTCTTGTGTTGGAAGTGATTAAGAAAAAAAAAATGGTAGGCATTTACAGCAGAGAAGCAACCTTCAAGGGAAATGAACTACATGAGCTCCTTGGCCACATCCCCCACAACGCCTTAAGATATTTCCTCTAATACCTACCACTCCTCGTCATTCGTAGGTCTTGAGCTTCATCGCCTTTGAAAAATATTTGCATGGCGATTTGCGCTTCCTTTTTATCTCTGAAGAATTTATTTCCTTTCATTGACAATCCAGTGATGTTGGCTATAAAATCTTCATTCACATCAAACTTTGTTCCTCCCATCTTTAGAACCCTATTGTTCCAACCTTTAGTGAACAATGTAATAGTCTATGGGTTGTTACCATGTAACCTCTCTAGGTATGGATTCATCCCTCCCTTATATAATATCTTCCAAACCTTTGGCTTCTTCTTGACCACATCACACGAGAAAGGTTCAACATGGTTTCTATCTCCTCCCATGGCTGTCGGACTTGTAGAGTCAAGAATTTTAATAACTTTGAAAGCAATGAGAAAAAATATCAAGAAAGCTATGCAAAGAGTGTTGAAAATTCATGTGAAAATGAAATAATGGCAGGAGTGATTAATTATCCTAGTGTTATGTTCCCTATGGATATCATCCCTTGTACAATCAGCACGATCCAAATCTTGCTTACCACCCTTCAACATCATAACCTACCATGTGATGAAAGTCATGCATGCCCCAAATTTTAATAAATTATCAATCACATTAAATTTGTCCATCATGGTTAATAGTTGCAATAGCTTCTATATTTATGGGGTTGTTCAATCCCCATTCCCTAGCACCTCTAACTCCAAGATTAGTAGATATATCAACAAGTCCATTTCCCTCTCTTAATATATGATAAATATAATAATCATCAAAGGACTTAAGAATATCAATAGATTCTCTAATCAAATTTTCAATTGTCCATGAGGTGGCAACACAATTCTTCAAACTGTTAATGATATTGAGAGAATCCCCCTCAAGCAAAAATTTCTTGTATCCTTTAGTTTGTACCAATTTGAGACCATGATAGGCTGCAGCTATGTAAATCAGGATTAGTTGATATTTTGGGAAATAATAATAAATTTGGTGATTTTATTGAGATTAGAATATTATTTAAACATAAAAATATATTTAATTTAAATATATTCCCTCATTTTGGCAAGTGGGTAGTTGGAAGCTTCACATGGACTGTTTGTTGCCTTTTAGTGGAAATTGGCAGTTTTAGTAAAGTTGGCAACTCATGGGGAATTGTTGAAGTTAGGAGACACTTGGAAAAAAATAATTTATTTTCCCTGGTAGTGGTATTTTGGAACCTAATTTGAGTTTTGAAATTGGTTTCATATATTATTGGTTTTGGCTCCAAGTTGGATTATTCGTGTTTGCATATTTGACAAAGCTTTGGCTTGTTTCTTCAGAATCTGGTAAACCTATGAAGACCCATATTCAAGTCTGATAAACCATGAAGATTTGAGGTTCAAGGGAAATGGTTCTAGGGGTCTCTAGGAGCAATCTCATTTAGAGGTTGTATTGGAGCTCAAAGAATTCAGTTGTTTCAATAGTTTTCAAATTTTGTCCAGTTTTCTTTTGTGGAGCTTTTTGGATTTTCCCTTGTTGCATGTCATTGTAGGAGTTGTGCTTCATCTATTTCAGAGGTTTAAATAAGATTGGAGAATTTTGGTATTTCTAGTTTGGTATCAAGGGTTTTGTAGGTGTTGTTTCAAGTGTTCTTCAGATGTAGTTTTGTATGCTTTTACAAGCATAGTTTTGTTATTTTATGTTGTACAGAATTTGAGATAGTGATAAAGAAGTATTCTACTATTATAGAGTCTATAATAAGTCCTATTGACTATTATTTTCACTTGATTAGCATACATTTTCAGTTGGATGAAGTTCTGAGAAGATCGGGTAGAATTGTTTTGGCATAGTTTGGTGATATGTGTGAAGAGAATTGGGGTTTGAAGCTAAAGTTTGGTTTGATGATGAAAATATTATTATCATACCTATTGTATGCTTAAATATATCATAAAATTCATTATTTTGGTTTTCCATGAAGTTTCATTTGGTTTGGTGTTCTTTCAGTGGCATTTGGAGTATATTGGGTAGTCTAGTTTCAACATAGTTTGTGGGTTTGTTGAGATTTTTGGAGAAAAGAGTTAAATAATTTTCTGATGTTGTAGATCAGATCTAAGACCTAATTATATATTTTTGAATATAAAAATAATAATTTTAATAGTGCTCCTCAGAAGGTTCATGAATTTGTTGTCCTCTTTATGCAAGACTAGTTGAGTAGTATTGGTGATTTTGGTTGATATTGGAATAATATTTGCAAATCTAATTTCATATCTGAATTTGTTCATTTATTTTGGTTGGGGAAATTACAACATTCCACCAAAAGAAATTAATTTTTGGTGTAATTTTTCTATTCCATACACATTTCCAGACATTTTTTTGGGTTCCTTGCACCGACAACATGTTGTAGGTAGTCTTAACAGAGAGGTTTCCCTTGCTTTCTTTAGTCCAATAAAATTTATCCTCCAAATTAGAGATGGGTATTCTAGGAAGAGAGAGAGGATGTATTGCAAATTCCTAGTCTGATGTCTTAACTCTAGAGAAAGGGGACAACACTCCTCCAAGATTTTCCATTTGATAGAACCATGTAGCCCACACAAGTAATCTCTCATATTCTTGCCAAAAACCACTCTAGCAAGAATCATTGTATTCTTGAATTTAGATTGAGAGGGGAACTTCAAGCATCCAAGGATCCTCCCAAAACCTAATTTTTCTTCCATTTCCTAGCTTCCATCTCAACCCAGATTAGAGCAGCTTTTTTATCCAACAAATATTATTCCAAATCAAGGAACCACTAGGGTGGTCATCTAAGAGGTACTTGATCAGGGGATAGTTATTTAGGTACTTCATATTTAGAAACCTACACCATTCCTTCCCATTTCTAAGTTGTTCCCATCAAACCTTAGCAAGAAGAGATTTATTGGTAGATTGAATTTTTCGTATGCCTAGCCCCCCACTAGATTTGGGGAGATAGACCATATCCCAGCTTAGCAAAGATAATTTATTTTTTTCCTCTATACCCAACTAGAGGAAATTCCTTTGAATTCTTTCAAATTTCTTAGCTATATATCTATGGATAGAAAATATACTAGAATCCCTTGAAAAATAGTAGCTAGGAGTTGTAGCTTACCAACATGACTGAGTATGGTACCTTTCCATCCTGTCAATTTTCTTTGAACTCTTTCTAGGATAGAGTTCCAGAAGGTAGGAGTAAACTATTTAACTGTGAGGAGGAGACTGAGGTACAAAAAAGGAAGGGAAGCACTCTTATAGAATGGGCATCACTTTATCTTGTAGAGATTGTGTGTCGTTAAAGAAATAAATCATGATTTTATTTTAATTTATACATTGGCCCGAACTAGAAACAAAATTGTTTAGAAAATTCTTCCATTTCCTTGCTTCCACCACATAGTTTTTCCCAAAAAGGATGGTATCATCTAAAAACTATTGTATAGTGGATAGATCAAGGGTGGTGGAAGATTTAACTCCCATAATAGAACCATCAACAAGAATCCTTGAAACATTTCTACTTAGGACATCAATAACCATTATAAATAGATATGGCAGTAAGGGATCACCTTGTCTTATTCCTCTACCAACCTTAAAGAAACCATGAGGAATCCCATTGACTAAAACATAGTACTTCACTATAGAAGTGCACTCTACAATGAGGTTCACCACCTTCTAATTGAACCCAAAATTGGCCAAAACTTTGATGAGAAATCTCCATAAAACCTTTTCATAAGATTTGGAAATGTCGAGCTTGAAATCCATACCCACACAATTACTTATGTCCATAGAGTGTACGATTTCATGAGTGGAAATTGTAGCATCCATAATATGACACCCCAAGACAAATCCTTTTTGGCATGGGCTAATCATTTTATCTAGAAAGGGTTTTATACATATGGTTAACCATAATTTTGGATAAGATCTTGTAGATGGTATTACATAGGCTAATGGGTTGAAAGTCATTCATGGTTTGGGGGTATTCATTTGTAGGAATGAGAGCTAAAAAGGTGTGGTTCACCTATTTTAGGAGCTTATCCGACTTGAAAAAATCCTTGGCGGAAAGAAATAAGTCCTCTCCCACAATATCCCAATACTCCTGGAAGAAATTTAGAAGAAAACCATCTGGTCCTAGGGCCTTGAAGGCAACCATACTGAAAATATCCAATCTAACTTCCTCAGGAGTGACAACATGGAGAATATAATCATTACTTGAATCAACTAGAGAACCAGGGATAGAGTCCAATAAAAATTCATCAACAACTGAGTTAGGAGCCTCCACAGACTTAGATAAGGCATGTTGGAAATCTCCAATGGCCATTAGACCAATCTAGGTCGGAGTAGTAGCTTCTACTCCCAAATCATCTTTCATCTTTCTAATCTGGTTTCTTTTCTTATGCTTTAGGGCCAAGATATGAAAGAAGTGTTGTGGTCTCCTTCTTTTAGCCATTGAAATCTAGATTTTTTCTTCCACAATATTTCCTCTTTTTCAAAACTTTGTCCCATTTAGTGTGGCCATATTTCTCCTATTGACAGGTCTACACATTGACATCGCCCCTCCTCCATCCTTTTCTGAGTCACCTTAAGTTTGTAAAAGAGATCCTATTTTTGATGGAAAACATCCCCAAACACCCACTTATTCCAACCTTTAACCATGCTTTTAATGTACTTGATTTTATGGAAGACCCTCAACATGGGAGAGCCATGGAGAGGTATATTCCACCAACCAGTTTTAGGTGAGAATTCCACATTATATCAAACTAGAAAGGAAAGGGACCAATAGTAGAGTGATCATTCATGATAAGAAGCAAGGGATTATGGTCTAAGATTGTCTGGGGAAGTGCCAACAGATTGGAGTTAAGTAAAGTAGTCCAATTAGGGGAGAAGAGAAATTTGTCAAGCATAACCTGAATTAGGTTATGTAGTGCCCCTTTGTGATTGGCCTTTCACGGTGATTGATAAATTTTGTTATGAGTTGTCTTGTTTAATCGATTTAATCAAATTAAATTGATTTATAAGGTTGTTTAATTAAATTATAATTAAATAAATTAAGATTGGAAAATGAATATTCATAGGGAACTTTGATAATTAATTTACTAAATTAAATTGTTATGTGATAAAGTATTTTATAATTAAATGTAAATATATTATTATTATTATTATCATTGAAATTTAATTAAACAATGAGAAAAATAATATAATTTAAAATAAAATAGTAAATTGGATGTGTTTTCGAACAAGTTGTTAAAGTACTTTAAAAAATAGAAAAGGTGGAGTTTGTGCACATGCATGACTCCGAACTAATTGCGAAATGGAAACTTGTCATTTTGAGTGGATATTGTTTTATTTTTATTTTTGAAAGCTAATGACTTTTCAGATTTTGAATAAGGTGGTTTTTGGGGGAAATATAAAAAGGGATTGATTTTAAAAAAAATGAAAATTTCTGTCTGCAAGATTTTTTTTTCAAACTACAGATTTTCGATAAAGAAAGTGGTTTTTCCAAGTTGAAATAAATTTCTGAAGGTTGATCAAGGATTTGGGGAAAAGAAGTGTTGCCGCGAAAGTTTTATCCTCAATACTTCTCTTTTGTCTCTGAAGCGTTGGAATCTAGGTTGGCTTCATCTCTATTATTTGTCTCGTTATCCGATCAATGCATGCTAAATTTGTTCTCTCACTTGTTCATTGAAAACGAATGTTTGTCAATTTGATATTGTTTGGTAATGAAGTATCCATCTATTTTATTTTCATATGATGAAGAAAATTGAATATGAATTTGAATTTAAATTAAATATATTATTTGTTAATTAAATTATGTAAATAGAAAACTCTATAGCTGCTTGTTGTGTTCGCATAGTTTGTTTCTTTTATTGAGGTTGAACTTGGCTTTAATGGGTTATCGTGCTTTTATCTCAGCCTCACAAGGTTACAATATTGAATGTCTACGATTTTTTCTATGTTTTGTATAAACCTTATACTGTGAAATGTGTTTATGTCGATGGGCCAGCATAGGCTTTTGTTGTGGTTCTTTTGATAGGGTAATTTTCCATTTTGGTGCTGCGACTTTATATGCAACATTTGTTTGTACATAGAATTTGGATGTTATGAGTCTCTCTCATTCACCAAATTCGATGAATCCATTATTGTCGCCTGCTATTAGCTCTTCAGAAGGTTTTGATCCTTGTTAGATTCATTGTAATGGGCACTCGATAGTCTTTTCCTTTGTGGCTGCTTCACTTTTAGCAATGGGATGAGTCATTCCATATGGTAGTATTTTTAATCCCTACGTCATACTTGGGTATTGGATGTTCTGATTTGGTTCGACTACTCACCCTATTTGTTATTGATTTAATTGTGACTCTGAATGTTTAATTCTCATACCCTGGTGTGATTTAAATTGGTTAGTTTTATTTTAAGATATTCACTACCTGGTGAAGTGCAATCTGAAGTGTGCGTATGACCTTGGATCACTTAGTAATAAATTTGATTGTCCAAGCATTGGTCTTTGGCTTGTTTGTTGTTTCTCTTTTGATCTCCAAATTATTTCTTTGTATGAAGGAAGGAATGCCATATGAAACTCATATCTATAATTTGGGTATTCAATGCTTAAACTTAATGGTGTATTTGTTAGTTTAATTTTGTGTGAGTTGCAACCACTTAGTATATGTTGTTTGGTTTCTATTATTTGTGATTTTAAAATTCAATAGCTATAATATACCTTTCAACTAAGCTATATCGATTTGATTATGTTTTCTCATTATTGATAATATAAAAGCAATGAAAGTTAAATATAATCTGTTTTATTATTTTAATATAATGTATAAAGTATAAATATATATTATATTTTATTTTATTAGTAGTTAAGAATGATTTTTCTATTGTGGAAAAATAAAATGATTTAATAAAAGACATTTTGAATGGGACTATAATGTTAGAATAATTATTTAATTGGATTTAGATAAAAGGATATTTTGTCTTGAGTTTAATTGAGTGAGTGGAAAAGCGAACTAGAAACTTAATAAGGAAAGGATGATTGTTTCTTATTTGAATACTTGGAAGATTGAATAAATGAGGAAATTAGTTTAATTTGTAAATATTTCATAAGGAGAATTAGTGATCTAGTTAGTAATTGGAAGTGTGATATATTTGTCTTTAATAGTTCATTATTGGTCTATTAGTAGTATAAGCATATTCTCAATTAGAAGTTTTAACGATCATTACAAAAATATTTAGAATATTACTAAACTTAGATGCAATGGCATACTGTAATTAATTATTGTGAAACTTTGAATGCTAGTAATCAAAAACGTGTAATTGCCCTAAGTACTTATATGTAAGTGAAGAAACATGTATACATATTATGATATCAGTAAAATAATATTTTTATCTTAGGAACAAATTGATGTTTCTAGATAGACAAATTGAGGTATTAGAAAAGAAAATATTGATTTAAATAATTGAGTGATTTGTTTATGTAGGGAAATTAGATTAATTGTGGTTGAATAGTAAATCCATTATGTACCTTATGATTTCATTATTGATATGTTTCTTTGTATGGAATATTATGTTGATTTTCATACATTGGGGTAATTTTGATCACTGCTTAAGGTGGGAGTCTATGTGTAAGATGTTAAGGTTTACTTCCAGAGGCTTAGGGGAGTATTTAATTCATTGAATTTATGCTTGTTCATTGAGTTGGTTGATAATATACTGGGAGGTGTACATGAGGGTTTTAGCCTTGCACTAATTACTCATTATAGTGATTGTGATTGGTGGGTGAGATGGTTCAGTCCTACTGTAGATATGTGTTATGTGATTTTGTTTTGTGTGCAAGATGGTTCATGCCTTGCTTTATGGGTATATTCATGTGGTTTTGTAACCTGTGCAATTTGGCTTCCTTGTATGATGTGTGGGTCTTCTAGTTGCTAGTAGGGGGAGTGGCTTTCAATGGGGGCTGGAACCCAAAGTGGTTGACCAAGATAACCCATTGGGAGTTTCTTAATCCAGTGATAACATAACAAATGTATTAGGGGGTTGGGTATATTCTCACACTAATCAATATAATGTTTTTCACACTCATGAATAGTGCTTATTTAGGCTTGATATGAGATGGGAAGGCCTAGAATGGCATGATCAACTGCCTTGTCCTCATGAAAGGTATGTTGATTTCACATGATTTTGAATGGGGGCTGAGGATCGGTAGAGGCCAACACGATAACCCGAGATGGGGGTTGAGGCCTAGGAAGATCAGTCAAGATAACCCATATCAAACTATGTGATGAAAATCCTCCCAATAGCAACCTAGCATACCCTTGTCTTTTGTTTTCCCTTTGTTATTTGCATACCTTTGGAAGCGGTGTCATTGTTATGAGATGTTTGTGGTATTTTTATGTTGGAGTCATGTTAGCCCTATTGTGTCATGTTGTTGTGTCTTGACTTCTTTGGTGGTGGGACCTTATTGTCATCTCATAGCATGGGGGTGGACCTTAAGGTTCCACATGGTTGGGTGGAACATGTTATGCACCCCATTGGGTTCTCGGTTTATGTTCATAAGTGTGGATGTGGTACTTTATGTAGAGTTTCCAAATCTTGTACCAGACTTGAAGATAGAGTTGACGTTATGTAATGTAATCATTCCAGTTGTAGCTTATCATGTATTTGGTGTATTCTTTCTATTGTTATAAGGGAATCTTGATGTAAACTTGAAAACAACATAATGATCTACCCCATGTATAGGAAGTTGTATATCTATTCATTGGTTCACATTCTATGCTCTTGAATGGTGTTGTATCTATGGAAATGTATATATTTAATTCTTTAATGTAGTGGATGTACATGAACTCTTGTTATTAGTTGTTTTATGATGTATGTTTTGATTGGATAAATGATATATTCATAATGCAATCATGATACCCTAAAGGACATAGTTAGAGCATATGTATGTGTGTAGTGTACATTCTATGTAATTGATAGTATGATCTATATGTTGAATCACTTAAAAAAAAAAAGTGTTATAATTGTTCGTTAGATGTGTTGTCCTTTGGGGTTTCATGGCGGGGAGTTAGAGGTTATCCCCCATTCTCCTATTGGCCCAATTTTTGGCCATATAAATCAATATCCACCAGTTTTGTATCACTTAAAAGATTTACCAAGTCAACCATACTATTTGAATTGTTCACCAAGCCCCCACTCTTTTCAGAAGGATATAGAGGAGAGTTAAAGTCTCTTGCCACCAACCAGTGGGCCTCCTTATTGTTCTAGATCCACTCAATGATTTCCAACTAAAGAGCTTTCCTAGCATTCTTAATGTTGGGATATAAATATTTATCACAATCCACGAAGACCTAGAATGGGAAAATTGGATCCCCAATCTATTCCTAATTTAAAACAATTCAATACCCTTAGTCTATTAGGGTTCCACATAACTATCAAGCCTCCCGAAGCCCCATCCACATCACTAAAGGAAAAGTGAGCATTCTACCATATGTTTTTTTTTTTTTTGAGCTATGTAACATTGCTTTATTAATTAATGTGTGAGAGACATGGGATAATAATTTAATATTAGGAAAATCATTATATAAAATAAAAACTTAGTACCCAATATTATATAAGGGGTTAGTGGTTTTGTGTTCACATGGCTTTGTGGTACATGGTTTTATCTTACCAGTTGGTTGTATTTGTGTGAGCTCGAGTCTATAAAAACAAGCACATGTTTGGTGGTTAAGGTTGGCTAGGTGAGTGGGTTGTCATTATTAAGTATTTTTTAGGAGTTCATATGTGAATCATGGCATGAGATGTGTGGATTCATGCTTGGACACATGGAGGATGCATTGGAGAGACTTTATGCTTCAGAAGTATTCATTGTAACTTTTGTAATGTTTTATTGTTGAATAATAGATAGGCTATGGATGTTTTTGGAGGCTAGGTTGTTCCCTCTTGAGGGCTTTCCCAGGGTATATCTTGTGTTATATTGTGGCTTGTCTATTTTATCTATGCATTATAGTTACTTGTATGAATTTTTATCTCTCATGGGGTTATGCAAGAAATGGATTAAGAATGTGGGTATGATGGATTATTTCTTAATAGTGACAACTTTTCACATGTTCAAAAAAGTGTGAAATACATTGAAGAGAAAGTTGCAAGGTGGTGTAAATTTTGTTTTGTTCGTTGTGCTAACAAACCAATAGTTCCAATATGTATGAGTGGGTGATTTTATGCTAGGAAAGGTCTTGTTTCACACCCCAACATGCCAGATTGGTCCAGGCTACATTGTATTGATGACTTCTTAAGAGATCTAAGTGCGAAAAAGTGGAAATTTTTTACAAGCTCTTTCTTGGAAATTGTGCCACATAAAACCATTATGTTTGAAGTTAAAAATTAATTTAGGGTCCTTCCATAGTAACCTATCTCAATTTTTCATATCTACAATCCATTTTCCCATGGTGACAAGTTTTTAGTTGATGGAAAAAGCATCAAATGCATTGAATAGAAAGTTGCAAGGTGGCATAATTTTCATTTAGTTCATCATGCAACCAAATGAATAGTTCCAATACATTTGGGTGGATATTTTTATGCTAGAAAAGGTCCTATTTTTTCACCCCAACATGCTAGATTGTTCTAGGCTACATTGTACAAGCAATTTCTCTTATGAGACCAAAGTGTGAAAAAGTGGAAAACTTTGATGAGATTTTTTTAGAAACCGTGGCACTTAAAAAAATTTCTTAGGAAGGTATAGTGTCACTTAGAGTCCCTATATAATAATGTCTATTAGTTTTTTATATCTACAATCCATTTGGTCATGGTGAGAACTTTTCACACACTGCAAAAAGCATCAAATGTATTGAAGAGAATGTTGCAAGGTGGAATAATTTTAGTTTTGTTCATCATGTGGCCAAACCAATAGTTCCAACACATCCAATTTTGTGGGTTTATGCTAGGAAAACTCATGCTTCACACCCCAACATGTTAGATTGTTCTAGGCTACATTGTACTGATGATCTCTTAAGAGCTCTAAGTGTGAAAAAGTGGCAAACTTGATGAGTTATTTCTTAGAAACTATTGAGCTTAAAACCATTCCATATGATGGTATAGGATCATGTAAGGTCCCTCTACAATAAACTCTCATGTTTTCATATCTTCAACCCATTTTCTTATGGTGACAAGTTTTCACACATTGCAAAAAGTGTAAGATGCATGTAGTCTAAAGTTGCAAGGTGGAATAATTTTTGTTTTGTTCATCATGAAACCAAACCAATAGTTATAACACATCCAAGTAGGTTTTTTTATGATAGGAAAGGTCCTATTTCACACCCTATCATGCCAGATCATTCCAAGCTACATTTTTTTGATTATTTCTTTAAGATAAGCAAGTGTGAAAAAGTGGCAAACTTTGACAAGCTCTTTCTTAGAAATTGTAGCACTTAGAAATGTTTTGTATGAAGTTATAGGGTCATGTAGGGTCCCTCCACAATAAAATATCTAATTTTTTCATTTCTCCAAGTCATTTGGCCATGGTGAAATTTTTTTTGCTACCCCAAAATCATCAAGTGCATGCAGTGCAAAGTTACAAGGTAGGCTATTTTTTATTTTGTTCTTCATGGGGCTAAAAAGTTAGTGCCAAAAAATTCAAGTGGGCACATCTATCCTAGGCATGGTCCTATTTTGCACCCCAAATTTCTTGAATGTTCCAAACCACACTATGTTTACGCTTTCTCTTAAGATCCTTAAGTGCAAAAAAATGTCAAACTTTGATGCACTGTCTCTCAACGTTGCTTGCACATAATAAAAAAATTCTAAGCCTATAGGTGCATGTGAGGCCCCTCTACAACAATCTCTCTCATATTCTGAATACTTGAAACCATTTTATCATGGTTAAAGTTTCTCTACTGCCCCAAAAACTATTAGATGCGTGTAATTTGAAGTTGCAGGGTAGCCTAATTTTTGTTATGTGTGTCATGGGGCCCAATCGTCAAACCCAAAATGTCTATGTGGGCACGTCTACATTGTGTATGGTACTGTTTTACACCCCAACTCTCCCAAACATTCTTGGCTACACCATGTCAGCACTTTCTCTATGAGTGGAGATATCACAAGGGTAGGGGATGGGTACATGTGATGTCTATGTGCATGGGTACTAGTTGTAGAAGGGACACCACATTTAGTAAAGGGAGTGGGATGGGGAAACAAAGTACTTGCATATGAAAGTGAAAAGATGGATATAGTAGGGAAAAACATGGATATAGAAATTGAATGAGGTGGATGGGACATGTAATAATTTAGTTCAAAAGAGATGTGGAGAAGTATATTGTGGCCAAGATCCAAAAAAGGAGGGGCACAACCCAAATTAGAGCTAGAAGAGGCAAAGGAAGTAGGACAAGTCCATTCCAAAGTACCTACAATAATTGTTTGGGGCATGTTGTGGCTGGAGTACTAGCTGGAAGAATGGTTCTACAACTTAACACTTATTTTTGACCATTGATCTAATGGATTCTCTAGTGAGGAATTTCACAAGTTGGAACACTTTTTCCTAGAATATCTATTAAGAAAGGATTTATTGGCATCCATTTGATGAAATTTTGAACCAAGCTATGATGCAATTCCTAAAACCATATGAATAGTCTTGATCTTTACTATGGTGGAAAATGTTTCATCATAATCAATACCTTACTTCTATGCATATCCCTTAGTGACAAGTTGGGACTTGCATTGATCAATGCTACCATTTTCCTTATATATTTTAATTATTAAACCCAATTACATCTAGTATCCTTCTTCTCAAGTGGAATATCATTAAGTTCCTATGTTTTTTCCTTAGTAGTGTCTAATATTATGCATCCATAAAATATTTCCAAGGCGGTGACTCATCTTGGTATACTAATTCTACTTTAGAACTCTAGATAACTATACACATTAAAGGGCCAAGTATACCTCATAAATTTATTGTGAATTTTAGACCCACTAGTAGATGTATTTACAACTACATCATATTTGGAATCATCCACTCTGGTTGATACCACTTAGGAATATTTTGTGCGTAGGAGATGAGGATTGAGGTAATGAAATATGGAGAAACCAATTTAATGGAAGAAAAGCCTCTTATGTCTCATCATCCTCGTCGGTTTCAAGAATTCTTGGTGTTTTAAAACTAATAAGTGATGGTGAGGAAGAGATATTGCATCCTATTTACTAATCATAAATAACATCGATGCTAATGTGTACCTTCTTTCTTTCTACAACCATAACTTGATATCCTTTTCACTTTGAACTATACCTAAGAAAAATACATTTTAAAGAATTGTTATCCAACCTTCCTTTGTACCTAGAGAACATGCGTGAAATTTTTACACCCAAACACTCAAAGATGTGATATGGAACAACTTTAAGGTACTAAAGGCTCATAATTCTATAAGGGAAAAGGAGCCTGATTTTTCTCCTTAGAAAAATAATTGGAGAAAATAACTATTGAGAATTGATGTCATGTTATGCAAGATTCTTATTATTGATGTTAGATGAGTCTTCAATATGAGGTAATAAAGAACATATGAGTATTAAAAATTAGAGGTTTCAATATGAGAAGAAAGTCAAGGAATACATACAATGTATATATATACATATAATCACACGGAGCAATAATACACACTTTGTTGAGAAAATATGTCTCAACTTCCAGCTAGAAGTCTCTACTTTTCATGACTTGGTGAAATTCAGGTGTTTTTGCAGTTTATTGTCATACCACACCTCGCCTCTCTAAGCCCCAACTACTTTACCATGGTGGTCATCTCTTACCCTGGCGGTATCGTGGTGGAAGGGTAGTGATCACCGCTTTATTGCTCGCAGTCTCGTTCCCAACCACGGTGACTGTGGCTTCCTTTGCTCGGCCTATTTGGCTGGTCAATGCCATAGTGGTTAAGTCCTTAACCACGGTGGTGGTGGTGTGACCACCTGCAGTCGCCTTGGCTGCTACCGCCTTATCGTGGGCGGTGGGTCCACTCACCGTGGTGATCATGGTGAGACCGCCAACGATTTGGCTAATGGTCACCGCCCTACCACGGGGTGGTATGTCGACCCCCATGATAGCATGGTCACCATGGCTAGTTACCTCATTGCCATGACTAGTTTCATTCCAGATGGCGGTAGCGTGGGACAATTTGCGGATGAGCTCGATGAAGTATGTGGGTGAGCTCGATCGAGCTCACCGCATTACCACGGGCCGACTCGGCTAGTGCTCCAGTAGCGCAGGTAGGTCTTGGACGAGCTTAGTTGGCCAAATTGCCATACCACAGACGGGTCGGTTTGACTCGGCGGTAGCGTGGGGAAGCTTGAGGGAGCTCAGTCGAGCTCACTCCATTACTGTGGGTCGGTCAATTCAGCTTGGCGGTGGAGCGATATGAGCGTAGGGAGCTCGGATGGGCTCAGAGCAATGATTGACCGAGTTGGAATCATTGGTAGGAGTGATAGGCAAAGGAAAATTGGACATGTGGTAGTCTGACTGCTTCTGGTTGGGCAAAGACATTTGTAGCAACAACAGTAATTGCAGGCCATTTTCGCCTAGTGAGCAGGACCCGATTTAGGTGATGGCATTAATGCTTGGGTGGCTCGATGCAAGAAGATTGACATGGGCAGATCATTGGTGTGATTGAATCATAGATTGATGTACCTTGTGATTGGCGATTGATAGAGAAGTCTTGAATGCAATGTATGACTTATGTGAGTCGAGTACAATTTTGGATAGGCAATTTAATTCAAACTATATGTTTTGAGAAAACATTGTAACAGTGATATACTTCTTGGAAGTGTTGTTGTGAGCTGATCAAAGAAGACTGAACTTTGTATGTAACTATTTGTTACTGTAATACAATTGTCTTGACTGTGTGTGGTGGGTTTTTTACCTATAAAGGTTTTCCCACGTATATCTTGTGTCAATTGTGAATGCTTAATTCGGTTATCTTTTTTACTAGTTGTATTCATCTCAAGTAGTTTAGAAAGCTATTTGAAACTAGTTTATGTTCTTCTCCTTTGTTGTATTAGTGTTAAGGGAATGTATTCCACACTATTGGGTCTTTAGATCCTACCTGTTTTCCCCTTCAAGTGGTATCAGAGCCTGGCCCGTTGTGTTATCCTTGACAGAAAGCTCAATTTTTTGTGCTAATACTGTTTCAGTGGGGGTATTGCATTGTTATAAAACATTTTTTAGTTTGAGATGTTGAGTACCTCAGGTAGAGTAGACATTTAAAAATTTAATGGTAGCAACTTTGAGTTGTGGAAACTCAAAATGGAAGACTTGTTGGTGGATAGAGACCTCTGGATTGCAGTGTCTTGAACTAAGCCACAAAGCATGACTCAAGAGGATTGGGATCTTGCTGATAGAAAGGAAAGAGGTCTAATAAGAATGAGTCTGGCTGATTCTATTCTCTTGAGCGTTCATGAGGAGCAGTCTACAGCTTCATTGTGGAAGAAGCTAGGTGATATTTATCAGGGAAAGTCTCTGGTAAATAAGTTATTCCTGAGGAAGAAGTTGTACTCCCTAAAAATGGATGAAGGTGCATCTATTACAGACCATCTAAACTCATTTAACATGAGTGTTACTCAACTAGCATCTGTATGTGTAAAGACAAAGGAGAAAGATCATTGCATGCTCTTGTTGTGTTCATTACCTGACAGTTGGGATCATTTCGTGATGGCTATTAGAAGCCCAACCACTGCATTCAAGATGGACGACGTGGTTGCTTCGCTCTTGTCTGAAGAAATGTGAAGGAAGTCTTCTAATATGGCCAAAGAGGCTCTTGTTGTTCGACGGATACCAAAGGATAAAGGAAAGAAGAAAGACAAGAAGTCAAATCCAAATCTGCAAGGAGATCGAAGTCTCCTGGTAAAGATTTCAAGGTGAGATGTTGGAACTGTAGGCAACCTGGTCATATCAGGAAGGACTGCAAGGAGAAGAAGAAGCAAAATGCTTCTGACAATGAATCTTCTCATAGTGATGCAGACACCTTCATTGTAGTAGCCTTAACAACTCAGGCACTAGATGATGTCTAGCTGGTTGACTCAGGTGCATCTTTTCACATAACATCTAATAGAGAATGGTTCTCTAAATACGAGAAGTATGATAGTGGAAAGGTGTACTTGGAAAGTGATTCAAAACTAGAGATAGTTGGCAGAGGAAGAGTTAGAATTGAGTTTCCAGATGGGAGAGTTAAAGGTATTGGTGGCATACTTCACATACCAGGTCTGGCTCAAAATCTTCTTTTTGTCAGTAAGTTAAATGATTCTGTTGTAGAAGTTTCCTTTTAAAGTAAGGGATGTAAAATGGCTAGAAGTGCAATGGTTCTGGCTAAGGGTGTTTGTACTGGCACTCTGTACAAGCTAGATGCACGTCATGTTCTTTGTAACAGTGCCTCTGTAAAGTCATGTAATGCTACACCTGTAGAGAAAGATGAAGACACTTCTCTGGCTACAAATGCTTTCGAGGTAAAACTCCCAGCTAAGAAGACTATGCTATGGCATCATACACTTGGTCACATAGGTGAGAAAGGTTTAAAAACCTTGAAGAATAAAAATCTTGTAGAAGGGCTTGATTGTAACCTTGAGTTTGATTTTTGTGAACATTGTATCTATGGAAAGCAACACCGTGTTTTATTTTATTCTAGTCCTCATAAATCTTTTGGTATACTAGATTATGTTCATTCAGATTTGTTTGGTCCAGTTAATGTTCCTTCGTTATCAAAGTCTAGATATTATGTTTCTTTTCTTGATGACTGTTTGAGAAGGGCATTTATATACTTTCTTAAAAGTAAATTAGAAGTGTTCAGCCGGTTTAAAGAATTTAAATCTTTGGTATAAAATCAGACTGGAAGGAAAATTAAATGTTTGAGGACAGACAATGGTGGTGAATTTTGTTCTACAGATTTTGAAAGGTATTGCACTGATCATGGAATTAAAAGGCATAAGACAATGCCTTAAACTCCAAAACAAAATAGAGTTGTTGAAAGGCTGAACAAGACGCTGATGGAAAAGGCAAGGGGTATGCTGAGTGGTGCTGGTCTAGAGCAGAAGTTCTAGGCTGAGGCTATGGATACAACATGTCATCTAATTAACAGATCTCCTTGCTCTGCTCTTGTTGATAAAACGCCTTTGGAATCATGGTCTAGTAAGAATCCCTATCTGAGGCATGTCTGTGTGTTTCGCTGTGAGGCATATGTTTATGTGCCAAATGAAAAGAGATCTAAATTGGATAACAAGACTGTCAAATGTATTCTCATCGGCTATGGAATTGGTGTGAAGGGATACAAGCTTTGGAACCCTGTTACTGAGAAGGTTTTGTACAACAGAAGTGTGATTTTTTGTAAGCTAAAACCTTCAGTAAGTGATCAATAGCTTGAGACAGATCAGAGTGACAAGAAGAAGGATGTAGTTGAGATTCCCCAAAATCCAGAAAGGGAAGAGCTGCATGGTGTACCAGAGACTGAGGAGAGCTCAAGAAGCTCTGGAAGTTTTGATGATGAAGAACAACCTCAGCCTATAAGAAGATCTACGAGAGAAAAAAGGCAACCTGAAAGGTATGATTTTTCATTGCTAAATTCAAATTGTGCTTATGCTTTATTAACCAACACTGATGAACCTAGGACTATGAAAGAAGCAATCAACATGGCTGATTCGAATTCTTGGTTGCAACCCATGAATGAGGAGATGGATTCTTTGAAAAAGAATGAAACCTGGAACTTAGTACCACTGCCTAAAGGGCAAAATCCCGTTGGCTGTAAGTGGATATTCAAAAAGAAAATAGGCCTTGATGGCAGTGTTGAGAAGTATAAGGCAAGGTTGGTTGCAAAGGGTTTTTCTCAAATTGAGGGAATTGATTATGGAGAGATTTTTTCCCCTATAGCAAAGCTAACGTCAATAAGATTTGTGTTATTATTGGCAGATGTATATGATTTTGAAATTAAACAAATGGATGGGAAGACAACATTTCTCCATGAAGAAGAAATCTACATGTCCCAGTCTGATCATTTTGTTGAAAGAGGTAAACCAAATCTGGTTTGTAAGTTAGATAAATCTCTCTATGGTTTAAAACAATCTCTTAGAATGTGGTACCATAAATTTGACACGTTTGTGTTGTCAATTGGATTTGTGAGATCAAAATCTGATCACAGCATTTATTATAAATCTGAGAATGATCGTGTGCTTGTTATTACACTATACGTGGATGATATGTTATTCATCGGTAATAGCAAGAGTATGATTTTTTATCTTAAATCTTAGTTGTCTGCAAAGTTCAAAATCAAAGATCTTGGTGTAGCTAGGTACATTATTGGAATTGAGATAACCAAGGACATAACAAGTGGAAAGCTTTGGTTCCATCAGAGTAAGTATGTGAAAATAGTTCTGGAGAGGTTTAGCATGGATGATTGCAAGCAACTTGTTGTTCCAATCATGCATGGAACTAAGCTGTCTTTTGATGACTGTCCAAAGTTTGTTACTGAGATGGAGGACATGACCAGTGTGCCTTATGCAAGTGCTTTTGGTAGTTTGATGTATGCTATGTTCTGCACAAGACCAGACATTGCCCAAGTAGTGGGAGTTTTAAGCCAATTTATGGAAAATCCGGGAAGATCACATTGGGATGTTGTGAAGAGAGTATTTAGGTATTTGAAGGGGACTTCAAACTACGCCCTGTGTTACCATGGGTGTTTAGTTTCATCTCAGAGGACTCTCAGCATTCATGGGTATGTTGATTCAAATTGGGTAGGGGACATTGACAGCAAGCAATCCACCAGTGGATACACTTTCATGCTTAACAGTGGAGCAATCAGTTGGATGAGCAAGCAAAAGGCTGTATTTGCTTTATCCATGACAAAGGTAGAGTACATGGCTGCAACTCATGCCTATAAGGAGGTTTTTTGGCTAAGGCGTTTATGTTTAGATATTGGATTTAATGCAGGACATATCACTAGTTTTTGTGACAGTCAAAGTGCCATTTGTTTGGCAAAGAATCTAACCTTTCATGCCAGGACCAAGCACATTGATGTGAAATTTCATTTCGTAAGGGATATGGTTGAAGATGGCAAGGTCAGTCTTGAAAAGGTGAACACCTTGAAGAATGTTGCAGATGCTTTAACAAAGCCAGTTAGCACATACAAGTTTATATGGTGCGTAAAATCGATGGGTCTTGGGGCCTATGATAGACAATAATTTTTCAAATCATGGGGGAGTTGGAAGTGTTTTCCAAGTGGGAGATTGTTGAGAAAATATGTCTCAACTTCCAGCTTGAAGTCTCTACTTTTCATGACTTGGTGAAATTCAGGTGTTTCTATAGTTTACCATCGTACAGTGCTTGGCCTCTCTAAGCCCCAACCGCTTTACTGTAGCGGTCATCTCTTACCCTGGCGGTACCATGGTGGAAGGGTAGCGGTCACCGCCTTACTACTCGTTGTCTTGTTCCCAACCACAGTGACTACGACTGCCTTCACTCGGCCTGTCTAGTTGGTCACCGCCATACCATGGGCGGTTAAGTCCTTAACCGCGGTGGTGGTGGTGTGACCGCCTACGGTCGCCTTGGCTGCTACCGCCTTATCACGGGCGATGGGTCCACTCACCACGGTGATCGCGATAAGACTGCCAACGGTCACCGCCCTACCATGGGGTGGTCTGTCAACCCCCATAGTAGCATAGTCACCATGGCCAGTTACCTCATTGCCGCAACTAGTGTCAACCCGGACGGCGGTAGTGCGAGACGATTTGTGGATGAGCTCAGTGAAGTCTATGGGTGAGCTCGGTCGAGCTCACCGCATTACCGCGGGCCAACTCAATCGGTGCTCAAGTAGCACAGGTAGGTCTTGGATGAGCTCGATTGGCAAACCACCATACCATGGATGGGTCGGTTCGACTTGGCGGTAGCACGGGGAAGCTTGAGGGAGCTCGGTGGGGCTGATCGCATTATTGCGGGTGGGTCGACTCAGCTCGACAATGGAGTGGTATGAGCGTAGGGAGCTTAGATGGGCTCAGAGCAGTGATTGATCGAGTTGGACTCGGTGGCAGGAGCGATAGGTGAAGGAAAATTAGACACGTGGCATTTTTACCGCTGCTAGTTGGGCAAAGACATTTGTAGCAACAACAGTAATTGTAGGTTGTTTTTGGCTAGTGAGCAAGACCCGATTTGGGTAATGGCATTAATGCCTAGATGGCTCGATGTAGGAAGATCGACATGGGCAGATCATTGGTGTGATTGAATCAGAGATTGATGTACCTTGTGATTGGTGGTTGATAGAGAAGTCTTGAATGCAATGTATGACTTATGTGAGTTGAGTACAATTTTGGATAGGCAAGTTAATTCGAACTGTATGTTTTGAGAAAATATTGTAATAGTGATATACTTCTTGGAAATGTTGTTGTGAGTTGATCAGAGAAGACCGAACTTTGTATGTAACTGTTTTGTTACTATAATACAATTGTCTTGACTATGTGTGGTGGGTTTTTTACCTATAAAGGTTTTCCCACGTATATCTTGTGTCAACTGTGAATGCTTAATTTTGTTATCTTTTTTACTGGCTGTATTCATCTCAAGTAGTTTAGAAAGTGATTTGAAACTGGTTTATGCTCTTCTCCTCTATTGTATTAGTGTTAAGGGAATGTATTCCGCACTATTGGGTCTTTAGATCCTGCTTGTTTTTCCCTTCACACTTATATATCAAGATCGTGAAGCAATGAAGGTATATAATGATGTCTGACTTCCCTTTTATCGTGGCACTTTCTTCTAAATAAATTATTTATAATATGGAAGTCAATTATAATATTATGTAATTCAAATGTTGGCCGACTATTGAAATCAGAGATAGATGTTTATGAGGAACATTTATTATATTAATGATGACCATATTCTTTATGAATGCATATATTTATAATGCTTTAAGTCGCCCAAGTTAGATGAATATAAAAGATCAAATTTACAAAATTATCTATTCATTATAGTGTAGAAATTAATATCAATATAAGCAATCATATATTAATTACCAAATTTAAATTGTATAAGACAAAAGGCATAAATTAATAAGGGAAATGATTAACATTCATTATAAGGTAGTGAATGTAAAGGGTAGCGATTAACAGTGAGTGAATGTAAGGGGCAACAACTATCTTTAAGGAAGTTTTGAAGATAATTAAATAATTTTAAATGCTTTCATTATCCTTAAACAAATGTTAGAGATTTATGAAGGCAATGCTTAGGCAAAAAAATTAAAGATAAATAGTAAAAGGAAATGCTAAGATTAAAATAAGTTAGTGACTTCTTAATAACATAATAAGCAATGATCCTATTTTGAAAAGACATCACTCTTTGAAAAGTATACCACTCTTCACAAAGGACTAAAGATATAGTTTGCATTTTGCATTTCATGGAGAGAAGTGTGAGGTGAGAAGAAAAACATTCAATGATATAACCTAATAATAGTGGTAAAATAAGATTTGTATTAACCAGAAATTCATAAGGCCATACAATTTTATGTTGCAAGTATGAAAAAATTGGTGTTTTCATTGATGTCAACAAGCTTGTGTTGTAATTAGTGTCAATAAAAGGAGGAAGAAGATAATTATTGAGGGAGATTGTTGTATTGATGATGCTTTGATTAGTTTTATTATGTTGTCATTAGTAAGTTGTTGATGTCAACTTCTAGTGTTGCTTTGATAAGATTTTGTCTATGGATATACAGTCGAGTTGCTATGTTATAGTTGTCTTGGTGGTGATGAGGAAGTGATGAAGGTGATAAGGATGTGTCTTTGATGCTTGGTCTTCAAGTTATTTTGAGAAAATTTGATAAAAAGAGGAAACAATTTGTTGTATTTATATTGTTCTAGGTTACAGAGTAGTGTTCTGTTGTTGCTTCACATTTCTTCTAGGTTGAATATATTCATGTGTTTCAGATATGTTAATCAAATTTTTTTGAAGATGTATTCAAAATTTGGTATGATGAATCGTTGTACAGAAGAAGTTGTGTTCACTAGTGTGTGAATAGTGTATTGCAAAGGTGTCTATTCAAAGGTGTCTGGGAGAAATTTCTTTGCTTTGTGTTTCTCCACAGAATGGTTTTAGGTCTTTCAGATCTAAAGGTGTTTTGATTGTGTTAGTATCTTTTTTTAGTCAAATTGGTTTTAGGTTGGTGCTTTGGAAGCTAGTTTCTTGAGTCACAATGTATGACAGAGTTATCTAAGTGTATTGGGTGTGTACATTTCTCAAGTGAAAGTTGTTGCAAAGGATTTTGTTGGATTTCAGGGTGTTTGTGGAATATTCTAGGTTATGTTTAGGTGATTTTTTTTTCCGTGAGGTGTTATTGGATCAAAGGAAGTGTGTACTTAAAATTTTAATGGTTTTTACATGAGTAACAATCGATCTTGGTGTTTACATTAATTGTAGTGGATATTTATTGATAGTAGAAGTGTGTTGTAGCATAGTGTTATAGTTTTGGGTCCCAAATAAGAAATGGTGTGGTTTTCTTTCACTTATATCCACCATGAAAGTGTTTTTGCATTGAACTAATTTGAATTTGCACAGTTGAGGTGCAAAACCAACCTTGGAGAGTTTTTCAAGATTAAGGATAATATAAATATGAGTTGATTTTTTGATGGATGGAAAGATAGTGAAGAGAGATGCAAATGATATGAATTGTAGACTGTTAGAGTTTAAATTTGAGAAGTGCAGTGCGATATTTCATGTATTAGATCACTAGATCTAGTCAGCAAAAGGTGTCTACAATTCTTTAGTCATGATATGAAGGAGTTGGTGATATTGTGGTGGATTTATCTATTGAATTGAGATGGATTTCTCTGTGTAACATTATTCTTTATCTATTCTGGTAGTGAGCCTTTATTTCTTTAGGCAGTGATCCCTCTGACAGTGATCCCTATTTTAATCGATGTTGATATTAGCTTATATTGTGAGCTAATCATCACCGTGGTTTTTCCCATCTTGGTTTTTTCACACAAATCTAGTGTTCTCTTGTGCATGGTGTTGATTCATTTCAAATTTTGTTATTTTCCTTGCATTCTAAATCATCATAACATATTAATGTTTAATTGTATTAATATGGATTTGAATGTGCATGAGGGTTTTGAAGGCTTAAGGTACAGCTGATTCACCCCCCCTCTCAATTGTCTTATGTATTCAACAATTGGTATCAAAGCCAAGTTCCTTGGAAGAAATATTAACAACTTGAGTTAGATTTGGGATGGTGCACAAGAAAGAGGTCCCTATATTCGATGGAATGAATTATTAATTTTGGAATACAAAGATGGAAATATTTTTGGTCTACCTTGGATATGATGTTTGGAAATCTATTAAGGATGGATACACTAAGCCTACAAATGGTCCAAGTACTGTTGATGAGATCAAGGCCTATGAAACCAATGGTAAAGAAAGGTATGATCTCTTAAATAGTCGTATAAATTTTAAATTAGTTAAATTATGAGTAAAGCTAGAAAGCATTTATGAAGGAGATGATAAGGTCAAAGAAGTTAAGATGCAGAATCGTAAGATCATGTTTGAGAACCTAAGGATGTCTAAAGAAGAAAATGTTACAAGCTATATGTAGAGGGTAGATGAAGTTGTCAACTCCATCAAAGGTATTGGTGGCGCACTCAAAGAACCATAAGTGGGAAAGAAGATTCTTAGAACTCTTCCTAAATGTTATAGTCATAAAGTGTCTTCTATTGAAGAAATTTCAAAATTTGAATCAATATACTAGAAATTAGTTGTATGGCCCTTTAATTGCTTTTGAGATGAGATAATTTGGAACAAATAGTGGTGCAAAAAATAAAGACTATTTTTAAGGTTGGGAAATCAAAGGAGAACAAGGAATCGGATCAGGAGGATCTTGATGATATATAAGATAACTTTGTAAGGAGAATGAAGAAGGGTACTAGTTAGTAAAATGGTAAGTTTCCTTTAAAATGATTCAACTATTGAAAGATAGGTCATATGCTTCAATATGTCCAAACAAAGCTTTGAATAACAAAAATAGGGAGAACAAAGGTAAGATGATTAAGAAAAGTTATTATGTTAGAGAAGATGCAACTATTTTTTATGATGAATATAATAATGGAGATGATGATGATGATGAATTCTTGTTCATGCATTTAAAAGATGAATCTATTTCTACTAACTCTAAGAGATGCATGATGGATATCCCTTTAAAGACAAATGATAAGGATTAAGGTACTTTGGTATCTTCTTTTCATGCTAGACGAGAGAAGAACTACTGGATCATTAACAATGGATACTATAATCATATGACCGATGACAAGAGTAAGTTTTTTAAACTTGAAAATATGATGAAGGATTTTTAGATTTGGTGATGATACATATGCTAAGATATGTGGAAAAGGTTCTATCAATTTTGATGGCAAGCAAAATACTAATGATGTTTACTATATTAAGGGTTTAAGGTATAACCTCTTGAGTGTTGGAAAAATGTGATGCAAAGGATAAAATCTTATGTTTCAAGATGATGGACATGAGATCAGAAAAATATCTAGACCTGTGGTTGCTACTGGAAGAAGGACATATGGAAATGTTTATCAGCTTAAAGGTACATTGATGGCCATTGCTTTATAAATCATATTAATGAAAGTTGGCTATGGAATAGAAGAATGTGCCACATAAAATTTGATAGCCTAGTGAGAATAAGTTTAGTTCAATCTATGAGAGATCTATCAAATATTACAAAACCTATCAATGTTGCCTACAAAGAATGTCAAATTAGAAAGAAATCAAGAAGAAGCTTCAAAGTTAAAGAAAAATCTACTACCAATCTACCAAACTGTTGTAATTGGCACATACAGATCTGTGTGGTCCTAAAAGAGTTAGAAGTCTTCAAGGTGATAGGTATTTCATGCTTTTAATTAACTATTATTCTATAATGTCATGGGTTACTTTTCTCAAAGAAAAATCAAAATCTCTTGACAGGTTTAAAGAATTTAAAGTTATGGTTGAGAATGAAATGGATATAAAAGTCAAATGTTTGAGGTGTGACAGAGGTGGAGAGTTCACCTCCAATGAGTTTAAAATATTTTTATGAAAATCATGGTAGAAAGAGGCACTTGTCTACCCTTAAGACTCCTCAAAAAAATGGATTGGTTGAAAGAAAAAATAGGACTACTCAAGAAGTTGCAAGAACAATGATGAAAGATGAAAATATATTGGAAGTCTACTAAAGAGAAGCAATTCATATTGATGTTTATATAATTAACAAATTTCAAGCAATATAAAATAGCACAAAGACTCCCTATGAGCTATCGTAAGGAAGGATTTCTACTGTTAAGTACTTTAGAGTGTTTGGAAGAAATTTTTTTATTAGAAGAGATGAAGATAACTTAGGAAAGTTTGATGTGAGGTATGATGAAGGTATCTTCCTTGGATATTCTACTAGAATTAAATATTATTAGTGATACAACAAGAGATTGAGAAAGATTGTTGAGAGTGCAAGTGTCAAGGTTGATGAATATTTACAGAAGAATTTAATGGTGATAGATGGATATGAATCAGATGATTCTTGTTGTAGAGAAGAAGGAAAATTTGAAGAAAGAGAAGTCCAAATTGGAGAGGAAGAAACATTGAAAAAGACTCCTAAAACTCCTAAGTATGTGCAGAAGAATCATTCTAAAAATCAGATCATTGGAGATAAGAACAAATGTGTACTGACAAGAAGGAAATTTATTGAATAATGGGTTAATCTATGTTTAATTATGAATTTGAACCTAAAATAGTGATTGAGGCATGCAAAAATGAATATTGGATCAAGGCTATGGAAGAAAAACTATTGCAAATTGAGAAGAATCAAACTTGGGAACTTGTCCCAAGAACAACAAACAAAAATGTGATTGAAACTAAGTGGGTATTCATAAATAAATTAAATGAGAATGGAGAAGTGGTGAGGAACAAGGAAAGGATTGTGTGTAAAGGCTACTCACAAGTTGAAGGAATAGATTTTGAGGAGACATTTACTCCGGTGGCAAGATTGGAAGCTATCAAGATGTTTTTGGATTTTACAGCACATAAGGATTTTAAAGTCTATCAAATGGATGTGAAGTTTTCTTTCTTGAATGGAGAATTGGAAGAAGAGGTATACATAGAAAAATTGGAATGCTTTTAGTTATCAAAAAAATGATATAGTCTGCAAATTGAAGAAGACATTGTATGGATTGAAGCAAGATCCTAGAGCTTGGTATGCAATGTTGGATAAGTATTTGATACATTAAGGATTCAATAAAAGTACCACATATAGCAATCTTTACTTTAAATTTGAAAAAAATAAAATCTTGATTGTGGTTGTGTATGTTGATGACATAATTTTTGGAGGAAATGAAGCTATGTACAAGAATTTTACAAAGGAAATGCAAAAAGAGTTTGAAATCTCTATGTTTGGGGAGATGAATTTCTTCCTTGGGCTACAAATCAATTAGATAGATAAAGGTATTTTCATTTCACAATCAAAGTATGTTACGGAAATGTTAAAGAAATTCGGAATGGAATATTTTAAACTGGTGTGTACCCCTATGGTTATTGGTTACAAGTTGGCAAGAATGACGAATCTCCTAAGGTTGATCAAAGAAAGTATAGATCAATGATTGGTGGACTGCTCTATCTAACTACTACTAGACTAGATATCATGCATGCAATTTGTTTGTTGCCAAATTTCAAGAAGATCCTAGAGAGTCACATGTTGTAGTAGTGAAGAGGATATTCAGATACTTAAAAGGCACTCTAGATCATGGCTTGTGGTATCCAAAGGATATTGAATTTATTCTGAGTGCTTACACAGATGTAGATTGAGATGTGTGTATGGATGACAAGAAACGTACAAGAGGTGGTGCATTATTTCTTGCATGTAGATTAGTGTCATGGCTAAGTAAGAAACAAGATTCGGTGTCTTTATCTATTGCAAAGGTAGAATATATTGTAGTAGAATCTTTTTACATGCATGTGTTATGGATGAGACAGATATTGAAGGATATCGGAGAATTTTATGATGAACCAATTTCTATCTTCTATGATAATACAAATGTTATTAGTATTTCAAATGATATGGTAATGCATTCAAGGAAAAAAAATATCTCAATCTGGTATCACTTTCTGAGGGAGAGGGTTGTAGAAAATAAAGTTAAGCTTGAGTATGTACCTACAAAGGATCAGGTTGCTAATATATTCACTAAAACTCTTCCTAAGGATACATTTGAGTATCTCTGGGAGAAGTTGGGTGTCATTTCCCCCCCTTCTTTGAACTAGATGCATCAGTCCAGTGGATTTCAAGATCCATTCTTCTATCTGGACTGATGTTGGTGGATACCTCTCAAGGGGAGTAGGTAGTGACATTGTCGGTTGTTGCAGTTAGGGGGGGTAAGTGTTGTCATTTTACAATGGTTGTTGATTGGTGCAGTATGGTGTGTGATCCTAAGGGGGAGTATGTAGAGAAATAAATAAATAGAAGTTGTAGAATAGTTGTAAGAAGGTTGAATGATGTCAAAGGGGGAGAATGAGACGTGAAAAAGATAAGTTATCAAAGGGGAGAGAGTGTAATTAAGTGTTTTGTGAAAAAGGGAGAAAAGAGAAAAGGAAATAGGTATGGAGTAGAGCTATTGTGTCTTTGATAGTTTTTCACATCATGTGTTTCCATAAATGACAAAGGGGGGGAGTGTTGCAAGTATGAGAAAATTGGTGTTTTCATTGATTTCAACAAGCTTGTGTTGTCATTAATGTCAACTATAAGAGGAGGAAGAGAGATATTGTTGCATTGATGATTCTTTGATTTGTTGCATTAAGTTGCCATCAATAAGCTACTAATGTCAACCTCTAGTGTTACTTTGATAAGCTTATGTCTATGGATATATGGTTGAGTTGCTATGTTCCCGTTGGATTGGTGGTGATGGGAAAGTGATGAAGGTGATGAGGATGTGTCTTTGATGCTTGGTTTTCAAGTGCTTTTGAGAAAATTTGATAAAAAGAGGAAACAGTGTGTTGCAATGTTGTTTTGGGTTACAAAGTAGTGTTTTGATGTTGCTTCACATTTCTTCTAGGTTGAAGATATTCTTGTGCATTTTGGATATGTTAATCAAAGGTGTTTTGAGATGTATTCAAAATTTGGTATGTTGAATCGTTGTACATAAGAATTTATGTTCACTAGTGTGTGAACAATGTATTGCAAAGGTGTATAGAAGAAATGTCTTTGCTCCACATTTCTCTACAGAATGGTTTTAGGTCTTGCAGATTTGTAGGTGTGTTGATTGTGTTGGTATCTTTGTTCAGTTGAAGTGGTTTGAGGTTTGATGCTTTGAACATTAGTTTCTTGAGTCACGGTGTATGGAAAAGTTTTTTGAGTGTATTGGGTGTGTGAATTTCTCAGGTGAAAGTTGTTGTGAAATATTTTGTTGGATTTCATGGTGTTTGTGGAATATTTTAGGTTATTTTCAAGTTAAATTTGTTTTCCATGAGGTGTTATTGGATCAAAGGAAGCGTGTACTTAAAATTTTAATGGTGTTTACATGGGTAATGTCCAACTTTGGTTTTTACACTAATTACGATGGATATTTATTTTTTGTATAAGTGTTTTGTACATGGTGTTATATTTTTGGGTTCCAAATAATAAATGGTGTGGTCCACTATCACTTCTATCCACAACGGAAGTGTTTTGACATCGACCTAATTTGAATTTGCATAGTTCATGAGGTGCATAGCTGACCTTGGAGAATGCTTTCAAGATTGACGATGATATAAATATGATTTGAGTTGTTGAGGAATGTGAAGATAGTGAAGAGATATGTGAATGATGTGAATTTCAGAGAATTAGAATGTGAATTTGAGAAGTGTAGTGTGAAATTTCATGTATTAGATCATTGGATGCAGTGAGCAGAAGGTGTCTACAATTCTTCAGTCATACTATGAAGGAGTTGGTGATATTGTGGTGGATTTTTCTATTGCATTGAGATGGATTTCTTTGTGTAACGTTATTCTTTATCTTTTTTTCTATTTTTGTAGTGAGAATTTATTTCTTTGGGTAGTGAGCCCTCCAATAGCGAGCCCTCCAATAGTGAGCCCTATTGTAATCGGTGTTGATATTACCTTATATTATGAGCTAATCCTCACTGTGGTTTTGATTCATCTCAGTTTCTACTATTTTCCTTTCATGCTAAATAATCATAATAGATTAAGGGTCAATTGTATAATAATGTTGATCTAAATATGTATGGGGGTTTTGAAGGTTTAAGGTACAACTAATTTACCCCCCCTCTTAGTTTTATTGTGCATTCAACATGTTTTGTGTCGATAAAAGTATACAATATATCCAATAAAATCATATATGCTTGAAAAAAAGTCATATGGACACAAAATGTTACATATCAATAGTACAAAACACATGTTCAAAAATGCCATGTAGGCATACAACAAAGAACCCCATACATAGTCATTTCCCACTAGGAGAAGTAAATAGATTGCAAGTTGCCTTCAACTCTCAATTGGATGGAGATGCATGTGATACTTTTGTCTTTTAAATACACTCACTCGTCCTCCTGTCTTCACTTTTGTAGAGATCCACCTAATACAATAAGAACTATATTTTTTAATATATAGAAATTGAATTATGGAATGACATATAACAGAATAATCACTTACCGCAAAAAAAATAATCAACATGCTCATCTACAACATTAACATGTTGATGATTTGGAGTGATAAGCCCCTATAGCAAGCATCGAGATAGCAATTAAACTACATCTGAGTATCATTAAAATATTCAATAATAGACAAATAAAAGAGAAAATATAATGTGAAATTTACTAATCTATCACATACCTCTATCAAAGGATCAAAAATTTCTATTGTTGTAGCAACTCCACGGTCCATTGTACCATGAACATTGATAGGAATGTCTAATGCTAGTATCTAAAAATGAAACAATAAATGTTGTTCAATTATCAAAACTACCTAACATTGTTTTATAATGCCATTAATGAATAAAGGTTACTTGAGTGAAAGTTGATCGACACCAAGAAGAGTGATGTGTCGATGTTGAAGGTCCACCACCAAACTATTTGACATCCAAAGTGTGTTATGAGATAATCATTCATATAAGGTTCAATGATTCACATGTATTAATTATTTCTTTGAATATTGGCTACATAACTATGGACTCAATGATGTAAACATATATGGGTTTGTGTGAATAGGGCAGGTATCATCTAACACTCTGACCCTAAATTTTTATCGTATTCATGTTCTACTAATTTAGTTATTCTTAAATTTCAGAATAAAATTTAATAAATTAAATTAAATGAACTTGTTGAAATTTACCTGAGTATCAATGTTGAATGTTTCATTCAACAAGGCATTTGGCATAGCCATTTGTTGTGCAGCTAATGTATCTTTTGTAGTTGCATCTTGAGAACTCTTATGATCATATGTGCAAACAACACCACAAGAGTGACAAAATTGGATTGGAACTTTGGGTCTAGATGACTTGCTTAGATCGAGCTCTACTAGATGCCTCACACACTATACAAGGCTCTGAGTGAGCAAGCTAATCAAGTCTAACAAGTCCACCTTGACAATGTCCTTCACAATGGAAGGAACAATCACATGCTCCACCATGGGTCTAGGCAAGGGTCTCAGTGCTAGTTGAGGATTATGTCATGTACCCGCTCTGTCATTTGTGGAGCCCCCACCTCTACCTTGAAATTCTAGATAGTCAAAATAATTTGGCATCTTATTGAGGAAAAAATCACAATAGAGTTGCCTCAAAAAGTGTTGTGTGACCTCGTGGCTATTGCACAAAGGTTGGTCAAAAACCATCCACCACCTACCAATTTTTTTTTTTACTCATGGTGGCACCAATGGATGGGGAACCTCCTACATGAAAGTGATAAAGGTTCATTGGTTCTTGGGTGCATGAAAAGGGCATAGAAGTTAGCTTTGCTAATTTTCTCTTTCTTCACTTGCACATAGGGTAGTCCACTTGCATAAAATCATTTTAATTCCTCCCTCTTATTCAACCAAAAATTAAGTTGTGCACTCATTGCTCCTTCATGAGATATAATCAGCTATAGGGATTTGGCAATGCCTCTCCTATGAGGGTGCATTGCAAAAATATTATTTAACCTTGCAATCAATTCTTCAAGTTCTCTTTTGTTGTTTTCTATTTGATATAGAATATTTTGTTGTGTTCCTACAAGATGTTTATGAATTGAGGGAGGATTTCTATGTTGTTCTTGTTCATAAGGGTCTTCATGAGGAGTTGAGTGTGAATTTTCAATATTTGGAGGTGGAGATTCATTTCCTAGAAATTAAAAGAAATTTCAATTAAAAAACCTAATTCAATCTACAATTTAATTCAAATTTGAAACTACAAAACCAAAAATACATACCTCTTTCACCTCTACGATGTCTTGGTGGCATCCTTGCAAAGAATCACAAGTTGCAAGTGAAAAAATTACCTATTTTTGGCAAGCGCAAGTTGTAGAGTTGAAAAGGAGCACTCCAAATAATGAAAAGGGTAGAATGAATAAGTTTGGGCGTAGTTTTTTTTATTTACTTTTTTCATTTGGTGAGCGCTAAATTTGGCATTTGCCAAATGGGCCAAATTTCACACTCACCAAATAGGCTTGGTATGGCCAAGCCTTAAGCTCGACCATCCAAGCCTATTTGGTGAGCGAAAATTTTGGTGCTCGTAATGACCTATTTCATGATTTTTATAAATGTGCCACCCTTTTTGTGTTACAGATTGGTGCACACACCCTCATAGGTTTTGTAGTTGATTTTGGCCATGAGAGGCCTTAAGAATGATAGACTACAAGATGTCCTCCCTATATAAGAACAAATCCTATAGCATAGTTAGAAGCATCTTTCTAAATTTGAAAGGATTGTTAAAGAACTGGAAGAATAAGTAATAGATCCTAGAAAAGTGCCTACTTAAATTTTTGGAAGGCTTTATCTACTATTATAGACCATAAATTCTTGTGGTTGCATAACTATTGAAGTGGTCAACCAATATAGGGAATTTTTTGAAGGAATTTTCTATAGTAATGCATGCCATCTAGAAAACACTTTGGATTCACAAAAAAATGAGGGATAGGCCAATATTTAAGAGCTTTCACTTTGTTAGGATCTACATGTGCTCCATTCTAAATGATAATAAACTCAAAGTATTTTGATAGAGTGTTGAGCAAACAAAAACTTTTTCATATTAGCTTGAAGTTGGTGTTATCATAGAAGATTGAAAGTAGTGGGAAGATGTTGAATATGATCCAAAGAAGAAATTATTATTAGAATGAATTTATGAATATAATAATGCCATCTAAATACACAATGATGAAATTTCTTAGGTGACCTCTAAAAATATCATTAATGAGCTAAATAAATGTTGTAGGAGCATTACTCAATCTGAATGGAATCACTAACCATTCATAAAGCCCATATTTAGTTTTGAAAGTAGTTTTCCACCAATAAATAGGATCCATTCATACATAATGATAGCCTAAATTGAGATCCATCTTTGTCAAATATTGAACTATACATTAATATGATTCAAAAGGTCATGAATCCTTAGAAAAGAATATTTATTCTTTATAATGATTTTATTTAACTCCTATAGTTAGTGATTGTTCTCCATTCATCCTTCTCATTGTAATAAAGGTTGGATAACCATGAGGAGAGGCTCCAAGTTGTATCTTTTCTTCTTCCATATTTTTTTTAATTTTCTTCTATATTTTTGTGCTTTCAATTTGTGACAGGTGATATAAGAAAAACCTTGGAACCAATTTAATACAAAATGATTGATAATTATAAAAGGTGGTAAAACTTTTGGCTTCAAAAATATCAAAGTAGCTCTCCACTAAACTTCTCATAGCATGAGGTGGCAATTTATCCTAATTATCCGCCTTAGCTTGGTGAATGATATAAAGTATTGAATATTTTGATAAGATGGCCTACTAAACATTAATCTTACATGTAATGACATGTGGTTTAGTAGTGGAAGTAGAAATAAGATTATACATGTTACCATATTTTTTAATATAGTAGGTGTTTAAGTATGCATCAACTTATAAATCATACCCTTTTTTGATCTACTAGGTGGTTAAGCATGCATCAACTTATTAATCATACCATATTTTATAATCTAGTATATGTTTAAGTGTTCATCATAAAATACATTATGATCATATTGGAATGATCATTCAAGGAGATATAAGAAATCTAATGGTGCTACATAACACTTAATTGTATCTTGGAAAGGACTAATAGCAAAGGTCCTTGCACAAACCTTGCCAATTAACTGACAAGACCCATGTCCTTGTACTCAACCTAAATGGTATGGTTGAAGATGATCATATGTGGGTTGTTGAATAGTGATGACCAACCTTTCATTGACTATATTATTTCCACTTCTATTATCAATTATTAAAAGAGCCGTAATATTCTTGATTTGATAGTTCTATTTCAATATAGACTCACAAGGTGCCTTAGAGTAATTCTTAGTCATAATAAAAAGAGTAGGATTAAACTTTGTAGGATTATCAACCTCCACTATGGGCAGATCCTCTACCCCTTCCACATTTCCTTGTCACTATTGTGTAAGGATTATTTTTACTTCTCTCTTAAGTTGGAGTACACCCTACACTCCTCAATAAAATGAACCTAGAATGATTGTTATAGCTACAAAACTATGCATTGTTACTAGTGGTAGAAGAGGATGAGTTATTTAGAAGTTATGATTGGACACTAAGGTTACTAGAGATTTTAAAGGTATCCTAGTGCAATCCCTTTTTAAACCCTAACTTGCTTTCTACAGATATTGCATTTTGAAAGCCCTACCTAAAGATTCAACTTCAAACATAGTCATCTCTTTATAGAAGAAAGGAGATAGACCAAAAAAATAAACAAGAACCTCTTTTGTATCTAAAATATTAAACTTGATTTGAAGCTTGATAAAGTTATCAATATGCCATTGCACTAATTAATCTTAAGCTTGTGTGAGTTGCATCCATAAACCTAACATGTTCAGAAAATATCTAAAGAGATAGAATCTTTCCTTAAGAGCTTGTATATTTGAGTAGTCAGTGATCTCTTGTCCTCTTGCTACAAGAATTATTTGATGATTTTTCCACCAATCTAAGACTAAATCTAATAGATGGACCTCAACGATTTGTACCCTTTCGGAGCTAGTCAAATTAGGTATATCTTGAAATATGCCACAACATTGTGAAGCCAAAAGTCTATCTTTTCACCATAAAAGATTCAATCATTTATTTGAAGTTGGAAGTGAGGGATTTGAATGTCATGGGTATTGGTTGGAGGGCACTAGAGTGTCAATCAAAAAGTTGCAACTAGATCTTGCATGACACAATTTTGGCTCTCTTTTTATTTTACAAAACTTGTTGGAGAATACTCATATTCATACTCTTTAGAATTCTCTCACTAGGTATATCGCTTAACATCTATTACAAGATGGTGAGTAGAAAAAAAAAATTACTTATCAAGATTTTTTTTAATATTAAAATACCTTCCAAAGGGCATAACTTGTGATCCATAACTCTAATTTTGATGGTTATTTTTTAAATCAAAGATATTGATGAGTTGGAAACATTAATATTATTTTTGTGATGATTAAAATTCTCAAAAGATCCCAAAAATGAGATATAAAGTTTCACAATACAATACCTAAGAAAAAGAGAATTTAGATATAATAAAGGTTAAAGCAAAAAACCCTCAAGAAGTCTTGATATATGACAACCAAAAAGGGAGGTAACTGGTAAACATTGATCAAACCTTCGAAAAGACTAGACCCAAAGGCATGATCCTTCAATTTTCATATCAACTAATATGAGTGCACACGAACATTAAACTAACAAGAGAGATTTTTCTCAACAAAAAAATTCCAAAACATCTTCATTATCTCTTTTAAAGAAATACAAAGATGCTTCTAGAAATCTCCATATAAAAAATATTATATTCAACTAATCAAATAATATATCTAATGAGAATATTAAATTCTATTATACTAACTAATCAAATGTTAAGTCTAATAAAGAGGCTATGAAGGGGCTAAGCTTCATCATGAGTGAGAGAAGTGAAGCCATAAAGAAATAATGAGCATAGATCTATAAATTTGAACAATGAAGAAGTGAAAGTAGTAACACAACAAGAAAGACAAAAGCACCTTGATGTACTTTAAGTATTATGCCAACATAGAAATAATAAAACATTTATATTAATGTCATTTTAAAAGATCCCTAATTTAATGTAATAATAAACGATATCTCACAACATGACTTAATTAAATATTAAAAAGCATTAATTCTACAAGATAAAATATCACTAATTAAGAAACTCCTTAGACCTAGGTTTGGCTATATTTCACATATCCTCTACAAAGGTGTTCAAGTTTGTATATGAAGTTCCTCCTTCTATCACTGTCTTGGTTGCTGCCTCCTTTAACTTCACAACATTTTCTCGTAGCTTCTTTCCAATATAAACTTCCATTAGACTTCTAATTGTATTCTCAACCACATCTTTTTTCACTAATATAGATTCATCTACATCAACACCCTCAAAGTCTAAGCCAACATTCCAAATGTCTTTTGCAAATCGACAATTTAGGAATTGGTCTGCAAAATAAGGCCATCCAATCATAGGAATTCCCATGCTAATTGCTTCCAAAGTAGAGTTCCACCCATTATGTGTAAGGAATCCTCCAATAGATGAATGAGAAAGCACCTACATTCATTAAAAAAAAAAAAAGGTATTTTTAAACATTAAGATTTGAATAAAGATTTTGGTGATACTTTTAACCCATTAAATTATTTCGTGATTTTAAAAAACATTGATAGTTTCTAGTTTAAATTTTTTCTTATATAATTCAATTTAAAAAGATATTTTATGATTAAAACTTATCTGATGTATCAGTTTCCACTATTTCCACATATAACTTTTATAAATCATAGAATTTTAATCTCATCTGACTCAACAAAGACAGAGAACAATGCAGCCTATTGTTCAAAATTTAGTCCTGTGAATCATGAGATCAAATAACTCTATCCAATATTTATAGAAAATGCATTTGGCTTTGAACCAGGGAATTTTAATCTCTCTATAGAAAATAATAGCACAGGAAAACGCCTTACCTTAAATTGATTTGTCCAATTAACAATCAGGGCTCGATCCTTGGTTCGATCCTTGAAACCCTCAGGTAATTCCAGAGACTTGCCTTCCACTATATCTGATCTGAGGACCCACAAGAATGGGTACCCACAAGCCTCTAGTCCAAAAGCCAGCTCATGCAATTGCCTTTCAGATTTTACAGCAATGCTGCCAAAGGAAACATATAACACAGACCCCTGTGGTTGGGTGTCTAGCCATTGAAAGCAACTTTTATCCTCTTCCCATATGCTGTACATGGAATTCCTACCTTGTAAGAAATTTGGAAGAGACACAGGGCCAATTGCCAGAGCAGGGCATCCATTAACGCTGAGACCCATTTGTGCTTCTTTCCCTCCTTCCAACTCCTCGAAAGTGTTGACTAGCATGTAGTCTGCCATGTTTTGGATGCGAGACTCGTAGAGACAGGCACTGTACAAGTTTCCATGGATATATTTTTCCCTTAAGAAGGAGTGGATGTCAGTTGGCCTGATAGGTGGGATTTTCCCGGGAAGGCATGTGATGAGTTTCTCTTTAGATTTTACGTACTCCTCTGCAACAACAATGTTCATCAGAGATTCATCATTCGATATGGAATTCTATTTCAAAGATTAGATGGAAAACAGAGCCAATTGTAGTAAGTTTTAATTGTAATATATCAGAGAGCGATTGAAACAAGCAAAATAAGACACAAAAGGGCAGATAAATCAGAAGTTGAATGCACGATTTAGACTACCTAAAACAATGATCAAAACAGAGTGAGCTAACCCCGAGATAATGTCTAAACTAAGTTAATGATCCATGGACCTGCTAAAACTGAATATAATAAAGGTCAAATAGCAAATGCAAAAACTATTTTTAATCATTCAGATCATCTTATACTTGTTGAATATATAATTTTTATTTCATCATAATTTCTAATCATTTATAATATATAGTCCCATCTTTCATACGGAGACGTATCTGTTCATAAATTTTACTAACTTAAACGATCTTTACATCCCTAAAAATCTCTTCAAAACTTTCCAGTTTAGCAATTGATATCAAAGCTACCATCAAGAATGAAGGAAGATGTGATATTTTACAAGTTTATATCTCAGAATGGTTCAAAGTGATAGAAAAATTTACTGTATATCTAACAAATGACAATTACTTTTCAAAGCTCGTACTACAAAGAAAAACAAAATTTGTAGGATAAATACTTGACAGGAATATGGCCCTGAGAAAGAAGAAAGTTAGCATTCATATGAATAATGGAATGTGCAGTACAACAAAGCCAGAAGACAACTCTGGGCACCCCAAGATTTCTATCTACTTCTGCTGTGCAGGAGACAGAGTAATCAGAAACGATGCAGGTGATTGGCGGAACAGAGTTATCTGCTGCAGTTAAGAGACTTTCCAAAGCAGGGCCCAAACGTTGCACGGCAAGTAAAAGCTCATCAAGCTCAGACGTTCGACCATGTTCAGGTGGTAAGCCATCTGGGATGGTTAAAAACCGAAAATTTAAGCCCGTTTCTTGAACCTCACGGTCACGAGCAGCTGCATCTTTGGATGCTGCTTTCAAAAGCTGTTGGTCCATCCATTCAGTAGTAACAAAGGTTATGTAAAAACCTCGAATGGCTAGCAGCTCTGCAAGGTTCATCAGTGGATTGACATGGCCTTGTGCAGGAAATGACACAATTACTGCATGCAAAGGATCCATTATTTCCCCTCTATTCAGTTACTCTGTAAAACTATGCATACAATGGTTGTTACTGCACAATTATGCACGTAGTAGTTGAGTATCACATATTATAAAGAGTACCAACTGTGTCTGCATTATAAAATGCGCTTCGTTTAAAATGCGCTTCCTTTAAAATGCACTTCCATTTGACTTAGTGATACGGAAAACCACTCAGGAGTTGAGCAGGTTTGAATATTGACATATGCACATGAATATTAAAATATCAACTTAGTCATTAATTATTTTACATAAATTATTGATACATTAAAATAAATGCAACTATCCATCACTTAATAATAAACTAATAAACATTTGAAATTATTGCATATTTTATATAAAATAAAATAAAATGCCATCCATAATAAATACAAAATACTTTTGAAAATATAATATAAATAATAAAAAAATTAAATTATAATTAGTACAATCTTATAAGATATTTGTTTAATCATATGGACAAAATTGTTGAAAATCACTACACACCTACTACTTAATAAATAATATGAAAGTGTTCAATTTTTAATTCTTCAATAATTTAATATGTTTCAACATAAATAAAAACTCTTATTTCTCATTCTCATCTTTGTTGGATTGTGACAACAAGAAAAAAGATTGTGAAAACAATCACAACAAGAAAAACAAGATTGTTAAAACAATAAAACAATCTTTCTCTTATTTTAGAAAAAGAACAGTTTTTTGCTTTCAAAGGAAGATTTCAATTTTCTTTGAAAGAATAAATTTGGTTTTATTCTATGTTGAGAGATTGTTGTTATCTTCAAGAGGTTATAAATATTTGTTCTCTTGAAGGAATAAAAATATGAATTGTAAGAGCAATATTGCTGTAGCTGTGAAGATTGCAAATGTAATTGTTTTTCCCCTGAGCAATAAGATTACCAATACTTGCCCCATGGATGTTTCCTTGGCAAAATTGTCAAGGTTTTACCACGTAAATCTATGTATTTTAATTTGTTATGTTATTCTTCTTTAATTTTCTCATTACTTCTTTGCATCTAATTTGTGTTGTAAATTTAATAACTCTTGGGTTAATGCTTCCACATTTATAACAAGTGGTATCCGAGCAATTTGTTTTGCAGCAACTGTGTTAGAATTTGGTGTTGATTCTGCAGCATCAAATGGCGAAGGTTTCGAATACAAAATTCGAGGTGGAGAAATTTAATGGAAAGAATAATTTTGAGCTTTGGAAACTTAAAATGCGTGATTTGTTAGTGCAACAAGGTTTGCACAAGGCATTGGTAGGAAAATCAAAGAAACCTACAGATATGTCTGATGAGGACTGGGAAGATCTAGATATGAGAGCTCTTAGCACAATTCAATTGTGTTTGGCAGATGAGGTTATTTTTAATATTGTTGGAGAGGATACGACTGTAACCTTATGGAGAAAAATGGAGAGCCTTTATATGACAAAATCCTTGACAAACCGGATCTACTTGAAGAGGCAATTGTATAGTTTGTGAATAAAGGAAGGTATAAAAATTGTTGATCATTTAAATATTTTCAATACTCTTATTTGTCAATTATCTAGTATGGGTGTAAAAATCAAAGATGAAGACAAGGCAGTTACTCTTTTGTGTTCATTGCCCGATTCGTGGAATCACTTAGTCACTTCTATTAGCTTTAGCACAACTGACACCCTAGAATTTGATTATATTGTGGGAGCTTTGTTGTCTGAAGAGGTGCGCAGGAAGTCTAATATAGAAACCTCCACATCGGAAGCAATGATGGCTAGAGGTCGATCCACAGAAAAAGGGGAGAATTCGAGAGGAACATCCAGATCTAAGTCAAAAGGCAGAAAGGGTAAGGGAAAATGTTGGGTTTGCAATAAATCTGGGCATCTCAAGAAAGATTGTTGGAAGAGGAAAGAAGAGAACGATGACTCCAAAAAGGAAGCAAATCCGGCTGAGTCAAGTTCAGGTATGGTAGATGAGGTATTATCTGTTTGTAGTTTTTCACAACATGTTGAGGATTGGTTATTAGATTCTGGTGCTTCAAATCATATGTGTCCACATAGGAATTGGTTTTCTAATTACCAAGCTATTGATGGCGGTGTTGTCCTTGTGGGAAACAATGTTTCATGTAAGACTATTGGGATTGGGAGTATTAAGATTAAAATGTTTGACGGTGTTGTAAAAACATTAACAAAGGTAAGACATGTACCCAAACTTAAAAGGAATTTAATTTCTTTAGGAGTTTTAGATTCTGGTGGTTATAAATTTTCTTGTCAAGGTGGAGTGCTGAAAGTGTCCAAAGGAATTTTGGTGGTCATGAAGGCTACAAAAGTTGGAAACCTTTATAGGCTAAATGGGAATACTGAGATGAATGTAGCAGCGGTGGTATCTAAGGAAACAAATGATTCTACTCGTTTATGGCATCAACGATTGGGTCATATGAGCGAGAAAGGGCTAAAGGTACTGGTGAACAGTAAGTTACTTCCAAATTTAAAGTCTTTGAATTTGAATTTTTGCAAGCATTGTGTCTTTGGAAAGCAGTGTAGATAAAAGTTTAAATCAGGTAGTCATACAAGTAAGGGTGTTCTAGACTATATTCATTCAGATGTTTGGGGACCATCTCCTATAGTTTCTTTTGGAGGAGCCTCGTATTTTTTGACATTTATAGATGATTACACTAGAAAGGTGTGGGTCTATATTCTTAAGAGTAAAGCTGATGTGTTTGGTGTATTCAAGCAGTTTAGAGCTTTGGTTGAAAAGATTACTGGTAGATCAATCAAATGTTTAAGAACAGATAATGGAGGCGAGTTCACATCATTGGAGTTTGAAAATTATTGTAAGGAAGCTGGGATCAAAAGGCATAAAACCATAGTTTACACTCCTCAGCAAAACGGTGTTGCTGAACGCATGAACAGGACTATTCTAGAGAGAGCAAGGAGCATGCTTAGTAATGCCAAGTTGGAGCAAGAGTTGTGGGTAGAAGCAATTAATACAACATGCTATCTGATAAATCAATTGCCATCAGTTGCAATAGATTGTAAGATTCCTGAAGAGGTATGGACAGGTCATTCATGTAATTATTCAAATCTGAATTTTTTTGGTTGTGACGCATATGCTCTTATTTCAAAGAATCAGCGTTCTAAATTAGACACCAAATCTAAGAAATACATTTTTGTTGGTTATGGTGATGAAATTAAGGGATATAGATTGTGGGATCCTACTACCCAAAAAATCATCATTAGCAGAGATGTAGTGTTTGATGAATCTTCTCTAATAAAATTAGACGTTGTAGAAGTTGATTTGGAGCAGGAACAAGTACCTCAATATCAACAAGTTCAGTTGGAAACTCAACCATCTACAAAAGATAGGGAACAAGAAGAAGCTTCTGAAGATGAAGATGTGGATGTTAATGCAGGAAACATACAGGAAAATGTGGAAATACCACAACCATCTCTAAGGAGATCTACACAAGTCAGAAATCCTCCTAAAAGGTATGATGATTTTGTTTCATCTGTTGCTTTGATTTCTAATGATGGGGAACCAAGTAGTTATCAGGAAGCAATGGATGGCACTGAAAATGCTAAATGGAAAATAGCAATGAAAGAAGAAATCAATGCCTTGGAGAAGAATAAAACATGGGACTTGGTAGAACTTCCAAAGGGTAGGAAAGTTGTTGGTTGCAAATGGGTCTACAAATTGAAGAAGGGTGTTGATGATAAAATTGAAAGGTACAAGGCAAGACTGGTAGCAAAGGGATATTCTCGAAAAGAAGGTATTGAATTTCATGATTTTTTTTCACCAGTTTTTAAGCTTGTTTCTATTCGGGTTGTTTTAGCATTAGTTGCATTACTTGATCTTAAGTTGGAACAACTAGATGTTAAAACAAAATTTTTACATGGAGATTTGGATGAGGAGATATATATGGAACAACCAGAAGGGTTTGTTCAAGATCGCAACAATAAATTTGTTTGCAAACTCAAGAAGTCATTGTATGGCCTGAAGCAGTCACCCAAGCAATGGTACAAGAAGTTTGATTCCTTCATGGTGAGCCAAAACTTCACAAGAAGTGAGTATGGCCATTGTGTTTACTTTAAAAGTTTGGAAAATGGTCTATTCATTATCTTGGTGTTATATGTTGATGATATGCTTGTAGCAAGCAAAAGCATGGTTGAAATTAATAAGTTGAAGGCTCAGTTGGCTAGGACATTTGATATGAAGGATCTAGGAGCAGCAAAACAAATTTTGGGCATTGAAATACATAGAGACAGGGAACATGGTAAGCTTTGGTTATCACAGAAGAAATATGTGGAGAAAATCCTCATAAGATTGGGTATGCAAAATGTGAAACCAGTAAATATCCCTTTAGCTTCCCATTTTAAGCTTTCTTCAAGTTTATGTCCTAGTAGTAATGAAGAAAAGGATTATATGTCTCGTGTATCGTATGCTAATGTAGTAGGAAGTTTTATGTATGTGATGGTATGTACGAGACCAGATATTTCACATGCAGTTGGTATTGTTAGTAGATACATGGCAAATCCAAGAAAAGAGCATTGGGCAGTAGTGAAATGGGTGCTTCGGTATCTTAGAGGTACAAGTGATTATTGTATCACCTATAATGGTTGTAGTGATTCAGTATGTGGTTATGTTGATTCAGATTTTGCAGGTGATTTGGACAAGAGGAGATCAATTTTGGGTTATGTCTTTACTCTTGCAGGTGGAGCTATTTGTTGGATGTCAAAGCTTCAAGAAACAGTTGCTTTATCCACAACTGAGACAGAGTATATGGCTGTCTCACATGCATGTAAAGAGGCAATTTGGTTGAAGGGTCTTTTGGGTGAGCTTGGAAAAGTGCAAGATAAAGTGTCTATATTTTGTGATAGTCAAAGTGCTATCCATTTGGCCAAAAATCCATCTTATCACAAAAGGACCAAGCATATTGAAATTAAGTACCATTTTGTAAGACAAGTTATTGATGGGGGTGGAGTAATCCTTGAAAAGGTTCATACACCTAAAAATTGTGCAGATATGTTTACTAAACCAGTACTGGTAGAGAAGTTGAAATGGAGTATGGCTTCTCTTGGTATGCAAAAGGGGTGATGCATGGGCTTGAGCAAGTATTAGGTAAATTGTTGTCAAGGTGGAGATTGTTGGATTGTGACAACAAGAAAAAATATTGTGAAAACAATCACAATAAGAAAAACAAGATTGTTAAAACAATAAAACAATCTTTCTCTTATTTTAGAAAAATAACAGTTTTTTGCTTTCGGAAGGAAGATTTCAATTTTCTTTGAAGGAATAAATCTAGTTTTATTCTATGTTGAGAGATTGTTGTTATCTTCAAGAGGTTATAAATATTTTTTCTCTTGAAGGAATAAAAATATGAATTGTAAGAGCAATATTGTTGTAGCTGTGAAGATTGCAAATGTAATTGTTTTTTCCCCTAAGCAATAAGATTACCAATACTTGCCCCGTGGATGTTTCCTTGGCAAAATTGTCAAGGTTTTACCACGTAAATCTGTGCATTTTAATTTGTTATGTTATTCTTCTTTAGTTTTCTCATTACTTCTTTGCATCTAATTTGTGCTGTAAATTTAATAACTCTTGGGTTAATGCTTCCACATTTATAACAATCTCATCTCTCATTACTCAGCAGTAAATGTCTATATTCAAACATCAACCACCAAATATTTTCTAAAATATAAACTTTATTTAATTAACAAAGAGTCATGTCTCATTCAAGAGACACATTTGTCCATAGATGTACTTAAAGATCTTTGGATCCATATTTTTCAAATAGAAAATACAATATCAGATTATTCTCCAATTTTCTACATGATATCAGAACACTAAATATTCTTGTGACTATGTATATCAATAAAATCTTCATGAAGAGGTGATGTTGGATGTGTAAACCTTTAATAAAAAGTGTGAGAGTGTAGAAGACATAGCGACCAGGCATTGGTAAAACATGATAAGAAGTCATGAAGTTGAAGAGGATCGCAGTCAAGAAGATTTATGTTGTAGCCATTGGAAGAAGGTTGCAAAGTTAGATCATAGATAAAATATTAGGTGAGGCCACTGATTGAAGAGTAGAAGCCGTGAGATAAGGTGCCATGCCAATCAATCAAAATAATTGCTAGTCAAGAAAGAGATTTGCGATTAGTATATGTGAATTTGGTCAAAGAAATTTTTCAATGAATAGACATAGCTTGTAGTTATCAAAAGGAATTCATCCAAGATAAAAGGAGTTCAAAGTAATTTTTTGAAAGGAGTACATTTTATAAAGATTGCAATTTCAATTGAAATCAAATTACAACATTGGTGAAGTGGCTTCCATAGAGAAATATTTTTCACAAAGAAAAGAGGCATTTTAAGGTTCACTATTGATACTATTGACAAAAGGAATCATTATCAATGAGAAAATAAAATCACAAAATTTTGGGAGGAAAATTTGTTTGAAGATAAAAATCATACATATCATAGTCAATCCATAGTCAATCCATAGTCAAGAGTGAGTTTCAATGTTCGGATCAAAAGAAGAGGCTATAGTCACTAAGAAAAAAAATGCTAGCAATTAAAACAAAGAAGATCACTAGACTAAATTTTGAAGGAGGTGCTCTTGAAAGAATTCATAGGTCAAACCAAAGGAGATTAGAGGAAGAGATCTAAAGATAAGAAAGATTGTAGTGTATGAAGAGGAACACTGTAAAGGTGCCAAAGAAAGTCACCCGCTTAATTGAAGGTAATAGAAAGTTATTTTCTTCACAAGAGGTCATCAACAAATAGAAGTGTTTTCAATGTGAAAGACTCCTAAGAAGGTGAAAAAAGAAACTGTAAATTTATTGTGTGAGAAAGATAGTTTGAAAGATGAACTCGTGAAGCTCAAAATGTGTAACTTAGAATTGATAGAAAAGATAAAGGAGGTTTCAAAAGAAAGATGTGAATATTTGTACAAAATTCAGAATCTTGAAAAAGAAATGGAAAATGTTAAAGCGAAAACTAAAGAATCATAAATACAAAATAGGTCACAAAAGGAAGATATATTGAAATTGAGAGATCTTTTGTCCAGTGAATTGCTTAAAGCTTATGTAAAGGAAGACCATAATCTATTAAAGTTTGAAGCTTATGTATAGGAAAACCAAATTCTAAAGTCTAACCTACACTATGTAATGTGCCATGTGATACAAGTGATTTATTTTATTCATTAGATGAATTGCTTGATAATTGTGATATACCTAAAATCTCTCTTGATGAAAAGTGTAAGGAAGACAACAATATTGTTGAATCTACAAATATTGCTAGTCATGAGGATAATGAGAAAGAATGCTCTTCAAAGAATGTTGGATTTAAGATAATGGAAAGAATGGGATATGAAGGAAAAGGTTTGGGAAAATATGGACAAGGAAATATAGAGTGCATTGAGCCAATAGGAAGGCCAAAGAATGAAGGCCTTTCATAAAGATAATTGGAAATGCTTCACTTCCTTTATTGTTATAACTATGGAGAATGTCTTATCATGGACAAAGATGGACAAAATTTATCAAGGCTATTCAAAAGAAGGTTAAGTTTCTATACTTTCAAGAAGGAATTTTTTTGTTAAATATTCTTCATTTGTACATGGGTAGCTAATAAACCTATTTGTTATAGGTGGCCACTATCATCTAGTTAAGTTGTGTGATAAAATAAAGTTTATGGGGGGGTGTTAAAATATAAACGTTATTTAGTTAACAAAGAATCATGTCTCATTTAAGAGACACACTTATCCATAGATGTACTTAAGGATCTTTGGATCCATATTTTTCAAGAAAAAAATACAATATTAGATTATTGTCCAATTTTCTACAATATTGAGTACCTGCAAAATAAATATGCACACATGTGGCTCATCTTTTGAATCAATTCAAACAATTAATACATAAAATTTTAAAATTGTTTCTACGAATTCACGAATCCATGGACTATCACTTCTAATCCAATAAAACTTCACCATTTAAAATTCTTGGATCAAACATTTTAAAAAATCAAGATGGAAAAAGTTATACAAACAACTTATAGTGAATGAAAGTCATTTACAACCTCACTACATACAATTAGAGCTATAAAGAATAATAATTTGATTACAAATATTATTAGATTGCACAAAATATCATAGTGTAGAGGATATCAAACTTTTTTGCACTTTTTAGTTTAGGTCCTTTATATTTTCTTCATTATATTCTAACACAAGTTAGAAAATTAAGAGTGTCATATTCAAAATAGGGCTTAAGTTTCAAATGTAGGCTTTGGCACTATTTTTTTTTTTTTTTTTACATATTTGAACCATTTAATAATTTCTCTACTTGTAACCACCAATAGTTTTTGAATTTATTTAGTCCTACTTTCCCATATTTCTAAGTCCTACAATTTTCCATTTTCTCTTTATACATCAACACTTTAATACCATTCCCACTTCACAAGAAATTCTATATATATAATATTTTTTATACTATTGGAATTATATATATATCGATGTCAATTTAGGTGAATCACATATGTTTCAACTCAAGTTGCAATCACAAACTCACTAATTGCAAAAAATTGAACATAGTTGAAACTATACAGAGTATCTTAGAGAGCATCAATATATATATATATATATATATATCAATGTCAAATTATGTGAATCACATCTATGTCAACTCAAGTTACAATCACAAACTCACTAATTGTATATATATATATATATATATCAATGTCAAATTATGTGAATCACATCTATGTCAACTCAAGTTACAATCACAAACTCACTAATTGCAAATTTTTAAATATAGTTGAAACTATACATAGTATCTTAGAGAGCATCAATAATGTTACCATTCAACATTGTTAAAGAGAGGTTGCTCACTAGCCAACTTTGGATGTGACCAATTAGACACAAAAATAATATTGAACTATCTTCTCTAGGTAAATCTCCACCTCACCTTATAGGTAATTACGATTTACAAATTCCTAGTAGAGATGCCTATTAAAATACTAAGTTTTCGATGATTAAATAGTTCATATGTCTCTATAAGATTGCCTCATTTGGTGGAGGACTCCTACCAGTTCACAATTCACATTCACTCACTTTATTCATGCATGATAAAGAAATTCTAAAAATGGAAAACATTTCCATTATTGGTTATATTTCCACCTATGACATCAATGATCTCAGCATTCAGTTGCACCAAGTTTTTCTAATCTAAATTAAAAAAGTTGAAAATGCCATCCCCTCCATCATCAATCCAGGATCCATCCAAGGTAGTCATGCTTATGACCACACCCTTCTAGAATAATTTTTAACAATTTTTTTTTCTGGACTCTAATCAGAAAGATTAGGCTAAACAAGTTTCCTATGTGTTATTTTATCCATATCTACAAAGGTAAGTAGTGCTAGTCATTTCTAATTTCAACAAACATCCACCAAAGGGTTCTTTAGGTGGTGCATTTGACATTCAAGTACCCTAAGGAATGAATATATCAAGCAAGCCATTACTCTAATCGAGGACGAGCTTGTTCACAATAATATTGATATTTTAAGTTATTTCATTGGTCATCATGAAGTTGTACTCTCCCCTTTGTAAGTAGTGAAAGCGATTGAACTCACAAATGGCATCAGGTTTTTTATACATAAGCTTCCAAAGAAACAAGTTGGCCCGTTAGTAGCCCTATATGAATCATGCAATTTAATTTTTATTATTATATATGAGATCCACCCTCTTCACATCAGCTTTTTAAAACCTAATTTAACCCAATACAATATTCCTCTCTTCATAGATTTAGATATTTATTTGCTCATATTTCTAAATGTCAAGATTCTATGACATAAAATCTATTGATCACATACCTTAGATTTCTTTAGAAGATTATTATGGGACACATTGATGTATGTATATACATATATGTATATATGTATGTGTCACATCCTCATAAAAAGGCTATCTCACTAACTTAAAAGATCTTTATATCCCTAAAAATATATAAAATAAATCTTTTCAAAGGTCTCCAATTTAAATCAAAAATTAAGGAAGATGTGATATTTTAAAAGTTTATATCCAACTATGAAGGTTGAGAGTTCAATTGATATGAGTGCACATGAGCACAAAAATCACAAGAGAGATTTTTCTCAACAAAGGAAATTCAAAACATCTTCAAAATAAGTCTTTTAAATAAATAAATAAAGATGCTTCTAGAAAAAGTAAGATTCTAGAAATCTCCATACAAAATATTATTATATTCAATTAACCAAACATTGTATCTAGAATGAGAATATTAAATTCTATTATACTAATGAATCAAATGTTAATTATAATGAAGAGGCATTGAAGGGGTTGAGCCTTATGCATTCCTCCTTGTTTAGAATAAAGTATCCCCACTTTCTCCATAAGATGCCAAAATCATTTTAAAAATATGTCAATGAGATCCACTTAGCTTGGATTGTTAGGGTATCCTTACGACCAACTAGGTATTAGTGGTGGTCCCACTCCTATTATTTATATTATTCTTTTATTCTATTAATTTAGCATAGCCTTCAAATTTTAGTCTTTGAATAGCTAGTAGACTCTATGATGTTTCTATTAGCGAGTAATGTTTTTGGTCCATACAAGACTACAACATGTCGCAGGGACATCCATGCATCGCATTGCCATCCTTTATTGAGATCCAATCAGCTTTCTCATGATACCTTTGAAGTTCACTCTTTCGATATCTCAAAATTTTTTATCTCTCAATCTGTATAAAACATAAAATATGAGAAAAAATCCTTGTCTTTCCACCCTTGTCACCTGAGATTTTCCCTTGACGTAGTTGAGGAACACTCACCCTTAGAAGAGGTAGGGGGTTTCATTTTTCCTCCACTAATGTAGTAATGTTTGAGATAGTTGAGAAGTAGACTCACATACATTTGTAGGTATTATGTTATGCAAAGGATAATGTAAGCATGTGAAACAATTTAATTGCTATGATTCCCTACCATAAGAGTTCATCATAATGTTTACAATAACATCATCTTCATCCTAGGTTTCCAACATTGGGCTATGTTCAATGGTCATTAGTATTTGCAATGAATATTGGTCTTCCTCATCAAGGATAGGCCATAGAGTTTGATCCAAATTTGTATGTAGTTGTGCAAGTGGGTAAAGGACTAGTTTTTTGTCACGTTTTTATTGGAAATGATCATATTACCAAACCTACAACTGATGAATGCATTTGCAATAGCCAACCAAGGCCTCCCTAAGAATAAGGGGTATCATGCAAGGTTTTCTTTAGGTTGGAAGACCATAAAGTCTATAGGGTTTTCCCATGAATATGATGTGATAACCAATTCTTTTATAATTCCCTCTAGTTTAACACTTGACCTATCTACTAGTTGTAAAACAATAGGTGTAGGTTGAAAAGCTCCATTAATTGAAGTTGTTTCATGGTTTATTTTTTCGTAACATTTAACACTTCTCCTAGGTCAATTAAGGTGTTTTTCGTGAGAGTTCCATTAATTTGGACATATACTATAGGGATTCTAGATTATGCATATTTAGGAACAACTATATTTCCTAACATGATGTCAACAAGTTGTCCTAAGACATGCACAATCTAAGGGTCCTTCCATTTTCTACTTGGCTTCTAAAGGCATAACTCTCTCATAATTTTTTTGTACATTGGTACTTATTTAATTGCTTGAATCAAGGGGATTTTATACAAAAAAAATTAAGTTGGCCTAATAGGTCAAATTTATTTTCAAAATGATGTTTTTGTATAGTTAGTCTTTCAAGGAATGGTGCTTATAGACTTATGGTGTTTGGGTGAACTTCATTTTGTTCAAGTTCCTTTAGTTGTCTATCCATAATTTCTACTAGGGCTCCTTATCAGTAAGCTCCGTGATGTGAGGATATGAAGGCATATCTAGCATTTTCCATGAGTAAATATGGACATCACTCACCTCAACCCTATAGGTTGGGTACCGAATGGTGTCATTAGTATAAGCCTATTGAACAAGTTTTTTGTTAGGGTTAGGTGCAGGTTGGGTTGGCAACTGAGGTTCTCTTGGTTGTGATGGTGTACATATGGCTAGATTTGGTATTATAGCAGAATGTTACAACTAGAAAGGTCATTGTGGTTGTAGGTAGTTTGCATTTTGGTTTTTACATTGTTGACCTCCACACCATTATGATGGCCATTTCTTTTGTTGGGGTTGTCATTGGAAACTGTAATTTGGGACTTGGTAAGTTTGTGGTGGCCATATCCCCTATTTTTGTTGGGTCCAAATGGATTCTTGTGTCATTGGCCATGGTGTATGTTGTGTACTAGTACAAGGTTGAGGGTTTCAATTTGAGAAGTTTAAATTACCACTTGGAAATGACATATTGTACAATGGGTCTTGAGGCATACCTTGTCTTTGTTGCCATGGTTTGTGTTGAGAGATGTAAAAAAAATGGTCTTCTTCATCCTCAAGGGTGTGGAATTTAGGATTACCTTTCTTTTCTTCAAAGATGCTAGCCAACTTCTTACGTTTGCAATTGATCTTTTGGTGGGAATGTGGATAGAATTTAGTTACCTGGTTGCCTCAACTTCTTCCTTCTTCTTCTTTTAAATGCAAGGTGTCCAATTAGGTAGCTCAGTGGCTAATTATATCCTCATTAATATTGGACAAGAGGTTACCAAGTTCCACCCTTGAGACCCCAGAGGATTTTTTGTTGAAAAAAGAGCTTCTATCAACCCTGGTCTTCTTTATGGATGATTTGGAGTATTTTCAGAAAACCTTATAAATATCAACAAAAGATAGTTGAGAGATATCCCCTACCACTAGAAGATTTAGAGTATCCATACATTCTTCATGTACTCCCCACAAAAATACCAGTTTTAATGACTTGAGAGAGAGTCTATTTTGAGGTGATTTCTTCAGACATAATTGAAATATTTCCAAGCAATTCATCTTATCTCTACGACATACTGAAGATGTGATCCCTCTTCCTATTTTTTCCTCTACATTAATCCTAATATTTCTCCAAGAATTTGGTCATCGTTTCCCAGTTGGGGACAAAATTCCTCCCCAACCCCATAAACTAGTATAGAGTGACATCCTTTAATGTGGCTAGAAATAGTCTGAGCCAGTGAACATTTTTAGTATAATAATAAATTTGGCACACCACATCAAATTCAAAAAGGAATGCGTTAGGGTCTTCAATTTTAATATGTAAAAAATTGGTAATGTTAAAGGAGGTATGTTCTTTAGAGAAACAACCCTTTCTTGGTTTGATATTGTAAACTCAAACATTATGTATGCTCTACTGGATTGTCCACTACTTCTTCAACCATGATGTTAAAATTTATTTTAGAAGTATCCTCTTTTTTTGGAGTAGCTATTGGTGTGAGGGATAGTTTTTCTTTGTTAATTCCCTCAATATGTTCTTTGTTTGCACCAATTCCTTCAAATTCCTCATTTATTAAGGGGATAAATCTTTCGAGAGCATCTCTCTACCTCCGCATATAATAGTTTTTCTCTTTTAATCAACAGTTCCTACACACTATTAGTAATAGTTTTCTTGTTGATTATGAGTGTCTATAGTTCCTAGTGCTTATAAATGGAAAAATTATTAATTCTTCAAAAGGAAATAAAAATTTATTCTAAACACAACTAAGAATTTTAAACTAGCACCATCCTTGGTAATGGTGCCAAAAATGTAGAGATTTCCCTAATTTCTAATTAACTGGTGTAATTAATCATACAGACAACTTAGTGGATCTGAAGATCCTTCATGTCTAAGTGGTTCATCATTAAAAATGGGGATTCATTCAATTATCAACCAAGGAATCATAAAATTAAGATGATGTTGGAATTGTATGTGCATTTAGTAATCCTAACTTAATCAATTGAGTACAAGTGATTGACAAAATAATTTAAAACAAATTTTACTTAAAGAATTAGAGTAAGTAATATAATTAATGTTGGTTGCTACGAGTACCTATTACTTCCATGGACTGTAACTGATTAATCCTATGTTGTAGTGTACACTTATCCTAACTTAATCATTTTACTAAATATAAAATAAAGCATTTAATTGGAAATATTAAGATAACAATGAATTGCAATGTAAACTAAGAATTAAAATTTTGAACTTCAATGCATAATCTAACTAACTAATCTTATATGAAATGAATAGTACCTAAAGTGGCCCTTGCTTGAATGTTGTGTTCTGTAGTATCTTCAATTAACTTAGAAAATAAAATATCAAGAGAAATATTTTTTATTGTAATATATCAGACATCAAAACATAATGTAGAAACTACAATTCAATCTAATTTTTGCAAAGATCTATCATATATCTTCTAACTACTTTGATCTCTCAATAGAACGACTTCCTAAATAGGGTCTATTAGAGTCCAAATATTATCTAACTATTAAAAAACTATCTAACAAATGTCAACTCTTCTGGGAAGGTAGGAAGAGGGTTTTATTTTTTAAAGCTTAACAAAAATAACTAACTACTAGAAGTGCAAGTGCATAAATTAAACAAGGATTCTACATATTTTAAGAAAACTTCTATAACATAGGAATGTGCTGGATAGAGAATTCTTATCATAACTATCATTCTCGTTGGAATATACTTCTTCTTCTTCCAAGTTTATTTAATATATGGAATGCCACATGGATCACTATGTCCATGACTCCCAATCATCATCTTCATCCCATTCTGGAAAACATGTTGATGTTGTAGCCGATTGATGCAGGAGCATCCAGTGGTGTAAGGGCAATCCTACATCACCCAAAAATATATTTACTTTCATTTACATTTTTGTAGATGTTTTTGCATTTCTGGATACCCTTTTCGTCGAAGAAGAATTCCCAACTTTCAGAACTGCTTTTTTTCTTTTTCTGCTCAACTGCTATTTTTAGCAGGTATGGATTTGAAGGCGTGAGGAGACAAAAATTTAAGGGAAGCTTTAGGATAGAATAATAAACACTTTGGTGAAATAATCAGGCTAAGATCATTCTCGGTTCAAAAGTTATTCAAGTTTCAGTTTCTGCTTTTTGCCCTACAAAATCTTCGAAGCTAATTTTGAAGGACTTAAAGGCTCCGGATGGGCCCAAAAATTGGCAGAAAATGAAAGTGGTCAGCCTTTAGGCTCCACTTTGTAGGCTTCATTTTCACAAGACCTTTCTGAAAAGGTATTATGATTGAAGATCCGACGGTTAGATCTTAAGTTAGGGCTTTCAGAAGTTTGTGCATAATTAGAATGTTGTTTTTGGCTCCAAACGGAGAATTGGGCTATTTATCGGGTAGTTTCTGATTTTTGTGGGGAGTTTTTTTTGGGGAAAGAAGATCACATACTGCGAATAGGGGAATTTTTGTAGTTTCTTAATGTAATTTGCATGTATTGCAGAACTCAGGGATTTGAGATCCTCTGCATGTAAGAATTTCATTACTTTGAATAATAATATTCTCTGGTTTTCTGTGTCTCGGGTTGCACCCTCATCAAGTGGTATTAGAGCAGGTTTTACTGAGCGTGTGGACAGATCGTTGATCATGAGGCAGTTTGCATCAGGACTGTGGTTGTGGGTTCAAGATATTCAAGATGCCTCCAAGAGTGGCGAGTGGTAGGCGAGGTGGTGCCGGAGGTGCCAGAAATGCTGGTGGAAGAGATCCATTGGTGGCTGAAGGTTTTAGAGCCCTCCAAAGACAAATTAATGCATTACAAAGAGAGTTAAGAAGAGGGGTAAACTCGAGAAGGGGAGAAGAAAGTGAGGATGAAGAAGAGGTGGAAGATTCAGATGTAGAAGAGGAAGAAGAAGCTATTGATCAAGATCAAATGCAGCTGATAAGGGCCATTTCGAAGATCGAAAAAAGACCTAGAGTAGAAGTTCCTAGTTTTTCTGGAAGTCTAACCCGGAAGAGTTGATTGATTGGATCAACGAGTTGGAAGAGTATTTCGAGTATGAAGAAGTAGAGGACCCAAATCGGGTTAAGTTTGCAAAAACGAAGCTAAAGGGCCACGCCAGTATCTGGTGGAAAGAGGTCCAACTAGAAATAAATAAGAGAGAAAAGGGAAAGATCACCAGATGGGATCGCATGGTGGAGAAACTGAAGAAGCAGTTCATGCCAATGGACTATGAGTTAGATCTAATTGCAAGGGTTGAAGCAAGGAAGTAGATCTGTGAAAGAACACACAGAATATTTTCACAAGATGATCACCAGAACGGGACATGCAAAGGCCAACAAGGAGAAGGTAGCTCGTTATCTTAATGGGTTACGACCGAGCATTCAAGATGAGCAAAGCTTGGTCAGAATGGCCACCATTGAGAATGCATACCAGTTTTCATTGAGAGTTGAAGAGAAACTAAACAAAAGATTTGACAACAAGCAAAAAGGACGAGGAGGTCAAAGCAGAAGGGGTAGCGGAAGATCTTTTGGAAGCCGAAATGAGGATGAGAAGAAAAATGAAGATGTGGGTAACAGTCGAAGCTAGAGGAACGATAACTTCTACCACCCACATGATCAGAATGGTGGTGATCAAAGAGGTAGAGGATGAGGAAGATTTGGCAAGGACTCAGAAGAGGTGGTTTTAGAGGAACTTGTTTCCGGTGTGGTGAAGAAGAGCATCGAGCCTATGAATTTCCACAATACCAAGGAAGGACAGACAAAAGGCTAGAAGGTCGTGCAAGGGTTGTGCATGTAGATGAGGAGGCTTAATCTGAGCATTCAGATGATGCTGAAAGGGGAGAAGCCCTAGTGGTTAGAAGAGCCCTGGTGACTGAAGAGAAGGAGCCAAAACAGAGGAAGAATCTGTTCCGCATAAGGTGCAAGTGTGAAGACAAATGTTGTGATGTCATTGTTGACAGTGGAAGCACCGAAAATCTGGTGTCAGAAGAAATGGTTACAAAGTTGAAGCTGAAGAGGGAAAGACATCCACATCGATATCGAATTTCCTAGTTGTAGAAAGACCACAAAGTTCTAGTCAATGAGCAGTGCCTGTGAAGTTCAAGATAGGAAGCTATCGTGATGAGGTACTCTGTGATATCATCCCTATGGATGCATGTCATGTGTTGCTGGGGAGGCTGTGGCAGTTTGACAGGCGAGTTGTACATGATGGCCATGCAAACACTTATTCCCTGATGAAGGATGGAGTCCGCCATAAGTTGAAACCCCTGAAGAAGGCCGAAGAAAAGGTATGCAGTAGTGCTAGAATTTGTTATGTTGATGGAAGGAAATTTTTAGAAGGCATGAAACATGAGCGTGTGTGTTATGCATTGATTCCTAAAATGGATAAGGAGGGTAGTGAGAAGGTTCCAGTAGAATTTTCTGGGTTATTGAATGAGTTTCAGGATATTGTTTTTGATAATGTACCTGAGGGTTTACCACCAATGAGGAAGATCAGTCATCAGATTGACTTGATCCCAGGAGCCAGTTTGCCGAATAAGGCAGATCACATAATGACTCCTATAGAAAATGAGGAGTTGAACAGACAAGTTGAGGAGTTGTTGAGAAAGGGTTTGATTTGAGAGAGTTTAAGTCCATGTGTAGTACCTACAGTACTAGCACCAAAGAAGGATGGGGAGTGGAGGATGTGTACAGACTCTCGGGCCATAAACAAGATAACAATCAAGTATAGATTTCCCCTGCCAAGGATGGATGATCTGATGGACTGTTTGAGTGGAGCTCAGTACTTCACAAAGATTGATCTGAAGAGTGGATATCACCAAATTCGGATTTGAGAGGGAGATGAATGGAAGACCGCCTTCAAGACCAAAGAGGGCCTGTACGAGTGGTTAGTCATGCCTTTTGGGCTAACCAATGCACGAGCACATTCATGCGGCTCATGAACGAGGTACTGAAAGAGTTCCTAGGAAGCTTTGTTATTGTGTATTTAGATGATATTTTGATATTCAGTAAGTCACTGGATGAGCATATAATGCATATTGGTAGAGTCTTTGAGAAGTTAAGAGAAGAGAAATTGCTGATTAATCTAAAGAAGTGTAGTTTTGTGAAGAAGGAGTTAGTGTACTTGGGGTTTGTTGTCTCGACAGAAGGTCTCAAGATGGACCCAAAGAAGGTGAAGGCTATTCTGGAATGGCCTACCCCAAGAACTACTACTGAGGTGAGATCTTTCCATGGTTTGGCTAGTTTTTACAGAAAGTTTATTAGAAACTTCAGTAGTATTTGTGCACCCCTAACTAAAACAATGAGAGGGGATAGAAAAGATTTCAAGTGGAGCACTGGAGTAGCAAGGAGTTTTGATCTATTGAAGCATAAGGTGACAGAACAACCTGTTTTGGCTCTCCTGGATTTCAATAAGGTGTTTCAGGTGGATTGTGATGCTAGTGGTTGTGCTATTGGAGCAGTGTTAAGCCAGGAAGGTAAGCCCATTGCCTATTTTAGTGAAAATTTAAATGATGCAAAGAGAAAGTACTATGTATATGATCAGGAATTTTATGCAATAGTTCAAGCATTAAAGAAATGGAGGCATTATCTGTTGCCGAAGGAATTTTTTATGTATACTGATTATCAAGCATTGCAGTACTTGAGTAGTCAGGGAAAATTAAATCAGAGGCATATGAAATGGGTAGAATTTTTGCAGAGTTATGCATTTGTTTTAAAGCATAGGAGTGGGAAGTCAAATAGGGTTGCAGATGCCTTAAGTAGGAGGCATACATTGTTGACAAAAATGCAGATTGAGGTGGTTGGGTTCACTGAACTCAAGACATTGTATCTGAATGATCCTGATTTTGGAGAGGCTTGGAAAGCTTGCAAAGAGCCCATTATAGTTGACATGACAAAGTGGTTGGATTTCATAATTCAAGAAGGCATGTTGTTTAAGGGAAGTCAATTGTGTATTTTGAGGAGTTTCATGAGGGAGAACTTGATAAAGGAGAAGCACAGTGGAGGAATGGCGAGACATTTTGGTTGAGATAAGACCATTGCCATTATCAGTGAGCATTATTATTGGCCTCAGTTATCACAGGATGTGAAGAAGTTTGTGCAAAGTTGCAGGGTATGTCAAATGGCTAAAGGAGTGAGCCAGAATATAGGGTTGTATCAGCCCTTACCTGTACCAGAGAGACCATGGGAGGATATAAGTATGGAATTTTTTCTTGGTTTGCCAAGGACACAAAGAGGGAATGATTCAGTATTTATGGTAGTTGACAGGTTTTCAAAGATGGCACATTTCATCCCATGCTAGAAGACCCATGATGCAGTCCACATTGCTGACTTATTCTTCAAAGAGGTGGTGAGGCTACATGGTCTACCAAAGAGTATAGTCTCAGATCGAGACACCAAATTTGTTGGATACTTCTGGAGGACCTTGTGGAAGAAGTTGAAAACAAAGTTGAAGTTTAGTTCTGCACACCATTCGTAGACTGAGGTTGTGAACAGAAGTCTAGGTAACCTACTGAGATGCTTGGTAGGAGATAAACCAAAGGGATGGGACTTGATCTTACCCCAGGCAGAATTTTCTTACAACAATTTTGTCAATAGAAGCACTAGTAGATCACCATTCCAGATTGTGTATGGAAGTAGTCCTAGGACTGCTCCTGAATTGAGGAAGATGGACCAAGAGAAGAAGACAAGTGTTGAAGCTAAAGACTTTGCAGAACACATTAACAAGATGAATATGCAATATAAGGCTAAGGCAGATCAGAAGAGGAGGTATAAGGAGTTTCAAATTGGTGATGAAGTGATGGTCCACTTGAGGAAAGAAAGGTTTCCAGTAGGAACCTATAACAAATTGAAGATGAAGAAGTTCGGTCCCTGTAAAATTTTGAAGAGGCATGATTTAGGGAATGCATATGAGGTAGAGTTGCTGGATGGATTCAACATTTCCCCTGTGTTCAACATTGCAAATTTGACAAAATATCATGAGGGTGGTGTAGAGGAAGTACCAGCAATGGAACAATGTGGTATTCCAGCACCTACTTCAGAGAAGGAGGAGATTGAAGAAATCTTTGATAGCCGTGTGGGAAGGAGTACCAGAAATAGGCAGTATGAAGAATATCTGGTGAAGTGGAGAGGATGGCCTGTGGAAGATTCATCCTAGTTGTCTAAGGCAGAGGTTGACTATTTGGGTTTTCCTCAACCATTTGAGAAGTGATGGAGTCACTTTTCAAATTACCCTGGGTGTCTGATGTAGGAGCATCCAGTGGTGTAAGGGCAATCCTACATCACCCAAAAAAATATTTACCTTCATTTACATTTTTGTAGATGTTTTTGCATTTCTGGATACCCTTTTCGTTGAAGAAGAATTCCCAACTTCCAGAACTGCTTTTTTGCTTTTTCTGCTCAACTGCTATTTTTAGCAGGTATGAATTTGAAGGTGTGAGGAGACAAAAATTTAAGAGAAGCTTCGGGATAGAATAATAAACACTTTGGTGAAAGAATCATGCTAAGATCATTCCCGATTCAAAAGTTACTCAAGTTTCAGTTTCTGTTTTTTTCCCTACAAAATCTTCGGAGCTAATTTTGAGGGACTTAAAGGCTCCGGATGGGCCCAAAAATTGGCGGAAAACAAAAGTGGTTAGCTTTTAGGCCCCACTTTCTAGGCTTCATTTTCAGAAGACCTTTCCGAAAAGGTGTTATGATTGAAGATCGAACGGTTAGATCTTAAGTTAAGGCTTCCAGAAGTTTGTGCATAATTAGAATGTTGTTTTCGGCTCCAAACGTAGAATTGAGCTATTTATGGGGTAGTTTCTGATTTTTGTGGGGAGTTTTTTTTGGGGAAAGAAGATCGCATACTGAGAATAGGGGAATTTCTGTAGTTTCTTTATGTAATATGCATGTATTGCAGAACTCGGGGATTTGAGATCCTTTGCATGTAAGAATTTCATTGCTTTGAATAATAATATTCTCTGGTTTTTTGTGTGATTTTTTTGTGTCTCGGGTTGCACCTTCATCATCGATTGACTCTTTCATTGTACTAAACCATCACCCTTTTGTTGTTGGTTGATAGGTCTTTGTGCTACTAGGGTTTGTCTTATTTCTAAAGGAAATTTTTAGAGTTAGTCACTATAATTAATCAAGAAATTCTACTAAACTTATAGATGTCCAAAATCCATGTATAAATTCATTAAGACCACATACATAGTCTTTAAATTCTTTGAAATTTACTTATTTAGGTATATAAAAGTGTTGAATATTCAAGATACTGAGAGGGGAATCTGTATCTTCATGAATTTATTGAACAAACATCATCCTATTACTTAATGCATATGACAGAGAAGAGCAAGAACAAAGCATGAATTCACACAACACATAGACACCAAAATTTTACGTGGAAAACCCAATGAGGGAAAAACCATGGTGAGGATTAGCTCACAATATATAGTTATTCCAATATCAGATACAAAAGAGTCTCACTACCAAGTACAAAAGCTCATTGCTTACAAGGACTCACTATCCAAATAGGGAGGCTCACTGCCTACAAAAGATTATAGAATCAAAATGGCTTACAACCAGAAAGTGAACTGATAGGTGTGGGTTACACCACAAGTGTAGATTCAGTTCCTTTGATGCTCAGATTATTCACTTGCATGCCAACATACTAATCTTTTCTCTTATTTTCCTTCATACACTTTGCATATCCAACACACACACTTACTTCTTCATAGTTCATCTAAAAACCATCTTGTAGGTATATCTGATATATCCATATGCATAAATTAGGTTGGCCTGATTGGATGCAATAAATATTTATAAGAAGTCAATTGTCAGATTCATACAAAAATTCTCCAAAGGTAATTCAACCGTGTGGCATGCAGTATTATGTCGGCTAGGACCAAAACTAGGTCGCACATATATCCACAATACATGTTAAACTATAAATCTGAATATTAGGTTGGCCATGATACTTAAACCTAATAATGAAGTACAATCACTAAACCGATGCCAACTCACCATCCAATCATATGAACATACATGACTGCATACATACATGCTTTTACAAACCAAAAACCATTTCCCAAAACCTTAAACAACGATGACCACCGAAGGAGAAATGCAAACTAAAACACCAAACCAAACACTGGAGGATGTAAAATTGTTCTGCATACCGGTTCAAGGTACCAGACCAATCTGATACCTTAAACAACATGGTGACATCAATGACAAAATTCAGACATTCTTCCAACAATCTTCCCCTTTGTAATTGATGGCAACATGTGCCAAAAAAATATATCCAAAATCTCTCCTCTACAGTTTATCTAAATCTCCCCCCCTTTGACATCAATGGAAAAGGGTGACTAAGAAAAAAGGATGTGAACATGGTGACATTCAAAATTGCAAAAGGTTCCAACACTTCCAAAAATTTCCAAGAATTTCTAGATATTCAAATTTTCAAAATTTCTTTCTTCTTCTCTCTCCTTCTTTTGTAGAAACAATGGAAATTTGAACATTTAGGATTTAAGTAAAAATGACACTCTTCACCTGAAACACCTTCTTGTACCTTTCTTTGATAACTGGTAATGTCTTCTTCCAGGAAAATACAACAAAATCCATTCTAGTGCATATACTTTACAACAAGGCCAATAGTGTGAAAGAAGATGACCAATCTACGGATGAGCATTGACTTCCACAATCTTATGCATCATTAAGTATTCCAGAAAGATGATCTAACTGGACCTCAGCAATCTCCTTAACTCGCTAGAAGGTTTTCACCACATCATCTCTTTGTCTTTGCATAATGATCATCTTGCAATTCACCAAATCTCATTATTTGTTTCCCTTCTTTGTCTTCAAAGATATCAAAGTTCTTTCCAATGTTTTTTACCTCATATTCAATTGCTTCAATCCTACTTCTAAAATTGTCAACTGCAACAGGCCACCAAAGACAATACTTGCAGATATCTAACATTTCTTTGATGCATTTCTTCGTCTCATTGATAAGTTCAGATAATATATTCTTAGCTTTAGTGCATCTATTTTCAACCATGGCTTCTAACTTACGTCCTTTCGGACCTTCTAGTAACATTCTTTCTTCAACAACCTCAACTAATTTTTTTGGTAAAGAGTCAGAAACAATTGATACATCAATACTTTTTCTAATAAGATACTCAACTATAACATTGTCGATCTTGAGTTTGCCTACTGGAGAGGATGCATTCCATAATTCACCAATTTTATTCATCTTGCCTTTAACTAAAATTGATCGCATGTCATCTGGATCAAAGGATTCTGATTCAGGTTGAGATTCTTCTTCATTTTCCTTCTCTTTCAGAATAATAACAATGTCTTCGATGATAGCTTTTCTCTTCTTTGATTCTGGAGGGGAATCACTAATGAAAGATTCCAATTCTTTTGTTCCGGAGGATGAACCCTCCTCAAATCGACTAGACATAACCATACCAGAGCACATATCTTTCTGCAAAGATAAGAAAAAGGTCTTACAAGCATACATTATCTTCCAAGCCTTCCAAATATCTATAAATTTGTCTTCCAACGAAAATCTTGGATTCCTACTTAACACTTTTCTTTACTGGTAGAAAGTCCAAAAAGTAGCATATTAGACATGTAAGTAAAGACCCAAAATGGAAAGGGTATCCCTCTACCAATGACATTCACACATTTCTGGTAAGATTCTCTAGAATCATTCCACACAAATCAAATTTCTTATTCTCCTTTACCATTTTATATGCCAAATACACGACAATAGCCGAAGTGGAGCTTGTAGAAGTTGACAATCCAACCTCATAGATCCCAATGAACACCTACAAGTGAATAACCTATCACCAAAGGAGATCAAGAGACACAAGAATGTTGCTCTACAAACATGAAGCAAAAGATGCATTATCCAAGAAGTGAATAATTACGAAGAGATCAATCCTTAAGAAAGGAGATCAAAACCTAAAGTGAGAACCCTAGGATAAAGATTAAATTAGCATGTGGCAAGTGTTAATATCATAATGAACAGAGACAACATGACTAATTTAATAATGCAAAATAAAGATTCCTAAGTTTAGCTTAAGTGAAATAAAGTAAAGGTGACTTAATTAATTAATCAATATGATTAAATTAATCAAGTAAACAACCTATTACTCTAACACCCCCCCTTAAGATGAACTTAGGGGGAAGCTAAAAAAATAAGGACAAATGCATAAAAGAAAAGATGGGTCCTGACAAACAAGGCCTGATGAGGTACCCATGTACAAATGTAAAAGATCTCTCACAACAAGAGAAAAAGAGAAAACCTTGTGGGAAAAACTCTTCTCCAAAAGAGAGAAATACATGTGAATGACTAAGAAGCCTCTAAATAAGAGTGAAGGACGAAGAAGCCTCCAATCAAGAATAAATTGTCCCAAAATATAGGAACAAAGGATGAACACCACTAACGCATGAAGAAGCTGCAAACATTATCATAGAATGACTGTTGAAATAAAAACCCTCTCTAAAAAAAATGATGACCAGGATCAAGAATACATGAATCTGCATGAGTTCCCTTAATGACACTATTTGAATCCGATGGAAAACTAAGGGAAAACATTTGGAGCTCGAAGATACAAATGGAAAAAGTACCAATAGTCTAAAAAGTTGATCAAGTGAAAATGGAAGGTCACCTCTAGAAATATGAATGCAAGAGTGTCCATATGGTAAGTACTCCATCTCACTAAAATGCATGGGTAACCAATTTCTGCATCTGCCTAGTACATAGGAACAAATATTGTTTACATAGCTCACTCCAACACAAAACCAAAGAAGCATTATCACCAACAATAGAAACCCCCCATAATGCTGACAAGGGAGAGGTATGACAAGTACACTGAAATGAATTCCTAAATGTAGTGCATGATAAAGAACCAAGAACAACTAAATGTGTAGACATGGAAGTACAAGCAGATATAAAGAATGTGAAAATAAAAGTCACATATGCATGAGAAAGGTATGAAGGAAAACAAATACAAACATCAAACCCTATGGGACTTTATAGCATAGTGCGAGTATAATAAGGCACAAAGTGATGTGTAAGAAACCCAATACTACACATGCAAAGCTAAGGCACTTTATTTCACTGCGTTTTTAGATGAAAAATACATGCAATGTGAGCCCATAAGTGTCAAAAAGGAATACAGTTGAGAAAATTTATTTTTAGAAATAACCAAAAATCAAATCTGGAAACCATCTACACCATCGTGAAGATCTTGGAACCAACTTTTCAACGATATCTCATTTGCCCATTTTCAACATCATATACAAAATTTATGCCAAAAACACTTAAGGCAACTCTAGAAAATAAGATTTGAATTTAATTGGAAATAAAAAGGACCTGAGAAAAATATCCAAAAAATACCTGCACCATTGGAAATTACTCTGAGCCCTCTTTCCGTCGATATCTCGTTTGCCCGATTTCAACATCGTGGGCAAAAGTTATGGCCTCTGGAAGAAAATTTCCCTTAAAGAGCAATTACACAGACTGTTGCATTAAATTTGACGTCCAAACAACCCAAAAATGCAGGGTTAAAATTGATAGCCAAATGGTTGTCACCGCATTTGCACAATTTTACTTATTTTTTAAAAACATTTACTTTAAATTTTTTTAATAAAAAAAAATTGGGAGGGGAGGAGGGGGGGTCGCACATGGGCCCACCCCCACCACTCCCCATAAGGGCTACGTACCCTAGGGGTACTGTAGGTACCCTGTGTCGGTTGCACAGGTAGGAACCTACGTAGTACCTACGTAGGTACCTTTTTTTTGTTTGTTTATAAAACAAAACTATTTAAATCTTTCAAAATACATTTTGTTTTTACAATGAAAAAAACCTACATGAATAAAAAAAATTTGCAGATAAGAAATATTTTTTAATGAAATTTTACCTCGAAATGCGTGCAAGTGATCGTACGGGTAGTTTTTTGCCTCAGAGGTCAAATGCTCGAATTTCGATAATTTCACAGTTGATCTTGGGGTTTTTGACTGTTGCAGACATAATGGTGAGGTCTGGCTTGGGCTCAAAATGCCCTAAAAAATTAGGCACCCCTTGGATCTGGCAAAAAAAACCCTTTCTTCAAACCCTCATAGATCTGATAAACAAAATCCAAATTTGACAAAACAAAGGTCAATCTTGACTATTCCGACAACTCTGGATTCAATGGAGAGGTTTGATTTAACCTTGGATACATTGAAAAAACACTTCAAGGAAAGATCTCACAAAAAAGGAACAAGAAGTTTGTAGATCTAGAGCTCTGATACCATGTAGAAGTTGATAATGCAACCTCACAGATCCCAATGAACATCTGCAAGAAAATAACCTATCACCAAAGGATATCAAGAGACACAAGAATTTCTCTCTGCAAACATGAAGCGAATGATGCATTACCAAAGAAGTGAATAATTACAAAGAGATCAATCCTTAAGAAAGGAGATCGAAGCCTAAAGTGAGAACCCTAGGATGAAGATTAAATTAGCATGTGACAAGTGCCAAGATCATAATGAATGAGACGACATGACTAATTTAATAATGTAAAATAAAGATTCCTAAGTTTAGCTTAAGTGAAATAACATAAAGGTGACTTAATTAATTAATCAACATGATTAAATTAATCAAGTAAACAACCTATTACTCTAATAGAGCTATCTCGATTTTTGAAATAAATTTTATAGGAAATGCCATAAGCAACATACCTCATGGCGGGGTCGATAATGGTATCTATCAACAATGCTTGAGGGTCTTTGTCAGTTAATGTTAGCTCCTCTAATTCCTTGTATTTTATGGTTTTCTTTCCGAGAAGGTCTCCAATACTACATAACCCAGTGATAGCCTCGATTTCTTTCTTTGTAATAAGATAGGATTTTTACAACACAATGTTGTCATCCTTGAATTTACTCAATAGAAACAAGATAAATTCTTTGTCAATGATCCAAGGGAATTCTCCCCACAAATCCAAACCTAGGGTTTTGTTGTTTTGTAAGTCATTCGAATCTAACCCTAATTCCAATTTCTTTATCTTTTGATGATCGAATTTATCCAGTTTGACTCCTTTTAACCTCAGTGGGATATTTCCACTCGATCCTCTATTAGAAGATTCCATCATAGCACTTAACTTCTTCAAATTCAACAAGAATTTCTTCTTTTTCCTTCCTTTGTGATCTTGAGAGATAAACTTATGTCTCTTGTTCTCGAATGTTCACAAAGATCTCTTAGAGATTCTCTAAATTGCTTCAGAATCGCTCCAAGATAGTTCTAGGTTGCTCTTCAAATTGTTCAAATTCTTAGGTGATCAAAAATAACTTGTAAACTTTGATTTATACACCGTTTATTTACCCTAATTTACATTAATTACAATAGGCTTCAAAAAGCTGATAAAAACCTTCTTCCACAACATTGAGAAACCCTAATTCACTCCGCAAAAGAACATACTCTCACTTTTTATTTTGGTTTCTTTTGCATCACCTCTGTCCATCCATTCCTTACAACATTGCCAACATTTGACATGCCATATTTCCAGGGAGTTCAAGTAATTTTTTTGATAAAGCTCCCCCTAAGACCATGCTAGGTCTAAATCCCGAAGGAATCATTTGCACCGAATGAGGGCACAGACACATCAATAGTATCTGATTATTCTTTCTTCTTCCATATCTTGCTCATTTCTTGCTTAACCTCATCTTTGTCAATATTTTTCACAGGTTCATCTTCCTTTACTAAAGCAGACTGCTTTTCCTTTTTACTTCTGCACACTTTTGAAATATGTCCCAGTTTTTTGCACTTATAAAAAATAACATTTCTTTGTTTTGTCTGATTTCCATCAATCCATGTTCTGCATTGATTTGCTTTATGCCCAAATTTTTTATAGGTATAGTAATAGCCATCAAAAGATTGATTCATATGCCCCCCATTAAACGTATTCATCATCACTCGACTAATCATCCTTACCTAGGATCTACATTCAGTAGCTCTATGTCTAATATTTTTGCATGCATAACATTGTTTGGAGAAGGAACTAGAAAATTGATTCATCCTGCTCCTACATTCAGTTACCCTATGACCAAATTTATTGCATGAAAAAAAAAAAAATTGAACGATGGGTACCTTTGAGCATTTGGTTATCTGGTAGGTGATCTTCTTCCTGGATTTCTTTTTTGCTTCCCTTTAACTTGAGTCTTTTGATTATTTACTGGATTTGAGTTCTGTAAATTTTTACTAGCTTCATTACCTAAGCCACCTTTGTCTTTAGAAGGCTTCTATCCTGCTATCAACTCATTAAGCTTGGTGGATCTTGACTTGAACTTATCTTCACAGAGTTTTTCTTTCTCCAGATCTTCTTTCAGATTTACCACTTCCTGTTCGAGCCTTGAGAATACATCAGACTTACTTTGTACCACTATTTTCAGACACTCCTCAACTCTCTTCTTTTCATCCACTTTCACCTTTAATCTAGTAATATCTTCATTTTCTTGTTTTAGTCGTTCACTCACTTCTCTATGTCTTTCTTTGAATTTCTTTAATTGCTCTTTCAACTTTCAGACACATTAATTTTCTTCATCAAGATTTTATTTCAGATCTTTGTTTTCAATTTTAGCCTTGTCAAGGTCTCTAAGAGTAGTCTGGAGCTCTGCTTTATCCATTTGTTCAATCTGCATGATCTTCCTCAAGCTATTAGACTTCCCCAGAGGAACCAGAGCTCTGATACCAATTGTTGAATATTCAAGACACTAAGAGGGGGGGTGAATAAGTATCTTCACGAATTTATTGAACAAACATCATCCTATTACTTAATGCATATGATAGAGAAGAGAAAGAACAAAACATGAATTCACACAACAGATAGACACCAAAATTTTACGTGGAAAACCCAATGAGGGAAAAAGCATAGTGAGGATTAGCTCATAATATATAGTTATTCCAATACCGGATACAAAAGAGGCTCATTGCCAAGTAAAAAAGCTCACTACATACAAGGACTCACTATCCAAACAAGGAGGCTCACTACATACAAAATATTATAGAATCAAAATGGCTTACAACCAGAATGTGAACTAATAGGGTTACACCACAAGTGCATATTCAGTTCCTTTGATGCTCAGAGCATTCACTCGCATGCCAACAAACTAATCTTCACTCTTCTTTTCCTTCATACACTTCACATATCCAACACACACACTTACTTCTTCACAACTCATCTACAAACCATCTTGTATATGTATATGATAAATCCATATGCATCAATTAGGTTGGCCTAATTGGATGCAATACATATTTACAAGAAGATAATTTTTGACTTCATACAAAACTTCTCCAAAGGTAATTCAACCGTGTGGCATGTAGTATTATGTTGACTAGGACCAAAGTTAGGTCACACATGTATATCTGCAATACATGTTAAACTATTAATCTGATTATTAGGTTGGCTATGAGTAAACCTAATAATGAATTACAATCACTAAACTGATGCCAACTCACCATCTAGTCATATGAACATACGGTAATGCATACATACATGCTTTAAGAAACCATAAACCTTTTCCCAAAACTTGAAACAATGACGACCACGGAAGGGGAAATGCGTACCAAAACACTGAACCAAACATCAGAGGATGTAAACCTATTCTGCATACCGGTTCAGGGTACTAGACCAATCTGATACCTTAAACAGTATGGTGACATCAATGAAAATGTTCAAACATTCTTCTGACAAAAGGTCTTGGTAATGTCTTTAAAGCTTAGTGGAAATAAGATAGAAAACATGAAATTGCAGCAAGAAACTAGTCAACTCTAAGGCTCATCAAGTATGATGAGTAGGATAGAAGAAATGATTTTGGATAATGATGGATAGATGGATAATTGAATAGATAGATATATATGGATTATGTTGATCAAATATGGATGAAATCTATAGTTATTGGGAATGATGATTTGAGATTTTTTATTACAAAATAGGATGAGAAAAATAATTTTCATTTTCATTTTTATTATGCTAAAAAATGTAGAGAGCAATCCTTATTTTGATATAGAAAGTAGACACTATGTACCAAGGTATGAAGAACCAAGGTGGCATTGTATCTAGTGCATGGAATTTGACTCTACAAACAAATCCAAGTATCCTTGTCCATGTACCTAACATATAGAAAAATTTGTTTATCTTGTGAGAGAATGAAGTTCAAAGAAATTTAGGCCTATGCATAAAAGGTATTAAAAACCTAATATGCAACAATTGTTTGTATTTCTTGAACCTACCCCTACACACAAGGCAAGTATTTTCCATGGTAGTATTACAAGAATGTCCCACAAACACAATAGATGAAAGAAATGACTATGTCCTTTTTTGTACTCCTTTAGACACCAAGATATTGAAGATTGACATGGCTTTGAGAAAATAGTGAAAAGATACAAAAGAAAATTCAAAATAAAAGATCAATTGATAAAACATATCAAAGTTTTTATATCTCTTGTCTGAGATATTGTTGTGATTCGGGGTGATGCCTATTGTAGGGATGATATATCCATTAAGGTAGTTGTTTGGATGTCAATTTAGATTATTTAGGCAATCGACATATAGGTAATGAGTTTGTTTCACTAATGATAGATGCTTGCAAATTTTCATGAATGTTCTAGATTTCAATAATTTTTGTATTTACTTATACTTACTTCATCAAAGGTGATTTTGATGATAGGTTTATCATGGGTAATGGTTTTATTGTGAATGGGCGAGTTGTGTTGATTTGTTTTTGGTGAATTTTTTGGGATTTTTAAATATTTTTGAATTTTTGTTGGACTATTTGTGGCTATTTTTTGAATATTTGAATGTTTTTCAGATTTCTATGAATACTTAAGGTTGCTTTAAGATTTTTGAATATTTAAGGTTGTTTTTGATGTTTTAAAATATTTGGATATATTTGGATTTTTGATATATATCTAAATGTTTTTGGATTTTTGAATATTTGTATGTTTTGGATTTTTGACATATTTGAATGTTTTTGGATTTTTAACTATTTGGATGTTTCTAGATTTTGGAAGGTGTCCAGGTCACTAAATGAGCTAGAAGACATGTATCAAGATTTATTCCAAAGAAAGATGTAGGCACCTTCCCCTAGTGTATAACAATGTATGGGGCACTATGAATGAATGAATGGATTAGTATGATAAATGGATATGTGAAGGATGGGGAGGATACGTGTTACGAAAATGGATATAGGATAAGGAATTTCACTTCCAAGGACTATCTTGTAATAGGATAACATGTAAGGCCACGTAACCCACTTCCTATAATAGATATGGGAACCCTAGATAGTATGTGAAATAAATGTACCTATTGAACATATGACCATAAATTCATGGTACAAATGAGTATAGCTATGTGTTTCTTACTTCCTAGTTTTGACTAGAAATGTTGTCATAATACATTATAAATTAATTGATATAGGATGAAGTTGTGATTTGACTTGATGATACTTTCAATTGTTCAATGCTAAGAGGGAATTATTTAAATTATTAATGGAATTACTTTTGTATAACAATGTTGGTTATCGAAATGATCCACCTTTGACATATTTGGTGATTAGCTAGTAGTGCTAGTTATTTTGGTTCTTATGAAGAAGCTAATGAATTTTAGTTCAGGACTATGAATGCAAATGTGTGACACCCTAGTTGGTAGATTTAAACAATAAATCTTTCATTCATATTGTTTCATATTGTTTCATTCAATGTGTTTCATGAATGTCTTTATAAGTTGCTTTTCTATTAGTTCTAGATTATGATTACTAAATTGTAAATGAGATGTTGTGTGTGTGTAAGTTTGTGTTTCTTGTTATGTTACTATGTTATACTAATGAATATGAGTGAGTGTGTAGGATAATTTCAATGTGATACTAATGCATATTTCTTAACCTTGCAGCATTGCCGTGCAAGTGTGCCAGGCAAGTAGTTTTCTTACCTTGTTATATTTTATTATTGCAGAATTATAGATGTTAGTAATAGAAACAAAGTGCTATTTCCAATTAGTTGTAATTTATATTATAAATTAGGATTTACTGATTGAATAATGTTCAAGAGGAATCCAATAGATTTATTAATTATTTATTTGTTTTGGTTAGCCTTTCACATAACTTGTAATATAAAATTGATTTATGAATTGTGTAATGGGCAGAGTATGTAAAATAACCACTGATATATTGTATATACAACTAAGTGATGATATGACTTACTATTATTTGTGCCAAGGTGGCCTAAAATGAAACTCGTCATTTATTTATTCATTTTTGGTGTGAAATATTGGACACATGACTAACTAAGATGGTTTTACAACAATAGTATATTATACATATTATTGTACTTCTTACACCATATTAGTATGTGTTTTGAATGTTCTTGACTATATGTATTAATCCTACAAAGAGAGGAACTTTTGCAATTTATTTATTCATTATGATAAATGGGAGGACATGGGATTAGTGTGTACCCTATAACTTATGACACATCCCAAAGATCAGTTTTGGGGATTTTAAATTAGGTCTTTATTATGTGTTGAAACCTATATTATTAGGTCTTTATTACATGACACATCACAAACAAGTTACATTTTTTTTATCTATTTATTTCATTTTTCTAATTAATTAGTGTTGAAACCTATTGATTAATTATCTTGGTATCATTTTATTTCACCTTGGTTTTGAATGTATCATATACAAAATAAATACTAAAGTGAATGAGTTTTAGAAGACCATGGATTAACATATAAAAAATTTAGAAGCCAACCATCATCATAGAATGCATAGAATGGTATGAATAGTTATCCTTGTAGTAAATGTGATATCAACATCACTAGAATTCACGAGTAGAGGTCTTTTTTTTGCATGGGAAGGTGGAAATGAATGTTCTTCACTATTGGTAATCATTTACATTCATTCTCGTTATCACTACCCATGTTATGTATAAATAAACTTCAATAGAATGTGTGAAGGGTTCAATATTGAAGAGGAAAAGTTAAGGGAGTACTCATTGTTTTTGTACTGAAGGTTGGGTTAGAGTTCTTTTTTCTCAAAATGTTTTTGATAGATATGAAAGAAAAGGATGTGTAGGTTGACGTTTGAGAATAATATGTTTCATTTGAAGGTTTGGAATGTTCAATTTGTAAGCTCAACTTTCTTTCATATTTTGCATATTCTATTTGAACTATATGACTTATATTTGGGAGAATTTAATTTTTGATTGGTTCATATTTATATATGACCATGTTATTGTCTTGATTTGGTATTATCCTCCTTGTTGGATATAAAAGTATATTAACAAATTTGTACTTAAAGATAATAGTAGATTGGACCTATGAGGCCAAATGGACTAATGTGGTTTGACTTGTATTTTGAGTAGTTAAATTGAAGCAATTACTTACTAAGATAAGATACTTAACTTGAGATAGTATGCACTCCTTTTGATATAAAAATGATAAGTGACAAAACATGATAGTAATTCACCATCAATAAAAAGCTCTCTATGATGAGAATTATTTCTTTGATTATTATATGTATGAGAAGAAGATTGTATTTAATTTGATATATCATGCTCTCATGAATACAAAAAAATAAAAATTAACTATTTTATTATTATAGATTGGTAAGGTTCATCGCTCATCTCTGTTTATATGTAAATGTAATCGGTACTCTAGTCAAGCTATTTGCACATTAGAATTGTAATGGTTACCAGAGTTAATTTCACATAGAGAGAACAGTGGCAGTCAGACCAAATTTCACTAGGCAATGGATTAGCGTGACATAAAATGATTAAAATTTCAAAAGATTATGCTGAATAGGTGACAATAGCTCAGTTTCCAGATGGAAACATCCCTTGCCCACGCCTGAAAACAAATCTTAACTCGCATCCAATATTCTCGTTTAAGAGGCTGCAAAAGAGCTCAAGAATCTAGTAGCTCTAAACCCCAATAATGTTAGGTCTAGTTTTTGTTTATTGTGAACAGTTTGAAACAGCAGCTGTTGGGAGATTGGTAACTGATCTGGGAAGGGAAAGCATTCTTGTAGTTCTTGTTATTGTCTGAGCTCTAGCACATGGACCTTTTCTGGGGATCCATTCTATTGCTGCTAAGCAACCTGGAAAACTTTCTTCTTAATCTGGGTAATAAAAATGTGTAGACTACAATGAAAAGAGTTGGACCACAGATGCTATTCTCTACTGTAAAGTACCATGCAGCCTCATATATAACCTTTCAAAGGAATGATTTCATGTTATATCTTTTCCAAATCAAAGTTCTTTGATTTATCAGACTTTTACTTCATCTATTAACTTCCAAACTTCGTTATAAGTATTAAATGTGATTATGGTTTGGGGTTCCAATTCATAGATTCCATTCATTTGATTCTAGGAAAATTCACTGTCAGCAATTCGCCATCGGAAAATTCACCGCCAACAATTCATCACAAAAAAATTCACTGCCATGATAAATTCACCTCAAGGAAAATTCACCACCAGCAATTTAGGAAAATTCATTGGCATGATTAATTGTCTGCTGATGGTGAATTTTCTTTGAGGTGAATTTGTCATGACGATGAATTTTCCCACAGTGAATTATTGACGGTAAATTTTCCAACGATGAATTGCTGCCGAGAGCATGGCTCATCGGTTAGATTAATAGGACAAATTATGCCTACTATGCGTAATGATCCATTCCTCAAACTGCAGAACTACCCACTGATTCAGTATAAAATTTCCAATAACTGATCAGTCATAGAAATATTCTTAAATCCAGGTTATCCCGCCATTCCAAGATTCGGAGTAATAATTGCAGACCTTTAGCTGAATTGGGATTGGAGAAAGGATTCTGGTGACAGGGAATAACCTGAAATCCATGGGCGAGTGGGAAGAATTGACTTGTGCTTAAATTGAATCGAACCATGTCAGTTCTCCTTAACCCTGCCCACCATTTCACCTTAATACCCAAACTTTGTTACAAATATTAAATGTGACTATGGTCCACAAGTTATTCAACGAGCCCTCAAAATGTATTCTCTATTTGTAATCAAGGAATTTTTGCTCTTCATTCAAGTAAATAATCTCAAAGCTACATGACTAAGGACAACAACAACAAACTATTGTGGTTCTAAATATTCCACTTCCATAAAATGTCTAGGCTAAATAAATAATGCAAGCATTAAGCTTATTTTTATAAGCAGGTGATCTAGATATATGAGCTAGGATTAAAATATTAAAATATTGAGGTTAAATGTGGAATGAGTTAAAAATAAGGAAGAGAAGTTCAAGGTATATATTCTTCACCATCATTATAATTTATATAAACAAGCATATGGTTATACATATTTATTATGTGCTTATGTCAAAAGTTATAACTTATCAATAACGATTGATACAATTATAGAGTTTAATCAAATGTTCTAATGAAGATACAACCGCTAGTAAAATAAATTTCAGATCTTATTAGTAGGATTTTAAGGAAATGCCCTAAATACTTGCCCTAAATACTATCCCTAACCAAAATAAGTAATTGTTGGGTTTTGTGCATCTTATGCATAGCATACTAAATCTACTTTGCACACCACTATTGCTATTCTCTTTTATTTGGATATCAAATTTATTTTCAGGTTATGATCATATATAATATATACAAAGGAAAATCAATAATAGATTTCTTGAATTCAATAATAAGTATGCTTGAAAGATATTTCAACAAATTGATGCTTTTGATATTGGCCCTATCTCATACCATTACAAATTACATTTACCTTGAAAACAAAACACCTATTGTCGGTGGAACATGATTATGGATTGGTGTTGGTAGCAAGTAATTTAGGGCTTGTGTTTTGGACAATATAAAATGAAAAAAAGAAAAAAGAAAAGAAAGAAGAAGCAATAAATAACATTAACTTGGTCACGAGTTAATTACGGCATTTAGAATGATAAATTTATTAGGTTCTCTCTGTATTTTCTTTTATTTCCCAAGATCTAAAAAAACCATAGTCTTAAGTATAAATTGTTCCAATGAAGTAATTGTTATTCCATCTGGTTTGGGTCATATCCATTTTATTGAAGGATTTTATCTATTGAGCTATTATCATGTTATAATTATTGACTTGTTACTGATCTAGAAGGTTACAATTATAATTGTTATTTAGCTATCATGATGAGTTACTAAGATTTAGTAATACAAGTCGCTAGATAATTTGATGCTTCCATTGTAGTTGTTATATTTGAAATAGTTATTATTGATCTCCTTTAATCTAATTCTATTTTACTATTGTTAATCTTATTAACGGTGAAATAGATCATAGTTTAGGATGAACCTATGTCTAGCAATCTATTATTCAACTCACAAAATAAGTGAATTTTTCCTAACTTGTAAATACCTATTTGAGTCACGATGTCATCATTTATGTGCCTAGTCTATGTGGGAATGTCATGGACCTTATGTGGGTTTAAAAATTTATAATGAGTAAAATACTTGTTTGTATCTCCTTTTTAATTGGTCAAGTTATTAGTACCATGATAATATAGATTGCCCCATCACAAGTTAATCCTTGCAATTTAATATCCAATTTTAAACAATCCTATATGTGTACCTAGTAATAATCCTTATCTTGGAATTTTATCTTATTAAAGTGTGTATTGATGATTAGTGGATTTTGACTGTAATTGAGGTTCAGAAATCATTGTAACCTAGTGAGTATACCCTATGAGGGTGATTCAAATGAGTTGGAGCAACTCAAATTGTCAAACTACGGTGCCTCTGCCAAATATATATGTAGGCAAGGCCACCAAGCGATAAGCCCCTGAGGCATTAGGTTGAGCCCCTAGGACTGTTCTTCTAAGTCTTGTTTGGGACTTGTCTTTTTCTCCCAATATTGTAAACTACCCTTGATTTGTAAAGCTTATCTTAGTAATCATGAACGAATTACCTATTGATCTTACGTGTGCACCAAGTCTTTTGGTTCTTGCAGATACAATAATTGGGAGTGAGGAGATCTTGATGCAATGAAACACAAGAGTTGTTTGAGTAGGTAAGAGGTATTTTAAGTTGACCCATGATAAGTAGACGTTATTGTTAAAGATGGGAACTTATTTTTATTCATGTTCCTAACTAGTGAGATCATTGACCATAAATGTAAGTAGTGTATTGTGTTGTTATTGTCTTTTAGGTTACAAAAAAATTTTGCTAATTGGTAAAGTTAATGTAGATTAATTAACTTAAGTTGATTTATTTGTGTGTCAAAAATTGGGCATGACATAACATGTTTTGCGTAGACCAATTGTTTGGATTGTGTGATGTAGGTAATGGTAGATTACATAACCGAAGTTGATTTATTTGTGTGTCAAAAAATGGGCATGACATAACATGTTTTACATAGACTAATTGTTTAGATTGTGTGATGTAGGTGATGGTATGGCATGAGATAGTATATGGTCAAAATAAATGGCCATGTCAAGATTTTTCCAAATGATTTTTTTCAAGAATATGCCCATAAACTTTGTCAAGATCAAGCTAGATAGGGAAGATGCATGAAAATGGACTAGATTGGATGGATAGTGCTGTTAGGATAAAATAGCATAATGTATGAGATAAGATACTCCCAATAGGAATGGTGTACATAGATAATTGATTTTACATATGATGCCCACAAATGGGTTTTCATCATGGTACTTGCCCAAAGCACCATAAGAATGGTTTTCACTAGAAGATTATTTTTATCTTTTTAATTTTGAATACACATGATGCCTATTTGCTAGGTTTTCACCATTGTACTTGCCCAAGATGCCACACACCATAAGAATGGTTTTCACTAGAGGATGATTTTTATCTTTATTTTTTTCCTTTTTTAAATTTTGAATACACATGATGCTTATTTGCTAGGTTTTCACTGTGGTACTTGCCCAATATGCCACTGAAATAGTTTTCACCAAAGGACAATTTTTATTTTTTACTATTTTTTATTTTTTGTATTTTTAATTCTTTTGAATGATCATCAACTATGTGGAACCACTTGATGCTACTCATGTAGATGTTGGTGTCATAATGTGCCAATAATGTCTTTCCTTGAGGAGTTTCTTTGCTAAGATAAGGGTGCTTAAAAATAGCCCATGGATGTTACTGTGATTATTGTTGATACTAGGGTTGGACTTGTCTAAATACACACATCATGATAGAGTGCCATCAGAGTCCTTATGATAAAGTGTTTCTACCAAGACATGATGAATGTGGGATTCAAGATTTTTAGATTCTAGGTGGGATGTTGGATGTTGATGGGGGATATGATATTTGGATGAATGATTTGATAGTTTGGATGTGATTTTTTTTTTTCCAAACTTGGGATGGTGGATAATGGAGTGTGGACGAGATATTGTGAGTGTGTTTGGGACCAACAATTTCATACACTTTGCATGTTGGTATTGAATAGTTTTTTGAAATAGGTGGAAACTTTTGATAGCTGAAAATATTTTTTGGTTTGGCTCTATATTTTCATTGATTATTGGATTTTGATTTCAATTGTATACTTTACATGATCTAATTTACTTTGGGATCCATTTTGACTTTATGTTTCCACTTTGACTTTCATATCCACCAGTTTCAAATTGTCTCTGATCTTTTTCTTTGTAGGGATTTTTATTTTGTTGGTCCCAATTAGTAGGTAGAAGGATTTGGGAATGATGGTTTATGATATAGATGGTTGGAGTCTTGGCAACAACCTTATTATAAGGACTATTCATGGATCCTATGTTGATGTTTGTATTATATAAAGTTGCCCCAAGTATTCTGGAGGTACCACTAACATCATTAGATTTCTTGATTGAGGAATAACCAAGAATCCAATATCTAGGATTGTTGAAAAAAAGTAATGGCTCCAAAATACCATATTCATGTAGGCCTAATCCTTTTCCTTGATACTACATTCATTGAAAATTTTGGTTGGCAATAGGATATGCATTGTGTTGGAAGAAGGTGTTAATTCTTATTTGTGGTGTTGGTAACCATCAATGGTGGTTATCTTCTCATCAGTAAGAAAGCTTGGTCTAAGAAAATTTACTAATCTGAGTTGATAGGCTATCAATGTTTCGTCATTCTATTGGATTTTGATAGGATCTATAGTAACTTTTTGATCAATATCTTTGACATGAGTTTGAGGAATAAGGAACTTTGATTGCTCTTTAAAATATGTTGCTTCAAAGTTGATATAGAAACCCTCTTCATGGTAATTTGTTCAAATATTATCATGGAGTCCTATGAACTCAGCTATAGCTTCATCATTTTAAAATATTTCTAGAGAGGAAGACTCTTGTTCTAGGTGAATAACGAGGAGATCATATCATTTGTGTAAGTGAAAGATAGTAGAATATAAATAGGGTCAAATTTTGTTTTAGGGTCATGAATGGAAAGGAAATGGTTGATGGGATATTGATCAACAATAGGATGATATTGGAGGAGTTGGGTAGCATGATCTTGATTCATTTCAAAGCTTTCATATTTATGCTTTGTATTATGTTTTTCACATAGATCTAGGTTTAATAATGGGTTATGAATAATGGACTCCTGGATAACTTCAAAATGTTGGTATGGTGGTAATATATTTTGAGTAGGAATGATAGGTGATAGGATGCATGATGGTGCTTGGCCTGGGATTTCTTCTTCATAGATTGGATTCATATCAAATTTATGATTAGCTTGGAGTTCATGATTATTTATCATGGATATCCCTTAGATAAAATATTGAAAGGTGTCATCATTGGGTGTGTGGTTTGATGGTCTTGATTGATGTTTCAAAGGTCTTGAGAATGAGGTACTGAAAGGAGAAATGGAATATTTTTATCGAGAAGCTTCTTCAATATGACTTATTATGGAGTTAAATGAGGTGGATATGTTATGGCCATGACTCTTTTTAATATAATTATTTTGTGATGAGTCATTGCTAGACATAGATGAATGGTTTTGATCGTGCTTGGTAAAATTATCTTGATATATGTCAAATTTCTCATTGTATGAGCTATGGATATTGTTAATTTGATTATTTTTGGATGGATTTTCAGGATGATCCTCAACATTGATTTCACCTTTACCAATACAATCTTGTATAATATTTTTTAGTTGCATATAATTTGGTGTTTTATTGTTGGAGTTGAGAAGATACAACACCACAGAAGTCCAAAAGATCTTTGCAAGCAAATAACCTGTTACAAGGAGAAACAAAGAGAAGCAACAAAAGAAATGCTCAAGAATGTGGAGCAATGTATTCACCTAAAATGTAAAATGAATAATGATACAAAAGATAGTTTTCAACTACATATAGATGAAAACCCTAAAAAGGAAAACCCTAGGTTTGCACAATAATAATTAATAAAGTAATTAATTATTATGTACCTAATGTTAGCTTAAGTGAAAAAGAGTTAAAAGGAAACTTTACGTAATTAAACAAATATTGTTTAATTAATAAAGTAAATGTCCAATTACTCTAACACCCCCCCTTAAGATAGACATAGGGAGAAGCTAAAACCTAGAAGAAGCTACTGAAAGCAAAAGCAATGGGTCCCAACAAGGCCAGATCAGGTACCCAAGTACAATGAAATCTCTATGAAACGGAGAAAAGGAGAAAACCCAGTGGGAAAAACTCCTCTCCAAAAAGAGATAGAACAACATGCTGAAAGAAACATGAAGGAAGGAAGGCCTCATAAAGACCCCCCAAGGACAACTTCCTTCACCCCAAGCATAGAGCGCAACTGAAGATAGCGCGGAGATGCAAAAGGTTTCGTGAAGATGTCTGCAACCTGCTCGGTAGTGGGAACATACTCCAAGATGAGAGAACCATCCTGAATCAACTGTCTGATGAAATGCATATGAAGCTCAATGTGCTTCGTCCGCTGATGCTCCACCGGGTTGCGTGAAAATGTGTATAGCACTCTGATTGTCACACCAAAGAATAGTGGGACTATCAGGAGGAAAACCAAACTCAGTCATCAGCTAACGAAGCCATAAAATCTCTTGACTAGCGAGCACAGCAGCTCGGTACTCAGCCTCTGTAGATGATAATGCATGAGCAGCCTGCTTCTTGTACGACCATGTGATAGGACCAGAGCCAAGACAAAAAACAAAGCCAGAAATAGACTTCCAATCATTGACATCACCAGCCCAATCTGAGTCAGTGTAGCCAACAATGTGAGGATCCCCTAATGTGTAGTGAATGCCATATGAAGTGGTGCCCTAAATGTACCTCAAAATACGCTTTACAGCTTTCCAATGACTCTCATGAGGATCATGTGAGAATCGAGAGACAAGACCAACCGCAAAGGAAAGATCAGGACAAGTATGAGTCAAGTACAACAAATTGCCAACCAACTGCCTGTAAAGTGTAGCATCGACTGAAGGAGTGGGGCAAGTAGTAGTCGAAACAACCCCTGACTAAAAAGGTGTGGGGGAAGGCTTGTAATCAAGCATGCCAAAGCGCTGAAGCATATCAAAAGAATACTTCTGCTGGTAAATGGAGATCCCCTCTAAAGATTGAATCACCTGAAGACCAAGGAAATAGTGCAGAAGGCCAAGATCGGTCATCTCAAATTGCTCCATCAAGGCTAGCTGAGAATGCTGAATCATGGAGGATGAGCTACCTGTGATGAGAAGATCATCAACATATAGCACAAGAATCAGGATCTCACCCTCAAGATGCTGAATATAGATCATGTGATCAGAATGACAACGAGTAAAACCAGTGGAGAGCAAAAAAGAGTCCATCTTCTCATACCAAGCCCGAGGGGCTTGTTTGAGACCATATAATGAACGCTGAAGTCTGCAAACCAAAGAAGAATCATGAACAAATCCCTGAGGCTGCTCCATATAGATCTCCTCCTGTAGGTCACCATGTAAGAAGGCACACTTCACATCCATCTAAAAAATGAGCCATCCTCTAGAAGCTGCAAGTGATAATACAAAGCGAATAGAATTCATCTTGGCGACAGGGGAAAATGTCTCGGAGTAATCAATACCCTCAACCTATGAGAAACCCTTCGCAACAAGACATGCTTTGTACTTATCAATAGAACCATCAGCAGCATACTTGGTGCGATACAACCATCGGCACCGAACCATCTTTCTGCCCTTAGGAAGAGAACAAAGATCCCATGTATTATTCCTCATCAAAGAAGAATACTCCTCCTCCATAGCACAATCCCACTCAGGGTGACTTGTCACCTCTGAAAATCTCTGAGGATCCTCTGAAAGAGCATGAGTCAAAAGACTAGAACCCGTAGTATGAGAATGAGTGCCACGAGTGTCTGAAGGATCACCGACCATAGATCCTACTGCCTCAATAGTAAAGCGAGCCCATTTGGGCCTCTGAGGTGGAACAAGTGGAGGTGGAGATGGGGGATCATCAATATCCTCATCAGAATCCTCAAAATAATCCTGAAGAGCTGTAGTGGGTGGAGTAGGTAGTGAAGTGGACACTGGAGACAGGGTATCAACTAGAGGAAGGCGCTCATCAAACTGAACATCCCATCGAAATAAGACCTCTCTAGAATCAAGATCAAATAACCTGTACGCCTTAACATCCTCATAGTAGCTGACAAACATGAGGGATCGACTCTTCCGCTCCATAGCTCTCCTCTGAGCATCAGGAATAAAAGCCCATGCCTCACTACCAAATACTCGAAATGATGAAATATCAGGCTTGTCATGAGACCAAGCCTCCTCAAGAGTCATATGTCGAATCGCCTTGTGAGGCATTCGATTCTGAATATAGTTGGCACAATTGATTGCCTCATCCCAAAAAGATGAATCCATGGACCTGGACTAAATCATACAATTAGCCATCTCCCGTAAAGATCTGTTCTTTCACTCAGCAATACCATTCTGCTGAGGGGTGTAGGGAACAAAAAACTAATGCTGCAAACCATGCTCAGTGCAAAAATCTCTGAAGGCTTGATTTACATACTCCCCCCCATTATCTGTACGTATCCGCTGGATAGAAAGACCAGACTGCTTCTCTACAAATGTCTTGAAGACACGAAAGGAATCAAAGACATCAGACTTGTACTTAAGAAAGTACAACCATGTGCGTCTGGAGAAGTCATCAATGAATGTGAGTACATACTTGGCCCCTAAAAAAGAAGGAGTGGGAAAGGACATGAGGTCACTATGAATCAACTCCAAGGGTGCCAAAGCACGAGTGGTACTTCCCTTCAAAAAGGGATCCCTGTGATGCTTGCCAAGCACACAACCATGACAAACACCGTCAGTACAGGAAATCCATGGAAGATTAAGAACAAGTGACTGTGTACTCATCTGCTGAAGATATCTGTAATTGACATGGCCCAAACACTCATGCCAAAGCTGACTCACTGAATCTGCATGTGCTATAAGAGATGAACCTGTACCCTCAGAAGGCGCAAATCCATCAAATCTGTAAAGACGAGATGCAGTATCAACACTACCAGTAGCCACAACCAAATCAGAATCATGGAGGTCCCGAATAACCACATCATGTGGTGAGAACTCAACTGTCTTACCAGAGCCAGTGTGGCAAATCTGATAAATGGACAAGAGGTTTGTCGAAATGTCAGGAACAACCAAAACATCCTGTAGAGTGCCTCCATCCAAAGAGACAAAACTTGAACCCAAGACGGAAAGCTGTGAAGAGTCACCCACTGCAATCTGTGAAGTATCACAAGAGGCAAGAGAAGTGACTAACTGCTGAGTGTGAGTCATATGGTGAGAAGCACCAGAGTCTAAAATCCAAGTGGACCCATTGGTCGATGCGCGTGTAGTGAGAGCATGACCCTTCCCTGTGGTGGAAGAAGAAGACTGAGGTGAGGAGATGTGTTGCTGCTGCATGGCCTCCTCTAAAGCCTCTAATCATTTTCAACACCTGGAAACTGGATGACTTTGCTTGCCACAGAAACTGCAAGTGTCTCCTGATTTCTCCTTAGTCTTGGAGGAAGACTCACCAGACTTTGAAGATTTCCCATGTTTTGGATTAAATGGTGGTTTAGAATCAGACTTAGGAGGCGGTTTGGAGGAATGCTCACTACTTGCAAAATATTTCTTGGGCCTTGGTTTCTGCTTCTGTTTCCCCTTCGGTGACTGAGCAACCAATGCTTTTCTCTTTGAACCTGAGAGCATATCCATCTGAGAAAGGTGAGACTGTTCTCGAGACAATCGCTCACACAATAAATCAAAGGAAGGCATGGTAAAACTGGCACCCAAACCATCCATGGTGGAGTAGAAGGAGGAAGCAAATATCTGAAATGGACCACGAAGCTTCGAAAGAATCAAGGAAATGCACTCTGTGTCTATCTTGTTCTTCCCACAACCCTGTAAAATAGTACGGATAGTTTTGAACTGGTTCAAAAAATCCTCAATAGTGGGAAATGAATCAGGTAACAATGAAGTCAGCTCTTCCTCAATCTGTAATGCGTGGAACTCATTAACGGCCCCAAAAAGTGTCTCAAACTTCAACCACATGGCTCGAGGAGTGAGCAAAGCATCAAGATGAAACAAAAGACTGTCTGAAACATGCATGCATAACAAACCCATAGCCTCATCCATGTTGTTCCTGTGCTGCATAATCTCAAAAGGACGCTGCAACTGAGGCTGAACCTCATCTAAGTAAGACCATAACCCTCATGACCATAGTAGCCTCATCATACGAGACTTCCAAGTGTGATAGTTATGTGATGTGAGTAGCTCAACTGAAGAGTCTATCATGAAACCCTATACCTGTACCTACTTGTGTTTTTTATTATTATGTGATCTTTCAGAATAGACAGAAGATGCAAAAGGGTTTGTATTTTTGAGAGTTTTGGTGTTCTAGTTTTCTGATATAAATGATAGAAAGCAAGAGAAAAAACACCCCCCACAAAAGATAAACCCAAACCCTAGTACAAACTGAGAAGAATGAAGTAATGCATAAGTAAAAAATACTTCAAGACAAATTCTCATGTACCTGGAGAAAATTCTGAGAAAATAGATCACATCACTGAATAGAGCATGTTGAGAGCTTTCCAACGCCTATTCAAGTTTGAAAAACAGAGTCTGTTTGCATCTTCTATGACCCCGGAAGTGAAGAAAGAAGACCTCACTTTGACTGGTAAAAAATATCCAGACTGGTAAAAAAAAATAAAAAATATTTCTATACCATCAGATTGATGCCATTCTCAGCTTTCCAACACATCTTCTTGTTCGAAAAACGGAGCTAGGATGCCCAAGTTATGCCCATTTGACCAAAAAAGACATAATAGAGGGTTGGAGAGAAAAAATTAGCCCTCAAGGGCTTAAAATCCGGCGGCCCCAGGGCACATGGCGGACCGGGGACTGGTGCGCAAGAGCTGGCAGCGTGCGGTGGCGCGCAGGTTGCGCTTGGGCGGAGCGGACCGGGTGGCGGGCCGGCGGTGGCCGCTTGGCCACGACCGATGGTAGCCGCCGATGGCGGTGGCCGCCGGGCAGAGCTCTGGCGACGCGACGGTTTAATATTGGCCGCGCAAAAAAATCAAAGAAAATGATTGTTTTTTAAATTTTTTTTTCGATTTTTGCATTTTTTTTGTGCGATTTTTGCTCCGTACGACCTTAGGGCAAAAAAATTTTTCCTTCCAAATTGACTGTAACCAAAATCGACGATTTGATAGTCGATTTAGGAGTTTTTGGGTGCTACAAATCCAATGGCACTGTCCATTTGAGCCCAAAGTGAACCCAAAAAAAAGAGTATGCTAAATCCACCAAAAAAAAACTTAGAACCCTAGATTTGCTTCCAATGCAAAATCTCAAATCAAGAACAAGCAGCTGCAAATCTGAAGCTCTGATACCATGTTGGAGTTGAGAAGATACAACACCACAGAATTCCAAAAGATCTTTGAAAGCAAATAACCTGTTACAAGGAGAAACAAAGAGAAGCAACAAAAGAAATGCTCAAGAATGTGGAGCAATGTATTCACTTGAAAATGTAAAATGAATAATGATACAAAAGATAGTTTTCAACCATATATAGATGGAAACCCTAAAAAGGAAAACCCTAGGCTTGCACAATAATAATTAATAAAGTAATTAATTATTATGTACCTAATGTTAGCTTAAGTGAAAAAGAGTTAAAAGGAAACTTTACGTAATTAAACAAATATTGTTTAATTAATAAAGTAAATGTCCAATTACTCTAACATTTATTACCCTTTGTCCTATGGTATTCACAATAATAATTATCATTGTACCATGAGGGTTTAAATTGGGGCTCATCATAATGTCTAATCCCTAAAAGCTTGATAATATTGGTTTGAATTAACTTGTTCAAGACTGTCTCAATTGGCTCCCCTAAGGGAGTGCACTTCCATCTAGTAGTTTTTTTGAGGTCTTAGTGGTTTCTTTGGGGGATTCACATTTTTTTTTAATTGTTTGGTGGGGGTTGTATATTTTGTATAAACTTTGTGTCAATGATACCATCATTGGTAATATTCATTTTCTTAACCCATAGGCTAGGTTTGTCATTATAGCTTGATGTGTGATACTCATTGTTCTTATAGATTTTGATAAGTCCCTTAGAAATAAGAGCCTTCTCAATGGTGATCCATTTTTCTATGATTCCTTCAAAGGTGTTGACATATTGTATGGTTAAGTGAAGGCCAATTTTGGTGTTAATATTTTGGACAAAGATATCCAAAAGTTATTTTTTAGGAATAGGCCATTTTCATTTTCTATTTGTGTTCCCCCAAAATTGTAGGAATGAAACACATGTTTCTCCTGGATTTTATTTTGTGCTACATAAATTGGTCATGGTAATTTTGTGTTCTATGTTGTATGATAAATGACTGATAATGTTTTTGACAAGTTCTTGAATATTTTGATACCATGTGGTAAATGGGAGAACCATTCTATTGTGTGTCCTCCTAAAATTATAGGAAAGAAGTGCATTAAGTATGTGCCATTGTATGCAACCTCTAGACATGCTATGTAAAATTCTCGTATATATTCTTGTGGATTACCTCTTCCCTTGTATTTGTCAAATTTAAGCATTTCAAAGTTATGAGGGAAGGGTATCATAACTATGTTTCTATCAAATGGATATGGGAAAATGTCTTCAAGAGTATAGATTTTCTTTGTTTTTCCTAATTACATGTTGGTAATATTTTGGTGCAAGTTTTGAATTTGTAATGCCAAGTTATCATCTCCTGGTTGTTGTATGGTTGGTTAGATGGAGTGTACGTTTGATTTTGAGGAATGGATGAATAATTATATGATGATTTTTTTTTTTTTGTGGGATTTTATATGATTTGTATGGGATGTTTTGGTGTTGGGGAGTGTTGTTTGGTTTGTATGAGGTATTTTGATTTTTTGGGATGAATTGTTGTTGTCAAATGAATTGTTGTTGAGGTATATTTTGAGGGATGCTATATGAATAGTTTTTTGAGTTTGAGTGATATGTGTTTGTGTAGGTATAGTGAATGTAATGGATTGAGATTATTGTTGGGGGATACATGAGTTTTTGGATATGTTAGATATGAGAGTTTCTGAAGAATGCGGGATGTAAGTTCTAGGTATGTTGGACATTTTGGGTATATTAAATGTGGAATCTTGTTTTGAAATGATGTGATGAAATTTGTGAAATGAAAGGTGGGTATGAATGATTGGGATTATGTGTGCTCATTTTTATGTTGGGTGCTTATGTAACATATGGAATATCAGGCGACGGATAAAATGTGGAGGCTTGGGTCATGAAAGGATTGTTTGTGTAGTTTGTAATGTTTTGTGGTGATGAATGGGGAATGCTTATGTTTGGAGGATTTAGTATATGTGTGGATATTTTTTTGGATAAGAATGGTGATGAATGAAGAATTTTTGTGTTTGGTGGATTTGGGATGTGTGAGATTGTTTGATTGTCATGTTTGGGTTTTGATACAAAAAATTTATGAATTGTTTAGGAAATGGTATTGAATCTATGCCATATGATGGTATAATTGTTTGACTAAGTATGGTTGGCATTGAATCTTGCGGTATAGCTTAGTTAATATCTTGAACTATAGGTGTGTTCTCATGTGAGGGAATATTAGATGACATGACATGTGTGAGGGCTTATCCCTAAGCGTAGAAATGTTAAAATTGGAAGACCTAGGCTAGCACCACTTTGTGTAAGTCTAAGAAAGAATTTGTTGGGATCTGAAGCATTGAGGGCATCAAGTACTCTAGCTAAGGAGGGATCTTGTTGCATTTCTAAAATTATCTTTAGTAAATTCCTTCAATTATATAGATTCATTTATGATTTCTTTTATAATGATTGATGGATATTGAGGTTGTTGTGGTTGTGGAGTTTGGTATTCATGAGGATAAAATAAATGACTAGGTATTCCAAACTCTAATTCGATAACACCCATATGTTTTGTGATATTTGAACTACCAGGATTACACTCCATGATTTTCCTATGTTATGTACTTGTAATATGCATAAAATTGTGATGACCTTATGTAAGATATAAGTGAAGGTTGGTGATATGATAGATGGATGAGTGTTGTTTCAAGGTGGACTACAAGAGATACATCGGTTAGATTTGGACAAAAAGAGATGATTTTTTTTTATTGATAGAAGATATGAAAACCTCTAAAAGTAAAAGTTAACCTAGATCTCCATTTTAATAAACTTGTTAATGATGATTTTTTCTTGTACCATACTAGTGATTCCAAGCAAAAGGATGATGGTGAGTTCACTAACTTAGAAGTAGACAAGACCTCTAAGCTAGTTTTATCATAGATATTAATACTAATCCAACTATCTACTTAAAAGGTTCACTTCCAAGAAAAAAGATAAACTAGAAGATAATATCGGAGATCTAAATGAGGTTATGATTGATGTTGGTTGCTAGTAGATTGATGTTTGTTGTTGATTTTTTTTGTCCAAAACTAAGATAAGTAAACCTAAAATTCCAAGATGAAAATGGTATGAGACAGATGTGAAAGTTATTTTTTTGTGTGATGATGAATGTTGGTTAGAATTTTGTTGTATTACAGGTCTCAAATCCTAGGTTGGTTTGCTCAAGAATTTTGGAAACTAAAAAACTTGAGGATTTTAGAAAATTATTTTGATAGTCAAATGTGTCAATCTAAAGTTTAAAGGCATCACTATGGGTACCAATTGTGCCTAGGTAGATATTGTAGAAATTTTATATTGCAACCTTATTTTGTGGGGTTTTTTTCCAAGGAACTTCTAGAAGTAATGCCTTTATTTTATCTTTTAGGTTTTACGATTAAGTTTGAGATTTGTACTAAGGAGAGCCACATGTCAAAGCTAAACAACTGCTACCATTCTTAGGGGATTAAGCTTATAGCGTGATGTTTTGGGATGCCACATGGCGGATGTTCATGCCACCTGAAATGGTGAACAATGTCTTTGTTTTATCAAGTTCCCAATCCCCCTCAAGTCATGTGTCGAGCTAGGGTAACCTGAAGAGGTTTCTAAGCATTGAAATTAATGTATGATGTGTGGTTGGCTGAGACTTTTGGTGGGCCCACTATGGACTAATGGTGGAGGCTAACACATGGTGAATCCACACTCTTTCTAAGGAGCAAAGGCCCATAATTGGTAATCTTAATGATGATGCTTGTAGGAAGTTACAATGCAAGGTTGTGAAGGGATAGATGGAATCATCTCTACCTTTGGGGAGCTGCTTATGATTTCCTAGCAGGCCATTTAGACCATAACCATGATGGTGATTCCCATAAGCTAGGAAGTGGAGAGTATTTTCTACTTTTCTATTTTTCATGAGGGAGGAGAAGTTTTCTATAAAAACCCTAAGGGGCACTATATTAAGGGATTTTCATAATCTTTTACAAGACTTAGAAGAATTAATAATTGATTTCTATAATTTCTCAGACCTTAGCAGTTAATTTTGTATGAGAAATATTGAATACATAACTTTGTGCTATATTGGCCTTTGTTGTGTGTTCTATTTCCTCTGTCTAAATATAATTATGATTTATGTTTTCATTGAGAGATTGTAGTTATTGACAATTGTAGCAAGCTTTGTTAGTTTAATTTATATCTCATATGTATAATTTTGGATCATGTTAGAACTCTTTCAAATCTCTATAAAATATTACTAAGCTGAAATTATTATATACTATATGATGGGCAACACCCTTAACATTTTTTGGTGCATCGCTTTAGAATAGTTACTTGTATGCATTTAATTTCATCTCTTTCCCTTTTATTCCCCCTTAGTTAAAGTGAAGATTTGACTTCTAAAATATCAGAGTTCATTCAAGGTGAATTGCAATTAGGTCCCACATTTGCATAACTTACCAAGGTTGTATTTCTTAAGCATCAAATTTTGAGATCAATAGTTTATTTTTTGACATGCTTGGTAGGATGACTTAAAGATAAATTAGAATTGAGTTCATGATCCAAAGACCCATCATAAGATCATTGATAGTGTGTAATATTAGGTTATTCTTACCCTCATTGGTGTTTGTTTGATGGTAGAAAGCTATATGAAGTTGAGAAACACAAGAACAAGCACCTGATCAAGTACAACAAGTGCAACCACCAATGGCTATCATAAATTACGTAGCATGGAATATAAGTAGCATGTTGATTGCTCCAATCCCTCCAACTGCATGGGATCCAATTCTCACCAATGCTCTAAAAGTGCTCCCTTAGTTCATGTGAGAAGATTTTAAGACACCGGTGAAACATTTGCAAGATGTCACCGACGTGTGCAAAGTACATCATGTGATAGACAAAAAAATGGTGTTAAGGTTGCTCATTGCTTCTTTCAAGGGGAAAGACCTAGACTGCTATAGATCCTTGCCCCCAATTTAATCAGTACTTGGGATCAACTCGAAGATAAATTCTTCAACCGATTTACAAACAAAGGTTATCGGTCTTCCTTAGTCCAACAATTGATAACCATCAAAAGAGCTCCCCAATAGGCTATCAGGGATTTCAATACCAAGTTTCAATAAACCTAGAAAAGGATCACCATGATAGCTATACCCCCGGTAGGTATGGCTATTGTTTTCTACTTGAAGGAATTTAATTTTGACATAGTTGTGATGATTTAGTCACTAGGAGGTCAGAACCTCCTTGATGCATATGACTTGGTCGTTAGAGTTGAGAATAACCTTACAAATGTTGAAAAGTTCCATCCTCAGCTACCCATGCCTGTATTCCTTAAAATACCACCTTTTCCCCTAGAATATTTCCCTAGTACCTCTATTATGTCCCCTTCAATGTATGTATATCCTAATGTGTAGACTAATGCAACTACTTCAACCTCCTTGGCCACAAAATTGAGTGATATGAGAAATCCATTGCAGACCTTATCTAATGAAATAATTAACCTCAAGAGGCAATAAGTTGTATCTCCTAAGCCTCCTTACCATAATTTTCAAGGCAATAGGCCTCCCTTCTAGTATAACCAATACTGAGGAGTGTGAGTGAATAATCAGGCTCAACCTTCAAACTAGATAATCACTATCTTCACTCCACTACAATCCATACCACTAATCATAATAGAGACCTAATGGTGGGTCAAAAAAAATTGGTAGATGACACTAGTTTATGGTGCTTCCCATGTAATAATACACACATTCCCTTGAACTACCCTAGAGGTAATCTTCAACAAAAGATCACAAAATAATGGAATCAAAGAATCACAACTAATATAAGTTCATACACCTATCAATCTGACAATGTAGAAAATGCTATCCTAATGGCTCAAGTGCAAGGCATGTCCCTCAAATAGGAAGGTGAAATTTCTTCAGTCCATGTGCTATTCTCTTAGATGGAGGAATAATATGCACTATTCACTAATGAGGCGTCGACTTGAAAGACTCCTCAGGTTTAGTCAGGTTATTATACTTGGTCCAAAAGGAGATTGACCAGAGAGTATGTACCCTTGATTCCATAACCCAAGCCTATCCCCAAGAAAAAATTGAAACCGCCAATAGTAGCTCTAGTGTTCCAAAAGTAGGGCAAGACAATCTTGAGTAAAATAAAAGAGCTAAAGGTCCAAACATTTGGATCGCTCACTATGGTAGAGAAGTTGAAGAAGGCCTCAACCCATGTCTCCTTATGGGATATTTTGGCTATCCCAAAGTAGAAGTCTATTGTGAGAGGCTTTTGAAAATGGTAAAAAGATAGTGCAAGCTTAAGCAATCCCATAACATAATTAGGTCAAGTGCAATGAGCTAGTTAAAGAGTTGTGGGCCCTTAAAGTCGTGACATTCACAAAAAAAAAAAAGGTGGTGAAGGAAGAGTTAAATAAACCAAAACCCACCCCATTCTTCTTAACTCATTTTAGGGGATAATTTACTACAAAATTTTATGATCGATTCTGGTGCCAACACCATAGTTATGCCTAAACTGATTGCAAATTCATTGAAACTAGAATATGAGCCTCTCAATAGAGGGATCATGCAACTATATGGAAAAAGGGTTTAGGCTGTAGATATAATAAAAAAATCTCCCCTTAACCTTGTATTCATGTCCCAACATTATTTTTGCGCAAGAGTTGGTATTAATAAATATCGGACTCCCATTTTCAAATTGTGTCTATCTAGAAATTTCACTACTAAGATTGGTCTCACCTAATCCTAAGGACTAACCATGGTGCCATGATGAAAGATGTGTCAGAACCTTTACACTTAGAGAACATAGTAGACAATTTTGTGATAAACTTTGAGGCCACACATAGATCTTTTTCAAAAATGAGATGTATTGTGTAGAGATGTTAGAAGATGAAGAAACAATTAGAGATAAGAGCCCGAAAGAAGAAATTTTGATAAATGAATTCATGAGGAGTGATTCATTTAGTAATTATGATGCTATCGACCTTGGAACATATGTGATATATGATCCTCATTCAGTAATTATGATGCTATCGACCTTGGAACATATGTGATATATGATGAGGATCAAGTCATCCCTTGAGTGACTAAAATTCAAGGAAGCTAGAATGGAAGCCCAAATGATGAATCTAGCCTTTAGACTACACTTTGATGGTGCAAGATATAAGAAAAGTTTTGGAGCTGGTATCCACCTAGTATCACCTACTAGAGTTGAGACTCATAGATTTTTCCAATTCTAGTTTTTCATGTACAAATAATGAAGCCAAGTATGATGGCCTAGTCCATGGGTTAAGTCTTGCAGAGTGGATGGGAATCAAATGGCTAAAGGCCTTCGAAGATTTGGAGCTAGTGATAAAATATATAAGAGGAAAATTAGCTGTAAAAAATATATGAATGTGATCCTACTACCATAGAGTGGGGAATCTAATTGAAGGATTTCAAGCCTTCAACATCCAAGTGATTCCAAGATGTTAGAATGTTGAAGCAAAAAGAATAGCAATAATTAGTTTTTAGTTCGAACCAATAACAAACTTTCTATCAAAAAAGCATGTGGTGCAGGTCATCGTGAGATTGGTCATTCTTGATAGTGATTAGAAATGGCAGGTATTTGAGAGAAATGCTCAGATTGCGATATTTATTAAATATTTTAGTGAATTTAAAGAATAGATACAACCAAAAATTGAAGAAGCTTATGAAGATCATATTATCCATCTCAAAACATAAACAAGATTCTAAGGGGATTTATCACTTTAGAGAATCTTTTTGATTCTGATGCTGCCAGAAATGACAAGAGAAATTTTGTTGCAAACAAAGGTGACTACTATAATCCAGACGTTGGAGGTGGTATAAAATTAAAATTTGGAAAGGATACCCCTGAAAAGGATAAGGAAAGGTTAATATCCTTTTGCAGTGAGTATGATAAAGTCATGGCATGCACTTCTAATGATCTAAAAGGGTATGATCGTAGTGTGATCCAACACAATATAGACCTAAGTGGAGGAGCTAAACCAACCCACCAAAAGAAGAGATCGGTTAACTTGAAAATAGAGTCTCTTATGGCCCAATAATTGAAGAAATTTATCAATTCAAGAATCATATATCTAATTAAGCATTCCACCTGGGTATCTAACTTGGTTCCTATCCAAAAGAAGAATGGTGATATTAGACTTTGTGTGGATTTTAGAGATCTGAACAAAGCATCTTTAAAAGATCACTATCCCCTTCCTTTAATGGAGTAGATCATTCAAACCATGGTAGGGTCAGAGATGTTTTCTTCACTGGATGGTTTCTCTAGATATAATCAAGTATGGATTAAAGAGGAAGAACAACACAAAACTACATTTACTACAAAATGGGGAACTTTTTCATATGCCAAGATTCCTTTTTGTATTTCGAATTTAGGGGCTACTTTTCAATGGGAAATGGATATTGCTTTTAAGGATTTGATCAATTTGATTATCCTTATACATTTGGATGACCTTACAGTGTTCTCCAAGTCTAAAGAGGATCATTTTTATCATTTGGAGAAATCATTCTAGAGGTGCCAAGAGTTCAGGGTTTCTTTGAACCCCAAGAAATATTTTTTGGAGTCCCACAAGGCAAACTTCTTGGGTATGTGGTCTCTAAAGAAGATATTTTTATCAAGGAATTTCCCTTGTTGGTGAGTAAGAAAGGAATTCAATCTTTCCCATGCAAGATTAATTTTGATAGTAGGTTTATCTCTAATTTTTTGGACTAGTTAGGCCTATCACTCTTATACTAAAGAAGGACTCAACTTTTAAATGGACCTTCGAAGGAAGGGCTTTATTTTTAAAGGAAAAATAAATAATTTCCACCACCCCTGTGTTGGTTAATCTTGACTTCTCCAAGGAAATTATCATATATTTATATGGGGGTGCACATAGCATCACGGTGGTTCTTACACAAAAGGATGAAGGAGAAAAAGGTGAGCGTCCAACCTCTTTCTATTCAAGGACCATGCAGGGTATGAGACCAAGTATAACTTTTTTGAAAAGAAACTGTTCTCCATTATGAAAGGCCTCAATAAATTTAGACATATGGTGGTAGGAAATAAAATAATGGTTTATGTGGCTCATTTTAGTGTAAGGGAATATATCATGGAAGGTGAGATCATAGACAAAAAATAAAACTAGATCACCAAAATTCTAGAATATGACATTGAAGTCAAGCCAACAAAATCAATCCAAGAAAGAGGACTATGTGAATATTTAGCTAAATAAGTCGAAGCCCTAACTCAGGAAGAATTTCTTGAAGTAATTCTAGTGGATTAGTTTGAAGATAAAAAATCTTGGGTTGATGATAAAACCTCATTCATGGTAATAGAAAAATACCCAACAGGCTTCCTACTGCATACACAAAGATTTTACATATTACAAGGGGAAAGATATGCACTAGTTGAGGGAATTTTTTTCAAAATAAACTTTGATGGAGTACTCAAATGTGTGGAAAGACATCAAGCTAACAAAATCCTACAAGAATTTCATAGCACCTCTACAGGTCGTCACTTCTCAGCTCAAACAACTGCAATGAAAATCATACGTGCAGGATATTGTTGGCCAACCCTATTCATGAACTGTCATAATATGGTTGAAAAATGTTTGCAGTGCCAATTTTTTGTTGGTAAATGTAATAATTCAGCCATGCCTTTGAGTCTGATCATGATCAATGAAATTTTGCACAATGGGGTTTGGATTTCATCAGGATGATCAACTCGATATATAGTGTAGGTCATAAATGGATCCTTCATCGCCATGAATTACTTCAATAGATGGTTAGAGGCAATCCCTTTAAAGGGTGCTATAGAAAATGAATTCCTTAGCTTCCTAAAAGAGTTAGTAACAAGGTTTAGCCCACCAGAAACCATAATATCAAAGAACGCAAGAGCTTTCCTCAACTCAAAGATGTTTGAGATCATATTGAAACATGGAATTTTTCTAAAGGTTTCCTTTAACTATTATCTACAAGGCAATGGAATAGAAAAGTCCATGAATAAGAATTTGACCATATTTATCAAGTGGATTAGCATTGACCATCAAAAGGAATGATATAAGCATTTGAAAATGACACTGTGGGTTGATAGGATCACCCTGAAACAAATCCTAAAGAAATCACCATATGAAGTGGTTTATGGAAAGGAGGTTATTATACCAATCTCCATGGAAATATTGGCATTAAAATTGCTCGAATTTGTAGAGGCTCAAGAAAATGGAGCTATGGAAGTAAGGATGGCTGAGTTTCTCAAGGTACAAGAAGCCCAAGAAAGGGCTCATGAGGCCATAATAAGCCAACAAGGAGTAGTAAAGAAATGGTTCGACATGAAAGCTTCAAACTTCAGCTTTCAAGAAGGAGATCTAGTCCTGAGGTATGATGAGTGAGCCTCAAAGTTGGGTAAACATGCCATATTTGATTCACTATAGAAGGGGAATTTTTGCATCATAAAATGCAAAGAGAGGAACACTTTTGAACTTAAAGACCTGGAGGGAAACTCTTTAAGGATTTTAGTAAGAAAAATCTACTTAAAGCATTTTAAATAATTTATAATCATCCAAGGGGCTTCCTTGTAAATAGGTTAGATAGTTTTCTTTCTATGTATGTTTTTCTTTCCAATAAGTGTTGTACGCACATGTTTCTATTCCTTGCCAAGTGTCTTTCTATCCTTCGCCTTCCTTCTAGTGTCATCTTGAGAAGAAACCCTTAGCACTTCCATTGGAGCTAAATTTAATGCAAAAAGCGGTTAGGTTGCCTTTTAGCAACACATGCCAATTTAAAATTCCCAAAAAGTCAATGTGATATGTTTTTCATACTTCTTCCCATTAAGGGGTGCAGTTTTCAAGAGAATAGATTAAATTCACATGAATTGGCATAATGATAGTTGATTATTACCATTTTAGCAAGCCTTTTTGCTTATTCAAAGAGAAAAAAAATACGGGTGAAGAAGTGTTTCTAGAGTTTGAAAGAAAAGAAGAAGTGACTATTGTGCATAGGCAGTTGTTTGTGTCACCAAGTAGTGTGAAGAATAAAAAATTTAGAGAAAACCAGAACCATGGATATGCTAGAATCAACTTCAAGTGCTAGTAAATGAGAAAACAATGATGCATGAATCCTTCCTTGACAATAGGTTTTATGCCTCAGCTCCTATGCCAAAAAATACTAGAAACCCAATACCAAGACCTGAAAGGGAATTATATTTCACGGATAAAATCTACGAGTCTAGGTTAAACAAGAATTTCAAGAACCTTCAAGAAGGTGCACATACCATAATTCTTCAAAAAGTAGAATGGTCTTCAACATTAATTTACATGGTGTTGTTGGTGCACTCTTACCCATAATTAGTGGATGTATGTGCTTGCCTATACAATCTCGCTAGCAGAACTTTGGTAGGAATTAACTTTAAGCTCACAATTACACCATGGATATCCTAGAAATGTTTTACATCTCTCATGATCCTTCCATGGAGGTATGTTCATTAAAGAGAATGGAGAAGTTCTGGTCGACAAGGGATACCCAACTCAAGCTTCTCAACTATGAGCTCAGTAGAGATCGAAATGAAACCCGAATGCCAAAGATCCTAATCGCTCACTAAACCTTTTATTAGGATATGCAAGATGTTTTGTCTATGTTGGTCTGGATAAAGATGACCACATTTGTGAATTTTAGCTAGGAGTACGTTTCCTCTTGAGGAAACAACAAAACTTCAAGATGGATTTTTTAGACGTCATTATGGATAATATGCACCAACAATTAGAAGCATACAAGCATGAGTATAAAATCAAGTACTCATCATTCTTAGCCCATCTCTTACTATTTCAAAATATGGACTTCTTTAGTCAATATATAGACTTGGAAATCATGGACTCCTCCTCGGTCCCTAAGATGATCCCAGTATTTGTGTGGACTCATCTTTTGTCTTTCACATATGATTATTATGCGTTTTTCGAGTCATTTTTGAACTCGACACTAATAGACTTGAGTTCTAAAAAGATTACTTTTAAAATCATGGTCTGTCAGATGAGTTGGCTAAGTAATCAAAATCCACCCTATGATTGGTTCTTTGGTGTTAAATTTCCTTTGATTCAAGTGCATGGGTTCAAGGGGAAACTATTTAGGCTCCCTCCACATTTAACAAATATAATTATAGCTTTGGAGTTGGCTTGAAAACTAGGTGTTATTGATTCAGAGTATGGGTCTAGTAGGAAGAAAAAGGCCATCTACAATTTCCCATTCACAAAAGGGAGGGATATCAGTTAAGAAAAGGAAAGTAGAGCATCTACTTACTCTAAAGTTGAAAATTTTTGGGTTAGATGTGATCTATAATCAATGGAGCTATGATATTGATGGATGTGTGGTGGGATTAAAGGTGATCCCACAATTTGTCCATGATTCATGTCCTTTCTGGGAGGCCCGAAGGTTAGTGAGCGGGAATGAGCCATTTGTTTATATTGATTTGGAGAGGGTTTTAGGAGAATAAAAACCCCCATGGATTTCTTTTTTATTTTTCCCAGTGAAATTTTAATCCATCACCAAAAATTTCTAAGAGTATATGCCTTAGTTTGGATAGCAAGAGATGATAAAATGAGATCACATATTTTTGGTTCTACCACTAGGAGAATGATATTTTAAATGTAGAATATGAAGTTGTCCTAATAGATGAATAATTTGAAAATTATTGGGATGAGGTGCATCTGGAATCATCTTCACCAGTTGATACAATTTTTATACATAAGGAGGATTTAGTAGAAAGAAAAGAGGAAGAGAGACCACAAGGCCCCCCGCCAATGCAGCTAGTACCAACTCACAATGTCACAAGAAAAAGTAGCCAATAGTTTTCAATTCACTAGAGATTTTCAAATCCTCCAAAAATTTAGATACATGTGGGTCAGTGGGAGAAGATGGGTCCTCATCAGGCACTTCATCACAGCCTACAAAGAGAAAAAGGTGAAGGTATGTCGACCTTAGCTAGAAATTTAAAGAGGAGGAGGAAGAATTTTTTGCCACAACACAAGCTCCAATGGTTTCAACCACACATGTACACTTCTCTTCTCCCTTACTCTCTTCTTAACCATTGGTCACCCCCTTTGTGAGTACAATTCTTGTTGCCTCCCAATATTTTTCTACTACAATTTCCACAACTTTGCAGCCTTTGGTTTCCCCCTTCGTTTCCATGCCTATTTATATATCGATTCCCATGCTCTCATTATCAACCATGTTGGTCACTCCTTAGTCCCCTTGCTTTGTTAGTCATGCTTTGCAAAGCATCCCTCCCTTTTCCTCATCTATTTCAATTTTTTTGTCATCCACCTTGGAGGGAGCACAAATAGTCACTTCTTAGGCTTCAATCCCTTTTTACCTCCCTCTCGGTACTCCCTTTGCAAGGTATTATATATAATCTCATTCCAGTTACCATTAGAAAATTGATGCCACCCAAAAATCTTGAGAAGGAAGAGTCCAAAAAATAAGGAAGAAAGAGAGTTTAAACCCTGCCACCTCAAGAATGGAAATTATATTTTCAATCTTGCATATCAAACACTAATGGTGGCTCACATGAGACCCCATATCCTTAAGAGTGAGGATAAAAATGTAGCTAGAATATTACTCAATCTACATCATTGGCCTAAACCTTAGCCAGTCTCACCCCTAAGAAAAGGTTGAGCTAATGGAAGAAAGACAAAATGTTGTCTCCACTGACTTCCTTAAAGCTAGTAGAAAAATACAAAAAAAGGACCAAGAGCTTGCTCGAGTGAAGGATACAGTGGATATATTGACCTTTGATATCAAGGCAAAATATGGTTAAATCTCAGAGCTACACAAGAATTTATAAATAGGAGCCACTAAGGAGGCCCTCCCGGCCAAGCAAGTTGAAAAGGCCAGAATCCAAAAGGAATTTAACGAATCCTAGGCCAAAATTCAAAAAGCAGAGAAGAAGGATTTGGTTGAATCTAGATTCCAAAAAATAGTTGGATGAATCATGGGCTTTGAATGATAGTGTAGCAAAAAAGCTAGCTGCGGCATAGGACCAAAAGGATATTGAAGAAAAATCAAGGGAGGTAGTTGAGTCTAAGCTAAGAGAGAAGGAATATGTATTGGCACTAATGGATAAAGAGCTCTATGATTCTATGGACAAGTAGGAATGACTTCAACAAGAAGCTCAAAGCATAAACCAATAGCTCCAACAGTTGAAGGAAAAGTTATCCCACAACTCATAGTAAATAATATTCTTCCCATGATTCAACAAATTTATACATCACATTGTGAAAGAATCAAGGACATATCTTCCTTAAAACATGTGATCAAGTTTATAATGGATTCTCAAATGGAAAGCATAAAAATTAGTGTTGTCATGGACCAAATGCTCTCATTGGTCATCCCAAAGGTCGAAAGCTCATAGTTTCTTATCCAAAAATTATGTGATGCAACCGAGGATGCTCTCAATATTGCTTGAGTGGATAATGTTGATGCCAAAAATTGGCAAGGTAATAGCCCTCTATGGAAAACTCAGTTTTAGGGGGGACCTATTGCACCAAACTAAGTAACCTCCATATTTTGAAAGAAGTCGACTTCTTCTATAACTGGGGTTTTGAATGGGAAAAGGAAGCACATATAAAAGAAAGGATCTAACTAAGGTGATATGTCAATATTTAGATGTTAGGCACGATAAATCTATCTTGAGGATATGACTTAAGGGCCCATTGGGTAGTCTATTGTGTTCCAGAATGGAAAAGTAAAAGATAGAGGCCTGAGTGATTCACCATATGACATAAAATAAAATTCATACACGTTTACTAGAAAGAAGAGTTGAAGACATGATCTAAACCAGAAAACTTGTATTTATTCATTGAAGTATATGAATGAAAACATCCAGTACAAAATGGCACGATAAAACTTATCAAATATCAAAGAAAACAGAAAGGATGAACAATGGAACAGTCTATGAGTTCTTACAATAATCTAATAAAGCATTGAAAGACCTAATTCTTCTATCAATTCTTCTATCAAAATCTGAACAAAAGTTGGGAATCTTGGAACCACGTCCCTGCTTCTAAGGAAGAAGCAATATTTATAATGGAAACTCGACATGATGAACAAGCAACAAGAATAATTCTCCGATCATGAGTAATGATGAGAATGCAATGATTTTTCTCTGTCTGTTACAATAGAAAAGATTCGGTCCATGAATGAGGATGTCCAAAGGCTGGATGCATCTCCTGCTAATGATGGTAGTGGTCCAAACAAACCGGCACTCATTACATGCAATTCACTCATCGCGGTAGTTACAGAACATGGCAGCTGGTGATTGTTGTCACATGCTTGGTTTTCCTTTGTGATGAAGCCTTTGGAAGATGTCATGGCAAGCAGTTGGGACCCGACATTCAACATTTCCCTTGATCGATGAAGAACTTGCACCATGAAGACACGTGGAGGTTTGTTGCATACTGCATTGGATGGTGGGGTCTACCAAGAAATGTGCGTGAATTGATGCTACATGGCGTGCGGTCGAGACTCGAAAGGGAAGCAACACAAAGAGGCTCAAAATTTTGAGAGTGACTGACACATGGAGGCCCAATGCAATCCTTTGAAAAGTGATCGAGGAAAATCCTACGAAGAGTGTGCGACTGACAAATGGCGGAATTGGGACAAGTTTGTGTGAAAGGGAGCTTGGCATTACCTTTTCTTAAAAGAGGGAGCAACTGATATTGAGGTAAAATAAACTCACCCGAAGGGAGCTTGAGAATTTTTATGTTCATAGCTTTTCTTGCGGAATGAGGAACCCAAAATTTTTTGGCCTGTAGACCAGAGACCTATCCATTGGGCTATGCAGTTAGAGATTTGAGAGGGCGGTTTGCATAGGTAGCCATTCATCTTTACATGGGGGAAAAGAGTCATGCAGACTTTCCTATGCTCCCTACATCTCGATCACTTCTTTGTAAGGTAGTTCCATTGATATATTGGCCCATAAATTAATTTGAAAAGGGAGACGTGCGATCGGTTGAGTGATATTCTCAAAATCCTCTTTGGTAAGGGGTTGGCTAAAATTTTACAAGGTAGACACATCCCATTGCTTTCCCTCGACCTTTGCTACAATCTACTCCACTATGGCCATTGAATCATCCTCAAGGAATGGAGAAGGTAAACCCATCTGAGTTAGGTGGGAGAACCTAGCCCTCATTCTATTCATGGTTTGATCAAGCCTGGTGATAGAGTCGCTGGCACAAAGGACAAATGCGTGGTAGTGGATCACCTAGATGGTTATTTTAGCAGCGACCCTTTGGTCCTCAATCCCTACATTTTCCAAGACCTTGTCTGCGACTTGATACAACCTGTTTAATAATCCCTCGGCCTCTGGAACTCTCTCCATGATGGACTGAGGAATTTTCTTAATCACCTCATGAACCTTTCTACTAAGACTCGTTGCTTCTTCCATAAAATAGAGTGTCGGCTATAGAGTTAGGAAAAATTCCTTCACTCTTTCCCAATATGAGATGTGTAACTGCTAGGCTATATGTAGGAGGTTTATTTGATTGGCTGAGAGTAAGGCTAAGTCCTTCAATAGGGCGATCTCCTTATCCCTTCATTCGATATCACTTGCAAGCTCCACAATCCTTTGGTTTGTTGTGGTGAGTTGCCCCTACAACTTTTGTAACTATGCGAGATAACTAACCTTAGATCGCACTTTGTTTTTCGCTTCTTGCTCTATTGTAGATTTAAGCTCTGTAATTTCATTTTCCATTTGAGCATGGCGCATCTGGAAAGTTGCATCCTTTTGTTGCATCTTTAGCTTTAATTGACGAGATTCCTCATCTTTTTGTTGTATGTCCAGCCCCAATTTTTCCAATTGGTTGATGTAGCTCAATGACCTGATTAGGATCAATCAACTGAAACTTTACAATTTCTCCTTGGAGCTTTGCTTCTTCTGCCTCCTTTTTTTGTGATAGGCACTTATATTTAACCTCCATAGCCTTTTATTTAGATAGCAAGATGTCGATTCTATCCTTCAGGTTTTTGAGCTCTTCCTCCTTTTTCTTGAGTTGGGGACTGGACTTAAGAAAGTCGGTGGTCACTACCCGTTGTGTTTCCTCCATGAGACCCACCTTATCTTGTGGCTCAACTATGCTCAAGTTGAGCCCTATGTCATACATGTTGTAATCATCTGGCTGCATCTCTCCTTGTAGTTTGTTGATAGTCGGGAACATAGTCGCAAAGTGTAGTGACTATCGAGCCTCATGGAAAATAGTATGTATCTTCGATTATGCTGGTCTGTTGGAATCTTTAGCTCTTTTGTTCTTGGTTCTGATCGCTCACGGTTGCTTGGTTCTATTGCCATTTGATAAGAATTCAACAGACGATCTAATGAGTTCGCCTGCAAAAGTTGCATCGGGAGGAAGGGAGAAAGGAAATGAGAGGACATCAGTCCTAGGTGACCTCTTCTTCGGAATCTTGAAAGTTTGAGGCAAGAAAGGAGGGATACTCCAATAATCAAACTATGAACTAGAAGGGCCCAAAGAGAGTGGATTCATGATGGTCTCTATTTGTTGGGAAGAGTGGATCGGCTCCACTATTGTTGTGGCAGGGGATGTATTAATGAAAGTAGTAGGGGTAGAGTGCATGGAAATTTGGGAAGTTGAATGGGCCAAGGCGAATGGTGTGAGGTTTCATGGAGGAGTAAGGGCAAATGGATCCATATGAGTGAACTGTGTGAAACCCCCTGTGATTTTTGAAGCAGAGGCCGAAATTCATTGGTCGACGCATGAAACAAGAGGTGTTGCAGTTACATCAAGGGTGCCCAAGGTTTGCGAAACTAGAGAAAAGGGATCGAAAGATACCTGCGGTGTGGATGATTGCGGTTTTTGATCTATTTCTGGCTCTTCACTTGCGTTGGGGACCTATGAACATTCTCTAGAAAGTTCCTTAGTTTTTTTTTGCTTTGATGGTGGTGGGTTGTCAACCGCTATGATTTCAAATTGTTTTGGCGAGGTTGTCAAGGTTTGCCTCGCTGTCCAAGTTCGAGTTAGTGAAGACCTTTTACTTGATATATTAACCTGCATGTTGGAGGAAACCTTAGTAGGTTCCTTCAATACCTTCCCCCTTTGCTACGTCGAGGTGTCTTTTATTTCTACTTCTGGTTGAGCCCCTTCATCTGACTGTGACTCGACTTCCTCAAAACTGGAATTATTTCCATCGCTCTCATTGGAATCTGGATGCTCATTGTTCCACAATTTATTGAACTTTTCATCCATTTCCAGGTTGTTATAGGGAGCCTCATTCTACCAGGTTTCTTTGTGGTATATCCATAAGTCATTGATCTTCTCCTCCTTCCAGTCATAATTGTTTAGCAAATCATTGTATAAGGTAGTTCCCATATTTCTTGTTTTATCATATGACCGAGTTGGGAAGTAGAACCTAAGCCAAGGCAATTGACCATCTTTGGCCAGAATGTAGGCTAAGTCAATAATACATTCATCTACATTCGAAATTGGATTCTGACGCTCTTCCCACTAAGGTCGAGGATAGTTCGTTACCTTGACATATTTGTTTGGCAGGTCATTGTCAAGGTTGTAGTCCCATTTGTGATGGATCCATACCAACCCAAGATGAGCCAACTTCGCTTCCAATATGTCGCGAGTCTTTCTCTTAGCCATGACCATAGTCTTGAAGCTTATCGAGGGATTGAAAAATCCCTTCTTCTTTGCCTTCCCGCTGCAAAAGGTGATGTCAATAATTGAAACCTAGTGAAAAATGTCTAGTGCCAGTACCTAATCTGTAAGACATGGTGGAAGCTGGAAGGGCTCTTTGGTGAAACTACACAATTGGACGAATGTGAAATCCTTGCCCAAAAACTAGTTGCACCTTGGAACAAAGTTCTGCATGAACTAGGTTTGGTCTGGGTTGAACCGTAAGACAGTGTTGTCTCCTCTTAAGTCCTGCAAAATCGGATATAAGAAATAATCTAAAAATGCGTAATAGTCAAATATCACAAAGAGGAGTGGATTCCATATGGAAAACGACTTCCTATTTTTATTTTCATCAAAGATGGAGAGCTCAAAATGCCTGTAGAAGAAATCGAGATTCTAGTGTAAGAACATATGTGTAAGAAAATATGGGAACTTGAACCTTCATTGAAGCTTGTATTCTACTATCTGTTTGAGCATCTCTTGCTCAAGAAATTCAGTGAAATCATACCAAAAGAAATAATGTTGTCTTCACAATTGAAAGCCCAATCCTAGCTGAAACTCCTAGACCTCCTTGTTGGAGTCCAATCCACAAATGAACGCCATCATTGAGAATGCTTCTTTCATATCATCATGGAAGCTCTTAAGCATGACTAGGATCTTCATTGTCTTATTTTGAGTCTCTTTGTTGTAGAAGTTCATTGTGAGTTCCCTACTTCTCCAATAAGACTCTCCTTTTGTTGGAGTGAATGAATCCATTTTCTGCACTTTGAAGCTTTTCTTTGGGATACAAAGCATATTCCAGATAGCCTCTTTGCATATGTTCATAGTTGCCTCTCATCCTTCGATGGTGTTGGTCTTTGGGTTGAAGTGTTTGATGGCTTCATCAACTAGTTCAGGGTAGTGGTGCACTAAAGGGACCATATATTGAAGAAGCCCACAGTACCAACATTTTTGCGCCAAAGAATCTGGGTCACTATTCTTTTTCATCCTTTCACAGGCTACCTCCCTTAGTGACTTGGGATTCTTTGCAAGAATGGGGTCATGAATGTTCTCCCACTCCTCCTGAATCTATTTCTCAATTTTTTAAAGGATCTTCTTCTCTGCAACTCGAGTATTTACCTAGGTTGGATATCTGGTATCCCAGGCGAGGCATAAGAGATGTCTTGGAAGACGTAGGGCCTTGGAGCTATGCGCATGACATTAAATTAGATTTGTGTTCCTCATTCCTACAATTTTTCTTGAGAACCTTGAGCGGTTGCCATTTCTTGCCAATTCTCTGCCCAGAAAGCACACTCAAGTGGTATAAATGGAACCTAAAACATAATGTGAGGCTCTAAATTTCAACACCAGGCAACCTTTCGTTTTAGGTTTAATTTACACCAGGGCAGTGAATTATTTGTGATTATATGTCTTGAGCTCCTTTTTTTGCAAATTGCACTATACTTGGTTCCTTTGATAGTCCTTCTCTTCTTAACTTATTTGCGTGTTGAAGAATTTTTTATGCTCTGTTCCGCCTTTTGCATGCGACACTTGGATTTTCTTTGATTTCTTACATTCAAGATAGGTAGATAACGGCTGCCTTTTGCATTTAATTCGGCATGTACTACAAGCTCCCTTGCTCATACAAGATAAGCTACTTGCCTCTTTTGAAAAGGAGGATTCATAATTGTACTGGTAATAGTGTCCTTTCGGCACAATTTTCATGGGAAATTGAGCCTCTAGTGCAATGCTTGTCATTTCCTCATCTACCTAAGCAATTAATATATCTCAAAGCATGATCAAGCTGAAATTGTAATGAGTACTTTGAAAAGATTTGAGTTCACCCTTGGAGCTCAAAAATTCCCTATGTTGTGCTACCTAGCCTTTGTTCATATGAGATGTTGCCTGGGACTACCACCAATTTGTGTTAATTGATTACCACTCCTTAAGCTTGCATGCAACAATTCATACCTGTGGATGCAACAGGGCTAGAATATCGAGCTAGCCTTTTTGTGGGATTTTTGAGTAAGCACTCGATTACCATCATGCTTTGTATGCTGGCTACCTCAGATATTTCTATAAATAAGCTCTAATACAGTAGCGAAAACATTCTTAGCGAAACAGCCTTAGGTGATTGGATAGGTCTAAAATTTGCATAGCACTAGTCTTGGGTGATTTGAGCAGAGGCTGACATAATGAATACTTTAATTAGGTTAGTGTGTAACAAGGCTCAAATGGCCTTCCTGGGAGAGTTCTTGAGTTGGCGTCTGAAACGTATGACAAAGAATAAGAATTCACTGGCTATCATAGCCATCAAGTGGGTAAATATTGATATCAGCTCACACTTTTTTGTTTCATTGCTTGATGCTCAGGCTTTGAAAGCTATGATCCTTCATTTGGCAATCCAGATTTTCTCGAAGAAGTACCTTAGGGGTCTCGGTGAAGCGGTGAGCAACGCAGTGTATGGCCTGGGACTTCCCGTTGTGAGTGACTTGAGGAAGCATGTTGAAGAAGATGCAGTGGTACTGTGGGTGCCATTCCTAAGTGGTTTTTGGCTTCATTCACTCGCAGATCATTGGATAAAGCCACTTGTGGATGTCATTTCCTATTGCACTACTACAACGTGGTGTTGTTCTACAACATAGACTGGTATACCTATTTCAGGAACCTTGTGTTTCCTCCACCACTCATCATGGGTATTGATGTTGCTGATAATCTTCATGTTGCTCCCAACAATATCCCAATTGATGAGGACAATACCCGTAATGCAGAGATATGAAGTCTAATATGCTTTTTGCTATTGTATATATATACGCCTGAAAGAAGGCTCACATATATGCATGTAATGAAGTTGTATATATGGCTATATGTTTTGAATGTTTGGCCGCATAGCCATTTTGACAATGTTTTATCATAGTATATATAATGGATACACTTGCTTATGTTAAACTTCTTTGTCTTCATCCTTTGTTTTTGTAACATGAGTTGAATCCTTTGTATTTGAGTTTAATTTTTGCAACCTCAGTAGCAAAAAATTGCTTTGTTCTTGTAATAATGGGTTTCATGAAATGTTCCCCACTCCCTGTAACCATGAAAAATGTGATAAAAGAACCAACCAACAAAACACAAAATGAAAATGAATTACATTTTTATAATTTACATCTGCATAAAGCAACTAAAGCTTAATTGAACAATTTTAAGTGAATTTTGTTGATCGGATTTCCAAGTGGTTCTTGTTCCATATTTTCTAATTCAAATGCATTGTTCTCTTTGCACCAAATTATTTTTAAATGGCCTTCCCATAGCTTGTCGAATTTTCCGTGTTGTCTAGGCTTTGATGCTCTTTCATTGAACTTTAGTACCAGGTCTCCATATTTTAGACCTTGGTCTGAGGCCTTCTTGTCAAACAATTTCTTAACCACCTACTGGCGATTAGTCATGGCTATTAGGTATTTCTCCCTTTTCTCATGTACCTCCAATAATTCAGCTAGTTGAACTTCCATATCCCCATTCTTTTCAATCTCTAAAGACTTAAGTAGTTGTAGCGCAGGTATCTCTATAGAGATAGGTAGTAGTGATTCTTTCTCGTATACTAGCTCATATGGTGCTTGTTCTTCAGTGCGTGTTTAGGAGTTATGTGATCCACCCATAACGTTATTTGAATATGCTTGTTCCATTCCAAATCATGATCAACCGAGATCCTTTTGATGAGTCAGACTAAATTCTTATTAGTTGACTCGGCCAGGCCATTCCCTTGCGGGTAATAGTTTCATGAGGTTTTTAGGAATATGCCATGCGCAAGTGCGAAATGACATACCTTAGAGCCTAGGAATGTTTTGGAATTTTCTGAGATGATAGTCTTTGGTGGGGCAAATCTTGTCACTAGCCCCTCGAGAAAATCCACAATTTTTGTTTCAGTTGCATTCTTCAGGGGTATGGCTTCATTCCACCTCGTAAAGTAGTCTATAGTTGTTAGAATCCATTTATGGCCAGTGCTGGATGTTGGGTTGATCATTCCTATGAATTCTAGCTCCCATTGCATGAACGGTTCATCTAATACTATCGGATTGAGGGGTATAGCATAATTTTTCCTCCTTCCTACATAGAATTGACATTCCTTGTAGGCCTTTATCATTTTGTAGGATTCATTGAACAGTGTGGGCTAGAAGTACCTAGCGCGCAAGATTTTGATGGCGGTATTTTTTGCAGAGAAGTCCGCCTTTGAGGCTACTGTGGAATGTGTTAAGGATTTTCCTTGATTGCTCCATAGTGACGCATCGTAAAAGGACACCATTGGAATTTCTCCAGAAGATAACCCCTTTGATAAGTGCATATCCGCTATTTTGTAATTGGTAGAACCTTGTTTTCTATAAAGGAAGGCCTAACAAATATTTTCTAGCATGCATAAATCTTGTCCTATCTGTTAGCCAACATCCTTCAGGTTCTGATTCATTCATCAGGATCGGCTCTTCATGCTTTGCTTCCGTTTTTTCTTCCTTGTTGTGCGCCAAATATTCACACAGTCCTCTCCCTTTGACAGTCTTCGTGGGCCTGACCTTGATGTCATATTCGAGGATCTTAGTGATCTAGTTGGCCCTTTTTTCGATGATATCTCCTTCCATGATATATTCACACACACTAGAGTGTGCAACATAGACGATCACCTTGTTACAACATATCAGATGTCAAAACTTTTTAAGTCCCTTTACAATTGTGAACTCTTATCTTTCGACGAAGTTACAGTACACCTCATATTCATTCAAGGTCCAAGAGTGAAATGCTATCGGGTTTTCTCCCTTTCCTTCATTGTCTTTATGGCTCAGGACAATGGCAATGCTTGTCTCGCTACTAAAAACATACATCATGAAGTCTTTGGACAAGTCTGGATTTATCAGTACAGAGGTTGAGGAAATAGTGTCCTTTACCTTTTCGAAGGCTTCTTTTGCTTCCTTCATCCATTTGAATAATTTGTCCTTTTTTAGCATTAGAGGTATTGGCCGAATTATTCCTACAAAATCAGAGATGAATTTGCTTACAAAATTTACCTTTCCCAAAAAGGACTGAAATCCCTTTTTGTTTACTAGAAGGGGGAGTTCTCTAATCACTTTTACCCTTTCAGGATCAATAGAAATCCCTTCTATAGACACTACATGCCCTAGTAGCTTGCCTTGCGGTACACCGAAAACACACTTTTTAGGGTTCAAGGATACCCTGAACTCTTGGAATTTCTTGAAAACCAATTCCAAATGATCGAAATGGTCATCTTTTGACTTGGAAAACAAAGGTAGGTCATCTAAATAGATGAGAATTATTTTATTGATGAGTTCATTGAAGGCGATATCCATTTCCCGGTGGAAGGTAGCTCCCACATTTGATAGGCTGAAAGGAATTTTCGCATATGTGAATGTCCCCCATTTGGTGGTGAACGTGGTTTTTTATTGGTCTTCTTATTTTAACTAGACCTGATTATAACCTAAGAAGCCATCTAGTAGAGAGAATATTTCTGAACCTGCCACATTATGCAAAATGGATTCCATGGAAGATAGCGGATAATGATATTTTAGTGATGCTCTGCTCAGGTCATGAAATTCAACACAGAGATGAATTTCTCCATTATTTTTTTGGACTAGCACAAGGTTAGATACCCAGGTGTTGTGTTTGATAGGAAATACGATCCTTGACTAGATTAGCTTCCCTAGCTCTTAAGCCATCAGGGCTTCAATCTTTGGATTGACAGGCCTCTACTTTTTTTGGATAGGTTTAGAATCTTTTGTGTGTTCAATGGTATGTTGGATGATACTAGGGTCATATCCACTGAGGTCATCATAAGACCAGGCTACAACACTTTTGTATGCTTCACAGAAGTGTATCAACCTATCTTTGTCATGTTGTGGGACTTATTTTCCAACCTTTAGTTTTCTTTCGCCTTCGACCTCAAGGTTGGTATAATTCGCTTGGTTTTCCACAAATTTCCTCCTATCATTCCACGCATCATCATAGTCAAAAATATTTTTTAGTGCGACCAATCCTTTCGGAAGATTGTTTGATCTTAATTGAATGATCTGCCCTTTGTATGCTTCTTCAATCTTCGACTAGAGGTGATAGCTGAATTCACCCGACTGTTGAATAAATGATTCGATGTGTTCATCGCTTTCAAACACTTGCTTTCTCTGGTCATTATCTGGAATGGATGGTTGGATGATTAATCTTACTGAGTGTACATTCTCCATCAAGTTGGAAATAGGATCAAATTGAGATCCTATCATTGCCATGTGATCCGCAGTTGAATTATGCTCCCTTGGTACCATATGGATGTTGAAAGCTTCAAACCCTTTGATGAGGTCCCAAACTCTGTGTCTATAAGATCGCATGCAAACATTTTTCACAATAGATATATTTCTGACTTTATTGATTATAAGTTTGAAATCTTTGAATAATTTTATTTGTTTGATAACCATGTGCTCTATGAGGCTTAGTCCTTGCACAAGACCCTCATATTAAGCTTCATTGTTTGAGCAGGCAAATTGAAAGCGGGAGGATCTGAGAATCTTCTCATTGTTTGGAGATTTTAGGCATATCCCAACACCAACGCCAACTTTGCATCTTGCACCATTAAAGTGCAATGTCCATAGTTCTGAGGTCTTCTCGGCTATGGAGTCCTTTGCTATCTTCGAAAATTCTTCATCTTCATCATAGATTATGTAGGTTCCCAAAGCAGTGGCATGATAATTGCCAAAATGGTTGGCTTCTGATTAATCACTCAAAAATAATTCTTCTGAAATGGCTTTGTCTTTGGCCGTTCTCTCTTGTTATTGCAGTTTTCTACCAACTACCTCTTCTTTGGTATAAGAGGTTTGAGAAAATTTGGTTTCTTCTTTTGTAGGAGGAGTATGGGTAGCATCATAGTTGATCATGGCTTCATTGGCCACATGCTCTAAATGCAGGGATTTTGATACAATCTTCATTTTGGCTTCGTGCTTAGTCCTAAGAATGAGGTCAGACCAATCCAAAGAAAGGTATCCACCTATCTTTGTTGTGAACTCTCGTGATAGACAGAGGCCAAACATGGGGGGAATGTTGATGACCTTGGTATCCTGCGGTACTGTGATACTTGGACAGGCAAACAATGTTAGGAGGAGGTCTTTAATGAGGCTTGGTTACGTTTAATGGTAGTTACTTCATTTGTCAGGTTTCGTATCATCTCCCTTATGCTGATCATCTTATCCTTCAAATCACTAGACGTGGAAGCACTATTTGGTTATGCACTTGGATATGTGTACATCGATGGTGGTGGCGGTTTGGTTGTGCTAGTAGATGGCATCTCTTGATTATAAGCTGATACTTCGAGGAATATTGGCATGATGGGATGAGGTGGCAACTTCCTAGCATCGATTAGATTTTTTCTTGCTTTGAGCTCTATGTTGTATGCATCTGGTAATGTAGTTCCGCCGAGTTACTAGATCAACATGGAAATGTCGACATTGATAGACTTTAAGTAGAACATGAATGCTAGCTCGGCCAGCGGTCGGATGGAATTCTGAATTCTCTGTTAGGTCATATGAAATCAAGTGTTGAAATCTATCATGGCTTTGGATGGGGTCTACTTCATTGTAGATAGTCGATGGTATAGTGAATATATTTCTTCGTCGTTAGAAAATATCTCATAAAAGGGATCTCTGATCTCATCCCAAGTACCGATGGCATTGGCTGGTAGAGTGCAATACCAATCTAGTGCTCTTCCTTTAAAAGAAGATGCAAGCAATATCAACGCTATATTATGATATGTTACTCCATGCACCTGACACACATCTGCAACATCTTGCAGATGATCAGATGGTGTTCTCAAACCATCTCCAGTAAACTTCGAAAGAAATTGAAGAGCAGATACCGGGATAGGGGCCCATACGGAAAGTGCTACTGGGAAAACAGGAGGACTTCCAACATCCCAAGCCACATAATTTCAGTTTGTGATTAGCATTATGGCTAGGATCCAATGGTTCTACTGGGCGAGTTTGGGTATGCGTTGTTACCAATGGGGATACTAACAAACCAGTTTATTTTGAGGTTCGCGTCCTAGTAACAAGTTGATGACCTACACACCCTTTTGATTTGGTTATTTTTAGTCGTCCCACCAAGTGTGCCAAGAAAAAAAATTGTTGATGCCAAAATTTGGCAAGGTAACAACCCTCTATGGGAAACTCAGTTTTAGGGGGGACCTATTGCACCAAAATGAGTAACCTTTGTATTTTTAAAGAAGTCAGCTTCTTCTATAATTGGGGTTTTAAATGGGAAAAGGAAGCACATATAAAATTAAGGATCTAACTAAGGCGATATGCCAAGATTTAGATGTTAGGCATGATAAAGCTATCTTGAGGATACGACTTAAGGGCTCGCTAGGTAGTCTGCTGTGTTCCAGAATGGAAAAATAAAAGATGGAGGTCTGAGTGATTCACCATGACATAAAATGACATTCATACACATTTACTAGAAAGAAGACTCAAAGACATGATCGAAACCAACAAACTTGTATTTATTTATAAAATTATGTGAATGAAAAATTCTAGTACAATAATGGCACAATAAAACTTATCAAATATCAAAGAAAAATAGAAAGGCCAAACAATGGCACAGTTTGTGAGTTCTTACAATAATCTAATAAAGCATTGAAAGGCCTAATTCTTCTATAAATTCTTCTGTCAAAATCTGAAAAAAAGTTGGGACTCTTGGAACCACCTCCCTACTTCTAAGGAAGAAGTAGTATTTATAATGGAAACCCAGCTTGATGAGCAAGCAACAAGAAATATTCTTTGATCATGAGTAATGATGAGAATGCAATGATTTTTCTTTGGCCGTTACAACAAAAAAGATTCAGGCCATGAATGAGGATGTGCAAAGGCTGAATGCATCTCTTGCTAATGATGGTAGTAGTCCCAATAGACCAACGCTTGAATAGGTGCAATTTACTCATGGCGATAGTTACAAAACATGGCAGTTGGTGATAGTTGTCGCCTACTTGGTTTTCCTTCGTGATCAAGCCTTTGGAAGATGTCATGGCAAGCGGTCGAGACCCGACGTTCATCATTTCCCTTGATTGATGAATAAATTTTGTTGTGAAGACACGTGAAGGTCTGTTACATACTATGCTAGATGGTGGGGTCCAACAAGAAATGTATGTGAATTGATGCTACGTGGCGCATGGTCGGTACCTGAAAGGAAAGCGATGCAAAGAGGCTCACAATTTTGTGAATGACTAACACATGGAAGCTCGATGCAAGCCTTTACTTAGGTAAACTAAACTCACCTGAAGGGAGCTTGGGAATTTTTATGTTCACAGATAACAATAGGTTAATGGTCAAGAAGTCTACTGAGTTCCTAGGTTGTAAGAAGGCAGCCCTCAAGTGGAAAGCATTTTTAAATTTTTTAGATCAAACAATTACAAGTATGAAGGGGCATATTAGGTATCTTGTTTAATTAGGGCTTCCTTCCTCCTTCCTTACAGATGAAACATTCATGTAAGTAGATCAAATGAATTAGATATTAGAAGGGAATCAATAGTCCAGGTCCCTTTTCAAGGCCTCAATCAATCCTTGAGTGTTATTGAGGTGGAAGGGGTTTTACAACCACTAGCCCAAATGGAGTATCACATGAAGGTTGTTGCACAGATCGTAAATAATTTCCATTTTAAAGATATGATCTCTTTTGATAAGGTCTCTAAAGTGCTAAAAAATAAGGTGCAACCATCCGAGGTGGAATGGGAATCTATGCAATCCGCTCTTCAAAAGGTTTAAAGGCAACAATCTTCCCCTTTTGATTTTTGAGAATTTTGTATGTGGAATAGGATTTCTAGGTTCTCACCTCTGTAGGAAAAGGTCCCCAAAAGTTACCAAAATCTATAAACATTGTTTGCCACAACCTTATTTTGCAAGGGGTTTTGTTCCAAGGTATTGTAGAATTAATGCCTTTTCTTTTAGCTTTCGAGTTTTGCACAGAGGAGAGCCATATGTCAAAGTCATGAAACCACTAACAAACTTGGGGGATTAATCTTATAGCGTGATGCACTCGGATGCCATGTTTCCACTCCCCCTCAAGTCATGTGTCGAACTATCACAAACCAATTTTTTTTTTAAGCATCACAAGTAATATATGATGCATTATTGGTTGGGAATTTTGGTGGCCCCACCACAGACTAATGGTGGAGGCTAACGCACAGTGATCTTGTGTGCTTTCTAAAGGAACAAAGGCTTGTCATCAAGAATCTTAATGATGAGGCTTGCAGTTGGTTGCAATGGAAGGTTGTGGAGGGATAGATGGCATCATTTCCACCTATATGGAGCTACTTATGATTTCCCAATATGATTTTTCAACCGTTTCCATGATGACATTGCTTGCAGGTAAATAAGTGGGGAATCTTTTTTGTTTTTGTAGTTTTCATGAGGGAGGATAATTTTTCTATAGAAACCCTGAGGGGAACTATATTAAGGGTTGTTCATCATCTTTTACAAGACTTAGAATAATTAATAGTTGACTTTTGTAATTTCTTAGACCTTAGTAGTTAATTTTGTATGAGAAATACCGAATGCATAACTTTATTCTCTATTGGCCTTTGTTGTGTGTTCTATTTCCTCTATCTAAATATAATTATGCTCTATGTTTTTCATTGAGAGATTGTAGTTGTTGACTATTGTATCAAGCTTTGACAGTTTCAGTTATATCTCATATATGAAATTTTTTAGGTCATGTTAGCAATCTTTCAAATCTCTATAAAATATCACTAAGTTGAAATTATGATATGCTATATGATGGGAAACACCCTTAACATGTTCTAGTGCATTGCCTTAGAATAGTAACTTGTATGCATTTAATTGCATCTCTTCCCCTTTTCCCCACCCTTAGTTAAAATGAAGAGCCAACTTCTAAAATCTCGGAGGCCATTCTGTGAATAGAAATTAGGTCCCACATTCACAAAACTTCCCAAGGTTCTATTTCTTAACCGTTAGCTTCTGAGATCAACAAATATCAAATGTGACAAACTAAGATCAAAGGTGTTAGTATATATCAAAGGTGTCACTATGTCATCAAAGGAGTCAATGTTATTTTCAAAGGCATCAAACTATCATCAGATGTGTCACTATGTGAAAATATTTGTTTCAAATTGGCAAAACTAACTTTTAAATTAGATGCATCAAAATAGGTCAAAATCATTGCTTTGTAGATCATATGTGCCACTGTGCATATAAAATTCATCAAAGGATAATAAAAAAAATTGTTCGATTATAATTAGATGCATCACTATAATGCCGATAAGGGCATAATTCAGTGGTCAAGTCACTTGGTTGTAGTGACGACCACCAAGGTTCAAAACCCTCAGTAGACCAAAGTGCTCACAGGCCTTGTGCCTTCGCTGGGCCATTGTGCTCATAGGTTTGGTTGTCTCTTGTGGTTTCTTGTACCTGGTTCATAACTCCGGTCAATAGCATTTACCCTTAATAATATGGGTGCATTACACCTTTAAAAAAAATATGCATCACTATAATAGAAGATGCATCACAATAACATTCAAAAGTGCGATTATGAGATTGTAACTAAAATTTTGCAAGGGTTTGACTGATTTGTAAGACTAATTTTGACTTTTTTGATTGGAAATAGATTTTTTTTTTTTTTAAAAAGAATAGAAGAAAAATGACTCCAAGGTATGGTATGATTGGTACTCATGGGTCTTCACAATAAAAACACACCAAGAAGTACAACCTAGCTAGTATTAAAGGTGTGTTGCACTAATATGGGCCCAATCTAGAATATTATAGGTTTGTACTAATGCAATCCCCACTCTCAAGAGGGAATAGCTAGGTCTCCAATGGTACAAGGTTTCACATTTATCTTTGTATATCTTTACACCTCCAAATAAATTCCATCTCTCTTCTGGACAATATATATTGAATAAATTCAAACATGACAATGTACCTTGCACCACACTAGATTAACAACCACTATTCTTATGTCTCTAATAAAAAATGGTTCATAGTGGTTCTAAGAATAGTGAACCCATCTAAAAATTCTCAAGATGAAGGGGGTCTCCCCTCCTCTCCTCACCAAACAAGTCTTGACAAATTGAGGGTCTTGCAGATTTTCTTGAATGACATTGACCATATGTAGAGGTACAAATTTCATTCTCCCCCATTTATATACCTTACTAGTAAATATGGTTGAGGTAATCCTTGGGGTGATGAAATACCCAAGTAGGCATCCTACTAAATTAAGAAGAAGATACTATTGTTTCTGATTCTCAAGCTTGCACAAAGTGCAAGAGAAGAGCATACTTTTCTAGTACTCCTTGGGTGTGCATAATATGTGCAAGATAAAATTTATTTTGATCTCCAAACTCACATGAAACACAAGGAGAGAACATACACACTATAATATTACCAAAAAAACATATAATTTATTGATTATCTCAAAATAAAGTGTGAACTATGCTAGAAATCAAAGCAATGAAATTTTTCCCTATATCAAATTTGTTAGTAGTCTAATTTTACTAGTCTTCTCCTAAAGTTTTCCAATGCTACAAATATTTATTAGTTCTAAAAATTGAGAAAATATTAGAGATAGAAAAATTCAATAAACTAAATCAAATGCATTGTTGTAAAAATCAAATGTGTCAATATAAATTTTAAGTGTGTTGCTTCACCTTCAATTACATCAAGTCACTTCAAATGTGTTGTTATAAATTATAACATGTTTTTTGTAACATCATATGCATTGAAATACATCAAATACACTACTGTCCAAATCAGATGCATCATTGTAGCTTCTAAAACTATAAAATAGAGAGATCAAATGCATTGAGTTAGCTTATAAAGCATTGTTATGGGTTGTAAAGGTGTCACTGTACTATTAAAAGTGTTGATCTCCATGTCAAATGCATCAAACTAATTTCAAAAGTGTTTTGTCGAGTCCAATTGCATCACTATAACCTATAACCTAAAAAAATCCAAGAAACTCAATTAAACATTAATAAATAGGGATGTGGGTCCCGCTGGGTGTGCTAGAATGTGAATAGAAATAAATCAAATGATACGATCAATGGAATTCAATGTGCAAATGAGGAAAAAAATCAATAAAACCCTAAATCCAATGATTGAATTATACCTATATTAATGAAGTGTGTGCTCTAATCAAATAAAATGAATGTAAATCAAACTATTCTAACCTACTTTACCTCAATTGAAAATTCCTAGCCTTACTCCATTGTCAAAATTGTAAGAATTATGATTTTAAGTATGATATGTGGATCTCTCGTAAACTTAGCATAATCTTGCTATGAAAAAGCAAGATAAATTGAGTATAGTTTGGCTACTAAATCAAGGAGGGGTTGAATGATCAAAGGATGTTTGGTTTAAAGGTTTTTTAGGGTATGAGATCAATAGTGTGAGATGTGAGGTGATATTGATGGATGAGGATTGATGAGAGATTTGGATGATCATGCATAAGCTTGCATGGAGAGATGAAGTGAAATGAAGTTCACTCACTATTTTTAGGAATGGTCACTAAATGTAGTTTGGTCTCTAAATTTAGGGATTGAAACAATAAAGGTAGGAAATGTTATTATTAGGAAATAAATCAAATAAATATATTATTTACTTTTAGAGAAATGTACAAAATAAATAAATAAAATTATTTATTTAATTTTGGAGGAGTAATTAACTAATTAAATAATTAAAAATAATTTAATTATGTGGATAAGAAGAACTAGTTTGATTCTTTCTTGGAGGCTATTGGAAATTCTTTAGGAAACTTCTTAATGGTGGATGATGGGTCTTCAAATCTACTGCATTTGACCTATGCACAAATTTTGGTAGAAATGAATGTGTCTAAGGTGCCCCCAGAGGAGATTCATTTGAAGTATTCAAAGGGTTGTTGGGTGTAGCCCTTGGACTATGAAGGGCTACCTTTTAGGTGTAGAATTTTTCATCAAACAGGTCATTTACCAGCAAAATGTGCCAAGCACAGAGCTAATAAATCTTCTTCTTGGTGGAAAGATGCCTCTACCCAACACTACACGGTGGAGAAATGAGAGGAAACACATGTGCGCCCTCAAACTAAAGAAACTGAGGAGGAGAAACGCACTAGTATGGTGAAGGATCGTCGGGCAAGAGAGGAGTTGAAGCTAATCAAGAAGACATTGATACAGGAGGATAGAAGAGAGGTGTTACATTTAGACAAGATGACCCCAATGTAGGAGGAGTTTGATGTAGGGACTAGTGTAACAACTGTTGTTGATGGAAGCGACAAATTATTGACCTTCACATTCGGGGCTGCAACACCAGAATGTCACGAAAATATTGGTGTTGTAAGGTAGCAGGAGGTAGAAGCTATAAAATAGAAGGCTGATGAGCAGCATCACCAAACATGTTTTAGTGGGGTGGGAGTCTGGAGGAGCCCCCGAGATTTATCTTTGGACTGGTAGAAGGAGACAACAAGGGTGGAGGACGGGTGGAAAATGGTAATGGGGAAGAAAACAAAGAAGGTAAAAAAGAAAGCACTAATAATGGACCTTCGTTCTCAGTCCAAAGGAAGATCAAAGTCAGCTTCAAGCTCTTAACCTTCTTTGAGATGTTTGAGGTTAAGCTTGTTTGCAAGATATATTTGAACCTTTTTTGTCTTTATGGGAAGGTTGAAGTTGGGGGTTGGTTTTTGGGTGTTTGTATGGGATTTGGTGGGGTTTGGATAGGAGTGATGTTAATACTATTTTGGTTATAGCAATGTAATCTTTATTTTAATTCTCAATAAAATAAACTATTTTACTGATCAAAAAAACAAAAAAACATTCGAAATTAATTCAATAATTAAATTTATTTAATTAAATTGGATGAAAGAAAATTATTTCATTAATAGTGATGAAAGGGATGATGAGTGATAATTATTGGAAATGATAAATTAGAAGAATTTTTTATGCATGATGATGACGAGAAATAATGAATTAGAAGAATGTGTTAGACATTTTTAGTTGTCTACACAATCTTACAAGATATTTGTCCAATCACAGACAAAATTGTCAAATCACTACACCTTTGATACTCCATATGAAACAAAACACGATGTTATTCATAATTACAATTTACTTTTGAAATAATATAACTAATATAAAATTTTAAATTATAATTTATACAATCTTACAAGATTTTTATCCAATCACATTGATAAAATTGTCAAATAATTATAGTTTTCTAATCCATATGAAACAAAATATAATGTCATTCATAACAACTACAATTTAATTTTGAAAATATAATATAACTAATATAAAATTTTAAAATACAATTTTTATAATCTTATAAGATATTTGTCCAATCACATAGACAAATTTTTCAAATCACAACACATTTGTTACTACGTATGAAACAAAATATAATACCATTTATAATAACTACAATTTACTTTTGAAAATATAATATAACTAGTATAAAATTTTAAATTACAATTTGTATAATCTTACAAGATATTTTTCAAATATCATAGATAAAATTATCAAATCACTACACCTTTGCTACTCCATATGAAACAAAAAATATTTTTTGTTGGTACTTGTTATCATTGATCTCATAGTTGGATGTCATGCCTTATCAAAGAAGTATTATTTCCAATGTTCATATAATGAATTATTACTGACAACGGCGTTGTTTTCATGATAATATATTAAGATGAGGATTAGAAGAATGACTAATGTTGGAGAGATGATCTACAATATATCTCATGCTATCTCCTAATGTTCTTGATAATATATGTGTTTCTAAAAGGAATTTTTGGTTTTTGCAATGTTGCGCAAATGTTTCTGGTATAGGAAGTTGCATTGAAGTTTGTTTGGGAGAATGCTTTGTATTCCTCTATTGTTGCAGTTTTGTTCTTATGGTTTGGTATTCAATTTTAGTACTTTGTGTATGTTACACTCCTATATTTTTCAAGTCGTGTGTGTTTCCGAGGAGGTTCGTGTGAATTGCAGAAGGTTGACAATGTGCTAATTATCTAGATAGATCTAGGAAATACTATGCATTTCTCCACATTGATGTATCTACTCTTGAGGCTTGGTGAATATGTTCACAACATCTATGCAATGTCTCAGTTCTAATCTCATAGTTTGAAGTGGTTCACAATTTCTACAAATTTTACATCATTCAATTATGTATTCTATGTTTCTTGAACAAATTTTTCTATACCTTTTTGGTCTACGGTGGTTGTTGATGGAATGATAGTATGAAAGAAGTGTATGGAAGTGATGTTAGAAGTTCAAGGAACATCCCTATGTGATCCACATGTTGCTAATTGGTTTCTTTGGTGTCACCTTGTGTCTTGAGTTGGATTTATGGGTTATTTGTGGGTAACCAGATGAAACGGCTTATTCTTTTGCTTGGGTTGTGTGCTTGGGGGGTTGTGCCAATAATGGAAGGCATGTCATGATAGATTTTGGTCCTAACCTATCATGTTTAGGACCACATCAAGTGAATTCAATTGAAAGAGTGTTTGTGGGCTGACTGGTTATGTGTTTCAATGTCTCATTCACACGTTTCCTTGATGTCAACTTAGGTTGATGCATGCCTATGTGTAAATCATTTTGTATCACATTGAAGTAAGTGTTAAGATTTTTTTGGTCCTCTCTATTCTCGAGATAGGACTGCATCATGATTTGGTGCCTAACTAGTTGAATTAATTATTTATTCTCTTTTCAGTCACCCTAATGGAAGAATCAAAGTGTTGTGATTGATATAAATGAAAGATCATACTAGATGAAAAAGTGGTGTAGCATTGTATAAGTGTCAAAAAGTGTGTGAGTTATATTGAATATCTAGCAGAGATAGTACTAAATATTTTGAAAGGAAAGATAAATTGTGCTTAAAGACCTTAGTCAATAGAGACTTGTCCTAGAAATATTTTCAATTCTCTTATATATCTTTTGTATCCTACTCTGAGATAGTGAATCTCATCAGGTCCTCTATATCTTGCTCTTGGATTTGGTTGGTACTTCAGTGTTGCAATTCCTTTTTGTATCTTTCTTTAAGGTAGTGTTCCTTCTTACAAGTCTTTTGGAAGTGATCCTTATATTGTGAGTTGACTCTCACCATGGTTTTTCCCTCATTAGGTTTTCCATCTAAATATGGTGTCTCTTCGTGCATGTGTGTGTTTTGTATCTATTTTCCTTAGTTGTTGATCTGATTACTACTTTATCTTTCATTAGTAAAGTTTTTTGAATGTGTTAAAGATTCAAATTTCTATATTCTTCTCTATTACTAATCTACTTAAATCTCCATCTTTATTTGCTAAAGGAGTTTGAGTTGTGTTGAAATTTTCAATTTCCACAAGGGGTTAAGTTTTGTGTAGACTGATTCACCCCCCTCTTGTTCTACGAAAGTGTTCAATAATGTCATTCATAATAACTAAAATTTACTTTTGAGAATATAATATAAATAATATAAAATTTAAATTACAATTTGTACAATCTTACAAGATGTTTTTCCCATCACATAGACAAAGTTATCAAATCACTACACATTTTCTACTCCATATGAAATAAAATATGATATCATTTATGATAACTACAATTTAATTTTAAAAATATAATATAACTAATATAAAATATAAAATTATATTTTATACAACCTTACAAGATATTTGTCCAATAATATAGACATAATTTTCAAATCACTACATATTTTCTACTTAATAGATAATATGCAAGTGTTCAATTTCCAATTCTTCAATAATTTAAAATGTTCCAAACTTGACACAAATAAAAACTCTTATTTCTCAAACTCGTCCCATCTTGAGAATTAAATGCCCATATTGGAAATCTCAAACACCAAATATTGAGTATTTTTATGCCTTGCATAACCGCTCCATCTTTTTGCCTTGGTGAAAATGGGTCCCCCTCTTTTGTTTTCTGTCCTTGGTTGTTTTTCAAGAAAGTTTGGAGTTGTTCTTTCTTCCAACACTTTATTTTCTTTTGTTCTGTCGAAATCGGAACCAGAACAAAATCTAGATTTGACAAAATTCTGATCCCGCTCGTCTCTTTGTTGGTCTCTTCGGTCTGTTTTGTTTTCCTTTTGCAAACTTTTAAGTTTCCATCCATCCCGCCTCTTCCTTTTTGGTTTGTTTGTTTGGGCTTGGGATTGATGTTGTTTACCTTGTCTCAATCCTTATGTCTTCCTTTTTGGTTCTTTCTTTCCTTTTCTTCATCATTGGCGGAATCAGAACCAAAACCAGAACCAAACTCAAAACTTGGACAAAGTTTTCAAACCTAGTTCTCATTCCGCTTCTGCTCCTGCCTTTCTTGTTGTTCTCTGACTTTACTTCGGTCGCACAATAGTTTTGTGCCTGTTCCTGCCATGATTCCGCATCTGACTTGCCACATTAATGGCATTAATTATAAGTACCTCACATGTATGAAATTGGATTTTAACCTTAATTAAGGTTAACTCATTGGTTATTATTATTGTTTAATAAGTAATATCGAACTAGAGTTGAGGTAGAGCATTTGGGAGCACGACTCAATCAAAAGCAAAGCATTTTGCATGTGGATTCACATCAAGTGTCGGTTTGTTGGATTGCAATTCGAGGTAGGGTTTATGTTATTTGTTTTCTTTGTAGTCATTCGTTGTGTTTTTTTGGTCTGTCATTCTTCACGAGGTTCATGACTCTTTTCATTCTAATCCTTGCTTGTTTTCTTTTCTTTTCTTTTCCTTGTCTTTAGTTCTTTCTCTAGCTTTTGTTTTATTTACTATTTGTCATTTTCTCCTTTGTTTTTTCTTTGCAACAATCATTTTTGCATTTTCTTCATGCCCGTACCATTGTGCCCTGGTTTTTTTTTTGGTGTCGATCATCTGCTACGTGATTTTATGGTGTTCTTTGATCTAGTACTTTACCTGCCGATCCTTTTTGCATGTCAAATCATTGATTTTGAGTAGGGTTAAATTGTGCCCTAATTGCTTAAGTCGAAGGCTTTCATAAACTAGGGTTTTGCACGTCCCTGTTAGTTTTAAAATTGTGCCCTAGTTGCTGGTTTTCCCCTCAGTCATATGGGGGATGGTTTAGTACTACTATTTTAAGCCTCCTTGGCTTGTTAGGTGACCTCGTTTTTGCGCCATAATGTCATTCGTTCTATGCTTGAACTTTCTAATGATGTCATGTTTGTCTTAACTAGTGTCGGATCCAGGATTAATTATGTTCTCAAACCTTTGTTTGCAATAGATGTCAGATCCGTCTCCAAGCCTGCTTCCGATGAATTATAAATTATCAAAATATCTTTCACTCTGTCAGAAGCGGAAGCAGACTGATATAGAAATTTGAAACTTCTTCATTGTACCAAGTTTGATTTCCATTCCGATTCTGGTCCCATTTACCATTCTGACTTCGTCTTCGATCCCGCTATATGGTTTGAATCGAGTCTGATTTTCATTTTGATCCCACCCCTGGCGGTCTTTTAAAAGCTTTTTAGGGATGTCTTATGCCTGGTCCCACCTCTGGTGAGTATGAAATTTTGACTAAGTGTGAAGTAAGTATATGAAAGGTGAAGATCTCTGACCTGGTTTGTCATACTTCTTGTGGATCTAATATTGGGTTTTGTTGCAAAAATTAAAATATGTCAGGAGCATCGGGTGAGGCTTCTCAAAGGATTCAACCTATGGAGACTTCAAAACTAGGAGAAAAGCCTAAAAATGTTAAGCCAAAAACCCTCCCTTATACCTTGAGGTATAAGCATCAAGGTCCTTCCATCACTACTAGTAAAGTGGATTTTGATTTGGCAGATATAACTAATACCAACCTGGGCCCATTCCATTGCGTGGAGTTGTACTTGGAAACATTTTTGGAAGAAGTAACAAGGAGGACCCAAAGGATTATTGAATTTGGCTTGGCTCATGTTACTATATTTCCTTTGTTAGTCCAGTGTTCCAAATTAATAATGACATCAGGTGGAGCCTATAATCCTGCTACCAGACAGTGTGTGGATTCATAGGACAATGTCATCATTGATCTAAATCCACAAATGTTTCAATTCATGTTCAATGTGCCCACTCCACAGAACCCTAGGCAACTCAATGAGGTAGAGGCGTTGAAAATATATAGTAATCATAAGGAGGCCAACAAAAATCATTTGAATAAGAAATGGATGAGAGCTGAGAAAAAGTCTCTAGTTAAGCTTCTAGATCAGCCTAAAAGGGAAAAATTCTACAAAGATATTGGGGACATTATAATGATGCTATCCAGAGTGTTTGGGAAAAGGGATACTCTTCACTTTAAATAATGGATGTTTCCATTCATTCAGACAATCCTAGATGGCAGGCAACAATTTGATTGGCCCATGATTGTGTCTGAATGCATACACAACCAAATGATTAGAGTGAGAGAAACCAAGAGTTTCTTCATGACCTCTTATGTAATTTATGCAGCAAAAAGAAGGGACATCTTTCTGGGTTTAAACAGAGTGGAGATTTTGGGAGAAGCTTATGGACAAAATAAGGTGTGGAATCATTATGAGCACCTCACCTTGCAAACTTCTAAACTACATTATATAAGGGTTAATGACACATTTTTATATGTCATTATTAACCATCTCACAAGAGATACATGATATAGATTGACTCAGGAGGCCATGACATTCATCACATAGTGGGGTTGTTGGTTTATCCAATACCCCAAGTTTTACTTATTTCAGACTAGCTAGATTTGATGGTCATCCTCACCTACTCCCTAGATTTTGCAACAATAGGATTGTTTTAATGGAGTTCGTTTATCAAGCTTTGGGGGTTAACTCCAAATTTTTTATAAAACATAAGCCCTATTGTCATAAGTTCCCCATGAAGTTGGGTGAATATAGTTGTCCACACCTTGCGGGATCCAAGGTGGTTTGCAATGAATTGATGCACATGGATTTGTTCTTGTATATTGCTAGGAAGCATTATGATCCTAAAAAGAAGATGAATTCTTTGCTTGCTTATTTTTTTGATAAACACTTCAATCTATTGGAGGAATTTTGGAGTGATCTTGATGATGAATATGACTTGAGGAAAATAAATTATGAAATATTTCCTATCCTACTCATGGTGGAGTTTGGGGTGAAAGTGGACATTCCAAAAACATTATTAGATGATGGGGAGGTGTTGGATCCCCAATATGAGGCACAAAATATAGGTACCAAGAACTTAGATAATGTAGGTTGGGGTGCAGAGGAGACTATAGATATTAAATAGATAGCAAGACTGATGTTGGATAGAAGCATCCAATGGGTTGTGCTAAGAACTAAGGAACTTGGGGGTCAAATTTCCAAGAAAAGGAAAGGTGCAAGTACTACTCAAGGGTACAAGAGGACGAATAGAAGAATGCCTCCTAAGGAGCCCTTGGTGTTCTTCCCTCCTGATATAGAAGAGTTTGAACTTGAAGTTCCTGCTCAAGATCTACCTGAAGCACATGAGGAATAAATCCCAATAGGACCTGGGGCCTCAACATCAATTGTAGGTGAGTCATCTACGCAACCCCCTCCTACAGAGAAACCAAGTGAAGAAATTATTAGAGGAACCCTCCAAAAAGAAGCCAAAACTTTGAAGGGAAAGGGTCTTGAGGTTGAAATCCATGATGTAGAAATAGACTCTGAGGATACTCTATCAGATAAGGAAACACTAGAGGAGACACCTCTTGATGAAATTGAGGATGTAGGAATTGAGCATGTTTTGACAGAGGAGGACCAATGGAAGCTATTTGAAGAAGCTAAGAGGGAATCAGATGCAAAGGCACATGTTGATGTTTTGCTCAAACAACAAGAGTTGAATGCCAAAGTACAAGTTGAAGCATTGGTAAAGCAACAAGAAATGGAAGCAAAAGCCCAAACTGATGCATTACTCCAACAACAACAATTAGAGGCCAAACAAAAAGTTGATGAGTTGGCCAAGTAGCAACAAGAAAAGGAGAAGGAGATCAGAATAAAGGAGGAGAATGAAAAGTTAGAAATGTTGCAAAAGATCCATGATCTTGAAGAAGAGAAAAGGAAGCCCTTGAGGCTAAATTTAAAATCATTGAAGAATCATATAAAAAGGGGGAAGAATAACACTTACAAAAGGAAAAGGATGTTGAATAAATTGCTAGGCAATAACAAAAGGAAAAGGAAGAATGGGACAAGCTCAAAGACTTGGAGAGATAGAGAGATAAATTGCTTGAGTAAAAGAGGTTAGAGTAAGAACGTTTGAAGAAGGAACAAGAAGATAAAAGGTTGTAGGAGCAGAAGGATAAGGAAGAGGCCGAGAGGGTTACACAAGAGAATGCAGAAAAGGAGCAACAAAATGTGCAGGAAGTTTCTTCTTAGCCTTAATTTACCATGTTGCAATCATTATCTTCTGCTACAACTACCTCTTCCTTAGCACAAGTAGTCACTACTCCTAGTGCTCCTACATGGTTAAAGCTAGATCTCGAGAAGAAGAATGTAGCTCCACTGTAGCCTCTTAATCGGAAAGAAATGATGAAGGAGATAGAAAAGAAGAGACCTAAGAAAAAGGCCAGGGTTCTTCATTCCACAAGACTCACAGAGGTAGGAGAGATCATTGCTGAATGTGAAACTCCGGTGGTGGACAAGGATAGAGAAGATATGTAAGTGACTGATTATCAATTAGGCATAGTCAACTTAGGGAGGCCTACAAGGAATCAAAAAATGAATCTCATTGATATTGTAGCTTCCTCCACAAATTCCAGGATGATCAAGGATAAACAAAGAAAGGACAAGCTTAAGGCTCAATTGGATCAATTGCATAGTTTCTTAAAATATGTTTCCACCCCCATGTCCCAACAAGCTGCTGCCTTGTAAACTCTAGTCTTACTCAGCAAAAGAGAAGTTGATGATTTAGTACAAATGAGGAGTAATTTTGGGATGCTGGATAGATGGATTGACAAACTTGATTAGGAAGTGGGTTAAGTGTTGGTAAATAGTTTTGAAATCCATAAAACAACACTTGAGTTGGTAGAAGAAATGGGTCATCATATTGAAACTCTAGGAAAGCAAGAGGAAGAATATAGGGGATATATTCAAAAGATGAAAGACATTAGTGAGTTTCCAAAATCAAACCTTATTGAGAAATCAATCCTTGAAGAAGATAATGCAGATTTCCTGGAAAAGGCTTCAAACATGATCCAATTTAGGTTTGACTTCATATATAAGCATAGAAATGAAGTTCAAGATGCTAGTAAAGACTTGAATGAGCAACTTGATGAATTGGAAGTTGTAGTAGCTATTTTAGTGAATGTAGACATACCAGTTAAAGAAGGCATGCCTTTGGATCAATTGAAGGAGAAATAGAACAATAGATTTTAGGAGGTCATGTAGAAAGAAGATGATGGAGAGGATTTATTGTTGGATAGACTGATGGATATTAAAGAGGAGGTGAAAGTTTCTAGGAGGGAATTGACCAAATTGAAAGATATGCAAGAATTCAGCTCAACAGAGTTAAAAAGAATCAATTTTGAGGATAGACAGGTCGATGGGCTTGATGTAGACATCCTTCAACAAGTGTTTTCTAGCTTTGATGAATATATTCTTAAGAAAACTACGCAGGAGTGATTTGGTAGCAAATTTTTCTATTTTTGGCACATGACTTCCCCTTTTCTCTCCTACTTTACAGGGCAATCAACCTTTGAACTAAAGGTTTTCATTAGCCAGTCCTGTATCTTTTCTTGGGTGTCATATTTTGCTCACTAGGGTGATCAACCTTTGAATTGAAGATCAACCAGTCTATTTTCTTGATGCGGTTCTAGTTTCTTGATTAGTGCATCTGAATTTTTGATTGAGAGGGATTTATGCGTAGCATGTCTATATATACTTTTGAGCTCCGTGTTGTAAAGGTTGGATGATTGAAGTAGGATTAGCCACCTCATGATAGAAGATAGGATTTTCTAGTTTTTGAGTAAAGATACTTTTAAGTTCATGTTTAATTTAGATACACTTTTTATACAATTTTATGTTGGAGTTGAACTTCTGGGATGAGGTTAATGAACCATAATCATTATGTATGACAATGAGTTTTTTGTGCATAAATGTTTCTTATTTGATGCAAATCAATAGGGGAAACCAGATTTTAAAGATTATTTCATTAAATTATCTATGAATGGAATTATTATATGTCTGTTGATCTATATTATTGGCAACGAATGAGGAGTTTGTTTTGAATCTTGTAGTATTTTGATGAATGGTTGTGATGATTAAATTAAACATTTTGAATGTATGCAATGGTATGGATTGTTTTGTGAGTTGCATAATGTTATGGTTTTGATATGTTAAGAAACACTCATTGTTGAGAATATGTCTGGATGTTAAAGAAATCTGTTCATTTTTTACTAATATGCTCCTTGATCTATCATTTTTATATTTATTTAAACCCCCCCATTAAACATAGATTGATAAATCCGATATAGTTTGTATTCCTTATCACCAGAAAAGGCCCCTTGAATATTACAGTTGCATTGGCCAATTGAGTGACATCAGACAATTGAGAACCAACTACCAGGACCTTGGAATTTAGGCTACTATACGTTGTCTTTCTTTCTTAGGAGAAATAGAGTAAAAATATTTTGTTTAATGTTGTTTGTGCTATTTTGACCATCAACAAGTACCTATAAAATAAATATGCACATGTGAGGCTCACCATTTGAATAAATTCAAGCAATTAGTACACAACATTTTAAAATTATTTCTACTAATCCACCCTATCACCTCTAATAAAAATATATGATTTTGAATCATGGATCAAAAAATATTAAAAATCAAGATGGAAAAAAAATATACTAACAACCCATAGTGAAAGAAATTTATTTACAATATCATTGCATACAATCAGAGCTATAGAGAATAACAACTTGACTACATATATTATCAAAATACATAAAATATTAGAGTGTACAAAATATCAAATTATTCTCCACTTTTTGGTCTCGATATTTTATTTTTTTCTTCATTATATTCTAACACAAGTTAAAAAATTAAGAGTGTAATTTTATTCAAAATAGGGCTTAAGTTCTATTTGTAGGCTTTAGCATGATCTTCTATATATTTTACATATTTGAACTATTTTATAATTTCTCTACTTGTCATTTCTAGTAGTTTTTGAATTTATTTAGTCTCACTTTCTTAGATTTCAAACTCATACAATTTTCCATGTTCTCCTTACACCTCAACACTTTAATAGAATTCACCATTTTCATGGGAAAAACCATAATATACAGAAGATTTTTTATAGTATTAAGATTATATATCGATGTTGGTGACTCCCAAATCTGTGTCAACTTAAGTTGTAATAAAAAACTTACTAGCTACAAACTATTGAACATAGTTGAATCTATATAGAAATCTTAGATAGTATGAACAATGTTACTATTCAAAATTTCTAAAGAGAGTTTGTTCAACTAGCCAATTTTGGATACCAATCAGATAAAAAAAATTATACTAAACAAAACTCCACCCTTGGTAAATCTCCACTTCACCTTATATACAATTACGATTTATAAATTCCTGGTAGAGATGCCTATGATAATACTAATTTTTTCAATGATGAAATACTCCATGTCACTCTATAATATTGCCTCATTTTGGTGGAATTCAACTAGTTCATAATTCATACTCACTCACTTTCTTCATGCATGAAATTTTTTCTCAAAATTAAAAACATTTGTATTATTGGAACTATATATGTGCCCATGATACCAATGATCTCAACATTTAGTTGTGCCAAGTCTTTCTAATCTAAACAAAAAAACAGTCAAAAATGTCATGTGCTTCGTCATTGATCCAAAATCCATCCAAGGTAGTCATGTTTATGATCATACCCTTTTGGAACATTTTTTAATATTTTTGGTCTCTAACCAAAAAGGTTGGGTTAAACAAGTAGCTTATGTGCTATTTTATCCACATCTACAGGAAGCAATTCTATTCATTTTCAATTTCAACAAGCATCCACCAAAGGGTTCCTTAGGTGGTGTAATTTACATTCAAGTGGCCCTAAGGAATGAAGATATTAAGAAGGTCATTACTCTATTTGAGGATGGGCTTTCTCGCAATAATATGCAGACTTTTTCTTTCATTGGCCATCACAAATTTTTACTCTCCCCTTTGCAAGTAGTGATCATGATTGAACTCACAAATGACATCAAGTTTGTTATATACAAGCTCCTAAGAAACAGGTTGGGATCTTAGTATCCCTTAATGAATCATGTATTTTTTTAGTAATATATATGAGATTCGCCCTCTTTGTAGAAACTTTTTAGAGCTAATACAATAGTGTTCATCTCTTCATAATTTTTAGATATTTATTTGCTCATATTACTAAATAACAAGCTTCTATGAAATAAAATCTATTGATCGCATACCTTAGATTTATTTAGAAGATTACTATGAGAAACATTGATTTATGTATATAAATATACATATATATGTATGTGTCACATCCTCGTAAAAATTTCATCTCACAAGGAGCTCATTTCATCAATAAAATAAAATAATATAACATAATTGATGAAGCCCAAGACGAACAAGGATACACGGTATTAATGGATATAACCCCTTTAAAAAGAGAGGATGTGGGCATAAAAAGGGACCACACCATCAATACAATGTGGTATTCATTCCCTTGGGTTTTCAGGTGTGCAAGTCACATGGAAAAAATTGGCACCCAATAGCTTTTAAACCCCATGTACCCTCCATACTTTGGGGATTCGAGCTTCATTTTGGAGGAGAAAATATAGAGAAACATGTGGGGAGAATTCAACAAGAATGAAGAAGGAAAATGTGAAAGAGGAAGAGATGAATGCGGAGTATGTTGTGAGAGAAAGAGATGATAGAGGGGTGTGAGGAGAAAAGAAGAGGAGGTGAGGGAGAAGGAACATCCAGGCTAAATGAAACCCCTCAAAGAAACATGGTATCATCAAACAAAAAGGTTGTAGGTTATGAATGAAATGAATTTGTTGCAAGGTCATTAGAAACTTTTAAGATAACTCAATGGATGTAGATAGATTTGATTATTTTTTCATCTTGAGGGAAAGAGGATAATGGCATGGAAAGGAGATGGTGTAACTGGTGCACCAAAGAGGTATATTATCTTCTATAGGCCTAAATTTTATGCATTTGGTGTATAAAAACATGAACGAAGTATAATTATGACCTTTCATCCATAACTTATTGGATAATGAGGATTGGATATGGGTATATTCATTATCCATTGAGTTTATATTTTGTAAACCTCTTACTTTTTCATAGAATAAGAGGGTTATTTTTTCATGTGTAACAATGAATTCACTTGCATATCTATTATATATATTGGTATCTTTAAAATGGAATTGTGGCTTTGTAGCATATATATTTTAAGTAAACCAAAGGATTCTTTGGTAACTAGTAGAATTTTGATATTCAAAATTGATACTCTGCATTAATGAAAGCAGGATTATTGATTTGGGTTTTTACATACCCTATTCTTAAAGTAGATTAAAAGGGGTGATAAGGATCTTAACTTGAATAATTTTTTTTAATATATTATGTCATGAAATAATTATTATTCCCTATATCATAATTGACATCTCTTTTATGATGATTGTTCCTAATAAGCACAAGCATCATATGTGTAGAGGCATTTTATAACTAAACCAATTGTTTCAACACAATTTATTTTTTTCCAAAGAAAATAGGCTGAAATACAAGGTGTTTTAAAACTACTTAAATTATAAATATTTCAAGCAAGCTAAATTTGTATGTGGTTAGGTTAAAACCCATTCTCAATAGAATTTTAGTATAGTTACCAAGTATGGAAGAGACAAGATGTAGTAACAAGGCACCTAAGATACATTCATTTTTGAGAATACATGAACCTATAACAATCTACTAGTGGATCCATTAATAAATATAGAGTTGTAAGACACTTTTGGGTATTTCTCTCTAGGTTTGGGAGTATAGGCTTTATATAGTTACATGATGATTAAAGACCTCTTAAGTATAAGAATCTTAATATTTGGACTATCAAGTAAACCAAGGGAAGGGTAATATAATTGTACCATATTGTTGCATTGTGAAGACATCTTGATTGGTATCTTGTTATTTGATATAACTAGACTTATTTAATTTTGAATATGTTGTCATGCATAAATTCTGTGGATGGATGTGATTTTAGCAATGTTAGTAACTATTTGTATGAAATTGGGTAACAATGAAACTTGACCTATATTTGATAAGATTGAACATGAAATGGGTATTAATGTAAGTTGAGCTATATGTATACACACACACAACCATCTATATTATTAGCCTCAACATAGGATGATATAATAATTATCATATATGTTTCATTAAAAGATGTAGCATTTTATCCCTTGTGGGAAATTCTAAAATGGTTGTGTGATCCTATATTGGATTATATGTGACTAATAATCTTGTAAATTTGGGAATAATAATAATATTGGCCATATAAGCATGATAAATTAGACATATTTTTGTAATACTATTATACCTTGAAACTTATTATAGTGTTTCCTCCCTAGTAGAAAGGTGTAGAGATATTTTAAATAACTAGTTGACCCCTTACTTATCCTAACTTGTGAATGTAAGGAATAAATATTTCATGAATGCATCTTTACTTAGATATAGCTTGGGTTTAATTTAATTACATTGGGTTAAACATTGACATTATATTGATCAAACTATGCATGATTAGCCATCAATTGGTGTCTAATAAGAAAATTATGATGCGTGTAAAATCAAACATGGAATTGATTGTTATTAACTTTACAACTATTTTTCAGTAAACCCTATCTAGTAGGGCACAACCATGATATATGGTGAGTATTGAGTTGTACCATACAATAAATAAAATCATAAGGTAAAGAGTTATTATTTTTTAGGGTAAAGCTTCATATGATGACTTAACAATTATAGTGTTTTCATCTTTCTTGAATATGATTTCGGTTTTAATCTTGTTATATGGGATGAACTATGGGTAGGTATTAGCCAGCCATTTTAGATGCTTTAGTCATTCAATGTGTATGTGTTAGTCACTCATTGTGTGAACGTCCTTGGATTTTGTGTATATTATTACTAATGCCCTTACCAATAATGGTATCAATCAACATGGGTTGCTTTATTTTTGGCATAGCTTGTGATGGATTAGGAAAAGGATGGGACCCATGATGTATTATGGTATACAACAACATTCATTTTCCAAGTGAGATCTACTTACAGGCTTATGTGATTGTGAATCAAGTAATGATATGATGAGTGTAATAAGTTGTATCTATTCCCAGTTTACCAATTTTTCTTTATGTAAACACATGAAGTATTGTATGGACTGTTCACACTAAATATATGTGATGTATGTGTATGAGCTAGTCGCTATTGAGGGGAATATTTTATAGAATGTCTACAAAATAACATATATATATTGTGGTCAACATTGATTTGTGTTTGTGTGTGTATATATAGATATATATATGTATACACACACATATAAATACATACATACATGTATGTATGTATGTATTTTTACAAAATAACATATTTCAAAATAAAACAAATTTTCACATTATATGTTAGGTATAACATAAACCATGTACAATAGTGGTTGTACATTGTGTAACTTAACATTACTACATTTCCTTGTTGGAAATAGGTGTTTTCATTGATGTCAACTCAATATGTGTTGTCACTAATGTCAAATATGTGTGTTGAATATTGTATATACTCTAGAGATAGTTGATGTATAGAGATATTTGTTGGTACAAGTTAGCAATACATTAAATGAAAGTATGGTGATCATCCTGGTGTCTAAGTATGATGCAGAGGTAGATACACATGTTTTGATATTTTTACAATATTTTTTCATTGACATAATTCTTAATTGGTGTGCCACACATGGAGATAAGTTGTAGAAATTTTACTAAGGAATTTACAGTGTATACTCTAAGACAGAGCCATGGTATTTTGGTTTGTATCCTTCTGCAAAAAGAAAGATTTTGTCTTGCAATTCAAAAGATAATATTTTGGAGATGTGAAAGTGATATATTAAAGAATCCAATTCATTACAACATCTATAGTGAAAATTATAAGTGATAGAGTTTCAGTCTGAGATTTGGTACAGTAAAGTGTTGATGAAGGCTTATTGGAATGCTTTGTGTTCCTCTAGAGTGATAGATGTGGTTGTGTGAAATTGGGGATATGCTTAGAAAAGTGTATGGGTTCATCCTTGCAAGTCTTAGATGTTTTGGTGTACAAAAATGCAATATCCTAAGTTTTGAATTGGTACAATCTATCTGGGATGCTTTGTTTTCATCATTTCAATATGTTTCTCTTCTTGTGCCAACTCATAATGATCAGATTCTTTAGAAAAAAGGTTGAAGAGATATTGTGCATATACATAATTCACATCTTGGTCCGCATTATTTTTTTGGTTTCTCCCTGGTGGTGTAAAGATGAAAAATTAGCATATTTGGTAGTGTTGACATTGACTGAGTCAAAAATCTTGTTTCCTTCATCTACGGTTGATCCTAATTAATCAATTTTGTTTTGTAGGATTTGTTGTGATGTATTTGGGGCATGTTATTTTGTTGATCCACAACTCATTTTCTCTTCATAGATTCATATTTGTGAATTCGTCATATGTAGTATCTCTCATTTCATTTCATAGGTCATCTTGAAGATGACCTAATTGGTTTTTTGAGTTGTTGAGGATGGTATCTATAGAAGAAAAAAAAATAGTTTAGAAAACATTGTGTAAGATTGGGCAGTATATTGAATATGAAGTATGTGAAGTTAGTATTATGAAATAATTGTGTGAAAAAGGGATTGCAACATCATCATATGTTAGATTCTCCTTTTATAGAAGTTCATGTTCATGTTCTCATTGTAATTTTTCATGTATTATGCTATCAAGCAGTGAGCCTCTTCAAGAGGTCCTTGTATCTTTCCCTAAGGTTGTGCACCTTAGCCTGAAATTCCAAAGATAGTGAGCCTTAACACATTGTAATTTTTGTAATAAATTAACTTCATACATTGTGAGTTAACTCTCACCATGGTTTTTCCCTCATTGGCTTTCTGACATAAAAATTTTGGTGTCCTTGTGTGGTGCATATTTTTCATTTTCGATATTTTTCTTAAATTTGATTTGATGTTTAAATGTGCAAATGAAATTGTTTAAGTTTTAGTATATGTTGATTCACCCCCCTCTCAACCTTTTAGTGTGTTCAAAAATTGGTATCAAAGCCAAGTTCCTTTGAGAAGCTTAACAACTTAGGTAGATCTTGCACTTGAACACATGGGATCTATAGCAAAGATCAATGATATGTTTATTCTAGAATTGGATCTAGAGTCTATGGAAATTGAAGCTTGGTACATCAATCCAAAATATTGTGAAGAAGGACTCTAGACTTCTCTTGAAGATCTAGATGTAGCAAGAACATTGAATATGATATATGAGTGCATGCTTGAAAAAGAAAAATGAAAAATTTCCAAACTGAAGGCACAAGTTGGAGAATCAAAAGAAGAACTTGGAAAATTCAAATCTTAAATGGAAGGAGGTAAATAATTTGAGACTAAACTCAAATGAGGAAAAATATGTGATCTCAAATTTGAAATTTAAGGTTGAAAAAGGAAAGAGGATTGAGGAACTATTGAATACCAAGCTCAATGATAAACTATTAACTGTTCAAAGCTTGAGGAAGAGATTGTCACTCTGAGAAAAGAGCTAGAAAAAAAAGAACAAATTGACAAGGGCTTGAAACTGAAAGGAGGTTCTTAAATTCTTGATGATCAACTCTCAAAAACCATCAAAATAAAAATCTAGTCTTGGTTTTGAAAAATGGAAAATTATTCTAACCAGTGCATCTGCAAACTTATACGATAACTTTAAAGGAGAAGGAAAGTTTGATACAAAGGAGGAGAAATATTGCATTGGAGATTCTAAGAAGAAGGCCTCCAAATATGTAAAAATAGAAAAAAATAACAAGAAAGAAGTGTTGAATGCATAAGAAAACTGAGAGGGGGGTGAATCACTTGTACCTTAAAACTTCAAAACCCTCACAAACATTCAAATCCACATTAATCCAGTTAACCCTTAATTTGTTAGAATGATTTATCATGAAATAAAATAACAAAAATAGAACCAAATCAACACCATACACAAGGAAACACCAGATTTACATGGAAAACCCAAGATGGAAAAAACCATGGTGAGGATTAGCTCACAATATAAAGTAATATCAACATTGAATATAATAGGGCTCACTGTCGGAGGGCTCATTGCCCAAAAAAAAGAAAGGCTCACTGCCGTAATAGAAGATAAGATAGAGAAGAATGTTACAATGAGAAATCCATCTCAAAGCAACAAAAATATCCACCACAACATCATTAACACCTTCACAACCTTTCTAAATAATTGCATTTATCTAACACATGAAATATTGCACTGCACTGCACAAATTTGCACCCTACAACTCTAAAATTTGCATCATTCACATCATCCTTATCTATCTTATCATCCCTCAACAACTCAACACTTATTCATACCATCTTCAACATTGAAATAATTCTCAAAGGTCAGTTATGCACCTCAACTATCTAAATTCAAATTTGGTCGACACCAAAACATTCCCTTGACACTAGAATGGAATGAAGGTGGACCACAACACACCTTAGCTAGGACCTAAATCCACTCATACATGTCACACCACACTTCTACAGTCATCAAATCAACTTCACAAGTAGTGTAAACACCTAAGGTCATTCAAACTTGTGTTAACACCATTAACACTTAAGTACACACTTCCTCAAATCCAAAGATGACTCACAGACACTTGAAAATGATCTAGAATATTCTAAAAAACCCCTAAAATCCAACAAATTCCTTTGCAAAAAAAATCACTTGAAGAATGTACACACCTAGTTTACTCAAATAACTATGGCATACATTATAACTCAAGAAAATGACTTCCAAAGCACCAAACCACAAAAAACTTCATTTGAAGAAAGATACACACACTATCAATACTCTTTTGGATTCATAGGACTTGAAATCACTCTATGGAGAAATGCAGAGAAAAAAAAATTATCACTAACACCTCTACAATATATAGTTCACCCACTGGTGAGCACACTTTCCTCTATACAACAATCCAACAAACCAAAATTTGAATGTAACACCTCTAAACACCTTTGATAAATATATCCAAACCACACAAGCAGATCTTCAACCCAGAAGAACTATGGAGCAAAACCAAAATAATACTTTGCAACACAGAACACACTACAACACATTTTTTCCTATTTTTAATCAATTTTCTCAAAAACACTTGGAAACCAAGCACCAGAAACACATCATCAACATCTTCAACACTTCCTTATCACCATCAAGACAAATTCAACATAGAAACTCAACCATACATCCATAAACCAAAGCTTATCAAAGAAACACTATAGGTTGACACCAGTAGCTTATTAATGACAACATAATGCAACTAATCAAAGCATCATTAGAGACAACACCAACCTAATACCAACTACACATCCTTGCAGCAAACTATTTCTCATACAATTGACACCAATGACAATACCAAACCTTGTTGACATCAATGACACTACCAACTGCTCATACTTGCAACACAAAGGTAGATTCATTCATGTTCGGAACAAGAAGAAGAACTTCAAAAATCTTACTCCTTCTAGGTACTCTCAATCTTTCAATGGTAATTTCTATTCTTGCAATAAGATTGGTCATAAGGCTATTGAATATAGAAGCAAGATGAGTAAAAATTAATTCAAGCCTCCAAGGTACAATGCTATGAACTCTCAATCATTTCATGGTAAGTATTATGCTTGCAATAAAATTGGTCATAAGGCTAATGAATGCAAAAGTAAAGTGATAAGTAATTTTTAGGAATAAGAATAATGTTATGACTTCTCAGTATTTCTATGGTTACTACTACACATGCAACAAGTTTGGTAATAGGGTTGTTGATTGTAGATCTAATGCGAGAAGAAGTAATTATGCTCCACAAACTAGTAACATCTGTTACAATTGCAATAAGTCAAGACATATTGCAAGGTTCTGCAAGGGAAAGAATGTAAGACCTTCGACTCTGCAAAAGAATATTGGCATTGTTCAATAAAAGAAGGAAATGAACAAGATATGGAAGAAAGAAGAAAGTGAAATAGAAGATGAATTTGTACATATGCCTAGTGTAGATGGATCCTCTAATAACTATAATAAAGTATTGGCTCAGGGGGAGTTGTAATTGCAAATCTTTTCAAACCCATGTAAAGCATAAGATGTTGAAATATTCAACATAATGGTTAATAGTGACATGGATATGTTTGGTTAGTGATCCTATGATATTTTCTCAAGGTTTTAGAGCAAATAATCTCTCTACAAAAGTTTGTTAAATGATCATGGGTCTCAAGATAGTAAAAAGTTGCTTGAGTCAAGAGTAAAAAAATGCATTTAATGTGGAGAAACTAGGGTTGGCGTGAAGCATATTTAATCCTTATTTGATCAAATTGATATCATTTGAAAGATATAAAGTGTGTGTGAGAGCTAAGGAAGAGAAGAAGGTTTTTCAATGCAAACCCTAGTGGTAATTGTTACCTATTTTTCACTACCAACTCAAACAGGTAGATCAGAATTGCAAATTCAAGCCAAAAGGTACACAAGATGTTCAAAATTTTCTGCTAAGTACTCATTATTGTGCAATGTTTCATTACAGTGTGAATTTTAGTGATATTATGCAAAAAAAATTCAAAATGATATCATAAGATTGCATAATTTTTGCTACTCTATTCATAATCTATAAACCAGAATAAACAAGAATCCCACACAAGCTGTGGGAGTAACTTCATTTGATTTCCATAATCAAATAAGGGGTATATGAAGTAAAGTAAACTATACAACTAAAAATAAAGAAGGCATAGGGTAAAAAGTGATTCGTCATTACCTAGAATGACGAATTGTTGATAGGTTGAAGCCTTCAGTTGAGACTCTGAATCCATCTAGCTCCAAGCTCTGACGCACCTACAAGTATGATAGAAGTGTGCTTAGAGAAATATGAATCAAATCCTATCATATTCCTATGCTATCAACATAAATATAACATACAATTGATCAGGCATCCATCAGATGATTTCATTAAAAGGCATAAAGCTCAAGAGGAGGCTTTCAGCTTCTTTTATTTTGCTAACATGTTTGTTCATTGTGCAGGAATAGGTTCATTATGTTCATGATCATTCTATCAAATATGTGGAGTAAAACGGGCTCCCACAAGGGTTGCGCTTGGTGTATCGAGGAGGACACACTCTCAATCATGGTTTGAGTAAAGAATGTTCATCAGAATCAAAAATAGATGATGAGAACTATGGAAGTAGTGAGAAATTCAAATTCAGAAGTGATAAGCAGAAAATTGCAAGCCCGCGACCATTGTAAAGGGATCAACATCACATTTGAAGCAAGAGATATCAGATGTCGGGATAAACTAAATGCAGTCCTAGTAATGTAATAGATAGTCATGGTTACTGCGAAGTTATGAGTCGGCTCTCAAAGTAATAACTAATTGTAAGGGGACAACATGGTTAAAAATCACATTCTTCATGAAAGTATATAAAAAACAGCTATCAGTGTTATGGTACATATTTTGAATAACAATGATGATAAAATAATCTACACGTGTGTCATATTTTTTTGCAAACAGTGGAAATGGTTTTGTTCCATTTGAAGCCTTCTCTGAGTAAGGTGAGATTTGTTTTCTGGGAACAATATAGTGAGGAATTTTCAAGTACCAAGCAATATATTTCAATAGGACAACAATATGGTATAGAGTTGAATGAAAGTTTCATTCATTCGTTTTTATCACTATTTTTTCAAATGATAAGCATAGTCAAATAATGGTGCAGCCTGAACATGGAATCTTAAAAAAAAAAAAATCTTCAGAAGGAAGCATAAAACTGTCAAAAATGGTGTGTATTGTGTTGCAATTTCCATTTTAAATCTCAATGAATGACACATTTTTGGTCAAGAGTGTTTGGATCAGCTAAACACTATGTAACTACGGGAGTTTACAGAATAAAAGCAGTGAAGACAAGATGATCTATAGAGCACATGGCAGCTGTTGGAATGTATGAAATATACAAAATGAATGTCAAAAAAGAAAAAAGAGGAAGCAAGGTCCGTTGCTATGGAATAATGTGAACCCCAAGTCAAGAAACCCATAAGCACCAATAGAGAAGGAGCACACTTATTTTTCTAGTATACAACCATGAAAGAATCAACATACTTAGCAACAGTATAGAGGTCACGACCATGAACAAGATAAAAGCCATCCAATAGTCAAAAGCCAGGAAAGATACAGGCATATAACTACAAATTCCTCACTGTTATTTACTAAAAGTGAGCTTCAAGTCAACCTCTAATGGCGGCCAAGGACCACAAAGCACATAGAACATGGAGATGCATGTATTTATTCAAAATATCACGTACCCACTTGAGTTTTGTTGCGGAAAGTTTAACTACATAGATTTCCATCAAGCTACAGTCATGGTTTAAATGTTATCATGCCTAGAAAACTATTTACAAATTGGTTACAAATTTTGAGCTTATAAAAAATACATATTTAGCTCATATTCATTGGCGTGGGTTGCATAGGTCTATTTTCGTTTTCAATAAAAGATACCAATCTCTCTTCTTCATAGAAGTGTTTTTTTTAAGTTTTAGTTTTACAGAGAAAATAAATACTCAAGGAATAAAGGAGAACTCACCACTATGGTGGCCTCATGAACATAAAAGAAAGTATACAAAAAGAGTGAAGCCTACGACCTTTTATAATGAAAAAACCCAGAATAATGGCGGCCGGATGAAGTTTCAACTAAAGAAAAAATGGTGGACAATAGCAGACTATAAACAACAATAAAAGAAAAAATTCATGAAATGGAGATTCAAAAGCAACAAGAGATCAAAGGCCCACCTCCTCTGTTCATTCCAAGGCCATGAAAATCAGCTAAAAAGTGAAAATCCATGGTTTGAGCTTCAGTAGGGTTTTCCCTAGCCGCCATGGCTTCATTCAAGGTTTCCTCTCCAAGATGGATGAAAGTGAGAAATGGTATAATGATTAGGGTTGTCTTCATTTCATGCATGCCCTAATTTGGCATATTATTCTTGGTTATGTTTTACAAGATAAAAATCAAGTTATTATTTTTCCCGTGGTAATGACTTATAGAGTCAAAGAACCTAATAATCGTGTGGTCAGCCTTTCAAATAATGCTCAATGGTGATCAGTGGTAGACTTTTAAAGATTTATGCAAGTGTGGTGGCGGATTTCAATTTTTGCATGGGCCCGTGATTTAATAAAGTCGGGTTTCTATTTGACATAAGTCTTAATTTTTATGTTTTGCATTACATATTGTAAAGTTAAATAATTAAATGATAAAGTATAAATCATTTAATTATTTTAGCTATTTTAAGGTGCAAATATAAAACATTAAGCAAAGATGGATTTATTTTTCACTTGGGTGGATTTACACAAACAAGGTGGCTTTTGCATGCTTGGGCCCACCTTTTGAGGGATTCACAGTTCAGTTCGAGTGCTGCATGTTTCAGTTATCAGTTGACCTTGAGTTTGGACCATCATGTGCTCATTTTTGCATGGGTTTGAGTCTCTTTTCCAGGATTTTTTGCTTTTGCTCGTGGATTGCCTTGGCGTTATCTATTTTTCTCACTGAAATTGACTTTCAGTTCCATCTCCATGCCTTTTTGAAGGCTTTTTGTATATATTGGAAAAAATTATTTGGTTTTTCCTAGTTCTTGTTTTTCCTCCTTTGCATTCTGCAAAGTGAATTATTTGTAACTCAACATTATTTCAAATTAATACAATAGCAGGTTTACAAGTTACCCTTGGTTATTACATGGAGTTATTCCTTTCATCTTTTCAATAGTATTAGCTTTTGCCTTCAAGTTTTCAGGCATCATTCTTGGGTTTGATTTTTGATCGAATTTTATTGTGTTTCAACATTGAAACCTTTATCTTTTTGTCTCAATCATGAGTATATGTATGCATCTGATTTTAATTCATAGGTCATACACTGAGCACAAGATTTAAGAGTAGCTTCTTAATTGTGAGAACATTGTTCTTTTCCTTAGAAAGAAGATAATTTTATAGGAGCCTTTCTATGAAACATTTATATGAGTTCAAACTGTTCAGATTTTGTCATGCAATTAGATATATTGAGAGTTAATTGTGAATCAATTTGCCTTTTAGATCATCATTTTTAGGTGCAAACATCACCATAGTTAAGATTTATAGTTCTGCATTTAATTTTAGTCTTTCTCCCTTTTCCCAACAAATTACTCAGTTATTAATCAAGAAATCATATAGGAACCACCCTAGAATCTGGAGGTTTAATTTCTTATAGGGTACCCACAACTTGGAATTAGTTCCCATGTTTCAATAGATTGTTGAATTTCACCATTCAAGCATTCAGGTGCAATCTATTTGACAACATATTTTTGCACGCCTGGTGGGGCAAAATTAACTATTCAAGTTGTTGTTTTGGTATGTACAACAGTATACCAGCTTTTCAAAAGAGCTATATCAAGTACCTAGTGACTCTTTTCTTAATATTCAAAGTAGATCAGTAGTAGCCAGCTTATGAGAAATATCCAGACAAGAAGAAGCTCTTCTTTGTTTGAATATCTGCAGCTGTCTTCGCCAAAAATAAGAAGAAGGACAACAAGAAGTATACTTGAAAGGCCTTCAAGAAACCTGTCAGTTTCTCCAACCTTCAAAATATAACCAATAGTATAGACATCAAGAAGGAGAGGCAGATCATCAACAAGGTAGCCAAGCTCACATTCAGCTTCACCAAGCTACCGAGTATCTATCTCACCTATACAAGTTTTGTAAGCTGCAAATTTTAGAACACCAGTAGCTCCAATGGCTAGAGAGCATGCATTCATACCATTCAATGGGGGCAGCCTGTTGATTCTGGTGCAACATGATGATATACTAGTTGTAGCATTAAAAAGTTTTCCTTTTTTCACTGGCAAAGAGAAAACTACACCAATAGAGCATATCAGAGATATGGCTTCACTATGTGGAGTTCACCACATTACTCAAGAAAATGTCGCGTTAAGGCTGCTAGCAGCATCATTCAAAGCCAAAGCGCTTCAATGGTTTCGTGGTTTACCAGTTAACACAATTGCGACATGGGATGATTTAGAAGACAAGCTGAGCAAGAAATTTTTAGACAAATCTGATCATCTATCTCTAGTCGAGCAAATGATGACTATAAAGAGATCACCACAAGAACATATGATGGATTTCAACTTTAGGTTTCAGCGAACTTGGACTAGGATTCTGGTAACAGTAAGACCTACTCTTGATCATGCTTTTTTGTATTATCTTAAGTGGTTAAACAGTGATATAGCTTCGATGATTATGTCAATGGGAGGATTAACATTGCCAACATCTTATGAAATTGCTATTAGAGTGGAAAACAACCTTATACAGGCTAGTAAAATTGCACCAAGGTTGCCTATGCCCATATTTCTAGATATCCATCCCTTGATGCCAATTAATTTTCCACCTATTACCTCAATCTCAGCTAAACCAGCCTTAGGCTATCCACCAGTTGTTCAAAAGAATGCTTCTCCAACACAATTAGAATTTTGGGAACTAAAAGGTAATCAACAAGAGATGGCAAAGTTATTGCAAACAGTTAGCAATGATTTGGTCAGTCTCAAAAGGCAACAAAACCAAAATTATAGGCCTTACCAAGCACCTTTTCAGCCTAACAGACCTCCCTATCAAGCCAACAATCAAGGAAAACAAAGAAAATTCAATCCTAGGCCACCATACAATCAAAATCAACAAGCTGCCAGCTCATCTAAGGAGCTCATTCCTGTTGAGAACAACTTAGCATAGGATTACGTATGGTGTTACCCATGTAATCAACCTCATAACCAGGCTATGTGCATGAATGGGGTGATAAATCAAGCTCTTATCGTACAAAGCACATATGCTACTTCAAAAAATACAACAAAGGATAGTAATGACCAAAGTGATCAAACACAACAGACTAACATGGATGTTGCCATGATGAATTGGCAAGGCAACGAATTTTGCGGAGTAAATAAATTACAAGGTCAAAATCAGTCAGATACATCTATTGTAACGAATACAAGATCCAAGAAGAGAGCAACATATTTGAGACAACAAGTTGTTTCTAACAAACAGCAGCCAAGAAGTGACAAACAACAAGCTGATAAAGTTAAATAGCTAGTTGTTCAGTAGAAAATTCAACTTCTAGCAGCTGATAAAGAGCAGACACAACTCTCTTCTTCTAAAAATGTTCATATTTTACCAAGCAAGCAAGTTGAGCCTGCCAAAGAACAACATAAACAAGTTGAACTAGTTAAAGACACGAGAACTTAGCCAAATCCTATGCAGAAGGAGACTGATGTTCCTAAAGCCCAACATAATGTAATTTCTCCTGCTTTTAACATCGTTGATCATATGAAGAAGGCGATTATTAGCATCACCATGTTGGATGCATTACACTTACCTAGGCAGAAAGAAGGTATGTAGGAAGCTTTGGCTAAAATATCCATTTCTGACGAAACAACTAAAGAACAACCAAGAGTTCTTGCTAACAATTTAGACAAAAAAAAGGGGCAGTCAACTCTAGAGGTAAAACCACCACCCTTTTATGTTAGTCTAATAATTGGTAATAGCATAGTGCATAACTACATGATAGATTCAAGAGCAATCAACTCAATCATGCCCAAATAGTTGGTAGATAAGTTAGGTCTCGAGTATGAGCCATTGTAGTTCAGTTAGATGGCACAACCATTAAGTCTGTAGGAGTTATAAAAAACCTGCCCCTTACATTGCATGCCTGTCCGAATTTTCAAATACCATAGGATATTTATGTTATTGATCTTCCACCTTATTTTTCCATTTGCCTATCTAGAGATTTCACTACAAAATTAGGTGGTTATCTATCATCAGATTGGTCCCACATGTTTTTTAGAATCAGATACGATACTAGAGTTACCATTAAGTCATAACCACGAGCCGAAGGCCATATCGATCCCTATGTGCCAAATCCTATAAACACAAACCTAGCTTTCCATGATCAGGAGGATCAATCCATGACCCTCAACCCCACTGTACCTATAGAAGGCATACCTGATATTAATTTAGACGAGTGGACAGCCAAGAATCATGAGATTGACCCATTCAATCTCATGGATGAAGTAGGTTTGGGCGTTTATATGATTCAAGAGCCCGATATCACCATTTCAAATCTGGTCAAGGAGGAAAAAGGGAAAGAACAACAAACTGATCAGCTTTGGAAGCTATATTTTGATGGATCAAGGAGTAAAATTGGTGTTGGGGGAGGAGCGGTGCTCATATCACCTAAACAAGATAGGTATTATTCAGCTTTTAGAATTGCTTTCAGTTTTTCTAATAATGTTGTTGAATACGAAGCATTGATAGACGGTTTAGAATGGGCCAGAAAAAGGAAAATTAAATGTTTACAGGTGTTTGATGATTCTGAGTTAATAGAAAATCAAGTAAGAAATATGAATTTAACAAAAAATGATTTGCTGAAATTGTATAAGCATCATTTTTGGGACTTATTGAAGAGTTTGATGCATTTAATTTGCAATCAATACCGAGAAACCAGAATAAGAAAGCTGATAAACTTGCTGCAATGGGATCACACTTTGACATCCCTGTTGAAGTTCATAACATGCAAGTGCAACAATATGTGAAGGTAGTTGTTAGACCTTCAGTACCAGATAATAATGTAAGTTGGCATATTTTTGACAGTGATGAACAGATTGTTCATTTTCTGATGGAAGAAGATGAGTTTTTTGCTGGAAACCAATGCAAGTTTGATCAGCAATATGGTGATCAGATCATGCAATTAAAGTCTAATAAACTGCCAAAAGGTTTGGTGACTCTTGAATCCATTTTCAACACTAATGATCAGGTTAGAAGAGATAAATCTAGCATCACGGTGAAGCAGGAACATTATGAACCAATAGAAATATTCAAAGACAAACTTCTTAAGCTTGGAAAAGTTTGTACGAAGGAGGAACATCAAGATTTTATCTCACTTTTTCAAGAATTCAACGACATATTTGCTTGGGAATATGGAGATCTGAAGGGTTTTAACCCTGAGTTAGCTCAGCACACAACTGAGCTGGAACACAACGTAAAAGTATTCAGACAAAAGCAAAGGCCCCTAAATCCAAAACTAGAACACTTGATGAAAATGGAATTGAACAAGCTTATTGAAGGTAGTATCATTTTTCCAATCAAGCACACCTCTTGGGTATCAAACCCGGTGCCCATTAGAAAGAAGAACGAAGACATAAGATTGTGCACTAATTTTCATGATCTAAACAGAGCTTCACTTAAAGATCACTATATGTTGCCTTCAATGGAGTAGATACCGCAAGTTGTTTCCAGATCAAAAAGGTTCTCATTGTTGGACGGATATTCAGGTTATAACCAGATATTGGTTAAGGAAGAAGACCAGTATAAGACAACCTTTACCACCAAGTGGGGTACTATGGCTTACAAAAGTATGTCGTTTGGATTGTCAAATGTGGGAGAAACCTTTCAGAGAGTAATGGATATGTCTCTCCAAGGTTTGATAAATAATTTTTTCTTGTTTACTTAAATGATATTACTGTTTTCTCATGAAATGCAAATGAACATTTTGGTCATCTTAGATAGATATTCAAGAGATGCAGAGAATATGGAATTTCTTTGAATCCAAAGAAAAGCATTTTTGATGTTCATGAAGGTAAGCTTCTGGGTTACATTGTTTCAAAAGACGGTATTTCTATTGACCCAAAACGTATTGCAGCCATTTTGGCTTTGCCACTTCTTGCTCACAAAAAGGGTTTGCAGAGATTTTTAAGAAGAATAAACTTTGCTAGGAGATTTATTCCTAACATTGCAACGTTGTTGCAACCTCTCACAGCCATGTTGAAGAAGAACATGCAGTTCAATTGGATGAAGGAGGGTAAGAACAGTTTTGAGTAGATTAAAGAGGCACTTGTAGCAGCCCCAACACTAATAAATCCAAACTTTGATAAAGATTTTATATTGTATGCATTTGGTAGTGTTGATACAATTTATGCCATGCTTTGTCAGCAAAAGGATCAAGGACTTGAAAAACCAGTTGCATTTTTTAGTCAAACTCTGCATGATTATGAAACAAGATATTATTTTGTTGAAAAGCATGTACTTGTTGTAGTAAGGAGTCTTATAAAGTTTAGACATATGTTGTCTAACAATAAAATACATTTGTTGGTAGCTCACCCAACAGTCAAATAATTTATGTTGAATAAAGATATTAATGACAAGCAAGCAGGTTGGATAACCAAAGTCATGGAGTACGATATCAACATGAAGGTTACCAAGCTTGTTCGAGGTAAAGGACTGTGCGAACAACTTGCAGAAAATGAATAGAACAACAATGAAGAAGTCATAATAGTTCTAAATAATGAAGAGGAACTTGTTGTTTCAATTGTTCCAGCTAATTGGATCCATCAAATGATCCATTACTTGCATATTGGATATTGCCCAGAAGGTATGGACAAATCTAAATGAAGGTATTACAAATTACAAGCAATTCCTTATGCAATAATAGATGATGTTTTATATAAAAAGGACTTCAATGGAGTATTTCTCAAATGTGTTAACCTAGATCAGATTGAAAGAATTATGGAGGAATTCCATGATGGACCTGCTAGAGGTCACTTTACACCATGCACTACAGCCATGAAAATCATGAAAGCAGGGTACTAATGGCCAAACCTTTTCAAGGATGCTTATGCTTATGTCACAAAATGTGCTAAATGTTCATTGTTTGCAGGAAAAAAAAGTTAGCAGCTCTGCCCCTGAATCCAATTTAGGTTGAGCAACCATTTGAAAAGTGGGGACTTGATTTGATCGGTCCTATAAACCCACCATCAAGTGCAGGGCACAAGTGGATCTTGACAACAACAGATTACTTCACGAAATGGACAAAAGCAATTGCACTGAGAGATGCAAATGAAATATCAATCCTAAATTTTTATCAAGACATAGTTTCCAGGTTTGGTACACCTGAGTCTATCATTTCTGATAATGCTTTAGCCTTTATTGGCTTAAAAATTTCAAATTGGTCGGTGAAGAATAACATTTATTTGAATACTTTGTCCAATTATTACCCCCAGGGTAATGGACAGAAAGATCGAAAAACAAGAATCTGATTAAGATCATTAAAAATATAATTGAAGATAATTAGAGTTCATGGAATGATGAGCTTAAATTAGCCCTTCGGGCTGATAGAGTTACACCAAAATGATCAACAATTTTTTCACCGTATGTTTTGGTTTATGGTAAGGAGGCGAAGCTGCCTATTTCAATAGAGTTCCCAACTCTGAGCTACATAAAGGAACTAGAGTTACTTGAGGAGCAGCCAATGAAAGTTAGGCTTGTTGAGTTAATAGAGTTGGATGAAACCAAAAAAGAATCTTTCAGAAAGCTTCAGATTCATCACTCTCAGATGAAGAAGACATTTGACAGGAAAGCAATAGCAAGAGTCTTCAATGAAGGTGACTTAGTTTTCAAATGGGATGAATTAAAGAGCAAGCCAGGAAAATATTCCAATTTTGATTCCATGTGGGATGGCCCATACATTATAACAACAAAGAAAGAACATAACGCTTTCCAACTCTCAAGGATGGATGGAGAAGTGTTGCCAATTCCCGTCAATGGGATCCATCTCAAACAGTGCTATTAAGTAGTTAAATTTCTATTGTACATAATAGTATAGTTTTGGTTTCAGTATGTTTTCAATAAGTGATCATCGCACATTAGTTTTCATTCAGTATTGTTTCACTTTCAATAAGTGCAGTCACTGCATAGGTGCTTCAAATTCTGTCATAAGCAGATTTGTAGTAGTTTCTTTCAATTTGTTTGTTTGAAGCTGAGTTACAGAGTTTTTCAGAGGAGGTTAAGAGCAAGAATAAACTCTATTCCCAATGGATAAGCTATATAGCTGGTCTATGGTGTTTAGCAACCAAACACTCCGCAGAGGTCGCCAATTTGTTACCTATTTTTCACTACTAGCTCAAACAGGTAGAGTTAAATTGCAAATTCAAGCCAAAAGGTACACAAGATGTTCAAAAATTTCTGCTAAGTACTCATTGTGCAGGGTGAACACTTTTGTGGAGGAAGGGGAAAGTCATTTTTTCCCTCTACACAAAGTGAAGGGGTTCGGCCGAACAATTTGGTTCGGCCGAACCTTTAAAATGGTTCGGTCGAACCACAGGGTTCAACCGAACCCTATGTTCACTTGAACCCCATTAACATGTGAGCGGAAATATTAAAATAAAGGGGTTCGACCGAACCCCTTAATAGGGATTTAAAAAAAAAAACCCTGTCATTTTCCCGAACCCTGTGAATTTTTCTCATAATTAAAATGGGGCTAGGTTCGGCCGAACTCCTTTAAGAGGTTCAGCCGAACAACTTAAAGGGGTTCAGTCGAACACCCTTTTTCCCCTATCTCCTCAAATTTTTTTTTTTTTTGTAAAAAATTGTCGTTCAAAGCTCAATTTGAAAATGAAAATGTTGAAAACTTCAAAAACCCAACTAGATAATGATATTCCTTGGAATAAACTATCCATCGAATATAATTTTAATATAATTTGCTTTTATTATGTATTTTATTTTTTAGTTTTATTAAACATAGGTTTTTCACTGAAAATCAAAATCTTTGGTCTGCACATGTGGAAAAATAGTAGATTATCAAAATAAAATTTAAAAAAATATGTTGAGGTTGGGTATTGATGTCCTTGATCCAATAAAAAAAAGAAAATTGAATTTTGATTCATACATAAAAAGTTATGTTGTATACAGCCTGCCTATGTCTGAATTGCAATTGGTTTGACTTTGAAACTTGATTAAGGAAAAAATATTCAATAAAAAACTATGAGACCAAATGAAAGTTCTAGATACCATAGTTACAAATCTAAATTTGAAAAAATTAGAATTTTATCCTTCATACAAAAAAATTTATGTTGTATACGGTGAGTGTCACTTTCTAAAAATGTTATTTTATGAAAAAAACCAGTTTTCATGGGAGATGGAAAAAAAAGTGCAATTTGATTCCAAAAATTTTTTGAAAAATATTTTTAGAATCTAGAGACAAAATGTGATGAAACTCTAGTTTGCATCATTTTCAAATTCCTCACGATTTATCCGTTACAAGAGCTCGAAAGTGAAGATTTAGTTAAAAATAATAATTGCAGTGTCCAGTTTGCCCAAAAATTGTAAACCACTATTGTGGGATCACCCTGCAATGTTTCATTACAGTGTGAATTTCAGTGATATTATGCAAAAAACATTTCAAAATGATATCATAAGATTGCATAATTTTTGTTGCTTTATTCATAATGTATAAACCAAAATCCCACACAAGTCGTGGGAGTAACTTCATTTGATTTCCATAATCAAATAAGGGGTGGATTAAGTAAAGTAATCTATACAACTGAAAATAAAGAAGGCATAGGGTAGAAAGTGATTAGTCATTTCTTGGAATGACGAATCATTGACAGGTTGAAGCCTTCAGTTGAGACTCTGAATCCATCCAGCTCCAAGCTTCGATGCACCTACAAGTATGATAGAAGTGTGGTTAGAGCAATGTGAATCAAATCCTATCATATGCCTATTCTATCAACATAAATATAGCATACAATTGATCAGGCATCCATCAGATGATTTCATTAAAAGGCATAAAATTCAAGAGGAAGCTTTCAACTTCTTTTATTTTGCTAACTTGTTTGTTCACTGTGCAAGAACAGGTTCATTATGTTCGTGATCATTTTATCAGATATGTGGACTAAAACGGGCTCCCACAAGGGTTGAGCTCGGCATATCAAGGAGGACACACTCTCAAGTTACATATGAGAGTTCTTAAATATTTTCAGAACAATCATTAGGAAAGCTGCTGAAACTAGAAATATGATAATATAAGCAGCCTTATTTCAAAGAGATTCAGATAAATAGTGTGAGGAACTCATCAATTCCGTTAATATTATGTTTCAGCTCTACTTTACATTTTTCCACATTACATTTAAATGAAGTAAAGAGTCCCTTTACACTGAAGGGAAACAAAAATAGAAAGTCATGCATCAGGCTATTTCATGGAGCTTTGGAGCTAATTATATAAAGAGCAATTAGTGAAATCCCTTGCTCATCATTTATCAGTGCCATTGCTAAGTTAACTCTTGACAGTAATGTTCTTACTCCTCATGGTTTGAGTAAAGAATGTTCATCAGAATCAGAAATAGATGATGAGAACTATGGAAGTAGTGAGCAATACAAATTTAGAAGGGATAAGCAGAAAATTGCAAGCCCGCGACCATTGTAAAGGGATCAGTATCACATTTGAAGCAAGAGATATCAGATGCCAGGATAAACTAAATGTAGTCCTAGTTATGTAATGGACAATCATGGTTACTGTGAAGTTATGAGTTAGCTCTCAAAGTAATCACTAATTGTAAGGGGATAGCATGGTTAAAAATCGTAGTCTTCATGAATGTATATAAGGAGCATCTATCATTGTTATGGTACATATTTTGAATAACAATGGTGATAAAATAATCTGCAGGTGTGTCATAGTTTTCTGCAAACAGTGGAAAAGGTTTTGTTCCATTTGAAGCCTTCTTTGAGTAAGGTGAGATCTATTTTTTGGGAACAATATAGTGAGGGATTTTCAAGTACCAAGCAATCTATTTCAATAGGACAACATTATGGTATAGAGTTGAATGACAGTTTCATTCATTCATTTTTATCACTGTTTTTTCAAATGATAAGAACAGTCAAATAATGGTCTAGCCTGAACATGGAATCTTAAAAAAAAAAAAAATCTTCAGAAGGAAGCAGAAAATTGTCAAAAATGGTGTGTATTGTGTTGAAAATTCCATTTTAAATCTCAATGAATGACACATATTTGGTCAAGAGTGTTTGGATCAGCTAAACACTATGTAACTACGGGAGTTTATAGAATAAAAGTAGTGAAGGCATGATGATCTACAAAGCACATGGCAGTCGTTGGAATGCATGAAATATACAGAATGAATGTCAACAAGGCAAAAAGAGGAAGCAAGGTTCATTGCTATGGAATAATGCGCACCCCAAGTCAAGAAACCCATAAGCACTAATAGAGAAGGAACAAACTTATTTTTCTAGTATACAACCATGAAAGAATCAACATACTCAACAACAATATAGAGGTCGCGGCCATGAACATGATAAAAGCCATCCAATAGTCAAAAGCCACGAAAGATACAAGGATATAACTGCAAATTCTTCACTGGTATTTACTAAAAGCGAGCTTCAAGTCAACCTCTAATGGCGGCCAAGGACCACAAAGCACATAGAACATGGAGATGCATGTATTTTATTCAAAATATTAGGTACCCACTTGAGTTTTGTTGCAGAAAGTTTGAAGTGCATATGTTTCTATCGAGCTACAATCATGGTTTAAATTTTATCATGTACAGAAAACCATTTACAAATTGCTTACAAATTTTGAGCTTATAAAAAATTGATATTTAGCTCATATTCATTGGCACGGCTTGCATAGGTCTATTTTCGCTTTCAATAAAAGATACCAATCTCTCTTCTCCATAGAAGTGTTTTGTTAAAGTTCTAGTTTTACAAAGAAAAGAAATACTAAAGGAATATAGGAGAACTCACCACCATGGCGACGTCATGAACAGAAAAGAAAGTATATAGAAAGAGTGAAGCCCACAACCTTTTATAATGAAAAAACCCAAAATAATGGCGACCGGATGAAGTTTCAACTAAAGAAAAAATGGCAAAAAATAGTGGACTGTAAATAGAAATAAAATAAAAAATTCACAAAATGGAGATTCAAAAGCAACGAGAGATCAAAGGCCCACCTCCTCTGTTCATTCTAGGCCCATGAAAATCAACAAAAAAGTGAAAATCCATAGTTTGAGCTTCAGTAGGGTTTTCCGTGGCCGCCATCGCTTCATTCAAGGCTTCCTCTCCAAGCTATATGAAAGTGCGAAATGGTATAATGATTAGGGTTGTCTTCATTTCATTCATGCCCTAATTCAGCATATTATTCTTGGTTATGTTTTACAAGGTAAAAATCAAGTCATTATTTTTCTGTGGTAATGACCTATAGAGTCAAAAAACCTAATAATCGTGTGGTCAGCCTTTCAAATAATGCTCGATCGTGATCAGTGGTAGACTTTTAAAGATTTATGCAAGTGTGGTGGTGGATTTCAATTTTTGCATGGGCCCATGATTTTATAAAGTCGGGTTTCTATTTGACATAAGTCTTATTTTTTATGTTTTGCATTACATATTGTAATTAAATAATTAAATGATAAAGTTTAAATCATTTAATTATTTTAGCTATTTTAAGGTGCAAATATAAAACATTAAGCAAAGATGGAGTTCTTTTTCACTTGGGTGGATTTACACAAACAAGGTGGCTTTCGCATGCTTGGGCCCACCTTTTGAGGGATTTGCAATTCAGTTTGATTGCTGCATGTTTTAGTTATCAGTTGACCTTGAGTTTGGACCATCATGCGCTCATTTTTTCATGGGTTTGAGCCTCTTTTCTAGGCAGAGGCTTTTTTGCTTTTGCTCATGGATTTCCTTGGAGTTATCTTTTTTTCTCACTAAAATTGACTTTCAGTTCCATCTTCATGCCTTTTTGAAGGCCTTTTGTATATATTGGAAAAAATTATTTGGTTTTTCCTAGTTCTTGTTTTTCCTCCTTTGCATTCTGCAAAGTGAATTATTTGTAACTCAGCATTATTTCAGATTAATATAGTAGCAGTTTTATAGGTTACCCTTGGTTATTACATGGAGTTTTTCCTTTCATCTTTTCAATAGTATCAACTTTTGCCTTCAAGTTTTCAGGCATCATTCTTGTGTTTGTTTTTTGATCGAATTCTATTGTGTTTCAACATTGAAACCTTTATCTTTTTGTCTCAATGATGAGTATATATATGCATTCGAGTTTAATTCATAGGTCATACACTGAGCACAAGATTTAAGAGTATCTTCTTAATTGTGAGAACATTGTTCTTTTCCTTAGAAAGAAGATAATTTTATAGGAGCCTTTGTATGAAGCATTTATAGGAGTTCAAACTGTTCAGATTTTGTCGTGCAATTGAAAGTTAATTGTGAATCAATTTTCCTTTTAGATCATCATTTTTAGGTGAAAACATCACCATAGTTAAGATTTATAGTTCTGCATTTAATTTTAGTCTTTCTGCCTTTTCCCAGCAAATTACTTAGCTATTAATCAAGAAATCATATAGGAACCAGCCTATAATCTAGAGGTCTAATTCCTTATAGGGTACCCACAACCTGGAATTAGTTCCCTTGTTTCAACAGATTGTTGAATTTCACCATTCAAACATTTTGACCTACAATCTATTTGACAACAGTAATATTCATAGGTGTTTCTCAATTTTACTTATAAAACCCTAAGTTTTTAGAAAGAGTTATGGGAACACCTGTGGTTGTTGATATTTTGGAAAAATCAAGGCCAAAATTTAAGAAACATTCATACAAATCCACTGTGACTAACAAGGATGGAGTTTTCTCTCATGTTCCTATCAATGTGTTGCATTTAGAAGATTCTTGCATCTATATTCACTCATAGCTAAATGAGTACAACCATTTGAAGTTGGAAGAGTTCAGATACAATAATCTCTTGGTTGATGATTTGTAGCTCTATTCAAAGTATGCAAATGTGGAAGCAAAAGTTTTAGATGTGTGGAAGGGTTTCCCTAACTTTTTCTTTGAAGATGAATAGGTCAGAATCGTTTTAAGTTGAATCCATGAGGAATTTTTGTGCCTTGATCAACCCTATATGATCACAAAGAATGAAATCAGAGATATGACTGGGTTGTGCTCCACTAGACCCACGCCAACACTGAAGGTCGTGAATAATTTTGAAGTTATGAAGCTTATCGGAGAAAAATTTGACAAGACTCCTAACTATGGATGGCATCACTGACCTAGGGGTTTGGTATGCCGCGATGGGCATTGCATACAAAGTTTATTACACAAACAAAGAAGGGTTTTCTACCACTACTTCCATCTACACTTCTCATAAGATGGTAAAGGAAGGAAAGGATTATGATCTCTGTGAGCTCTTGCGACAACAATTGATAGCAATATACATAGAACCAAGGATTCATGCTATAACTTCGAGTATGACTCTCTGATTATTATTCTTATGTTTTATTTCATGAAGGAATTACTTGGTTTGAAGAATTTGATATGGAGAAAGGATAAGCCTATTGCACAACAAATCAGGGAGCACATGCATAGTTTTCCAGACAACAAACAACGTGAAACAATGTTTTGAGGATTCTTTAATGAGGGGAAAGATACACTCACGAGTTGTAGAAAGATGCAAGGATGTTATCAATTTTATGTTGGATAAGGGAAATGGTTATATGAAGGCAGTTGAACCAAGAACTTAATGGATAACAAAGTTTCCCTATGAGGTCTCCAAACCTCACTGGACTGCATATGTTGACATTTTGCTCAGCAAACCTAAGGATCCCATTTTTGAAAGGTTTGGCACATATGTTGAGATAACCAACAAAATGATCAAGAAGAATGTTGAGGAAAAGTTAGAGAAGATGAAGAAAAAGTTGGAAATGATGTTTGGCACTCCTGAGGATCTTGTGGATGTGCCACAAGCTCCTGCCACCACTCCACAAACTCCACAAGGACCAACAAGGACAAGTAGGTCGACCTTTGTCACTATTACTTCTTCTAAACCTTTCAGACCTGCTCAAACACCTCCTAGTAGAAGAAGAGCTTCTACTGAAGTATTGACACAACGTAAGATGCCGAAAGGAATAAACAAAGATCTAAGAAGATAGAAAAAAGGAATAAAATTAATCCAATGAATAGTGGTGCATAATGTGCAGAAGATCAAGGTGAAGTGAGTTTCTCTACTCTAGGGAACACTAATTCAGGTAAAGAACTTAGTATTCCTCCTGTAGAGAATTTCGGATCTATGATGAGTAGAAGAAAAAAAAAAATCTTGAGAGTGTTCAGAATGAAAAGAAGACACTTGAGAAGCAAGACACTTCTATGGATAAAGGTTGAGATTCTTCGTCTTTAGATTCATTCAAGCACCTTCTAGGGCTACAGATACAACTTCAACCAATGGTGACACCCTAGCTATTATAAATTCCTACTCATGAAGGATAAGTTAACTTGTCAAATACTTATCCCCTTCATAAGTTACATCTTGGTGATATTTTGCACGCTTCTACAAGGAAATAGATTGTAAAAGAACATTTGAAGAAGACTGAAATATTAGATGATGTTGTAAAGGTAATTCAAGAAATTTTACTAGAGGTAAACATAGATTATTCCTTTCCTTCAAAAAAAATTTGAAGCTTTTGATAGATTCTTTTAAGGATCATTCTTCACACATTGAATAGAAGGCAGAGCAAGAGGCCTTGACGAAGATAAATGATAAGAGAATGGTTGAAGCATCTGATCGGTGTGATAGTACACACAATAAATTGAAAAAAAACATAAAGATGTTTAAGGATTGTGTTGATGAAGTCACTATCAACTTTGTTTGAAATGGCCTAATTCCACTAAAAACATCAAGGATCAGATTGACTCCATTGAGTCAAATCACTCAAATGGACAAGATATATGATTTGTCAAAAGATAAGGATGGATACACTAGAGCACAAATAGAAAATATCCATTTAAAGTTGTCGTTGCTTCTAGATTAAATAGAACAAATAAAGAAATAGTTTATTCAACTAAGGGAAGTAGTCAACTTGATACTTGCTTCCTTATCTAGGTTGCTTATTGAAGCAAAAAAGAATGATCAGAAAATGAAGGCTCCCAAGAAGTGTAGATGAGGTTGAGGACTTATGCATACAATTTGAATGTCAGAATCATATTCTTACCTCAACAAATGAAAATTGGGTATCTACTATTTCCCAATCAAAGTAACCTACAAAGGCATTCTACCTTCTAAGTGAGTTGTGAGAGTATTATAGATAAGACATTTTTTGGCTTTGTATAAACTTGTGAAGGATTGTAGTATCATGTTTGGTTAAAATACTATGTACATAGCATCATTTTTGGGGCATCTCCATCTTAGGGGGATTTTTGGTAGGAATCATGCAAAAAGGTGGAGTTCATACGGTGTTTGGGTTGCTATAAGTAGAAGATATTATGCCCTTTGCCCTTGATGTCAAAGGGGGAGAGAAGTATTGTAGATATATGTTTGTTGCCATCAATGAAAAAGGGGGAGATTGTTGGAAATAGATTTTATCATTGATCTCAACTCAATATGTGTTGTCATTGATGTAAAATGTGTGTGTTGATTGTATATACTCCGGAGATAGTTGATGTGTAGAGATATTCATCGATACAAGTCAAAAATGTAGTATATGAAAGTATGGTGATCAACCTGTTATCTAAGTATGATGCATAGGTAGGTACACATGTTTTGATGTGTTTACAATATTTTTTCATTGGCATCATTCCTATTTGGTGTACCACACATGGATATAAGTTACAAAATTTTTGCTAAGGCATTCACAATGTATACTCTAAGGTAGAGTCATAGTATTTTGGTCTACATCCTTCCGTAGAACAAGATTTTATCTTGTGGTTTAGAAGGTAATATGGCCGAGATGTGAAAGTGTTATATTCAAGAATTCAAGTCATTGCACCTTTTGTAGTGAAAGTTAGAAGTGACAAAGTTCTGGTTTGAGCTCTAGCAGAGTAAATTGTTGATGAAGGCTTATTGGAATGCTCCACATTCCTCCTGAGTGATAGATGCGGTTTTGTGGACTTAGGAATACGCTCAAAAAAGTGTATGGGTTCATCCTTACAAGCCTAATATGTTTTGGTGTATAGAAATGCATTATCCTAAGTTAAATGAAGTGTTACAATCTATCCAGGATGCTTTGTTTTCATCAGTTCAATATGTTTCTCTTCTTGCGCCATCTCATAATGATCATATACTTTAGAAGAAAGTTGAAGAAATATTGCACATAGAATACATTGTTCACATCTTTTTTTGCATGATTTTTTTGGTTTCTCCTCGGTGGTGTAAAGATGAACAATTGGCAGCTTTTGAAGTGTTGATGTTGATTGGGCCATCAGTTTTGTTTCCTTCATCTGTGGTTGATCTTGATTAATTATTTTTTCTTTGGAGGATGTGGTGTGATGTATTTGGGGTCTGTTATGTCATGTGTTGATCCACAACTCATTTTCTCTTCATAAATGCATGTGTGAAGCTGACCTATGTAGTATCACTTGTAAAATTTTATAGGTCATCTTGGAGCTGACCTAATTGGTGTTTTGAGTTGTTGTAGAGGGTATTTATTGAACAAAATCAATTGTGAAAATATTATGTGTGGGATTGGGAGGTATATTGAATATGAAGTGTGCAAAGTTAGTATGATGGAATAATTGTGCAAAAAAGGGACTGCAACATCAACATATGTTAGATGCTCCTTTTATAGAAATTCATGTTCATTTTCTCATTGTAATTTTTCATGTATCTTGCTATCAGGCAATAAGCCTCTTCAGTACGTCCTTGTATCTTTCTCTAAGATTGTGCACCTTAGTCTGCAACTCCAAAGATAGTGAACCTCAACACATTGTAATTTTTGTAAGTAGTGAGCTTCATATATTGTGAGTTAGTTCTCATCGTAGTTTTCCTCTCATTGGGTTTTCCATGTAAAAATCTTGGTGTCCTTGTGTGGTGCATGTTTTTCACTTCTTCTCTTCTTTTAGTTAGTGTGATTTGATGTTTAAATCTGAAAAAATAGAAGTGTTGTTTTAGTATATGTTGATTCACCCCCCCCCTTCTCAGCCTCTCGGTGTGTTCAACATTTCTATGTTATAATAAGTAGCTCAATTTTTACATGTTTTTGTACATAGATATTAATTTACTTTTTTAGTTTGGAAATTATGATTAAAGGAAAGAGAAGAATTAAAAGAACAAATCAAAGTCTAAAGACCTATTTGTTGAGCATAGGTTTTCATTGATGTCAAACTTATGTTAGTAGGTCATTATTACTTACAATGGTTATCAAAGGGGGCCAAGGTTGTCAAAATGAAGAAGATTATAGGAGTACTAGAATTATCAGTTGTCTCAAGGTTCCAGAAGCATGTTATTTGATAGCGCACGAAGATTGTCTAATCTATTCAGGTATCATGTATCATGTCAGTTGTGGTGTGACTACCTTCAAATAGTTAATGCATTTTTAATACCATGTTGGGTATGCAATCAACATGAGTGTGGTGGTCCAAAAGGATATCTTTTGGTCAGGGAGATTATTTAAGATGGGTGGCATTTCTTTCAAAAATTTGGTATTGCTCTACGGTTTGGAAGGAGAGTATGCCTACACTAGTTCTATCAATTTCTTGAGTTTTCGACGACGCAACTTAGTGTGCAAGGAGTTTGGAATATCAAAAGTTTCATCAAGCTACTCTAAGTTAAGGACATGTGTACTAGCATGCGAAATCCAAATCAAGTGTGAAGAGTGAGGATAGGACTTTTTTAAGGTTCTCATGGTGTCGCAAGGTGTCATGTTCTTTTTGCGGAAAATATGGATTGGTGTATTACATGTTTCATGAAATTTAAATTTAGGTCCACCCTATGTTGTCTAGGATGGTGTAGATCCCTAGCTAACATAAAAGAGTTAATCTAATGTCATGTATGTATTTCAAATGTTTAGATGCATTGTAATGTAACTAAAGGATCAATGAGTGAGTAACAAGTATAATGTACAATTGTGTTATATGCAAGTGTAATGAATGGAAGGTATGTGACAAAAGTGTCAAGAAAAGAGGGAGCACCAATATCAATGTGTCTATTGCTGTAAATAGGAGTTAAATTTTAAATCCACCAGTATTTTTGTTCTAATGCAATTGGTGTTCTACCTACAATATTATTTCAGTAGGGATTGGTGTGTGTATTTTTGTGGGGATTGGTGTCTCCTATAGGTTGGTGCCTACTGAATCTTTTGGGGATTGGTGTCTCCAATAGGTTGGTGCCTACATCAAATTGTAAAACTCACTTATTATATTTCTACTTGTGAGAGTTTCTCGCCATGGTTTTTCCTATCTTGGGTTTCCATGTAAATCTTGTGTTATGTGTTATCTTGTGTTGTGCTTTAATTACTAGTTTGTATGGTTTCATGCTCTTCATGTTGAAATTCTATTCAGTAAATGTGAAGGTTTCTGAAATTGTTGTAATTTTTTGGATCTACTGGTTCCCCCCTCTTAGTAGATTGTGTGCCCTTCACTATTTTCCAAGGGGTGTGAAGTCGAATGTAGTTGATTGAGATGACAATGACAATTCGGTCAACCCAGCTCTTGATAACACACTATAATAATGTTGATAACAATGTATAAATATTGGACATTACTATCATTTCTTCTCAACAACATAAATAGAGTGCAATAGGACTAAGGAGACACAAGAAGATATGGATGGTGCTATAAGAGATGTCAAGGAAAATTCCCTATGCATAAGAAAAACAAAAAAAATGTGGAATCCCTACCAATAGTTTAACATACTGGATGTTGAGAAAAAACAACAAAAATAAAGAAACCACAAACTATCATTTTTTTTTCTGAAATAAGAGCTATAAGTAACATGGAGTGTTGCAAATACTTGGCTCAACTTGGTCATGATCTTGAAGTTATTCAATTGAAATCACATGCAAACCACATCTTTCAAACAAGACAATCCTTTGAATAATGGTTTACTAGGCAGATCATGGTGGATGGGTTTTTGCAAACATCATCCAAGATTGACAATTAGGATATTTGAGGGTCTAGATAGGGATAAAGTAGTAATGCTATGATTAAGAATTATAAAAAAAATCTTTGACAACTTGGATAAATTGTATAACTTTAATCACTATGATCCAACCATGATATGGAACTATGATAAAAAAAATGTGTACAAATAGGAAAAAATGTGAGATGCAAATGATTGCAAATTTAGGAAACATAAGCATGGCAAATGTTTTATCTAAAATTAGAGAATAGATAAAAATAATGCAATAGGTAACATGATACCAAGGTTCTACATTTTCAAATACCAAGGTTCTTATCACTAGGTATATCGCTTAATATCCATTACAAGATGGTGAGTAGAAATTTTTTTTACTTATCAAGATTTTTTTAATAAAGTACCTTCAAAAGGCCATAACTTTTGATCCATAGCTCTAATTTTGATGGTTATTTTTTAAATCAAAGATATTGATGAGTTGGACACATTAATCTATTATTTTTGTGATGATCAAAATCCTCAAAAACCACTCAAAAGATCCCAAAAATGAGATATAAAGTTTCACAATGTGATACCTAAGAAAAAGAGAACTTAGATATAATAATGGTTAAAGCTCTAGATATATGACAACAAAAAAGGGGGGTAATTGATAAAGGTTAATCAAACCTTCGAAATGACTAGATCTAAAGTCGCGATCCTTCAACTTTCATATCAACTAATATGAGTACACACAAACATTAAAACTAACAAGTAATATTTTTCTCAACAAAAGAAATCCAAAACATCTTCATAAAGAGAAATACAAAGATGCTTCTCAAAATCTCCATATAAAAATATTATATTCAACTAATCAAATAATACATCTAAAACTAATCAAATAATACATCTAATTAGAATATTAAATTTTATTATACTAACTAATCAAATGTTAAAGTCTAATAAAGAGGTTATGAAGGGGCTAAGCCTAATTATGAGAGAGAGGTGAAGCCATAAAGAAATAATGAGCATAGATCTATAAATTTGAACAATGAAGAAGTGAAAGTAGTAACACAACAAGAAAGACAAAAGCACCTTGATGTACTTGAAGTATTAATAAAACATTTGTACTAATCTTATTTTAAAAGATCCTTAATTTAATGTAATAATTAATGATATCTTTGACAATGACTTAAATAAATATTAAAAAGTATTAATTCTACAAAATAAAATATCACTAACTAGGAAACTCCTTAGACCTTGGTTTGGCTATCTTTTGCATATCATCTACAAAGGTGTTCAAGTTTGTATATGAAGTTCCTCCTTCTATCACTGCCTTGGTTGCTGCCTCCTTTAGCCTCACAACATTTTCTCGTAGCTTGTTTCCAATATAACCTTCCATTAGACTTCTAATTGTACTCTCAACCATCTCTTTTGTCACTAATTTAAATTCATCTACATCAACACCCTCAAAGTCCAAACCAACATTCCAAATGTCTTTTGCAAATCGACAATTTAGGAATTGGTCTGCAAAATAAGGCCATCCAATCATAGGAATTCCCATGCTAATTGCTTCCAAAGTAGAGTTCCACCCATTATGTGTAAGGAATCCTCCAATAGATGGGTGAGAAAGCACCTACATTCATAAAAAAAATGAGTTAAATATTTTTGAAGTTACAATTTAGTTATATTTAATTAAAAAATAAAAACTACCAATTACAATTTTTCCCTTGTTGAGGTTAGGAGGATACATGATTCAACATGATTTTGAGTGCATTAACTTTTTTAAGACTTTTTTTTCAACCTATATATAGGTTAGGCATCTTGTTTTTGATAAAGGTAAAGGTAGGGTTTTGTATTTTGGTTAGGTATCTCGATTTGATAAAGGTAAAGGTAGGTTATTTTATATAGGTTAAGCACCTTGTTCATTCAATAAATTATTTTATTTAGTCATATTGGTACTAATATAAGTTTTGACATGATCACAAGATTTTTTTTAAAAGTATTACAAGAAGATATTTTAACAATTTAATAATGTTACATCTGCGTCTTATAAAAAAAAAAAATAAGATCACAAGTAAAGAGTTTTTAACTGAACATTAGAATTTGAATAAAGATTTTGATGTTACTTTTAATCTATGAAATTCTTTGATGATTTCAGAAACCATCAATAGTTTCTAATTTAAGATTTTGCCTATATTTATTAATACAATTTAAAAAGATATTTTATTATTTTTATTTTTTTTAATTATATTTTTGAAAAATTTCAAAACTTTTATTATTTTTCAAATATCTTTCCCTTTTTCCAACTTATGGCATCATTTTCAAATCATAGAATTTTAATCTCATCTGACTCAACAGAGTCAGACACAGTCAGAGAACAAGGCAGCCTATTGTTCAAAATTTAGTGCTTTGAATTAGGGAATTTATAGAAAATGCATTTTTTCTTTGAATTAGGGAATTTTAATCTTTCGACAGAAAATAATAGCACAGGAAAATGCCTTACCTTCAATTGATTTGTCCAATTAACAATCAGGGCTCGATCCTTGGTTCGATCCATGAAACCTTCAGGTAATTCCAGAGGCTTTCCTTCTACTATATCTGATCTGAGGACCCACAAGAATGGGTACCCACAAGCCTCTAGTCCAAAAGCTAGCTCGTGCAATTGCCTTTCAGATTTTACAGCAATGCTACCAAAGGAAACATATAACACGGACCCCTGTGGTTGGGTGTCTAGCCATTGAAAGCACGTTTTATCTTCTTCACATATGCTGTACATGGAATTCCTACCTTGTAAGAAATTTGGAAGAGACACAGGGCCAATTGCCAGAGCAGGGCATCCATTAACGCTGAGACCCATTTGTGCTTCTTTCCCTCCTTCCAACTCCTCGAAAGTGTTGACTAGAATGTAGTCTGCTATGTTTTGGATGCGAGACTCGTAGAGACGGGCACTGTACATGTTTCCATGGCTATATTTTTCCCGCAAGGCGGAGTGGATGTCAGTTGGCCTGATAGGTGGAATTTTCCCGGGAAGGCATGTGATGAGTTTCTCTTTAGATTTTAAGTCCTCCTCTGCAACAACAATGTTCATCATATTACAAGAGATTAATCATTCGATATCGAATTGTATTACAAGAGATTAGATGGGAAACAGAGCCAACTGCAGTAAGTTTTCAATGTAATATATCAGAAAGCGATTGAAACAAGTAAAATGAGACAGGAAAACAGAGCACCATAGGACATTAGTAGCAGCTCTATGTACCATTATTATTATATAGTAAAGCTTTAGTTGATTCTTTCATCGCTTACGATGCTGTTTAGTTGACTCTTTCATCGCTTACAATGCTGATGGTTGAATGTCCAGTGCCACATTATAAATTCTGATGTCTTTCTCTGTTTTAAAGAAATGCAAGGTGACATATCTAATGGAAAACTCCTGTATATGTTGATTATATCATTTTGCTCCTGATGGATCACCATAGAAGAAAATACAAACATAAATGGGATCTGCATCTTTAAAAGAAAATATGTACCATCTGTTATATGCAGTAGGCCCGCTCCTTGGAGGGCATGGGACAGTTCCATTATGGCTGGCACATATGTTAGGTACACATTGTGGAGAAATAGTCTGATAGTTTCAATTACCGCAACAATGGTTGACTAACCATAGCTGCAGCACTCAAACCAGCCAACATGACATGCCAAAAATATTACAGTCTGCATGAGTCTTTCGCTTACATCTGAAATGGATTTGTTTAGTGAAACACTGAAATTGGCTAACTTAGTCACTAAAGACTCACTTGTAGTAGATGCTCGTCATGACTATTTTAGCAAGAAAAACATATGAACAGGCTTATTAACGATCAAATTGTCCGCGCAGAACATATGACTATTCTAGCAAGAAAAACATATTTTGAAATGGACAAGGAAGAAGTCCTACCCCTTCTTCAAAGGCACCATCCGATCAAGCAAATCTGAAGCATGAAAACTTGTAAGCTCTACTTGGGATTGTACAAGCATAGGACATCCAAACTAAGTTAATAATCCGTGGACCTGCTAAAGCTGAATGTAATAAGTTACATAGAGTTGTAAATAGGTCAAATCGCCAATGCAATATAAAAACTATTTTTTTAATAAAAGAGGGGTAAATTTTTTATTAAACCAAGGAAAAGTATAAGACTGTTACACAATCCTATCCAGATCCATTAAGTGGTTCAACTGTTCAGACAAATCAGGGAGATGGTCATCTTGTATTTGTTGAAAATACAAATTATATTTCTTTAGGTTCTTAAATAATATATAAAACAAATCTCTCCAAAGCTCTCCAATTTAACAATTGATAACAAAGCTACTATCAAGAATGAAGGATGTTGGAGATAATGTTTATTTAAGGAATGCGTATAAAATCTCTCAATGATAAAGATAATATTTACCCAATATTCCAGAATATGGAAACATCCATATTCTTCTAAAAATTTATTTTCTTTTAATTTGCTTAGATGAGAGGCTAGCTCCTGTGAATTTGATAATTTTATGTTGTATAATTCTGTAGTGAGAGTTAGAATAAATTTATCACCTGAATTTTCATATTTTTTTTCAAAATACTCCATACTTTCACTCCATTTCTCTCATTGCAAACCTCTGGAAAAACTTCTTTTGGAAGTGTAAGCTTGATCAATGTTGCCCCCTTTTTATCTCTCTTAAAGTTTTATCTCAATCTTTTTGATCTTTTTCAGTGCTTGCTGGTCTTTGTTCACTACCATTAACTATTTCATAGCAATTTTGAAGTGTTAGAAAAATCTCGATACGAGACACCCAATCATAATAATTTTTTCCATTTAATTTAATTGCAAGTGAAGAAATACCAGTGGAATCCATTATGTTAAATTCCCTCTTTTTGAGATGAGAATTAATAATGAAATCTCTCACCACTTTTTTCTGATTGAATTTTCTTCGCTGCAATATTCCTTACTTCAATCGCCACAAAAAATCATGCTGCTCAAAATCAAATGACAACCTTTATAGTTCACAACCAACACTACAAAACCCACAAATTACAGCCCAAGATTTAAAAAGGCTCTGATACCATATTGAATAAAAAAAATATTCAAAATAGAATAGAAGAGAACACAGCAAATAAAATCACTTGAATGTATTATCAAAATATCAAATTACATAAAAGCTTAATGATTTCTTGATGATTACGATGGTGGAGTTGCTGTTGTATTTATAGATTCATTAGGAATCTCTTGAATATTTTAAAATGACTAATAGAAGTTTGAAAAAAAAGTCTAGAAGAAAATGGATGTTTCCATATTCTGGAATATTGAATAAATATTATATTTATCATTGATACTTTTTATACACATTCCTTAAATAAACATTATTTCCAATAATATTTACTTAAGGAATGTGTATAAAAAGTGTCAAAATAATGTTTATTTAAAGAATGTGTATAAAAAGTCTCAATGATAAAAATAATATTTATTCAATATTTCAGAATATGGAAACATCCATATTCTTCAAAAAAAAATAAAAAAATTGAGACTTTTATTAGCCATTCTAAGATATTCTAGAGATTCCTATGAATCTATAAATACAGCAGCAACTCCACCATTATAATCATCAAGAAATCATTATTAAACTGTTATGTAATTTGATATTTTGATCATACATTCAAGTGTTTTTATTTGCTGTGTTCTCTTCTATTCTATTTTGAATATTTTGATTATTCAATAAAGAAAGATGTGATATTTTTACAAGTATATATCTCAGAGTGATTCACAGTTATAAACTATAATATGCAGCAGAATATATTATTCAAGAGAATAAGTTACTGTGTAAAATATTAGTGTAATAATGTTGTTGTAGTCGCACATGGATGGATGCTGGCATAAAACAAATTTTGCTTAGAGGCATGCGCGGGCATGAGTTTAGGAGAAAAAAATGTTTTATTTGTTGAAAGCCTGCTGATATGAATAGGCACACAGCTTGGTAAGGAAATCAAAGACGGATAAAAATAATTCCCAGGTGCACAGGCAACTTTATATAGAGAAAATATTGAAGTTTTTGAGTTTAAAAAACTTTGCAATGTGCATATTCTTTTTAAAAAAATATCAGTTACGCCCTGTGTGTGGGGGTTTCATTACGCCCTGTGTGTGGGTTCACATGGATTTTGACAAAACTTGCAGGTGTCTATTGTACATAAATAAAGAAAAATCACCATCCCAAAAGAATCTCTGACTTCTGGTCTGTCGAACTAACCAGGTGAATGATTTAAAGAAGCAACTCTTATAATCTTGATAACAGAGAACAAAGTTGTGCAACCATTGAAATGACAGTGCTACAAGGGTCTCACAAAAGAGCGGTCACCTTATTTATGAATGGGGGGCAGTTATCAATCACCTCAAGGTACTAAGTGACGGTGTTCTTGAGACATGACAGAGCAGAGGTTAAGTAAGGGATGATAAGTCCTATGGAGAGTTGGCAGTGTCTACATGATAGTGGCAGACCCACTAACCAAAAGTTTTCTCCAAGAAACAAAAGGGGGAGGGTTCATGAAACTTGTACAGTCATAAGCTTGAAGGCAGATCTCAAGCACAAAAGTAGTGGTAAGGCGGTTTGTTGCCCTCATGATGACCAGCAAAACAGTTCTTACACAAAATGATAAGGAAAAAGGACCAAACACAAAGACAGTGCTACTAATTCATGAAGTAGTCTATAAGGCTATAGGACAGCGGTGGGATCCATCAAACATGGCAGGGAGAAGAGGGACTGTTAGAGAGGTCAGGGTTAATGAAGAATGACATTTAGTTCAGATGATCACCATGCAATTATAATAATCACAGGAATATTAGATACTGAGGGCAGTCACAGTCACATGACTATCATAACATTAGTGGTGAAATAGGCAGTGCTGCAAGGAACTTATGGGCAGCCAAACATAAAGACAGTCATGCAGATGCAAAAGGCAATTTAACAGCCATGAAGTGAGCAGAGGCGTGGTATGCTACAGCCAGTACAAGAAGATGAATAGATGTGTGATAGTTTCAATTCCTCAAAGCTTTCCTACGCCCTTCAAAGGAGCCTATTTCATCTCAAACTTCTTGCACACACGCCCTATCATTATGCAAAGGAGGTTGGAGTTGGCAGTTTGAATGAATTAATGTCAGTTATGGCAGCATCATGGGCAGTTATGAGCAGTTGAAGAGATAGAGGGGGTAGTTTGGTGACCTGTCCAGCAAGTTGAGAGTATTTAGGAGCCAGTCTAAACAGCATGTTCAAAAGGAGGTCAGAACAACAAGCTTATCCTTCTTCAACGCCACCATGGAGTCTTTGAAGGAGTCAAACAAGGAAAGCAATTTTCAGGCGCCTAAGTGGAGAGGATATTTGACTTTTCAAACTGTGACACTTGTCATTTTATCTTTGGAAGATATGTTCCAGCTTTCTTGGAAACAGTTTGGAGGCTAAAAAGGCACGCCTAGGCTCATTGTTAGTCAGTCTTTTGCAATTTTGACTAAGATTTGTAACTTGAAAAGGTTCTGTTTCTCGTTAGATATTGTATTGTAACTCAAAAACAGTCATATTGTGACTGTAAGTGAATGTAAGTTTGATATTTGCAAGCAAATCAAAACAGTTTCAGATTATTTGCAGTTGTAAATACACCTTTTAGCAATAAAAGTTTCAGTTCTCTACCTTCAAAAGTGTTGGCGTTTCAATTAGCACCTCTGGAGTGCTTATTGGAAACGGACAGCTATTGCAAGTGTGTTAGTACATGCTCTTCGGATTATAGAGAGGAAGATCTCTCTTTGCTGATTTTATACTGTAAAAAAGGGGTGTACTAAGATTTCCTATCTTTTTTACTCAGCGGCAGGACACAAGGGTGCATAAACCAATGCGCCGTAGCTAAGCTTTTTCTCTGGTTTCCGCAGATCTTAACTACGACTAACTAAGCTTCTAAACTATCCTACCTCCTCAAGATAAAACAGAGCATGAGGGCGTAGGAGCGAAATGGTATGGTTGGATCACTTGAATCCTCCGTCTCAATGGAATATGGCCGAGGCTCTGAACCTTCGGATATATACCAAGATAGGGCTCGATACAAGCAAACACTCGTTACGGTAAACTGGATCTGAGACTTGCCAAGGAGGAGGAACCCCTATCCGAGGTATAGGCTTGGAAGCAGCTCACTGGAAACAACAAGGGACGATGGCCTTTCTAACAGGATTCCCGAGGAGGTGACGACACCTGTCCAAAGTCTAGGCTGCAAGAAAGATCATTAAACAACATCAAACGATAATGATTGATGACAAAATATCCAAGGAGGCGACGACACCTGTCCAAGGAGGAGATTGAAACAATGCACTATTTAAAAACAAGACTTTGAATAACTCAAATAATTAGATCAATCAAGCTTGCACCATCTGATTTATTCTTTAAGATTCTTCAAAGAATTACAAAGGTCGGGACAGCAAAGGCACGAAATCATGCACAATTGCGATCAACCAACGAACTCTCATCCAAGAGTGAACAGATATAAACAAGCGAACTCTGGCAACAGTGGCGCAGCAATTTTGCTAGCAAATAAAGGTTAAACAAATAAAGAACCTAAGGCTCTTATTTATAGGAACTCAAAGGAGTAGGCAACCCTAAAATCTCCTTGAGTTAACAAACAGTTCTTGCCAATCAGCAAGATATTATTCTATGTCTAAATGTAGGTGAGCAAACAGTTAACTGGAAATCTACTTCAGTTAACTGAAACTAAACAAAAGTCAAACTGGAAGTCTACCTCAGTTGACTGACACCTAACTAAAAGTGAACTTATGTTACAAATGTGTCTCCAAATAGACATCCACCTTTTGAGGAAATCTGAGATCCACAAATCGTGGGAGTCAAATAGACATCCTAGATTAGTGGGATCTGACATGCATGATCTGTGGAGATCTGGAGTCAACTCGGAAAGGGGCATCAAGTTGACTTCAGTCGTATTTATTGCTACTTTGGAGGGTAGGACGTCCTTCTTGAGGTGTTTGACACCTCATCACCATTGGTCAACGGTGCTTTTGTTCATTCGTTGACTTCTTCATACGGAGACCGTTACATGTCTGTCAATCGTCAGCTTACCGCTTGTCAGCAACTTGATGTATGTATCTCCTTCATTCTGCTTCCCTTAGGAGGGTTACTCCTTTTCTTTTTGTCTATGTTTCCACTTTGACGTGGAAGGTAGTGTAGTATTAACCGATGGCGGCTCTGTGTTGGGAATGACTACCTTCCGCGTTCTTTTGCAGCTTGGACGTTTTCCTTGATCTTTCTCAATGGAAGAATGTCGTGTGATGAAACCGCGAAGCTTGACGATGAAACCGCGAAGCTTGACCACGATCACTCCAACTGCGAGAAATGCACATGAACTTGCTGCATGTGTAAAATTCCAACAGTTACAATCCTCTAAACTGGCCTTGGAAGGCAATCAGATATACGAGGTGAAACTATTATGGAACCTGTGGACTTGTTTCTATGCTTGTCAATCTGGCTAGATTGACCTCTGGGTGTGCCTGACGCAGATCGGTGCCAGCCGTTTTCAGAAAATCATGGAGTAAGACCATTTTGGTCTTGTATTCGTCTTGGGAGAACTGCGTTCTGAAAACCTTGAAGATTGACTGTGCACACGATGCTGCTCGGACAACTTTTTCTGGAACTGCTAAAAATAGCCTTGCCGAGGGTAATTTTTACGAAATATTCTGAGACATGGGTTTTGTTGAGAATAATTCTCTAAACAAACCCAGATCGTCAGAAATTCGGAAAAACGAGTTTTTCTTTGACATGCAAGAGCCCTTTGGTGGCAGAGGCAGCGAGGCACCAGAAAGTGATTTTTCTCGGAAAAATCCAACACATGGGTTTTGTTCGTGCTTCAGAGCTGAACAAACCCAGTTTGTCCGTTTTTCAATATTATGACTTTTTCCGGAAACCCTAAAAAATAGGGGCAGCAAGGCTACTTTTTCTGGAAAAATCCAACATGTGGGTTTTGTTCGTGCTTCAGAGCTGAACAAACCCAGTTTGTCCGTTTTTCAATATTATGACTTTTTCCGGAAACCCTAAAAAATAGGGGCAGCAGGGCTACTTTTTCTGGAAAAATCCAACATGTGGGTTTTGTTGAAAAAGCTATGCTGATCATACCCAGTTGGCCAGATCTGTGATTATTTGTCGTTTCCTGTGACATGCAAAGAAATATAGACAGAAATAGAGGAAGTAGACAGAAGATGGATTGGAAGTTATAAACTGCCACTTTGCAAGAATTATGCCTTTTGATGCAAACTCTGATAAATAGTCCCTCTGTGCAACAGATCTTCAAAAATATGAAGAACGGTGAAAACCCCTCTGTCAGATCTTCAAAAATGTTGGAGAAGAAAAATATTCGTTCTTGAGCTCCTCAACCTGCAAAGAAATAATGAATAATGGATGCCTAGATGCTTTGATATGTCAATTTGGAGTTGCAAGCATCAATTGGGCATCCAACTCATGATTGAGCCTGATTTGGAGTTCAAAAAGGTGATTTCCACTGATTGTGGAGTTTTTGGCCTCTTTTTGCCTCCAAAATTTGTTAACTCAAGTCAACATTTGCTTTGACTTTCTTAGGCTTCCTTTTTGGATTTTTGATCATTTTTGCAGGCTGAAGTGCCTTTGTTTGATCTTCGATCCTGGCTACTCAGTTGATCTTCGGCAATTGCTGACGGATCCGTTGTTGAGATGGGATCAGCTTGATGAGATATGCCTGGGAGAGATTAACTCAGAAAACTGAGTTTGGACCTCCAGAATGAGGGGCGCCTTTCTTCAAGAGGGGCGCTTTTGGCTGTGCCTTAGTCAATTTTCATTGACTGTTCTTCGTTTTGGCCTTTTCAGACCCTCTGTGCTCTGATCTGACGTTCCCGTTGATGGATGAGTCGGATGACTCTGCTTGACGATGCATCGGGTAGCCAACTCAATCTTGCTCAGGATGACTGACTTCTCAGTTGATGACAACAAGTTTTGGTCCTTCAAACTTAAGGGCGCCCTTGGCCAGCAGGGGCGCTTTTAGCTTGTTGACTGATTTTGCTTATGCTGTGAACTGCCTGACTTTGATCTCCTCTATCAGATGACTGATTTGTCAGAAGTTCTTGCTGATGGTTTCACTGGCGAGACTGGTCATAGCTGAGAAGATCATCCTGGGAGGCAGTAAAGATTCTGAGTGAATCTGGATGCCTTCAAGAAAGGGCGCCTTTCTTCAAGAGGGGCGCTTTTACCCATGCCTTAGCCATTTTTTGGCTTATCTTTCCAGTTCTTCAATTTTGGCTTTTTCTGCTTGACCTCAGCGTGTGATCGTTTTGCGTGTCCTGTGAACCTGCTGTCAGATTGATCGCGTAGCTGGGAGGAAGCTGGAAAGATATCATGTATAGAGTTGCTGCTTATGGATTCATCTGGTGTCTGCAATTGAGGGGCGCCCCTGGCCAGCAGGGGCGCTTTTACCTTGAAGCTCTCTGATTTGGCACTTCTGTCATCAATGGATCCTCCATACTTCGCTGACGGTTGGTCAATGATCCCTGAATCAGATAATCTTGCTGATTGTTTCGTTGTCGAGCTAGTATGAAAGTGAAGAGGATGACTGTTTTGACACTGCCAGATGATTTGATTTGCCCTCTGAGGTTCAAGGGCGCCTTTCTTCAAGAGGGGCGCTTTTAACCACTGTAGACTATGTTTTGCCTTGGTAGACAAAACGTGCACCTTCCAGACTTAGCCAAATTTTGGCCTTTTCCGTTTTGAGAATCTCCTTCGTTGAACGTCATCATTTTCATCCTTTTCCGCCATGGTTTCTTCGTTGAAGCTTTTGAGGTTTAGCTTTCAGCACCTGGTACTGGCCAATCTGCCATTAATGGCTGCGGAGCTCCTAACTTTGTTCCTGAAAAATAGAAATAGACCCACCAGAGTAAAACATGCATTTTGATAATTCTGACTTGATCAGTGTGATCGTGAAGGCAATTAATCCTATCAGAATTATTTTCAAACATTTCCGGGAAGGTCCTATTTTTTAGGGTTTCCATAAAAATAGGGGTGTAAAACCCTAATTTTCATTTTTTCAAAATTTTAACCATAGGTTCCTTGACAGAAACCCACAAGATTTCATGTTTGTTTTGACCTAAAACATACTTTCGATGGCATTTTTACATTGTTTAGCTCAATTTAAGCAGAATGCCAAAAATTTCATTTTGGGTATAACATAGGCTCCGTCTGGTGACCATGTCGGATACCTACGGCATAGGAGAACAGAGAATCTCAAGTTTCGTAGACCAGTACTTTTATTAGTTGGGCAATGGAGTCAGGACTTATTTCCTATTTCACATAAGAACTTGAAGTTCATGGTATTATTGGGGCTCACCTATTTATTCACCTAAAACAAGACTTCCTAAGAAATCACCTAATACACGACAATACTTTACGGAACGGGGAAATACATAACTACATAACGTTAAAGCAATAGAAATTTATTTTACAAAGAACTCACCCCATCCCCGAAGGGACGAAATGTTTCAAGTATTGCCTGCTTCATGGCAGCGCGAAGAGCCTCCCATCGATGTTGCTTCTGCCTGAAAGGCTTTACTTCTCTTCTGATGGGAATTGTAGGAGACAATCCCTCTGGAATGAAGATTCTCAAGTATTTGTATATCCAAGCAAAAGTACTTTGACAAAAGTCAGAATACAATGCAAATGGGAAAGTTGATACCCCTGAGACATTAGTTCTATTGTCATTCATCTCCGGGATGTTGAACTCTTCAAACCAATCAATCGAGTTCCAAACTCGATTTTTATAATGCCGTAGGTGATCTTTGCTGATCTGAAAATATCCTTTGACCGGCTCATGGATCAGCTCTAGATCGCCTTCAACACACAGGAGTTTGATTCCCATGTCTTCGGCATCTTTGAGGCCTAATAAAAGCACCTCTTTCTCAGCTTCAGTGAGTTCCAATTGCACAGATGGGTGCAACTGTCCTTTAGGAGAGATGATCACTTCCCCTATTTCTAAAACTGTAATTGAACAACCTCCATCGAACAGTGTTGTCCATGACCTTGCGTCCTCTGTAAATATCTTTTCAGAACATGCAACGTTCTGATCTTCAGTTTCTATCTTTGGTAAAGTCACAAAATTACCGGGATTCGTTTCAGGTTTTGCTCCTGCTGGAACAGATGACTCGAGCATAGCCTGCTTCTTTAAAACTTTGAGAATTTGATCTAGTTGTTCTGGATGATCTTGAAGATATTCCAGTTGAGAGATTTGTACCTTGGTCTTCATCATGGAAGCTATGATGTCAAAATTTGCTGAAGAAGGATCTTGAGCAACTTGCATAGCGTTCTTCTGTGAGGACCTGGGATTGGAAGTGGAAAGCACCTCTTCACCCTTTTCGTTTGATCTTCGTCTTTCTTCCTCTTCTTTCTGTGCTTTGAAGTGTTGAACACTTGTAGACACAGGCGTTGAAAATTTTTCGTGATTCACTGCAAGAGAAAAGTGACGGTAGTCTTCTTCTTCTTGATTAATAACGGGTTCAAAATATCCCGTTGCGGAGTCGCCATCGAAGTTGTCCGTTTGTGGTAAGACAACATTCGAACTTGTTGGTACAAAACTAGAACTGGGAGCAGCTTCAACATATCCCATGATTTGGGTCATTCTCAAATTCTCAGGACATGTGAATCCGGTATGTGCATCAGTGTCATGGAAACAACAAAATACTGCACTGTGTGCAGCTTCAATCATTGGTCTTGATGGAGGTGTTGGCAACCGTGGCTGAAGATTGTCTCTCTTTGGCTGGTACGATTGCTGAACTGGAGATTTGATAGAATCTGCTTTCATCAAGCCGGAAGTGATCATATTATACTCCAACTCAATGGCGTGTTCTTGCACACTCTTCAACTCTGTTCCTTTCGCCATCTTCAAGAAGAAGGCTATCTCTGATGGAAGAGCATTTATGAAACAGCTTATCAGAATCTCCAATGATGGATCGAATGTAAATGAAAGTTTTGCAACAAGACGATCAAATCTTGCCACAAACTCCCTCATGTGCTCGTTGCGCTCCATCTTCAAATTTGTAAGTTGGGCAAACAACAAATGATTGTTTTCAGCGGGCTTGAATCTCGCCAAAAACTTCTCACTCATAGATTCCCAACTTGTAATAATGCCTGGCTTCAGGTGACTAAACCAATCCGCAGCATTCCCAACAAGAGTCTCCACAAAGAGACGTACTGCGATGTCTTCATGTGGCACATGCAAGATGGCGCAAGCCGTTGTGAATGCAGCAAAATGTTCATCTGGGTGTTGACTCCCATCACCGTGAAATTGGGGAAAGTGCTTCCTTGACCCTTTAGGCAACTCATGATTTACTTGAAAAGCCAAGGGTCCAATGTTATTACCCCAAGGTAATGAAGGTCGACGCCTCTCGCCAACATTATTATTATTACCATCCATTGCTTCTTGTATGGATCATGCAATTGGATGTTTAGAGGATCATTCCCGAACCTCTTCAAAGATTTTCTCTAGGTCGGATGCTTCTCCGATGTCTTCTTGAAGTCAAGGATTATTTCTCCTTCGTATGTATACTTGGTGAGCCAGGATGCTTACTGCCACACGGGTGGTGGTAACACTGGTCTCTCAGCTGCAAGGTCAGCCTTTCTTTCTTCCTCGTCCAGAGTAATAGCTGCGACTCTCCACTGAGCTGGTGATGTATTCTTTTCAAAGATGAAAGTATGCAAGCTACTGATGATGTCCGTCTGCTCTCCTTCAATGAATGTAAGATCTGGTTGGAGAGTTGCTGGAGCAAGATCAGGTTGTTCAACTGGTGCCCAAGGACGCCAGATGCCCATTTCGTGTCATTAAAGCGTTAAGCTTTTCTTGAAGTTTTATGCCTCGTTGCCCCACGGTGGGCGCCAGAAAACTGTTGGCGTTTCAATTAGCACCTCTGGAGTGCTTATTGGAAACGGACAGCTATTGCAAGTGTGTTAGTACATGCTCTTCGGATTATAGAGAGGAAGATCTCTCTTTGCTGATTTTATACTGTAAAAAAGGGGTGTACTAAGATTTCCTATCTTTTTTACTCAGCGGTAGGACACAAGGGTGCATAAACCAATGCGCCGTAGCTAAGCTTTTTCTCTGGTTTCCGCAGATCTTAACTACGACTAACTAAGCTTCTAAACTATCCTACCTCCTCAAGAAAAACAGAGCATGAGGGCATAGGAGCGAAATGGTATGGTTGGATCACTTGAATCCTCCGTCTCAATGGAATATGGCCGAGGCTCTGAACCTTCGGATATATACCAAGATAGGGCTCGATACAAGCAAACACTCGTTACGGTAAACTGGATCTGAGACTTGCCAAGGAGGAGGAACCCCTATCCGAGGTATAGGCTTGGAAGCAGCTCACTGGAAACAACAAGGAACGATGGCCTTTCTAACAGGATTCCCGAGGAGGTGACGACACCTGTCCAAAGTCTAGGCTGCAAGAAAGATCATTAAACAACATCAAACGATAATGATTGATGACAAAATATCCAAGGAGGCGACGACACCTGTCCAAGGAGGAGATTGAAACAATGCACTATTTAAAAACAAGACTTTGAATAACTCAAATAATTAGATCAATCAAGCTTGCACCATCTGATTTATTTCTTTAAGATTCTTCAAAGAATTACAAAGGTCGGGACAGCAAAGGCACGAAATCATGCACAATTGCGATCAACCAACGAACTCTCATCCAAGAGTGAACAGATATAAACAAGCGAACTCTGGCAACAGTGGCGCAGCAATTTTGCTAGCAAATAAAGGTTAAACAAATAAAGAACCTAAGGCTCTTATTTATAGGAACTCAAAGGAGTAGGCAACCCTAAAATCTCCTTGAGTTAACAAACAGTTCTTGCCAATCAGCAAGATATTATTCTATGTCTAAATGTAGGTGAGCAAACAGTTAACTGGAAATCTACTTCAGTTAACTGAAACTAAACAAAAGTCAAACTGGAAGTCTACCTCAGTTGACTGACACCTAACTAAAAGTGAACTTATGTTACAAATGTGTCTCCAAATAGACATCCACCTTTTGAGGAAATCTGAGATCCACAAATCGTGGGAGTCAAATAGACATCCTAGATTAGTGGGATCTGACATGCATGATCTGTGGAGATCTGGAGTCAACTCGGAAAGGGGCATCAAGTTGACTTCAGTCGTATTTATTGCTACTTTGGAGGGTAGGACGTCCTTCTTGAGGTTTTTGACACCTCATCACCATTGGTCAACGGTGCTTTTGTTCATTCGTTGACTTCTTCATACGGAGACCGTTACATGTCTGTCAATCGTCAGCTTACCGCTTGTCAGCAACTTGATGTATGTATCTCCTTCATTCTGCTTCCCTTAGGAGGGTTACTCCTTTTCTTTTTGTCTATGTTTCCACTTTGACGTGGAAGGTAGTGTAGTATTAACCGATGGCGGCTCTGTGTTGGGAATGACTACCTTCCGCGTTCTTTTGCAGCTTGGACGTTTTCCTTGATCTTTCTCAATGGAAGAATGTCGTGTGATGAAACCGCGAAGCTTGACGATGAAACCGCGAAGCTTGACCACGATCACTCCAACTGAGAAATGCACATGAACTTGCTGCATGTGTAAAATTCCAACGGTTACAATCCTCTAAACTGGCCTTGGAAGGCAATCAGATATACGAGGTGAAACTATTATGGAACCTGTGGACTTGTTTCTATGCTTGTCAATCTGGCTAGATTGACCTCTGGGTGTGCCTGACGCAGATCGGTGCCAGCCGTTTTCAGAAAATCATGGAGTAAGACCATTTTGGTCTTGTATTCGTCTTGGGAGAACTGCGTTCTGAAAACCTTGAAGATTGACTGTGCACACGATGCTGCTCGGACAACTTTTTCTGGAACTGCTAAAAATAGCCTTGCCGAGGGTAATTTTTACGAAATATTCTGAGACATGGGTTTTGTTGAGAATAATTCTCTAAACAAACCCAGATCGTCAGAAATTCGGAAAAACGAGTTTTTTTTCTTTGACATGCAAGAGCCCTTTGGTGGCAGAGGCAGCGAGGCACCAGAAAGTGATTTTTCTCGGAAAAATCCAACACATGGGTTTTGTTCGTGCTTCAGAGCTGAACAAACCCAGTTTGTCCGTTTTTCAATATTATGACTTTTTTTGGAAACCCTAAAAAATAGGGGCAGCAAGGCTACTTTTTCTGGAAAAATCCAACATGTGGGTTTTGTTCGTGCTTCAGAGCTGAACAAACCCAGTTTGTCCGTTTTTCAATATTATGACTTTTTCCGGAAACCCTAAAAAATAGGGGCAGCAAGGCTACTTTTTCTGGAAAAATCCAACATGTGGGTTTTGTTGAAAAAGCTATGCTGATCATACCCAGTTGGCCAGATCTGTGATTATTTGTCGTTTCCTGTGACATGCAAAGAAATATAGACAGAAATAGAGGAAGTAGACAGAAGATGGATTGGAAGTTATAAAATGCCACTTTGCAAGAATTATGCCTTTTGATGCAAACTCTGATAAATAGTCCCTCTGTGCAGCAGGTCTTCAAAAATATGAAGAACGGTGAAAACCCCTCTGTCAGATCTTCAAAAATGTTGGAGAAGAAAAATATTCGTTCTTGAGCTCCTCAACCTGCAAAGAAATAATGAATAATGGATGCCTAGATGCTTTGATATGTCAATTTGGAGTTGCAAGCATCAATTGGGCATCCAACTCGTGATTGAGCCTGATTTGGAGTTCAAAAAGGTGATTTCCACTGATTGTGGAGTTTTTGGCCTCTTTTTGCCTCCAAAATTTGTTAACTCAAGTCAACATTTGCTTTGACTTTCTTAGGCTTCCTTTTTGGATTTTTGATCATTTTTGCAGGCTGAAGTGCCTTTGTTTGATCTTCGATCCTGGCTACTCAGTTGATCTTCGGCAATTGCTGACGGATCCGTTGTTGAGATGGGATCAGCTTGATGAGATATGCCTGGGAGAGATTAACTCAGAAAACTGAGTTTGGACCTCCAGAATGAGGGGCGCCTTTCTTCAAGAGGGGCGCTTTTGGCTGTGCCTTAGTCAATTTTCATTGACTGTTCTTCGTTTTGGCCTTTTCAGACCCTCTGTGCTCTGATCTGACGTTCCCGTTGATGGATGAGTCGGATGACTCTGCTTGACGATGCATCGGGTAGCCAACTCAATCTTGCTCAGGATGACTGACTTCTCAGTTGATGACAACAAGTTTTGGTCCTTCAAACTTAAGGGCGCCCTTGGCCAGCAGGGGCGCTTTTAGCTTGTTGACTGATTTTGCTTATGCTGTGAACTGCCTGACTTTGATCTCCTCTATCAGATGACTGATTTGTCAGAAGTTCTTGCTGATGGTTTCACTGGCGAGACTGGTCATAGCTGAGAAGATCATCCTGGGAGGCAGTAAAGATTCTGAGTGAATCTGGATGCCTTCAAGAAAGGGCGCCTTTCTTCAAGAGGGGCGCTTTTAGCCACTGTAGACTGTGTTTTGCCTTGGTAGACAAAACGTGCACCTTCCAGACTTAGCCAAATTTTGGCCTTTTTCCGTTTTGAGAATCTCCTTCGTTGAACGTCATCATTTTCATCCTTTTCCGCCATGGTTTCTTCGTTGAAGCTTTTGAGGTTTAGCTTTCAGCACCTGGTACTGGCCAATCTGCCATTAATGGCTGCGGAGCTCCTAACTTTGTTCCTGAAAAATAGAAATAGACCCACCAGAGTAAAACATGCATTTTGATAATTCTGACTTGATCAGTGTGATCGTGAAGGCAATTAATCCTATCAGAATTATTTTCAAACATTTCCGGGAAGGTCCTATTTTTTAGGGTTTCCATAAAAATAGGGGTGTAAAACCCTAATTTTCATTTTTTCAAAATTTTAACCATAGGTTCCTTGACGGAAACCCACAAAGATTTCATGTTTGTTTTGACCTAAAACATACTTTCGATGGCATTTTTACATTGTTTAGCTCAATTTAAGCAGAATGCCAAAAATTTCATTTTGGGTATAACAAAATGGAAGTCTACATGCTCAAATGCACCCCTCGTGAGTGATTCAAAATTTTAATTATTTTCTAAGGGTGTAAAATACGCCTAGGAAGAGGAGGTATTAAAATTCCCAAGAACATGATGAAATGCGCCCAAAGCCAGACAGGAGGGGAATTTTTTCAGGAGAATCACAAAAGGTGCCAAGGCAGAGAAAATTGAGGGTTGCAGGTGTGGAAGACATCCAGAGTGAAAATGAATGAACCTTAGCGATTTTATGATTTTTTTTTTAAAATAATAAAAATTAAATGTACCCCTTCATCCAGATACACATGAAAACTATAAGTTCTGAAGGGAATTTTCTTCTGGGTATTGAACGTTCGCAATTCAGAGATGATTTGAACTTACTCCACACCTCGCTTGTGTCATTTTGATAGAGAATTTTACTCGGTGCCTGTTTTGATGAATTTCCTAAGACAAGTTTAAAATTTCTCTAAGGCAAAAGAGATGAATATCTCTTCTCGAAGGATGTTTTAGCTCAAGAATTGAACTGGATGACTTGAATGATTTTACAGCGTGAAATCAAATGACTTAGCTGGATAAAGTAAAATTGTTCGAAGGGGTGATTGGTTTAATATTTTAAAGAAGCAAATATGATGAAGCAGGCCTGTGCAAGAGTGATGGAATTTCGAAATTCTAGAAGCTCAAGATTCCGATACTCCGGATGACAAGTGTTGCGACTAGAAAAGAGAGCGAAAATGGAATTCGAAAATGTGCTAAGTATAGCCTCTACTGGATTTCGACCTGGCTATAAGATTTTGAGTCCTTTTTCATTCTTCTCACAGATTGCTAAGTGCAAAATATTTGCTAAGGCTGAAGTACGAGTTTGCAAAGTGAGAGTTTGAAGTTGTTGAAGAAGTCGAGCTTGTGAAGAGGAGTGAGTTGCTGCAAGTGCTAACTTCTAACTCTCCAGTTGCTAAAGGCTGAAAGGATGATTTGAGTCCTCAACTTGATGAAAGGTGCGATTTGATTTACCAAAGAGTAAAGTTGTTGAGAGGTACAAAATTGCATGCAAAGATCTAAAATTACTAAATGCTGAAGTACGAATTTACAAACCTGCTGTGAAGATACGAATTCAAGAAGAGAAACTTTCTAAGTTGCTGAGAAGTAAAGTGTGAAGTATGAACTTGAAGAAAGAAGTTTCAAATCTGTTGAGGGCGAATAGCTGCAGGCAAACATTTCCCAGCATCTGACATTGTGTTGCTGCAAGTAGAGAAACTTCTAAGAAAACCTTGAAGTAAATAGGTGCAGTTGAGGTTTGCAGCTGAAAGTGGCAAAGTGTTGCAGCCTTTTTATTTAAAAATCTGTTGGCACCCTCAAAAGTGATATTTTATTGTTATGAAATCTTGTTTGCTGACTATCTTACCCTTTTTGCAGAATGGACGAGTCAAGCAGAAGAGCTGTAGGCAAGAACGTCCACGCTGAGTCCAGACAGGCAGTAATCAAAAAATTAAGCAAGTCTTTCCTGCCAGAATCAAAATTCACATCAAAGTTGGGCAGGCTGGCAGACACAAACCTGGGCTCGTTTAGCCTGGAGGCGTTCAAAAGAAGGATAATGGGGACTGGAGGCCATCGCCCATTAGTGACTTCACATAGCATTGTCAGAAGCGGGTTATATGCAGCTGCAAATTTTCCACCAGCCATCCGGTGCCCGGAGCTCATTATGGAATGCTCTCACCACTACGATTCAGAGAAGAGGACGATCGTTGCGCCAGATGGCAAGGTGCTGGCTAACCTGACACCACAAGCAATCGGAGAGGTATTCGGGATTCCCGCCCACAAGAAAATGATTTACAAAACGAAGGACAGGGCTGACAAAATGTATTCATCTACAACAGACCGGTGTGCTGATGTAATAAACACTAGGTGGATGATCAAGCCCAAACCAACTCGTACGAAGTTGCCCAAACAGATAATTTCCGAAGACTTGAAGCAAGAGTTTGGCGACCTGATTATGATGTTGAGTAGAGTTGGAGGGTGTCCCCAAGCGTTCGTCTTCGAACCTTGGATGTTTTACTTTATCAACTTGGTACTGGAGGGCAAGGATTTCATGGATTGGGCACTGTTAATCAGTGATGGTCTACATGAGTAGCTCCGCAATGTGAGGAAGACTAAAACATTTTATATGGGCTCTTACCTCGTCTATATGCTGGCTCGCATGACAAGATATAGGGGGATCTCTTACAAAGAACCAATCGGTTGCGGTTCTCAGCAATTCCAAATATTCGAGGCTTGCCCGCAGTTGCATTTGACAAGCACTACTAATTACAAAAGAGTCAACGATGCCTTTACTATGCACATCACGAGGACCTTGCAGCAGAGGACCCATCACAGAATATCGAGGGAAGCACAAGAAATGATTGAGAAATTTGGATGTTGGTTTATCCAATTCCCAAAATTCACTTACATAAGGCTGCAGGGATTCTCTTCCTACCCATACAGGTTGCCCCGATATCCCATGAACAGGGTAGTGATGCTGGAAGTTTCTAGGCAACTAATTGCCTATGATAAGATCCAAAAGAAGAAGAAAAAGGGCGGACTTGGGTTCCCGATTGCTATGGGAAATTCAGACGAAGTATGCCCATCACTGCAGGCAGCAAGGGAGGCAGAGGCGGAGCTCCAGTTCTTTCAGCTTTCTTACCATTCCAGCAGACACTACTACGATCCTCATAGAAATATCAGATGGGTATTGACAGAGGAGTTTAGGCACAAGGCACAAATAGAAGATTTCTGGGCAAGTGCAGTAGATGAGGTCGAAGTCAGAAAGAGGATGTTTTCCCGGATACCATTGGCAATGATCAGAGAATGCGAGATTATTCCTGTGCCAGATCAGATTGAGGAGGACATAAACGTTGTATAGGTTGATTACGACACAGTAAGAAACATGCCCTTGCCACTCCCAGATTGGTCAGAGCCAGAGATCACCGACTTGGATACACTTTGTATCCTAGTCCTGACATTTACACGGAGTTGGATAGAGAGACATGTCAGTCGACTAAAGGGAAGGTCAATTCCCCTTACCTACAATTTGATGGGAGACAGCAGATTGCAGACAACTGATCCGAGGAGACGAAGTAATCCAACTCCAGAGCCTAGGGGAAAAGAGCCGGCTCGACCGGAGCCTGTGATAGTTGAAGAATCCTTGCACATGCCGGTTCGAACACATTCTCCAAGCATACAGGAAGTGTCCCTATTTGCTGATCAGAGGGAGAGGTTGCAGGCAGAACAGGCGGAACAGGCAGTACAAATAGAGAGCCAGCCACTTCGTAGGGAGTCCGTGGGCCAGAGCATCAACGTGCCCCAAGAGGATAATCAACAGGAGAACCGGCAGGAGACCGATGAAGGCACTGCCACAGATACTCAGTTTCAGCATGAGATTGAGGTAGCTCTCGAAGATGATGCTGCTTCCGATCGAGATGCCCAGAGCTCAGGAGACACTGAGCCCATAGATGATGATGAGCCTCGTCAGAACGAGGGCCATGAAGTAGAGGCCGAGGTAGAGCAGCCTTTCACCATGACAGACACACAACAGGAGGTGCCAGACTGGCTGACGGATAGGATGAGGCGTGATCCTGTGGATGAGACTGATCCTGTAGTCGAGATGGAGGAATTGCTACAAAGGATCAATGCACCTCCCACAAAGAAGAAGGCTAGGAAGTTTTCCAGAATATCCACGGAGGAGGATGGATCCCGAACCTTGCATATGGCAATTCCACGGGAGGAATGTGATAGAGACAAGGCCGTTCCTGAGAACTATATTGTGACAACCATGGAACTAGGCCGCCCTACTGGGGCACAGGTGGTAGAGGAGTGCGATAATTCCTATCGGGCACTCAAGGAGAGATTGTCCCATGTTGAGGGCAAGTACAAAAGGTTGAAGGTAGAGCATCAGACACTGATTGGCTACGTGCAGCACTTGTCCTGTCCTTGCGGGCAAGAAAATCCTGCAATCGAGCTCCCGGCTGAGTTTTCCAGGGAGT